>OZ007557.1:81041823-82241823 GCA_963931855.1 Philhelius festivus
GTCGTCGTTTGTTGGGTTTCTGGTTCTGGTCTGTGCTGTGCTGTCGTCGACTACTTAGACTTACCTTAGAGACGGCGTATTTGACTACTTTATTGCCAAATGGATTGTGCAAACAAGAAATTCACCCCTAAGTATGTTTACCGTTGTTTCATGTTGCTATATTGACGAGGCGATATGGCAGTGGCATTAGCGGGCGGTAGAGTCTTCACCTTCGGGCTATAAGAAGCTACAACTCATACCTATGACCAACAGAACAAACCCAACTCAGGAGCTTGGCCCGTTTAGTCTTGATGAACCTATTATTTTTCCAATTGTAAACAGTTTCAATCTGTGTTCTTGTTTACAAATCCCTTGGAATGTATTAAATTAATGCGAAAAGTCCTTACAAGTTGTTGGGATTTTTTTTTGCTCTATCGTTTCTTTCCTTCTCTATAAATTTATTGGCATGATGGTTTGGGGTGGTAGAGGTATTATCTTTCGACCTGTTTTTTTTTAGCCGATATAATAAATCGTACAATGAGAAATTATGCTATCAACATTTTAAATACATCCATTTGGTAAATTAAATTGCTTTTCGTGTGGAGAGGTAATGGAAGAAGCATAATTTTCTCATCACCTTAATCGCACTTTGTAAGGATTACAGATGACTTGGGATCACACACACACAATATCGAGAACGGGCCAGGCAACCATGGATATTAAATATGCTTTATAGTCAAACTACTTAGGATTTTCTGTTTTTAGATTTTGTAACTTGGGATAACAGTTGGATTGGGATGATTCAGCTTCGGGGTGGATTTTAAGAAAGTACTACGAATGTATGAAAGTTTAAATTTCACAAGTAAAATCCAAATTTAGAATAATGCAACTATTACTGTCAAAAAAAATCCTAAGGACCGCTGATAAACGTTTAGTTATTTTTTCTTGTAAAGGCTATACTTTTGTCTTAGGGAGATAAAATTTAATTTAAAAGGCAACTAGTGGCAGTCTAGCCCTGTAGCCCAATCAGCGCTGAAGTGCGCCATTTTGATACCATAACTCGTTGATGGAATCGATAGAGGAAATTGTGCATATTCTTACGACGCAGTCATCCAGTTTGGATAGAGTTGGAAAAAAGGTTTTAATGTGGCTTATAGTGTGTTTGCTTTTGTACAATCATCCGAAATTTCGATCACTCACTCAATCAAGTTCTGGTTTGGATCATGTTTGAGTACGTTGCATCCTTTAAAAACATTATCAAAACTAGATAGCCTAAAAGACAGTGCAGTAGTTAATGGGAGTCGAAAACATCTCTATTTAAATCAACTCCGTAATATTGCTAGAACCATAAGGTTTGGTAATCCAAGAGCTCGATTTCTTTAGTCTTATTACGCTGAAAGATAATAGGTTCTTAATGTGTAAATAAAGTGGTCAAAGATGCAGGAAAACACTTAAGGCTTTATTTGGGCAAGATTATAGAGCCCTGTGGTGCCAATGCTATTCATTCGGATCGGTCGTACCACGGCTGTGTGCTCCTTCAATATCATCTTAGATGTGAGACCCCACTTTTTACTAAAAGTTTTTCTACGGACATATAAAGTATACCTTCTTAACCCTTTCTTCGATATTCAGTTTTCATTTTAACTTAGGGTCAATAATAAATCCTGACACTGGAAGAGAGCAACAGTGTTTGGGCCCATTGAGTCGGGGTAGAGCGAAGGATTGGATCTTCGTCTTAGAAGCATTCAAATAATACCACTTGCTGATACTTCTTAATTAAAAGCTGCAACTAAGCTAGACATAGAACGTAGATTCGGTAAAAATAATTTTAGGTTTTCGAAAAAGGTAAGTGATTATTTTTTTTTAAATAAATGTTTAGAAGAAAAATGTTTAGAAGCTTAAGATTCATTTAAAAAAATCCCTTATTAGTTGGAGCTCAAAACAGAGTGCAAAGTGATCTCTTCAGTAAATATTAAATTATATAAGAGCAAACAATTTGGAAACATTTTTAAGAAAAAATTGTGGTACCTACCCCAATTGTAGGAACCTTTAAAAAAAAATATTTTGAATTTTTTTCAAAAATCCATAAATATTATTTTAAGGTTTTGATATTAAATATTTCTTAAGCTTTTTAGAAGTTCTTATATACAAAATTAATTTAAGTGTTTATAATCACAAAGTTTTAAAATATGAAAAAGGGTTCTATGGTAGGAACTGTTATGTAGCAATATCTTACTTTTAAAATGTTTATCATTGAATGAAAGTTTTACAAAATAAACCGAAGCAGAAAAAATTAAATCAAGATCTTAGGATAACAGACTTTCAACATTTGTATAGAAGGTATCGTTATTTTTGTATAAGAGAACAATATTTTACTACACCTTTGAGGTAGTGCTAAAAACTGTCAGCATGTAATTTTCGAAATATTGACCTTTCATAAAAATAATTTGAAGTTTTTTGTATCCAAAAAATGTGATTTTCCTTATTTGAATTTACTTTACCATTCTAACTTTTTTTGAGCTTAGGCGCATTAAAATAAATTAAACAAAATCAATTGTACTGTTTTTGAAAACATTCAAAACACACAAAGTTCTATAGGTCGTACCATTAAGAACCATTGGCGCAAATTTTTTAAGCTTTTATTATGGTACCTCTTAAAAATTTGTTAGCTCATAAGCAGTTTACTTAGTTTTCCTTAATTTAAAATTTTTTTTAAATCATTTCGTGCTAAGGCGGTTTTTAATTTTTTTTTTTAATAAATTATTTCTGAAAACCTAAAACGATGACAATTTGTGCAAGCAACCAAGTAAAAACAAACTTTTTCGGAATTTCAGAGTGTTTTAGTTAACACGATAATAAAAAAATACAAGATTTTAATAAAATGTTAGAGATAGCACGATACTAAAATAATTAAAATATTATACTTATTTGATTTAGTCTTAAAGAATTTCCTACATTTTTTTATAAAATTCTGTTGGATACATTTTGAGAAAAAACTTGTTTTTAATTTTGAAAAATTTTGTATGATAGGTACCGTTAGTTTTAGCCTTAAAAAAAATATAATTATTAAAACCGCCATCTACTAAGTTTAAAGAAAATTGACTGGGCTGTTTTTGTTTAATAGTCGGACAGGTTTCCGAAACCTATTTTTTTGCTATCAAGCTATCAAGTGCAAGTTTGATCAAAATATCGAGTTTTATTTTCTTAACGACTCAGCCATCCGAAGAGCTTCATTAAAAATTTTATAAGTTCGCTGTAAGGAAACAAAAATTAAATGTCGAATTTCTTCTATGATTGGGCAGAAAACTAAGAAGTGATAAGCATTGATCAAAACTTTAAGACAGTTCATTACGATTTGGTATAAAGTTTAAGTTTAATATTCGGACTATAGTTCAAAAAATTTTGCGAAAATAGTTTGTATCTAAAGTTTGTTTATGATTTAAGTATCTGCAGATATTAAAGATAATTTTTTGATCAACTTTAGTCACTTTGATCGCGTCTGCAAACTGATCTTACTCGTAGAATACAACATATGTATTAATCTGACAAAGATTAAGATTCAATAGACACACTTCGTTTAATAATATTAGTAATTAAGTCCTCATTTGTTTTTAAATTTTGGATATTTGTTTTCTGACTTTACATATTTTTGTAAGATATACATATGTAGCACAAAAATCTATTAAATATTTTGTTTTAGTAGTCAAATTCATATCTTGGTTGGAGAAAATCTTTGATCAAATCAGCCTCCGTTGAATACGTTCATTATTTAGGTATGAATTTAATCGGTTGTCTTATGCCTTGCCTCGCTTAAAATATAACTTAATTTAGTTACATATTAGTTTAGAGACCCTCAGTCTGACAAAGTAAACCGGGTAATTGTAATGTAAAAGGGTTGCCCGTATACATAACAAGATTATCGCCATAAAATTAAACTTTCACTACAATTTCAGAAATCGTAAACCTTCTTAAAGGAGGTCACAGATTTCAATCAATGATTTAGGCAAATAATAGCGGACTAAGGATGCATTCTTAAGGAACACCTTCTGTTGTTTCGAACAAATCTGATCACACGTAGGTACCATTGCCTTTGATGTTGAAATAAAACTGAAATATGCATCTCAAGAGGAACTTTCGTGCCAGGTCCAAACAAAAATTTGTAAGTTAGATTTAGCATAATTGACCGTTTCAAAAGCAACTAAAGTCTATGAAGCAAATGTCTTTTTATTTATGATACATGTTAGAAAATCCAGAACGGAAACTAGAGGGGTTATATTTGAATCAGCTTTTAGTACATTTTGTTACTATGGAATAGTAAATCATTGTATGAACATACATTTCTTATCAAAATTGTAGGAACCGTTTTTCTTAAAATTTCTTGGATAATATTGAGAAGCACTTTAATGGTCTTTTAAAGCAAATCGAAAATCGTAAAATTGTGTTATTGGAGGTTACATTTATAAATTTTTTAGGCAAATGTTGAAAGTCAAATCCTTTAATAAAAATAATTCAATAATTTTTAATGGCTTACAAAATTTTTTAAAAACATGTCAGAGGCTTTGTACAAAAAAACAACGATTTGTTCTAAAAAAAAACCTATTTTGAATTTGAGAAACCTGGATGGCGTCCTTACATCAAAGTTGAGACCTCTTTACCTAAATAGTCCCAAATAACGTATAGGCACACACAGATTTAGTCTTGTCCAAGAACAAATGCTGTAAGGTTGGTTTGGAAAGAAAAAATTTACTCAACATGTACATATGTATGTATAATGAAAACTAAAATAAAAAACAACTTTTTTTAATAAAACTGAACGGAATCATGTTAACATCCACGGACGTGTATATTCAACCAACGGTTTCGTAAGAGGACAACTTTCATTTCAAACCTCATTTATCGAAAACCGTTTCAAATAGACATTAATCAGTCAAAAATTAGGGTCAAATTTCCACTTTTCTAAATAAAGTACTTTTTTAAATGTCCGACCAGCAGTTTTTTAAATTTTGAACTTAAGCTTTCGGTTAGCGTCCGCTGTTCAAAATTGTCAATGAGATAGGTTATCTTAAAGGCACGCCTTTTCTTATTTTAAGGTTTTTAATAGACAATTTTGTATTGTGATTTTTTTTTTTTTTTGGTATTGTATTCAGGGTTGCAAAAGCTTAAGTCACTTGTTAGCTTAAGCTTGGCTTTAATTCACAAGCTAGTGAGTGACTTATGAATTAAAAAAAAAATATAATTCAGCAGCTACGAACTGACTTATGAATTAAAAAAAAATTTAATTCACAAGTCAGTTGGTGACTTGTGAATTAAAAAAAATTAAATCATAAGCTTCTTAGTGACTTATGAATTAAAAAAAATTAATTCAGAACCTACTAAGTGACTAATGAATTAAAAAACTTTAAGTCATGGGCAAGTAAGTGACTTATGAATTAAAAAAATTTAATTCAAAACCAATTTAGTGGCTTATGAATTAAAAAAAATTTAATTCATAAGTTAATGGATAAATGCTGATTAGAAAAATTATGAAATTGATAATTTATAAGCTAGCGTGATAATCTTATGATTTAAAAACTAGATTTGAAAGCTTTCGTTAATAATTAAATAATTATGTAGTCAAAACAAGCTTAAAAATTTTCAATCTACCAACTAACTTATGAATTAAATTTTTTTTAATTCACAAGTCACCAACTGACTTGTGAATTAAATTTTTTTTAATTCATAAGTCACTTTGTTGCTCATGACTTAAATTTTTTTTAATTCATAAGTCACTTACTCCCTGATGACTTAATTTTTTTTAATTCATAAGTCACTTGGTAGGTGGTGAATACAATTTTTTTTAATTCATAAGTCACTTAGTAGCTTAGGATTTAAATTTTTTTAATTAATAAGTCACTTTGGGGGTTGTGAATTAATTTTTTTTTAATTCATAAGTCACCAAATATCTTATGAATTAAATTTTTTTAATTCACAAGTCATCTATAGACTTATGACTTAAGGATTTTTTAATTCAAAAATTCGCAACCCTGGTTGTATTTATATAAACATTTGCAAATTTTCTTAATTTTTGTTTTTTTTTTATTAATTGTAATTTTTTTTGTTTACTTTCATCACTTCAATCAGGGTTTCGAAAACATCATAGTTGCATCACGACAACTATCAAAGTTGCAGATGATATCAGAATGTCTTTAGATGATGATAAGGTAACATTTTTGGTTCTATTAGACTTTTCGAAAGCCTTTGACATGGTGGATCATACTATTATGAGTAGTAAACTTGCCTCTCAATTTAGATTCTCGAGTTCAGCAGTCGCTTTAGTGTCTTCATATCTTACCGGTAGGATGCAAGCTGTATCAGTAAGGAATCGGACTTCTGAATTCCTGTTTAATAATAGAGGTGTACCACAAGGCTCAATTTTAGGTCCAATCTTGTTTTCATTATATGTCAATGAACTGCCATCGACTGTCCGATCCTCGATTCATATGTATGCTGATGACGTACAGCTTTATAGGAGTGTAAACTTAGGTTTGATTGAAGACTGTGTGGAAGCAATAAATGATGATTTATTTACCATAGATTTATGGTCGCAAGAAAACGGATTGGTCTTGAACCCCTCAAAAACCAAATGTCTGCTAATAAGTAAGCGAGTACTTGACCTTTCATACTTTCCGGAGGTATGCATTCAGGGGTATAAAATAGATTATGTAGATAAGGTGAAAAATCTGGGAATTGTTTTCAATAGAAATTTAACGTGGAACGATCATAGAAATGCTATTATTGGAAAGGTCTATGGCACATTGCGGAAACTTTGGATGTCACACAAGTATACTCCACAAAAAACACGTTTGCTTTTGGCGAAAATGCTAGTCATTCCCATTTTAACTTACGGAGCTGAAGTCTATAGAAATTGTGATTCAGCAAGTAAGAGAAAACTGAATGTAGCTTTCAATAATACTGCGCGATATGTTTACAATATAAGACGATATGAACACATTTCTATCCATGCTAAGCAACTGTTTGGTATGACATTTGAAGATCTTCTAACTTATAAAGCTCTGATCTTACTTTCAAAAATTATTGATACACGAGAACCAATGTACTTGTTTGATAAGTTAAACTTCGGATCCTTAAGTAGATCTCATCAACTCATTTTCCCGCGATTTACATGCACAACCTCAGAGCGACAGTTCTTTATTAGCTCCATTCGCCTCTGGAATGGATTGCCGGGACATGTACGGGAGTTGGGTGGCACTGGGCATTTCGGAGCGGAACTAAAATCATATTACGCGCGTTAGGTAAACCTTGTTTTTGTTCTTGTAAATTTTTAATTATTATTTTGCTCTACTTAATACGAAGATGTATATGTTTGGTATTTAATTTGTTTTTGTATTGGTTTATTTAAATTTCTTTTGTTATATTTTCTGTTAATTTATTTAATTTATTCTCTTAAAACTGTCTAAGTATAATTTCTGTTGTTCAATTTTGAAATTGCAAATCAAAGCTTCACTTGCTAAAAGGCTATTAAAGTCTTAATGTGTAAGCATCTACATATGTACAAATAAACAAATAAATAAACAAATAAATACATTAAACTTTTGTTCTTATAGCTTATAGACTTACAATTTATTTTAATTTCAAACCTTCTTTAAATTTAAAACCAAATCTAAGCAGATGTTCTCTTAAAACTTTTCACAAAAGCCATTCAAAAATCTACAACAAAAATTGTTTTGAAGTCGTAAATGTCAACCAATAAACTTTGCAACAAAAAACACAAAACAATTGCGTATCTAAGTCGTATAGAGAACATAGCAATCAGATCATAACACACTTCGAATAGCGCCTCTCCAAAACGTCAACGTTACCCATTAATTAGACACGCATCACAGGATTTCGTCAATAAAAATAGAATTGCACAATAAAAATGTCGCTTAGGCATACAGTGGGCACACTGTTTCCGTGCGATGCGATGCGCAAATTATATGCACAAAATCGTAAAACACCACTTTAAATTATATGACAGACACGGGCCCTTTAGCCGCACGCCCTTTCAAGCACCCATCATCATCACCATCACGTCACATTATTAGCAATAATTGCATTTTATGCAAACTCTTCGATTAAAAGCCGTATCGATGAAAATTTTATTCAATAAAGTTTCCCCTGTCGATATCAGAGCAAAACACCAACAAATCCCAGATAGCGCCCTTAATTGCGTTTCTGCATCACAACGCATACAGGAATTGTTGTCATAACTCGAAAAAAATACGAGTATAATGGGGGATGCACCACAATGCATATTTTCCACAGGAGCGCAGGAAAAAAGGATCATTGACACCGATTTACCCCCATCATTGTGTCAGCGTTAGTTAAAAGCATCTAAATTCTAAATGCTCAATGACGTGAAAAATAATATAAATTTTATTTCGACGCCATTCGAACATTGTGCTTATACAATATTTACATATATTGCCGAAGGTATGCATATAAAGGGAGATCCTTGACGAAGTACACAAGAACAACTCAATAAAAATGAAATTTAGATATGACTATAAATTCAACACTTAATGGTCCAAAGGAAGAAGGAAAAAACACGGAAACACCGTGTCCTCTCACTTTCGAACACCGCACATTAGCATATGTTGTCGACATGTGAATAACAATTGCCTTGGCACGTTACATGCTTTTAAATTGCTTTCCTAAATATATTGGACTCGTGAATAAATTTGAGGTTATTATTTTGAAATGGGCGGAAAAAAGAATATCAATTCGATGATTTGAGTGTATTATTTTTTTCCGATAGACAAATTTTGGAATATTTAAAAAAATATTTTCAAAAACGAAGCATTTCTTAAGCGGTTAAGATACTTCATTAATATTTAAAAAAATTCTTTAAACAATTTAGTTTTAACAAAAAATTGCTGTTTTTATTTTTAGAACGAAATTCTTTTCTTAAAACTCTCTTTAAAAATCCATTCAGAATTGTTTCAATTATAAGAGTGCTTATATTTTGTTCTGAGAAATAAGAAATAAGGACAACGAACTTCGGATCTGTACGTGCAATGTTAGGTCTTTTAATAGACCTAGTGCAGCCGAACAATTAGCGGAAGCCCTAAACTGCTACAAAGCAGATACTACCGCCATCCAAGAAATGCGATTTAGTAGACCGGGCAGAAATATTTTAAATGCCACGCTAGGAAGAGAATACATCCTTGGTGACAAGGTTGAAAGATTCAGGCTGCACGGCATCACCTCCGATAACGGATTCAGGCGGATCGACTTCACTGTGGGACGGGACTTTCTGATAGCTAGTTTTCGCAAGTCAAACATCTCGATATTCGCAACATGGAGATCTTCTGATCAATCGACTTTGAACCAGATTGACCAAATTGCGATCGATGCAAGGCACTTCTCCAGTATAGAGGATGTCCGCACGTTCCGAGGAATAAATATCGACACGGACCGCAAACTGTTTGCAGCCAAGGTTCAGCTGCGCATATCCCTACCCAAGCCAAAATATGGAAGTACTGCGAGGAAGTTAGAAGTTGGACAGCTACAATCGCAAGAGATTGTCTGGAGCATTTTCGATTTATGTATATACCGCTAACATCAAGTATTAATAACCAGTGGCCCGAGAGATGCCGCTTCTGACGAGCTGGGCTTAACATGACCACCACAACGAAACGGCAAGCACATAGAGCTTAACAGAAAACAAGAGGCAAGCTCTACAAGCAGAAGAAGCGAGAAGAACACCGGCTTCTCAAAAAGAAAAAGAAGGAGATCGGATTCGAATCCAGGGCATCAAAAATCTTTAAAAAAAAAAGTAATGTATATAGTGCCTGTGACAAAAAAAATCAATTTTGTACAACAGTGTATTCTTGGAATAAACGAGTACTTTTAAAAGGAGAAGTTTTGTATTTGGTAAAAATCGATATAAGACTTTGATCAAACTGATATTATGATGATAGAGACGTGTGTACTTCCACCTAAAGCTTTAACCGCTGAATCAATTTTCTCCAAACTTCGAACTTGAGGGTCTTAAATAATGGCTTTGGGGGGAAATCAATTTTGTTTAGCTCCAAAAAAAACTGTAGCTCGAAAACGGCTCTAACGATTTGAATAAAAAATAATTCTGTGTTTATTGTTGTTATTAAAGGTATTTGAATAGAAGCCGTTTTTGATTTTCTCATTAACTAATCAATAGATTTCCAACAAAAATGTTATACAGGGGCTCATTTAATTTG
Organism: Philhelius festivus; assembly: GCA_963931855.1. Classification (NCBI taxonomy): domain Eukaryota; kingdom Metazoa; phylum Arthropoda; class Insecta; order Diptera; family Syrphidae; genus Philhelius; species Philhelius festivus. Next base: position 81,052,041 of record OZ007557.1, read on the forward strand.
AAATAATGTTCCATATACCAATTTTACGAAAATATTGTTTTCGGTTTTTGAACAAAATTCAATTCTTTTGCGAGTTCAATATCTCGAAAGAGGGTAGATGAATTTTTTGAAATTACTTTTGCGAGGAAGTGACAAGTTCTCCAAGGGGCGATCGGAATCGTCAAAAAATTGTAGGCTCTTTAAGATCCATAAAATTCAGAAGCTGTGTTTGAGGTATTAACCGAGTGGTCCACTTTTTACTCATAAATTCGGCTGAATTTGAACGATATGGCCTATATTATGTTCACCTTAAGGGCATCATTTGATTTTGGGGCTTAGTTGCATAGACCTGTGAGACCAACGAGAAAAAGTCTAGCGGGGTCAGATCGCATGACATTGGTGGCCAATTCACAGCACATCTGCGAGAGATAATCATATCCTCAAATCATTCATGTCAAATGCCAATCATGAAATCTGCTGTACGGGCCAATCACATACCAAATCTATTGAACCTCGTGTGGTTTGGTGTCGTCCCATATAGAACAATTTCGCTTCTTAACACAGTCATTCATTAGAATATGCGACTTGTCGCTAAATATGATTATTCAGCCAAAAGGTCCTCTATCAAATGCTCCGAAGCCCAAAGCAGCGCACAAACAGCCGCGTAGTGTATGGTCATGAACTTTAAGCTCCTGGGTCAGTGGGATCTTGTACGGGTGTACGTACAAGTCTCAATGAAAACTTCGCCAAGTTAGTTTCTGAAAGGCCAAGTTCTTGTTCACGTTGACTGATTCGGGTTCTGCTGTAAGACCAAAGCGAAGTTCTTGGCCGATCTTGGGTTCCTTTAACAAATGAATGTTGACTGATTGATTACCAAACCGGTCGTCATATATTTGGAAACCAAACATTGAAGAGTCGACTGTCAAAGGCCACCATGTCGACGTGTTTTTCAATCGTGTTACTTGCTATGGTGGTTTAGTATCAGTAAGTGAATATTAACAACAGATTTGACTGATGTAACCAATACAACATGGCCGTCACAGAACACCAAAATCTACAAAAACCGTTTAGACCTGTGCTTTAAAAGAATTTGGTCGCATCCTTTTTTTTCAAAAAAAATTATTTAAGAGACCATGTTCGGAGACTAGGAAGGACCAAGCCTCACGAGCTGCTGATGGTCTAAAACCAAAGTATTAAAACTTTAAGCTTCGCCCAATGTGATCCCTGTAGTTTTCGTCCCGTAAGAGTCCCACACTACTTGGTTCCGAATGTCTTGGTGAAAGTCCCTTTTGAAGATTTCCAGCGACAACAAAAAATGAAATTGAACATTTGGAATATGAAAAATATAAAAATTTTAAACAGGTCAAATCATTTAATTGAAATAATGGTACATCTTAAATTGGCTTTACGAGCACATTTTGCCAACCTAGAGGTGTATTTTATTTGTGTGGTAGTACTTACTCTATTTCTGCACAAAAGAACATACACTATATCCAATAATTTTTGCATACAAATTTATTTTTCTGTCATACAAATTTATACTTCATTGTTTAATTTTTTTGTTCCACAATTCGCATAAAATAAACGCATGTATGTTGGTCCTTAAAATTATTTTTTTTTTCCATTTTCATAAAAATTCTATTATTACTTCCTGCATTTGCAGATAGTCCTTTGGAATTTATATTTTATTGCAAAAACGTGCTTTTGTTTCCTTTAAGCCAAACATGTTAATGTCACCACTGGACTATAATTGGCGTCATACCTACTAATAATTTGCATACAAAAACCATTGTTTAAGAGCCCACATGATATTTTAATTACGTATCAGTAGTAGGAATAAGGATACTTGAGACTGGGAACTTTTTTTACGACTTTTTTCATGGTTTTATGGTTTTTAATGGCTTTTTGGGTTTTAATGGCTTTTTAAACGTTTTGTTTTTCTTTGTCGGCATGAGCGGCGCACAATTCGGTTCAGTTTTTCTTTTTTGTATGACCCTTTTTATATTGGTTTTTGTTGGCTGTGTTTTTTTATTGCTTTTTAAATGTTTGGTTTTTGTGTTGGAAAAAAAAGAAAGTATTTTGACATTGTCATTGAGGATCGGTATTGGAAAATATCAGTCAAGTGCATTTTTTTTAAAATGTACTGTTGCCCGTTGATGTTTTTTCAAGTATCTCGTTGCAGATAGGGATAAATATACATCTGTTTGTCATCACATATACGGACTTTTTACATGAGGACTTTGACCTAGTGCGATAGGATTTGGTGGTGGTTGTTTTTAACACGTCGTACTGTTGCTGTCCGGTTGTGTGTTTCAAGTGTCGTTGTAGCTAGGAACATATTATTTGTATAGATATTTTTGTTTGTCATCAGGTATGCTGACTGTGTTTAGATGAGGGCATCGGTCCAGTCGGATATTTTTAATAGATTTCTTATTGTTTTGTTTTTTCTCTGCGGTACGAGGCTGGCTGGTTTTCTTTTGTTGATTTGTTTCAGGGGTGGGTGAATTATGGCTTGGTTAAAGAAGATGTGGTGCATTATGAAAGAAAGAGATCTTTTGTGGAGTTTTAATTGGTTTTTGTATATTGAGGATCGGTATTAGGTAATATATGTCAAGTGAATTTTATGCACTGTTGAAGCTAGAAACATATGTGTTTTATTTTATGACTTTTTAGATGAGGGCATCGATCGAGTGCGTTAGAATTTGGTGGTGGTTGAGGGTTAAAATTGATATCAATTTTGTGGTGTGTACTAGCGAGAAGTGTGTGTGTTGGAGTTTGAATTTAAATGAGTAACGATGAGAAGGGATATGTTTTTGTTTCTATTTTTGTTTTAATGGTGTGCCTTGGGGATGATGTATTGTTTGATGTTTGAATTAAAAGATTGGTGGTTGCTTGTGCGCAGATGGGCGCACGGTGGTGTGTTGGGGTCTACGGTTGCTATTTTTAAATGAAATGAGTATGAATATATATATATAAAAATGTCGCCGTAGGATGTGGTGCAGTTTTAAGAAGTAATATTCATGATGGAAGAAAAAGATCTTTTGTGGAGTTCTAATTGGTTTTTGTATATTGAGGATCGGTATTAGGTAATATAATATGTCAAGTGAATTTTATGCACTGTTGCCCCCGTTGATGTTTTTCAGTTGTAGTTGAAGCATGAAATATATGTGTTTTATCTTATGACTTTTTTAGATGAGGGCATTGCCTTAGAATTTGATGGCGGTTGAGGGTTGAAATTATTATCAATTGTGTGGTAAGTATATTTATTTGGTCACTTCTCGAAATACAACTACAATCAATAACTCAACTTATAAAACTCCAATAATAATAATTTGAAATTACTTGAAGTCAAATCAACCAATAAATTGAAAATGTAATCTGATTTTCTCAATTCTAAAGATGAATAAGAAAAATTCCGTCTCATTAATTTTATCACCATGAAGTAACATGCAAGTAAGCTGACGAGAAACAGATTCGAACGCATTAGTTGGGGAATTCGACACTTGACACAAAATAATTTGTAGAAAAGGCACGTTCCTCTTAACAAAGAGGAGGTTCAATACTTTAGGAATAGGAATTTATAATCATAAAAAAAACCAAGCTCATCATAAAAAAAATCCCGCCCCCAATGACCATCATGAAATACATATTTGTAGAAAAACGCACTCAAGAGTATAAAACTAGGTCTTTCTTTAGTTTTTAATTCAGTTGTATTCCAACACAAAAAGTGAACGTCAGTTTAAAAATAATTATACGTAAATTTCAAAAAAAAAAAAAAAAAAATGTCTTCCTTATTAAATAAAATACGCGCTAATGCTAATGTTTTTGCTGACAAGCAAATTAATAAACCATTGACCAGCCTTAAAAATTTAACGCTAAAAAAGCGGTATAATATTGTAAAAGCAAAACGATGCACAACGCGCTACGGTCAGCAAATTTTGCTGGAGTTAGAAAACTCATCGGTCTTCTTGCCAAAAAGATGTGCTGGGCAATTTGACGACGATGACATCGCGGAGCTCCCCAATTTGGCGTTAGAGGTCGTCGAGCCCTGGGACCAATCATTCAAGTTGGATTTTCACGAGAAAATCCAGCAACAACAACAACAACAACAACATCAGCAACAGCAGCATCAACCACAGCTTCAACAACAACAACAACAGCAGCAGCAGCAGCAACAACAACAACCGAAAGAAAAAGTGGAGGTAAATCTTCCTACCGGCAGCAAAATAAAAAATAAAGAGGAATTTTCAATTCCTCTCAGTCAAAAGCATATTTTTTATAACTCCTTATATTAAATAAAATTTTACTTGATTCTAACTTCAAAACATTTTCTTTTTATTGTTCTTATTGTCGTTCATTTTCCTGTTGGTTTTGCTATATGCTAAATGCATATGATATGCGTTTCTCTATCTATTAGTTTTCTCATTGAAACGTATAGAATAGAAAAAATATGTTTTTAATACCTTAAAATAAATAAAAAAAAAATTGAATTGAATTGTTTTTTATTATTTTTTTGTTTGGTTTTGGTTTTTCTCAAGATTATGTTGTTTTTCTGTTTGTTACTTTTCTAGCGAATCCAGATAATCAGCGAGTTGGAGACAAAAATTAAGCGGTTCGACCTAATGGGTAGAAAAATTCAATTCAGGATTAAACCCATTCCCGAGAGGGAAGAACCAACGTCATGGATCAGGGAAGCAGTCAACGACATGTTTAAACATGCGCTAAAGGACGTCAGCCCTGCAGATAAAGTAGGAATTACTTTTTGCGGGAAGAGTTTCAGTGCTGAACGAGGAAATGGGTGGATCAACTTTAAAGATTGTGCAAATGTGAAATTTAGCGACGTATGGGAGATGATTGCTAAGATCTTTCAGAGCAATTCGGAAGGTTTGAGCACGGATGATTTTTCTTTGACCATAACGTCGGTTAAGCTCCCTTCAGGAACAGGAAAAGTCCAAAGTGGGAAATATAATACATTCACTGAGGAATGCATTAATCGCCGAGGCATAATCAGCATAAAAAACAATGACAATTTATGCTTGCCTCGCGCTTTAGTTGTGGGTAAAGTGTATGCAGATAAGGAAAACAACCTAAAGGCAAAAATCAGACGAGACATTGGGAAAATTCAATCCCAAAGAGCCCTTCAACTCATAAATGATGCACACATAAGTGTACCGACTGAAGGTTGTGGAATTCCGGAGCTGAAAATATTCCAAAATCATTTAAAGGAATATAAGGTGACTGTGTACGAGTATGGGTCAAAGGGACAAAAGGTGATATTTGAAGGATTTCCCGCTCAAGATGCTGAAGAAAAGAAGAGTATTAATTTGCTTTATTATAACAATCATTTTAATGTTATAACATCGTTAACTGCTGCATTTTGTTGTGGATATTATTGTGAAGATTGCCATGTCCCATACAATTCAAAAAGTCAGCATAGATGTAAACGATCCTGCCCACAATGTCAAAACACACCAAGCTGCCTCAGAAATGAAAAAGAAATCATGTGTGAAGATTGCAATCGAAATTTTAGAGGAAAAAACTGTTTCGACAATCACAAAGCGAGCAATTCAACAGGTAAAAATTCAATTTGTGAAAAAATGCAAAAATGTCTTTTATGCCTCAAAACATACGGAGGAAGTCGCCAACATATCTGCGATGAATATTTCTGCAAGATGTGTAGTAAACATGTAGCAAAAGATCACATGTGCTTCATTCAGCCAGATAACAGAACACCCGCATGTAAAGGCATCCTGTACATCTTTTATGATTTGGAGAGTCGCCAAGAGAGAGTAATAGGCGAAAAAATGATAACGATTGCAAGCGAAGCATTAGCTACTCCGATAAAATTGCATGAACCCAATTTATGTGTTTTTCAACAAAAGTGTGATCACTGTTTACATGTTCCAAATTTGTACTTCTGTCAAAAGTGTAATCTATCGCTAAACATAATTAAGGAAAAAGAAGACGAAAGTGTTGTAGCTCAATTTCTGAAACACATACTTCATGTTCGGCAAAAGTTTAAAAAAGTAGTTGTGATAGCACATAATGGGCAATCCTACGATCACCAATTTGTGTTAAATTACATATTGGAACATACAAAATTGACCCCAATATTAATCATGCGAGGAAGTAAAATTATATTAATGGAAATTGCAAATATAAAGTTCTTAGATTCATTAAACTACTTTCCGATGGCACTTTCAAAACTCCCCAAAGCATTCCAACTTTCACCTGTTTTAAAAAAAGGTTATTTTCCGCATTTTTTCAATATAAAGGAAAATGCTAAATACATCGGGAAGCTACCTGCAATAGAATACTACAGTCCGGATTCCATGAAAGCTGAAGATCGTGACGACTTTTTAAAATGGTATGCGGAACATCAAAACGATAGCTTTGACATGGAGCGTGAACTAGTAGAATATTGCATTAGCGATGTTAAAATTTTGGCTGAGACTTGTTTAAAGTTTAGACAACTGTTCCTCGATCAAAGCAATGTTGAACCATTTTTGGAAGGAACAACAATAGCATCAGCTTGTAACCTCGTGTTCAGACGGAACTTTCTGCAACCAAATACAATTGGGCTTATACCTAAAAACGGGTATAGGTGCACAGATAATCAATCAACAGTTGCAATCAAATGGTTGATTTGGGAGCAAAAGAAGCGAAAAATTGACATAAAGCATGCCGCTAAAGGGAGAGAACCGGTAGTAAATGGGATTAAAGTCGATGGATTTTGTGAAGAAACGAAACAGATTTTCGAGTTCCATGGTTGTTTTTATCACGGTCATCCTACTTGTTTAAAACATAAACGAGACGAGCCTTTATCAGAAGACAAATACGACACCCTGAATCAAAGATATGAGAGAACGTTAGCCAAAACAACACGATTAAGGTCATTTGATTACGAAGTAATTGAAATGTGGCACTGTGAATTTCAGACTCAACAAAAATTCCTAAATAATGAAGAACTCAATTTCTTGGATGATCATCCATTAATACAGAACACACCTTTGAATCCTCGAGATGCTTTTTATGGTGGACGGACAGGAAATACATTTAATTACTATAAATGTAAGGAGGGGGAAAAAATAAAATACATAGACGTATGTTCCCTTTACCCCTGGGTTTGCAAAAATGGAAAATTCCCTGTTGGTCACCCAAAAATTCACACTGCTAACGATGATATTTGCTCTGCTTTGGAACTCGAGGGTATAAATGGACTCGTAAAATGCAAAATTCTTCCGCCAGAAAATTTATTTCATCCGGTCTTACCTATGAAGCAGAATAATAAGCTGATGTTTTCCTTATGTAGAACTTGCAGTAGTAAAAAAACTCAAGAACAAATCTGCACTCATTCTGATGACGAAAGAGCATTACTTGGAACCTGGGTAATCGAAGAAGTTGTGAAAGCAGTTGAAATGGGGTATAAGCTACTTGCTGTTTTTGAAATTTGGGAATATGATGTTACTCAGTATAATCCAGATACGAGTTCCGATGGTCTATTTACTCGTATGATGAATACATACCTAAAAATAAAACAAGAAGCATCAGGATGGCCGAGTACATGCACATCTGAAGAAGATAAAAACAAATATGTTGCTGATTTTCTAGAAAAGGAAAATATAGAGCTAGAGTTTTCTGAAATAGAAAACAATCCTGGGAAAAGATCACTAGCCAAACTTATTTTGAATTCTTTTTGGGGTAAATTCGGACAACGGGAAAATCATACTAAAACTTGTATCTTGAACAAACCTTCAGATCTGTATCTTCTGCTAACTCATCCTTCTATTGAAGTCTTGCATATTTTACCAATCAATGAAGACAATATTGTGGTTAATTTTGAGTTAAAAGAAGAAGCTGCTGACTCCCTCCCCACGGTAAATGTTTGTATTGCCGCATATACAACAACACAAGCCCGTCTTAAATTGTACACTTACTTGGAAAAACTTAAAGAAAAAGTTCTCTACTATGATACTGATTCCGTTATCTATGTAAGCTGTCAAGGAGAACCGGATCCTCCTACTGGAGAATTTATAGGTGATATGACTGACGAATTAGAGAGCTATGGTCAAGGGAGTTACATCACTGAATTTGTTAGTGGCGGTCCAAAAAATTACGCCTATAAAGTCTACAGCACTAAGGATAATAGTGAACACATTGTGTGTAAGGTAAAGGGCATCTTCCTGAACTATGAATCATCCCAAAAAATTAATTTTGATTCAATAAAAGAAGCGGTATTAAACTTTTCTGCAGAATATGATGACAGCATAGTTATTAAGTCTAATAACATAAGACGAACCAGAGAACATCAAGTGATTACTGTGGAAGAGGTTAAGACATATAAACCCAAAGCAGAAAAACGTCGTTTTCTCGAAGATCATAGTTCCGTACCGTACGGTTTTAAAAGACATTATTCTAGTTGATGAAATAAAAAATATATACATACATATACACAAGATTTGTTGTTTTATTTATTAATTGTATTTATTTTACAACAGGTTTGCTTGTCTTATGAACTTGCTTAAAAGATAAACATTTTGAAGGGCGCAACATTTTCCATGGCTTAGGCATTTTATTTGATTAGGAAAAATTCTTCGGAGTTCCTTTAAACTTGGACAGCTGTAGATATCTTCTAGGTTAATGACTTCTATGTTTTCGCTATTGAGTAATTCTCTAAGCCATTGCGATTTTTCAGTTCCTTTAACGTAAACAACTCCACTTTGGATTTGTTCTCGAAGAAATATCTTTACTCGAGAAAAATTTGTAAACCCACTATTCCAGGTTAATCCATGATAATTTTGATATAACCAACTTGCCTGCCTTCTAAGTGGTGTGGACAGAAGATTTAAATTAAATGGAGAATTAACAATGAAATGATGATGGTGGTCATTATGAAATACAGCGATTTCTTTCAAAATGAAGCCATTGTTAAATACTCCAAATCCTTGAAAGTCTACAATATAGGTATTCATATTTAAGATACGTTCTTGATAAACTCACTTTTTCTACTGACAAGCTTACAATAATGATGACAATAAAATTAAGTGAGTTTGTTAACTTCACCTGTTAAGGGATTATACTTAATTATACGATCATGAAGTATAAGGCAATACATAGTTGTTGAAGCTGGAACTGGAATTGTTGTCTTAAGCTCAATTCTTACATCTACTGGTCCTGTTTTAATTGATTCATTTTGACGGGAACAATCAATCACCATTATTGGGGCGATATCCTTAAAGTCTTGTCGAGATAAAAGTGGTTGTGATTGTTTCTGATAATATGAGTGTTGAAATTTACTGTACATTTCATAGAGAATGGCATACCGGTCTAGTTCATATTTAAGATTTAAATCTTCACGAGGGTAAGATTCAGAGTTTAAATGTACCTTTATATTGCTAACTTCGCAATGGTCGAATTTGCTGGCATCCTTGGTTCGCTGGTTTTTTTTATCGGTTTGTAGAGCAATAATAACATATCTTGGCTTCTCAAGTTGACTTGAAGTTTTAACTGTCCATACATGATCAGTGTTAGTTGGTAGTGTTGGGTATTCGTACATTTCCCAATTTCGAAAATGAATTTGAATTGGATTTAACTGAATTTGTTTCAATAATGTAAGTTTATTTGAATCGGATAATGTTATATGAGGAACTCTCCATTGCAACTTAAAAATTGAAAGTTTTAATTCTTCGTCAGAATAGTAGGCATTCTCATTACTTCGAGTACGAATTAGAATCAATTCATGTCTTGCATTTACTATAATCTTTTTATAGTCTTCAGCAAATCCCAAAAGATTTTTTAGTGGTATGCAAAAATTAAAAGTACCTGATACAGGTGTAACGGTGGAGTTTCCAGTCCATGAAGCATTTTCTAAGCTTTTACTTTCATTCTCATTCAATGATATATAATTTTTCAATGATGTTGTAATGCCAACGTTTTTGTTGCTCTCAATGTCCACTCCATTTAGCTCATAATGTATTTCTTCAAAAAGAAATGCCATAGCATTATTTGCTAATTTCCCAGTAGAAGAAGGCTTTCCATCTGATTTTGTTAGACTTCCTTCTATATAAATGTAGCTTTCACAGGGTAAAATGCACAAGTCCTGTTGTTGTATAGGGATACGAATTTCATCACTTGGATTGAAGGACTGGAGGAATGGCGAGTAACTATGGTACTCAAACTTAGATATGCTGTTATCATAGCTCGGTCCATGAGTAATATTTAATATTTCGTTCATATTGCTCATTATTTTAGTTTAAATCCTAATGCAAGAAGATAGGTTTTGTTTTCAGATGAAAGTTCTGGTCTTGATAGTGTTGCTGTTGTATTAGGACTAAATGAATGATAACCTTTGGTATCTATTTTATAATAACTATTATAGATCAACATTATTGTGATTTTGGGGTTAAATGCAATCGCACAGTTATTCTTTCTCCCCTGAAGTTTATCAAGTCGCCGTCTTGGTCCACGAGTTTTAATGTTAGACTGCTTATTCGATTGACGTTCACAGGTAAATAGATGACATTTCTGGGAACTTCTATAATTTTATACCCTGCCCCAGTTTCTGGAGAAAATTCATGTATAGTATGTACAGGACTATTGTTAAAATAGGAGCCAGTAATGATATTACACTCAACTCGTATTATATTCACCTTATTTATATCAACAGGTAAATCCGACAAATGTAACACATCGGAGTCAAGAATACATTTACTGAAACCCAGTAATTTTCCAATAGTTCTATCCTTATTGAAATATATTTTCTCGTTGCTTTCGATTTCAGACATCATTGTGTTATTATTTGCTTCTATTCTAACTACAGCCGTAGAATTTCGCAATAATAATTCTTCGGAAATAAATTTTGCAATGTCATCAATTTCATAAGTCCCAGTTGGTATTTCAATTTCATATTCCCCTATATGGAACAAATTGTTACGCTCATCTACATTCGGTATAGAGTTGTAGGTTTGAAAATCAATCAATCCACAAACGTAATACTGATCCAGGTTCAAAGGTGGAAAGTATTCAGCAGATAGATGGGAACTTCTTCCGCTTAGCGTAAGTGTCAACGCCATGGTGATAAGAAAAACAATGAAACCATTTTTAAATAAAACTGTTTATTTATTTAAAATAACAATCATATAAAAATCTTAAACATAAATGACCACAATTAAAAGAGTCATAACTTTGATAATTAGAATAATTATAATTAAGTTTTTCACCCAAATAATTTATTATTTCAATAGGAGGTTGAAGATTTCCAAAGCTATCAAAATATTCAGTTTGGCTACCTCTTTTATTATACGCTACCCAGTGTGTCCCAGGACCTGTTGAGCAATCAAGATTGACAATCCCACACTCATTTTTTAAAGGTCCAGTCGTTGGTAAATTATCACGCATGAAAACTCCTCGAAAATTTGGAATTAAATTGGTTGCAAAATTTTTCAAGTCTATTTCATTTAATGCACGATTGGGTAGCGAACCTAGAAGTTTTTTTCCTGTGGATTTAAATAAAGCCCCAGTCCTTTTTTATAAGGTTTAAGGTGTAAGCCATGTCCAACTGCAATCGATTCCATTTTTTCATTATGACGTTTTTTCTCCTCCAGATCTTTTTTAGCAATACTAATATTATTGACAGCTTTGGCTACTCCTGCAGCGCCTCCTGTTAAAGCTCCAAGAGCCGAAAGTCCAGCAAATAAAGGAACGAGGAAAGGAAGTACTCCACCAAGTTTTGGTACTGAAATAACTCGCGGTGTCTTAATGTTATTACTGTTTTTTCTAACAGTTTTCTTAGCCGATGATAATGCTATTTTAATTGCATTTTCTATGTTGAATGGTTTTTTACGTTTGAGATTATTTCCAATAATCTTAATTACTTTCCTCAATGAGACTTGTTTAGTCTTGCTATCTTTTTTAGACTTCTTAACACCGTTTTTATGCTCTGAACAACTCGTTTTTAGCTGATTTCTAGCCTTTTTGTCTGTATTCTTAGAGCACCCCATGCCTAATTTTACTTTTGCCTTCATAAGATTGGTAACCAATAGTGCATTTGCACGTTCAGCTATACTAGCGTCCTTGGATTTTACTCGTTGCCAAGCTTTTTCAGATAAAATCTTATCAGCTATATGCCGATCACTTGTATTTGTAAATTTAGAATAAGATATATCATGCTGTTTGCACGCTTGATCAAGCAAATTAATCCCCGGATCCCTTCGAGCTAAACGTTCTTGAAGTTTTGTTCCAGGTCCACAGTATTGATAACCAGGTAGATGTAGTTCGAGTGGTAGTTTGTTTATTACAGTGTTTAATAAACCTTCCCCTTTCACAATGTTTCGCTGACTGTTGCAATTTTTTAAATAATCAATCATTTTATATGATCATCTTTACGTTGCGAGAGATGAAAACGATATGACGGGTTTCGAATATAAACTTCGCATATAAAAGTTATTATTTAGTTTTTATCAATATGCGATTCGTTAAACAACAATACCAATTACCAGTAAAAAATATGGAATTGGCTAGCAATATTGAAACAAAAAAACATGGTAAACTGTTTCCGTATAGTATAAGGGGGTTAATTACTGGTCCCTCAAACTGTGGAAAAACAAATGTTATGATGAGTTTACTCCTACACCCAAACGGCTTGAAATTTGAAAATATCTATATATATTCTAAATCTCTACATCAACCGAAGTATGAGTTTTTGCGAAAAGCCATAAAACCAGTGAAAAATATGGGTTTTTTTACATTTTCCAATAACAGTGATGTTATTCAACCCGAAGACGCTAAGCCAAATTCTATATTCATCTTTGACGATATTGCCTGTGAAAAACAAGACACAATTCGAGTGTATTTTAGTATGGGACGACATCATCACATCGATAGTTTTTATTTGTGCCAAACATATACAAGAATACCGAAACACTTAATTCGAGACAATGCGAATTTTCTAATCATCTTCAAACAGGACGATATGAATTTAAAACACATTTATAATGATCATGTCAATTCGGATATGACATTCAAAATGTTTCAAAAGGTATGTGCAGAATGCTGGAACACAAATTATGGTTTTTTGGTAATTGATAAGGACAGCCCTTTGAATGAAGGTCGTTATAGAAAAGGCTTTGACTGCTTCCTCAAGTTATAAAATAGACAAAATTTTTGATTTTTGCATCATATGAACAGTTATGTTCTATAAGAGCAGTACAGAGCAGTTCAGTGAGCAGATTATAGCAGTAAAAAGCGGTTCAAACCAGTTTGAGACGCAGTATTTAACAGTTAAGACCAGTAACTACAATATAAAATTCAGTTTGAAAACCATCGAAAGGCTTTTCCAACAACTTCGAGTCTTATTTTTCAACTGCATTTGTATGAAGAAATAAATCTTAGAATATGATTAACATAGACGAAAAACTAACAAAGGAGCTTATTAAAACCACCGATGCTCTGCGAAAGAAATACAAAGCTCTAAGGACTGGTAGAGAAGCTTACGAAACCGAAATTGAGGAAACTCTAAGACCCATTACCAGACCCCTAAATGAGTTAGTGAAAAACTCAAACACAAAACAAGAAGAACAAAATCAAAATTACTTTATTGAAAGTCCTATTAACAAAACAAAACGCAAATTTAAACAACAACAAGTACAAGAAAATGAATTTGAAAGCCCAGCAAAGGAAAAATATTTAAGAGATGAATTCATCACACCAAACACTTTTATTAACAGTTCACCTGAATTAACTGATAGCATCACCCCAAAACGACCAAAGAAAAGCCTTAACCACCGTAACTTTTCAGAGCTCATATTACAAGAAGAATTCCATGATACACCTAAAAAATACGTAGATTTGTTTATAAATAATTCAAACACGCTTGATAAAACGTATGGGGTATATTCAAAAGATGAGAAGTGGTACATTGGAAATGGTGAATTAATCATTCTTGGAAAAGATATACAAATAAAAAATAAAACCTTTGAAGGAACAAATGGTTTGTTTGAGCTTATATTTAAGAAAATACCAGATAAAAGCATCTACACTGATGAAGATTTAAAAAATTACAAGACCATATTATATGAAACAAATACACATAGGGTTGGACATGATTCACACGGACAAATACGTGGCAATCGGGGTCATAAGTATACAAAAATAATTAGGAAATTATTAGGATTCAATACAAATACTTCTAATAATCCAACACATTCACTATCAACACCACAATCGGGAAATGGATTGATGCAATTATCAAAACTGAAAAAGGACTATATATTTTGGGATAACCCTAATGAGCTTGTAGATCGAATGAGACTTCTCATTGCTTCACAACAAGCTGGAAATAACAATCATTCTAACGAAATTGTTTCAATTATTGAAGAACTTAAAGAAGCCGATATTATCGAATAAAAAAATGAGTGTTGATAAATTTGGTCGTTATTCATATAGGACCCCACCTAGGGGTCCAAAAGGCAAACAAGGAGAGCCGGGACCGCAGGGCGAGTCAGGATTGCCTGGACCACCTGGCGAGGGATTTCTCAAAACAGAAAACGGTGATTACAACATAAATGGAAAACGATTAAAAAACATTCAGGAACCTGAAGAACAAGGAGACGCTGCTTCCAAAAGCTATGTTGATCAGCAAACTGGTCAATTAAGACAAAGCTTTCAAATCGAAATTGAAAAATACTTTAACAAGGGAAAACATATCATGTCTAATGTCTACTTAAAATCAATTTAGTCTTTACTTAAATACCTAGGTGAACAGTCATTAAATCGCGATGCCCAAAATAAACCCCACATTGATTTTTGATCAAATCTTAAAATTCGTTATTAAAAATAAGAACATCTTACTAGACGAACATCATACGGAACTTTTGAACTGCATGGTCTTCTTGAAACGATTTATCAATGTATCTTCGACAACATCTGATTATGGTTGCCATTTTCCTACCTGCCCTTGGTCTTCAAATTTATGCAAAGAAGGACCAGATACATGTGCATGCTATATGGTTGAAAATAGGTTGATAAGAATTAAAAAAATAATGTCGTTGTATGAAAGATTAAAATAAATATTTTTAAAAATAATGTTTCTTATTTACTTTATTTTGAATTCAGTTTCCATTCATAATTCAAACGAAAAACATGTCTTCTTTTAAAATTAAATTAGTCATTGATGATCTTCTAGCCTTTTTAAAATCCAACCAACATATCATACATGAGGCACACTTTTCAGAAGCTATGAATTGTATTTTGTTTGTAAAGAGATTCGAAAAGGATGATTATATTATGTCACCAAATAAATTTCATTTCCTGAACTGTACTTCAAACTGGTCACCAAACTTGTGCTATGAAGGACCAGATACTTGTGCATGTTTTCAAATTAAAATAAAAATTAATAAAATTAAGAGAATTGTAAATTTTTATAAACAAATCTTAAATGAATAAACTAATAAAAAGGTAAAATGTTTTGTTGTTTTTATCATTCTGTGAAAAGATGAGTAAAAGAGACGTTGTCGAAGAACTGCATAAGTCAGCAAGAAGAAATTTCCAAAAAAGGCGAGTCATTATCAAGGGGCTTGATGATTTATGGCAAGCTGATCTAGTAGAAATGGGGGCATATTCAGCAGATAATGAAAATAATCGATATCTTCTTACGGTAATTGATACATTTTCTAAATTTGCTTGGACAGCTCCTATTAAAAATAAAACCGGATCGAGTGTCACTGAAGCTATGGAAAATATATTAAATAAAGGCCGCATTCCCAACAATTTACAAACAGATGACGGGAAAGAATTTTTCAACACTACTTTTCAAAGTCTTATGAAAAAACTTCACATCAATCATTATTCAACATTTTCACCTCTTAAAGCTTCGATTGTCGAACGATTTAATCGCACTTTGAAAAACCTTATGTGGAAAGAGTTCAGTGCTAATGGTTCATACTGTTGGATAAATATGATAGATACACTAACTAAAAAGTACAACAATTCAAAACATCGCACTATTAAAATGAAGCCGTCCAAAGTCAATGCTACAAATGAAAAGCAAATACTTTCAACTATATATGATCACATCAAAATTCATATTACTCCAAAGTTCAAGGTGGGAGATTTTGTAAGAATTAGTAAATACAAGCATGTATTTGATAAAGGATACACACCGAATTGGACAACAGAAATTTTTAAAATAACCAAAGTTCAACATACAAATCCAGTTACATATCTGTTAGAAGACTATCAGGGAAACCCCATAAAAGGCGGGTTCTATGAGCTTGAACTACAAAAATCTAAGTTTCCCGATACTTATCTAATCGAAAAAGTGCTGCGAAGGAAAAAAGATCAATTATTTGTAAAATGGCTTGGTTTTGCATCCGATCACAATTCATGGATACCTATTTCAAAAGAAAATAAATAAAAACCATCTTTTATGTATATTATTAAAATAAAAAGCTTTATTTTATTACAATGATTTCAATTTACTTTTATTTAAGATATATTCATACTCATTTCATTTAAAAATAGCAACCGTAGACCCCAACACACCACCGTGCGCCCATCTGCGCACAAGCAACCACCAATCTTTTAATTCAAACATCAAACAATACATCATCCCCAAGGCACACCATTAAAACAAAAATAGAAACAAAAACATATCCCTTCTCATCGTTACTCATTTAAATTCAAACTCCAACACACACACTTCTCGCTAGTACACACCACAAAATTGATATCAATTTTAACCCTCAACCACCACCAAATTCTAACGCACTCGATCGATGCCCTCATCTAAAAAGTCATAAAATAAAACACATATGTTTCTAGCTTCAACAGTGCATAAAATTCACTTGACATATATTACCTAATACCGATCCTCAATATACAAAAACCAAATAAAACTCCACAAAAGATCTCTTTCTTTCATAATGCACCACATCTTCTTTAACCAAGCCATAATTCACCCACCCCTGAAACAAATCAACAAAAGAAAACCAGCCAGCCTCGTACCGCAGAGAAAAAACAAAACAATAAGAAATCTATTAAAAATATCCGACTGGACCGATGCCCTCATCTAAACACAGTCAGCATACCTGATGACAAACAAAAATATCTATACAAATAATATGTTCCTAGCTACAACGACACTTGAAACACACAACCGGACAGCAACAGTACGACGTGTTAAAAACAACCACCACCAAATCCTATCGCACTAGGTCAAAGTCCTCATGTAAAAAGTCCGTATATGTGATGACAAACAGATGTATATTTATCCCTATCTGCAACGAGATACTTGAAAAAACATCAACGGGCAACAGTACATTTTAAAAAAAATGCACTTGACTGATATTTTCCAATACCGATCCTCAATGACAATGTCAAAATACTTTCTTTTTTTTCCAACACAAAAACCAAACATTTAAAAAGCAATAAAAAAACACAGCCAACAAAAACCAATATAAAAAGGGTCATACAAAAAAGAAAAACTGAACCGAATTGTGCGCCGCTCATGCCGACAAAGAAAAACAAAACGTTTAAAAAGCCATTAAAACCCAAAAAGCCATTAAAAACCATAAAACCATGAAAAAAGTCGTAAAAAAAGTTCCCAGTCTCAAGTATCCTTATTCCTACTACTCGTATCCAATTTCTATAGTATATATGGTGTTAATTGATGATGATATGTTCACAAATTTTAATGTGACTGCCAAAGAATTTTGTATTAATATTCGAAGTGTGAATAAAAGTGGCTCTCTATGTCATTATAAATATTTTAACGATTGAAATATTAAGAATTAAAGAATAAAAAAATGAGATGGATAATTTTGATATATGCGGCCTTTTGTCTGGAATTTGAATTCTACTTTACAGACTTGATTAAATTCAGAATAAAAGGAGGAACTTCTTTAAAAATTTAAATCTATACATTGATGATTTATATAAATTATTCAGTTCAACTACCACTAGTTAAATTTAGGAGGACACTCGGTTGGATATTTTATATATATTAATTTGTTTCCTCAAATTCAAAGAACAAAAGAGTTGACACCCGAACTTAAAAAATAGTTGATTTTGAAGTTCACAAGAAAATGGTAAGGGTGTTACAAAATTGGTTTACTGCTCCAGTAGAGGAGTTAAAGTATTAACATATTGATTGCGTATGTTACGTGTTGTATTTGATGGTCTTGCTTTTCCAATATTTTCATGTGTTTCTTCTTGAGCTACGTATACCATCGCTTCACGGTCAACATTTATTTCATGGATGAAGCCTTCGCGTTCCCTAGTTCCATAAACATATTATGCAAGGCGCAGGCGGCTAATGTAATTATTTGCACTTTTTGGGAAGCAGTAATATGACAGTATCAAATATACAAAATTTTTGTATAATCATACTAAATGTGCACTCAACCACTCTTCGAGCTCGGGATAAACAATAATTAGATACTCTTGTTTCTTTGGTCAAATTTTTTCTTGCGAAAGGTCTCACTACGCTCGTCTAAAGAGGAAAGCCTTCATCTGCCACAAAATCAAAATTGAAATATTTATCGCTTCTCCGGCATAGTTTTTGCCTATGAGGCAAGTTCAATTTCTTGTCCCTAAATTGTTTTCCGAAATTTTAATACTTGAAAACACCACTACCGTAATTTCTTCCAAAGTCACCAACATCAACATAAATAAACTGGCCGTGTGCATCGCAACTATAGCTTGCAGGTGTACAGAATGAAACTTCTCATAGTTGTATTGTTGTAATAATCCGATCCTGAGTTTGGAGGACATATAGCTCCTAAATAATTTGAAAAGTTTTACATCCGTCCGCTATTGAAATACATTATTTAACATCTGGTTGTGGTTAAAAAATGGGAAATAGTGTTTCCCAAATAGTTTGGTGAGTTTACATTACAATTTTTTTCAATTATATGAAAATGACTTAAACATTTCCCCTGCTGCTTAATAACTGAAAAAAAAATATTCTATTGATGTAAGGAATCAAGTATTGTCTTTGCAGTATAAGAATGTAAAATTAAATGGACAATTTGACGCAATTCCTACTCAAAGTACTTAAATAAAAGGAAAATAAAAGTTGTAAGGTTCCAGTGGAAAGCAAAATAAAATGCACAACTGGGTCCAGGGTTGCGAATTTTTGAATTAAAAAATCCTTAAGTCATAAGTCTATAGATGACTTGTGATTTAAAAAATTTAATTCATAAGACATTTGGTGACTTACGAATTAAAAAAAATTTAATTCACAACCCCCAAAGTGACTTATGAATTAAAAAAAAATTAAATCCTAAGCTACTAAGTGACTTATGAATTAAAAAAAAATTAATTCACCACCTACCAAGTGACTTATGAATTAAAAAAAATTAAGTCATCAGGGAGTAAGTGACTTACATATGAATTAAAAAAATTCAAATCATGAGCAACAAAGTGACTTCTGAATTAAAAAAAATTTAATTCACCACCTACTAAGTGACTTATGAATTAAAAAAAATCAAATCATCAGGGAGTAAGTGACTTATGAAATAAAAAAATTAATTAATAAGTTAGTTGGTAGATTGGAAATTTTTAAGCTTGTTTTGACTACATAATTATTAACGAAAGCTTTTGGAGAATTTTTTGGGAGTTGCCGTTTATGCAGTCCCTATAATCCAATTAAATAAAAAGCAATATTGATAAAATCTTTGTGTTGAGCAAATGATGGGTTATCATTATATAAATTTCGTGAGTGCATGTTTTTATGCATATGCCTTTAAATTTTTTGATTTTCATATTTTACATGAGTTGATTATTTGATATTGTTTTGTAAAATTGTTTCAAGTACCTGAAACTAATTCAATATGTATTTTCAATAAAATTGAAAAAAAAAAGATTCCGTTTTCTTAATTAAGCACTTCGAAATTTTTGGTACCTACTCAGTAAGTATAACATTTAATTTTAATTTTTATTTTTGTTTAATAAATTTTTAATTTTTAATATCTTTTTAGCTTTCAAATCTAGTTTTTAAATCATTAGATTATCACGCTACCTTATAAATTATCCATTTCATAATTTTTCCAAACTAGTATTTATGCATTAATTTATGAATTAAATTTTTTTTTTAATTCATAAGTCACTAAGTTGGCTTTGAATTAATTTTTTTTAATTCATAAGTCACTTACTTGCTGATGATTTGAATTTTTTTAATTCATAAGTCACTTACTTGCTCATGACTTAAATTTTTTTAATTCCTAAGTCACTTAGTAGCTTGGGAATTAAAATTTTTTAATTCATAAGTCACTTACTTGCCCATAACTTAATTTTTTTTAATTCATAAGTCACTTAGTAGGTTCTGAATTATTGTTTTTTTAATTCATAAGTCAATAAGAAGCTTATGAGCTTATCAGTTGGTGACTTGTGAATTAATTTTTTTTTAATTCATAAGTCAGTTCCTCGCTGCTGAATTATATTTTTTTTAATTCATAAGTCACTCACTAGCTTGTGAATTAAAGCCAAGCTTAAGCTAACAGGTGACTTAAGCTTTTGCAACCCTGACTGGGTCGCACGAGCTTGCTCTTATGTAAAAGACTAAGAATTTCAAAAATGAATGTTATTAGAGAAAAACTGTTCATAAGCATAAAATTAATTTTTAAATAACTAAAATAACTCCTTTAGTAGCTGGAGCTAAGAACAGGATGCCATGTGATTCAAGCAAATATTAGTTTATGCAAGATCAAAAATTATAAGTCGTTGTAATGGTTTCTTAAAAAAATACGCTTTTATCTAAAAAATTTTTAAAACATTATGTATTAAGAAAAAAATATTTTTTTTATGTCTTTAAATGCAATATTTCTTAAACTTTTTAGAAGCTTTTCTACAAAAAATTTCATTAAAATCCGTTAAGCTGATAATGAGAAACTAAAAATTCGAAAAAATGGTTCTAACTATATGGTAGGTACAGTTAATAATATCTTGATTTCAATTTTTTTTGTATTTAATTATAGACCGTAAGAATTAATCAAAAAAAAATTATTAAAATTCTTGGAGCCTTTTTCAAGAAAAATACGATTTAGAAAATTTAGGTAAAATATTTTTTTTTTCTTATATCTTGAAAATTATATTAAGAAACTGTTATTTATCAAAATTTTAAGAAAATCGAGCATGGGGTTTTCGAAATATTTAGTTTTCAAAACAAATTTTCAATTTTTTTCTTAAATTCAAAAAAAAAATTTTTGAAAACTTGAATACAATATTGATACCGCTGGGGAGCTTTAACGTACAAAAAATTATCAAAACCGCTCGCTCATACCGTTTTTGAGAAAATCAAAAACAAAAAAAGTTCCAAGGTATCTGTCTTTAACTAAATGAAATTTCTTGTGTTTTTTTTTTAATCTATGCGACAGTTTTTGAAAAAAAAAAAAATATTTATAAAATTTCAAAAAAAAAATTCGCATGCAGGTATCTACCGTTATTTTTGGTCTTAGAAAAAAAAAGAAAAAAACGTGTGGGGAAAAAAATTAAAAACGTTTAGGCTGTAGTCGAACAGACAGACAAACAGAATTTCGAGACCCACTCTTTTCGTCTTCCCTATCATCGTTATGTCAACTTTGATCGAAATCTCGAGTTCAATTTTTTTTCCAAATGCATAACTTGCCTTATAGTAACTATAAGTCGCAAGTAAAAATGGTATTTAGCTGATTCTATGTCTTTTTTAAAAGTCTATGAACATCAGTAGCATACTTCAGCCAGCAGCTTAGATAGCCCGGATGGTCATGAGGCGTTTGACGAATTGTTGGATAAGGACTCTACAGAAAGTATGAAATCAGAGCAAAGTACTCCCAGAATGATCGCAGTGCCATCCAAAAGAAGTAGAACTTCGACCTCCGAAATAATAGGTGGGCCAATGATCAAGTTGTTGAAATCAAGAAAAAGAAAATAAAACGTTTTGTTTTGTTACATTCTGTTTCGCTTGGTGTGTGTTCTAATAAAAAAAATGTTATTTTTTGACTATCGAATCGGTGTACTTTCAACCTTACTCGTCAATTCGGAAGGAAACCATCACAGCTCACCAAATAAGTGTTTAGAAAATCAACGCCATTTTATGCAGATAAAAAGTATCCCCTGGAAGGTTCTAATTATGTCTTTGAAACTTACAGAAACTGCTTGTGTCATGAAATAATTTGCACAGAAAAATGTGTTTCATTTTTTTAAATGTTACAGAAGAAAAAATCGACAAAAATATTTTGAATTTTTGGATCTTTCTTGTATATTAACCAAATCATATAAGGAGATCCCAAAACTGCAACCATTTTTTAATTAAATTTATGGAAAATAAAATATTTCTTAAGTTCGAGCATCAGCTCTTTCGTTATTTGAATTCAAACCAAAAGCTTGAAACCAAATGCAAACCGTATTGGTTCCTACAACTTTTGTTTTGACAAATGACAAATAAATCTCATTCAAGTCAACAACATGTCACTGTATCCGAAATCAAAATAAAATACATTTCCTTTCAAATTCAACAAAAGCCTAACTCGATCTCCCAAACAACAAATTAACAAATAACCCTTCTCCACCTTCCACCAACATCAATGAACTCTAAATAATTCAGCTTTACCTTTTCTTTTTCGTAAACTACTTCAAATTGATCTTGAGTACCCATTTCCACCCCTTTGATGATGATGATTTTGAAAATGCACCAAAAAAGGGTTTCGTGTTCCGACGTTATGATTTTGTACATATTTCATTGCTTTGAAGAATGTTTTTTTGTATCCGATGTTTTTTTTCGTTTATTGTTTCGCACGGTTGTATTGGGATTGAAGTCCGGAAGTTTCACTCCAGAATACGATGAGTTTATGCGGGTACTGGACACGTGACCAACAACCTAGGGAAATAATCAACAAAAATGTTAATGACGAACCCGGCTCGGCAAAGCCACTTCCAATGGAACCAACCAACGTCTGTCCGAAGTGTAATTACGTGTATCTGATTGCAACAGTTTTGACAGCAATTCAGAAGAAAAAGGATTCCCATAATTAATGCAATGCGCCAGTTTCAAAACGCCAACAACCGAGCTGCCAAAGCGAAAGAGTTATAAAAAGTACAGTTAGTGCCTATGTTAAGGTTTATTGTTTTCACAAAATATTATGGTTTCCCACTGAGGCGATGATGATGACGAACTCTCTACAAGAAAAAGGGTTAAACCGATTGTGACGATGATAATAATAGAAAGGCTTTTTTATGAGGGTTGGGTGCTTCATTGTCTGAAGGAAGGGAGGACAAATTGTGTTACTTTGAAAGAGTGTAACTTCCATTAACCGCATTTTTCACCTTCATAGTCAGCATACTCCCGCGGGAATTGACTTTTTCAATGAAGATTAAAGGTGTACATACGTTTCGATAAAAATTATTCCACACTGAGGTTTCGGCATGCTCACGGCTATTAATTTCCGCCTTATCGAACGGTGATAGCTTGAAAAATATGCTGTGATGGATTTCTTTCGAAAATATCTAAAAAAAATAAATAGTGAATTTCATCAACAGTGTTGTATCGATACCGACGATTTTCCAATCAAAATGGATATAAATTTCGTCAATTACATTACTAGTGAAATTCTGTTTTATACAAAATAAAATCAAATAATATTTAAACAATTTCAAAGACCAAAAGGAAAGTTTAGTCTTTCTTCATCGAGACTCAACCCCTCAATTAATTTATCTCGGAATGAACATTAATTTTCCTTGCAAAGATGTTGGGGTAGTTTATCTTCTTCAATTCTATAGAGCTCTTCTTTGGATATCGGGATGTGGTGACATTGGCAACGAACAAAAAAAATGAAGACGTGTTGTATCAGAATGATCGGACGGAAGCTTCTTCATTAATTTACGACTGACTTTGGGGGACTATTTGTTAGTTTCAGAAAAAAAAGAAAACAGGACGAACTGAATGGTTTGCATTTTTTTCGAGACATTTTAAATATTTATGAGGAATTTGCTTGTTAATAGAAGACACAAACTAAATGGGTCGATTTATAAGTAACTGTGATGTTTAGTATTTTGGGAAGATAAAATAAATTAAGTTAATATGGGTGATTAATAAAAATATTTAGACATAAGATATGGATAAAGGTATTTTCGGAAAAAAATGCAGAACTTGCTGTAATAAACTTACTTTTTTAAGTTGATTATCGATTCAATGAAGAGAATTTTTTACGCTTATAAGAAACTGAAACCGGACTGAATTTTTTTGTTTTTCTTTTAATTTTTGTTTAATCCAAAATCTTAAGCTAATAATTTAAATATATTTTTGGTGTTGATAGCATTTGTGGATCAATGATTAAGAGGAACTTGATGGTAGTTGAGTCCTTGCATGGTGAATTAATGTGTCGTTTTCTAGTTCGTTCACCGGTGAGTCGGGTTAACAACGAATTTAACTGTCGAATCAGGCAGATATGGAAAATTAACTTATGAAATTAACGGGACTCATGAATCAGACAAAGTAAAGAATGAATTCAGCCGCTGAATTGAATGAAAACCGCACATCGAGGGAAGAGTCTGGTTGAGCACCTGATAGATCGTGCAAATCAACAAATAAATCTGTCGAAATATCGTACGTATTCGACAAATCAAATGATGAATCAGTTAAGCAACGAAAAGAATATACTAAACCATCAGACTAATCATACCAAATCAATCTATTAATCAAAGGGAAAGTTTGTTAAATCAACAGACAAAACTAAAAGATAACAACGGAAGAATTCAGCAGAGCAACGGATGAATCTGCTAAATCAGCGAACGAATTCGATAAAGGAAAGAACGGAATACTACAAATCAACCGTAGAATAAGTCGAATCAACGGAAGAATTCTGTAATTAAATGGAGAATTCATCCGACGAATTCGGTAATTTAATGGATGAAACTGATAAGCTAAAGGAAGAATCCAGCATATCAATAGATAATCTGAAAATCTGATCTGGTGAGTCCACTGACGAATCTGATAAAGCAATGAAAGAATCCAGTAAACAATCGAACGAATCTGATTTTACAAAGGGAGAGTTCGATAAATAAACAGACAAATACCGATAATAAAAAAACGAATCGCTTAATTCAACGAGAGTATCCGGCAAATCAAAGAACGAATTTGGAACGAACAGAAGTAATGAATCAATAGATGAGTCCACTTAATCAATAGATAAATCTGTCAAATCAATTAGATTGCAATTAGACAAATCAATGAACAATTTTGATAAATAAAGAAAAAAATCTGCAAATTAACGGACGAATTCAGCAAATAAACTGTTATATCAGGCGAATCAACTCATGGATTGGGTAAATCAACGAATGAACTTGAGAAATCAATTGATGAATTCGGCAAACAATTTGATGAGTCTAGCAAATAAAGGGAAGAACCTGGTAAATAAAATGTAATTTATAATTATAATGTTCAATTTATGTCCCTTTATCATTTGTGGAGTTTTCAAAATTAAGGATGGTATAGTCTTTGCCGCATAAGCACAGTGACGCACAATTTTAGTTGAATTAGCACGATGTTAAAGCTGATTTAGTATGTAACTTGGCTGAAACGACCATATGGAGGGCTCACAGCTGTACCGAACCAAGTCATTTTAAAGAAATCCAAAACTAACGCCAGGATTTCCGCAAAATTGACCTCTATTTAGAGCTGTAATGAACTACATAGTTCATTTAGAGCTACATAATTCTATTTAGAGCTGTAATGAACTATACATAGTTCATTACAGCTCTAAATAAAGGTCAATTTTGCGGAAATTTTGGCGTTGGTTTTGGATTTTTTTAAAATGACTTGGTTCGGTACAGCTGTGAGCCCTCCATATATCGTCTAAATTTCTCTACCCTTTTATTAAAGTTAAAATCATCTAATACCTATTTTATTTTTTAGTATCGTGTTAGCTTCATATTACTCTTTTGACATTTACAAACATCAAAACAGGTCTGTTTACTTAGTTCCTTGTATGAACTGTCATTACTTAGCACGATACTAGTTAGAAAATGTTTAAAATTTAGAAAGAGTTAGTACGAGTAATATATAAAAAGTTAGCAAATTTTCAAGTAGTATCATACTAATATTTCAATACTAAGCTGCTTAACATTTTGTTCCAGAAGCAATTGTTAAATTTTTGCGACAAGCACACAAAATTTAGTACATTTAATTTTTAAGAACGCTGGGAACCCGTGTCACTCTCTAATTCTGTCTTTTCAAAATGGATTCAAAATGGTGTTCAAAATTAAAGTCGGAATATTTTTGCAATTTTTATTAACCGCGAATTCAATTATAGGTATTTTCTGACGATCGGAATTCGGAACTGTCAAACAGTGATTTTAGATATTCGTTTTCGTATCCAACAATTACTTATCAATTTAACCGAATAAAAGATTAATTGCACGAGGCCGGTGTTCTTCGTGGTAGATAAATTGCTGAAGAATAAAATAAAAATAGGAAACAGATGACGATCTGTCAAAATTGGTCGATAAAAATTGCAACAAGGCATCAATAATTGGTGCTACCAGCAGCGATTTTGTTCAGCGATTGATGAGTTATCCGCGCTGGATTAATAAAATTGAAGATGGGAAGTACAGGGGCGTATTTCACTAGCGCTAGAAAGTTTTAATTACTGGTAAAACTTACCAAACCTTAAAATAATTGAAATTTCAATTCTTAATACAATAACTACACACGAGTTAATTTCCAGAAGAATAATTTTAATTATATTAGGGAAACCTTTGCAATTATAGGTGAAAAACATTGAATTTTTTCCAGAAGAAAAATTTACAAATATGTATAATTGTGGCAAAAGGCCAAAGTAAAAATGAAATTAATTAATTGAAAACCGTTTTGTTACATTATTTGTATGTGCCGTAAAGCACCAGAGAAACCAAGGGTGACTTTTGGAAGTATTTCCGAAACACAAAGAAGACACGGGTTTGAAAATATCATATTTTTAGGAAACAAACTGGCTAACCAAAAAGACAACGATTTCAATAATTCTACAAACACCAAGATATTTATCTGTATTCTTAAATGACCCACCTGGCCCTAACTCTTGAAGTGGATCCGTTCATAAGAATTTTTCTCCTCAAGCCAAAAATTATGTGAGCCGCCCTAACTGGACTCAGCTGGCGACACCAAAATTACAAGCTACAAGGTTAAGACACTAAATTGTAAGCTTTCCTTAAGTTTTTAAATCATGAATATCTTGGCTCCCGTTTGTCGTAATGGACTAATTTTTTTTTTTAATTTGAAGAAAATTAGCAAGACTATAAAACAAAAAATCCAAAACTTAAAAGTATTTACCGGGAAATACAGTTTTTTTCTCAATAACTATGAAAAAAAGGTATTAAAAACAAGAAAAAAAACGTTGAAACCAACGATAACTTTTTATGTTTTTGCTCAAACATATTAAATTAAATGCAAGTTGATAGAAAATATTGTTATTAGCAATACAGTTTTTTATTTTAACTTTGCGACATACTGGGGCTGAGATATTAATTAAAACATAAAATCATAAAATGCGTGGGTGCGCTGACTTACCCATGTTCAATAATTTATTACTTGGCTTTCGTTCATCGTAGAGTGTTGATTTTTTTTAAATTGTAGGGAATTACAAGAACTTTAATAATAAAAAATAAAAATTTCATCGTTAAATGAGCTTTTTTCTTAATAATCACGAAAACGTGATTTTTAAACAACAACAAATTTGTTTAACTTACTATAACTTTTTTTTTTTGTTTAAACAAATGTTTTTCTTAGAACATAATAGATAATGTTATAAGGAATAAAATCATGTTTAATTTTTGTTTGTGCGAGATAGTGGAGCCGAGATATTCGCAAATGACCAAAAAATGACACAAAACACATTTTTACCAATAACTTTGGTAAAAAAAGTTGTCATGTGGTGCAAATTTGGTTTTAAGCTTTTCTCATAAGCACCTATCGATCCATGAAAAAAAAATAGACCATGCCTCTGCGCGCAAGGTCAAATGACGCTTTGACTGGACTATTAGCTTTGATGAAAACATCGCTTCTTATCGAGCAGCGAAATCGAGCATCATTGTGCGTGGTTACTTGGATTGAGGACCGTTCAATTACCAACCGTGTGCTGTTGACATGCGTTTTTCTGTTGTTCTTTCTTTCTGTGTGTCTCTCTCTGTTGTAATGTCTTAGCCGATGGCCTCAGTTGCCAGTGTTAAATCTACTTCGTAGATTTATCTACGGAGTAGTGTAATTGTAATGTAATGTAATTCTTATTCTGACATCATACACTGAAAATAAAATCTAGGTATATATGATAAAAATGTAGGTTGATCTGACAAAAATTTTTTCAATATACGTCCAGCAAAAAGTTTTATCAAATTGACAAAAATTATAGAATTTTTTTGAGGTAACAAAAAATATTTTGTTGTATCCACAAAATTATTTTGTTATGCTTACAGATTAATTTGTTGAAATAAAAAAAATATTTTGTCAATATGACAAAATTTCGTAGAATTTACAAAATTAATTTGTCATATTAACAATCCTTTTGTTGTATTAACAAATTTTTTTGTTAATGTTAAAAATTTGTTTTTTTTTATTATTATCGGATTAACAAAATGTTTTTGTTACATTAACAAAATTGTTTTGTTAAATTAACAAAACTTTTTTGTTATATTTTGTTAAATTTAGATAGTTTTATCTATCTGATAATATTATTTTATCAATATTACAAAATAACTCAACCCCAGAACAAAATATTTGTCATTTTAAGAAAAACGTTTTCATCTTTTGTTAAATTGACAAACAAAATTAACAAAAACTTTGTGATATTGACAAACATTTACAAAACAGATTTTTTGTAGATACAACAAACATTTTGTTAGCATCACAAAAAAGTTTGTGGATGTGACAAAAATCTCTGTTTTATTTTGTTATATTAACAAAACTTGGTTTGTTATACTGACAATATTATTTGCAGTCCATATTTTGTTAAACTGACAAAAATCATGCTGAATTATAAAAATTTTGTGAAATCAATAAAATCATTCTTTCGTATTGACAAAAATTTATTCAAAACGATAAAATTGTTTTATTATAGGTCAACAAAACGTTTTATCAATATTACCTAGAAATTTATTTTCAGTGTAGTTACTCGTATTGAGCAACCTCAAAATATAATTGAATTAAAAAAAAAAATTTTTTAATATTTCAAAATTTTGAGTCGTTGTCATTTTTCAAATTTAGTAGATATGCATCTGCATATGAAAGTATATATTCACACTGACCAAGACAATATTTGTTTAAATTTTATTTTGTACCACATTCTGACCTAAATTTTGAATTAAATTTTGACAGGCAAAATAATAAGTGACATATGAAATTCATTCCTCGTTACCCTCAAGTGTACTAAATTTTTAAAATACATTCCTTTTCCCTTACATATGTATGTATGGTGCTTTAGAACTACAAAGTTCAAATTTTTAACATTTGGTCAATGTACTCGTATCAATAAATTGATCTATTACAAATAGGTAGTTTATTAAGGATTTGTCTTTGTTTCGTATCTAAGATTTCATAACAATCAGCAAAAAGTTTTGCCATAGCAATCAACATGCAAATTTGTTTTTCTTGTTCAAATGTTTATTATATTTTTTTGTGAAGTTTTAAAATCTTTCAAATATACAATAACTTTGAGAAAGCAACAATTTTTCTATCAAGTTTATTGCTCCAGTACAATCATCACAAATTGCTATGATAAATGAAGTTTGTAAATAAAAATACAAAAAACCTAACAAATCATATTATCACCTTTTTTGCGCTTCTCTGCATGGCAATAAAGTTCCCTAGAGCTTTCAGCCAAAAATATATATAAAATTTGCATATTTCCATTCGAAGTGGTTTTTGCCTCGTATAGTTAAACTACCTTACCACATCAGAGTCCATATCTACGCTCATTGTCATTGAGCTTAACACTGCAACAAAAACAAGCACCAGTCTTAAAAAATCCAAAAACCAAATTATCTGATACGACTGCGACACGAAGCGATGGTATGGCAAAATGTAATCCGTCAGAGGAAGTGAGTATTAGCATCCGGGTAACATTTTCCGACAAACAATAACCAAAAGTCGACTGGGTTCTCTGCCATGTATTGAAAGTTGTTAGTCAGGCGGGCGGGCGGCTGGATATCGTAAAAACTTGAAAATGACATATTGGATTCATTTAACACTGCCAAACTCCGATACGAGGCGACAACATCAACATCGACGACCGAAAAACAGACAGACACACAAGCATAAGGATACCAACAAAGGAAACCCCATCAACGCAGCCCATCCCATCACCCTCGGAACACCCACTGTGAAATGAAAACCCTCTATTTATGCCATTTGCCATTTCTAAAAGCAGCCATATTATGGCAAGAAAACAGGCAACAGCATCGAGGATGAGATGAGAGAAGGAGGCAACCACCAGTCTGGTTTTTCCGAAAATACTAAAGTACGAGGAGGTATATCTCCTCACTCTCCTCCATCCTCCAGCACTGGCTCAGCCGAAGCTGACTCGTATATCAAAATAGAAAATCTCGCATAAATGAGTTGTGGCTGTTTTATGCAAATTAGGCATTCGGAATTCGGATGCCGAAATAATCGTAATCGTAAAGTACTAATCCCTAAAAACATATCTGCCGAATGCACATCTCCAATTAGTGCCTGCCTGTTGTGTTTGTGTTGTTGGGTGACTCTAAGGAGATTTTTTTTTTTCGTCCTTTTTGGTGGGATGTTGGTGGCGGTGATGGTGTTAGTCTGATAGGTATCTGTTGCTGTTTTTGAAATCTCGCTTGGTTTTTTTTTTGATATTTGAAATACCCTCGAATAAGTCCTTTTTAAACATTTTTATTTGAGAAGAATGACGTCTTATTAATGAACAAAGCCATGAGGAAATGTTTGTTCTTATATATGTGTCAGGATTAAAATATTCTGAACTTAAAGATTGCCGACGAACATAATTCTTAAGGACTTTCAACTTTCTCCCTTTTCCGATGAGGTTATGATCTGAGTTTTTGTAACTATAATATTCGCGCACTCAAGGGGTTATTACTTCCCTTAAAATGATTATCACAGTGTGAGCGCCAGGATAACAGAGAAGGTTTTGAAAGGAGATACTGATGCACAATAGTTTTAAATTTCTGAATATTACAATGGGAAGGAAAAATAGATCTAGCTAGACCATTCCACATTCGTGTAGTGCGACTGAAAAAAGAATCTCTGTACTTCACAGTATGCAGAAGTAGAAGAAGTTGGGCTCATATGGTTAAACTGATGATTATTTCTAGAAACTCGAGTATTAAGGTTGATTTGTTTAAGGGGAGGAATACAGCGGTGTCCCAGAGATGCAATTGTGTCTATTATATTTCTATCACCTATCATTTTTAAACTACCTTTTAAATTCTGTCTAAAAGATTCAACTGGATAGTTGGAGCACCTGTCCCAATTATGAGAATTGTACTCGAGTTTCGGACGAATATAGGCCTGATAGACTATACCCAGATCAAAAGAGTGAAACATTTCTTGCATCGTTAAAAAAAAACCTATGCACTTAGAATAGTTTTTGGTGACGTTTAATATGTGATACTTGAACATAAGGTGGTTTGTGATGCATATACCAAGAACTGAGGTATATTCGGTTTCCCCAAATGCCACTCATGAAGGGCGGATTCCGCTTTAATGACAGAAGACAGCATTGTGTTCTTGAAGCATTAAATTCTACTCGGGTTTTATGTATTGGGGGTACGAGTATGGCACTGTTACCTAGAGATCAATTGGGCCCCCACTTAAAAATATATGAGCTTGATCAGCTTATAGTTCTTCCTCCAAATCTATTGCTCTTAGGAATCTTAGTATTTTGTACACCTTCAGAGAGGATAGGTCACCCTCTTCCACCTGGTATTGTCCCAGATGGATTTTTCTTTGGTGTATGAGTGGACAACATCTTCGTAGTATGTGGTCCGGTAATCTACATGTGACACTGCTTAGTAAACTTAGGTATCTTCTAAGTTTACAGAGTCCAGTTAGGATACCTGTTATTATACTTAGGTTATTTCTACTTATGTTGATGCAGTTTTCGAAATGTTGCTGGTTGTAAATGTCCAGTAGTTGTTTTGCATGCGTCAGCTTTAGGAGTTCTTTCCAATTCTTGGATCTGCTTGCCTCCTCTTCTTGTTTAATTTTGTTTTTCATGACATTTTCTCCTATTCCGCAATAGGTCTCAGGCCCTGTTAAAGGGGTTGATGTACCTTTTTTTGCTAAGGAGTCTACCTCGTCGCTTTCATGAACACCGACGTGACCAGGTACCCAGTGAAGTGTGACCCTGTTCTGTTTGCTAAGTTCATTTAGCCTGCTTATGCACTCCTAACCAACGTAGAACCGAAGGTATATGAGCTTGGTGCCTTAAGTGCCACTTGAATATCTGACATGATGGCAATGTTAATAGTTCTTTTTGAGATTTCGATCAACGCCAACTCCGTTTGAAAGATGCTGGTGGACTGCCCATTCGATATGGAACGTTTGATTCTTGGCCCAAAGACTCCTGCACCAGTCCCAACACTTGTTCTCGATCCATCAGTGTAACAGTTGATTAAGAAGGTTTATTACTGTAAACCTACTGATTAAGTCCCTTTTTCTGAGACCAATGATATGGCCTGTCCCAATTCTTTCTTTCGAGAATCTCATTATACCTCCCATTGCCGCACTTCTGATGACCTCGTGTAGAGGGGATAGATGGAGGACAACCTCCATAGCTGCGATAGGGCAAATTCTCATTGCTCCCGTAATACAATTACACGCGAGCCTTTGGACTTTTGAGGATGTTCGGTTTGCACCCCCATGACTTGCCTGGAAGTCTCTTGCAAATCATTAATGCTTTTGTGGATAGGTTTTATATGTGGCAGAAGTCTTTTCCTGGTAAATGGTATGATTATCGTCTTTGAGTGGTTTATTAATAGTGCCACAAATAGACACTATTTCCTTGTAACTGTTAGTTCTTTTTGGTTGATATCGCAAAGAGTTTCCTCAAACTTACATACTGCAATGATAGCGATATCATCAGCAAAACCAGAGCAGCATAGACCTTTGGAGTTAAAATTTTCTTACAATTCATCCTCTACAAGACTCCACAATAAGGGTGATAATACACCACCCTGAGGACAGCCTCTTGTTGTGATTACTTATTTTATATTTTGTCCTGCTTGTGCCTCTACATTTCTAGTACCTAACATTTCTTTTATCCATCTGTTTATGGTGATGGGTACGCATTTCCTAACAAGAGCGTTGCCTACTGCCTCGTGTGATGTATTGTCGAAGTATCCCTCTATGTCTAAGAACGCAGCTAATGATGTTTCCTTTACATCTAAGGCTTTTTGTATCTTATTTGTTAGTTTAAACAGAGCGGTATCTATTGATCTGCCGGCCCAATATGCGTGTTTTCGCTGATTGAGAGGCCTACTTATTTAAACTTCTGATCTTATGAAGTTGCCAATTACCTTTTCCAAAGTTTTCAGTACAAATACCTGAAAGATTTTTGATGGGTTGCATTTTTTTCGCTATTTCGGGAATTAAAATTACCTTAGCTGTTCTCAATAAACTTGGTATATTCTTGAGATAGGCTATAAGTTTTTCCTTTCCCTTCTCCAAGAGAGCTGGGAGGATGCCATTTTTACCTGGTGATGTGTAGAGTTGAAAAGTATTAATTTCCCAAACTATTCTTTTATTTGAGCAAATGGTCGTAGCTATTTTCCAGTCCTTTCTGTTCGGTATGAGAAGTGGTCTCTCTACCAAGTTACCATCCAATCGTAAACTACCTGGGAAGTGTGTGTTGAGCCACAGGTTGCACCTCTATTTGAGCTCATCATACGTTGCCGTTCAAGTTCCACATCGGAAGAACGAGGAACTGAATCTTGAAACGAATATGAGAAGCTAAGGGTGATGTAATCAGACAAACAATTTAATGGATTAGAAGAATGGGGAAGAGTCGGAGACAAAACAGAGGCTTGGGGCTCACGAGGATATATTTTCTGAATATCAGACTTGAAACCGTCCAATACGATTTGTATTGAGTGGTGCAAAAGGTAATTTATAATCCATCGAAGAAGAGAACCATTAAAAATTGGTTCCACAACTCGGTGAGATATACCATCAGATTTCCAGTGGAACTATTCCCACTGTGAATACAAATCCTATCTAAGATCTCCTATCGTATTACCTCCCCAGTTCGCATACGTACTACGTACCCTTTGAGTCCATCGGTAGCTTTAAAATACATCAGCTTTGCATCGAAAGTTGTCTTGAGGTACCGCAGCAAATGCCTTAAGGCACCAAGAGGTGTTCACTATGTGGCTGGACGTTAAACTGTGATAGTTTACTGATGGTATGACTTACAACAGGTCTAGTAGAAACTGCTAAATACATCACACCTCCCAAAATTGACTCAGATCTTCCTTCTTGCATGACTCACTTTGGCATTCGGTCATCATCCTAGAATTTAAAGGTGTAAAACATGACCTGCATACTTCTATTCGATGTCCTTCTAGTGGCTCACGTATGTATTGCTGTTGGTGTATTGAAATAGCGCCTCTTGGCTCGGTACGCTCGACTTCTATGCCCAAGAATTGTACGACAGGCCCCTTGTCTACGCAACCAAGTGGTATTTTGAACGTTTCTTACAAATGACCAAATTTGTACTACCCTTGGGACATTTTAATATTTTTTACCTTAATTTTTTTTCACGTAAAAATTTTTTCTGTCGAATACCATCCCTACAGATTTTACTAGCTTGTTTGAACTTATTCAGTTCTTCCACAGTGGCTAAAATCCTATCTTTAAATTTGTATCCAACACCAACTCAAACATATTTCTTGTCGTTATAAAGATTTAAAGCCCTATTTTAACCCTCTCCAAGTTATTTTCTCAAAGCAAAACCAATTTCACAAGAAAATTTTATCAACTGACATGACGTTTGATCTAAATCTCTCCTCAGAGAGAACAAAAAACTCATAATAAACCAAGTTTTCTGCTATTTTTCTTGTTTGTATCCTTAAATCAAAAGTAAATCACATGACAGATTGCCATGGGATACAATGATGCATGACCTCGCATTAATAATCTCAAATATAAAATCACAAAAAGCTCACGTATGTCAGTTTAATAATCCTTTATATGCCCGGACATCCGATATTTCTTTTTCTGGTCAAGATAAAGTATATCTCTGCTAAGCAACAGGACTCCGACATACTGTACGTACACATAAACGAATTCTTTTTATGATTAGTGTGCGAAGAACTGTCAAAATAGTCACAAGGATATTTTTCCGCTTGATACCTTATCATATAAGAATATTATATTGAATTGAATTTTGATCCTTTTTTTTTATGTTGCTGTTGTTACTGCATAAAGTGGATGAAGTATGAAAAGGGTTTCTTCTCTCGACTTACATCACCACAAAGGACGATATCGTACTTCAAAAAGAGGACGACAAACAAAAAACCACGTATACCTTCTCATTCCCCAGCAATCAATCTAATCACAACGGGAATCACATCCCTTTTATTGGTTTTCTATTTGCCTGCCCACATAATCTCCTTTAGCTTTTGTTATCTTTTCGTCCTTTTTTTAGATGAAATGAAACCAGAGTTTGGTCGAAGGACAAAATGTTTGTTATTAGAAAAATTTATAGAATTATTTTTATTTTTCTATATTGACACACGTCAATACCAAATGGACCGTAGTTTTTAATTCTAAAGTCGCGTGTGTTGGGCTTGGGTTGAAAATTTATAACGAGTGACACTTGCATAGTTTCTGTTTGCTGATTTGTTTAAAAGTGATGGACTTTGGTAGATTATAATGACTTTATCCAGGATATAGCAATTGATTTGAAATACAAACAAAAATTCTAAAAAATAACTTCAAAGGATTTTACGATGCATCTTCGAGTTTGAAACGAAAAAATATTCATCAGAGACAAAAAAGGATTTCGTTTTGTTTTGAAATATTGCCTTAAGCTGGGGTGAATAAAAAAATATGGAAAAATATAAAAACGGTCTCCAAAATTGGCCAAATTGAATATGATCACATATGCGTGAAATTCAATTTTCCCCTTTCTCAATAAAACACACGAAATGTATTTTTTGTACTGTCATGTCCTTCAAAGTGTCCTGACCCAAATGGTTCGTTTGCACGTAATCCGTTTTTGTTTCCTATGAAAAAATAAAACAGCAATAAGTAGTTGTGAGTTGGGGGTAAAACTGAGGCCACAAAAGACCTTTTTGGAGGAAATCAGAAAAAATGTAAATTTTATTTTTATTAACACATCCAAGCTTAGATTTTATATGTCTTTTTTTTTGTTCCCATCTTCCCTCAGCGTTTCAAATTTTTTGAATGTTGTTATTTTTTTTCCTAGATTATCGTATGTGAGATACTCGTTGTTACTAATCTAATTTTACCCTCTTCAAAGGAAATTGTAAGCACGCAATTTTCGGAATTACATATTATGGACTGTAATATAGATTTTTATTTATGGTTACTTTGCAGGAATATATGTATTTCTATAAAAAAAATCGAGACATAAAGAGTGTCCACTTTTTATGTTTCTTAAGTAAATTTTCAAATTGACACTTACATTTTTAAATACCGCATACATTTGTATTTATTTAATTCAAGAATCGCTTAACGTCGAGGGTAAATTCGTTGTCAAGTCGTTGGATGGTAATCGGTATGCATTTTGTTTTATTATGATTTAATAATAGTTGATTTTGGTTTGACTATAAAGCATAAGTTGAGCTTGAGCACATCAAGACAAATGGAATTGCTCAGAAAGTTTTCTACATAATATCGTTGATTCAACCGAATCAAATGCTTTTAAAAAAATCAACCAGACTCTTAAATCTTATTTTACTTTCCACCGAGGCCAATCGGATATCTTCAAGGACCTTCAAAAGAGCAGTCATATAGAATTGATTTTTTCCGAAGCCAGATAGAAAACACAATACACTTCTTAAATCAGTTTCTGGCGATAGTTTCAAACACAAGATATAATATAGCAATTGGTCTATATTTTAAACCAGATTTAGTTGCTATTTGAATTATTTGTGCACGTCTTCAATCATTGGGATACTAACGTGTGCGATTAATTGAACTGAAGATAAAAGTAACGAATGGAAGTTGTCTAATAATGAAAGTAAGCATTTTGGCATAAAATTCAATAACATTATCAAAGGTAAGCCTTAAGGTTCTCTCCATATCTTTGAAATTGCTGCCACTAACATTGATTAAAAGATTTATATTGAAATCACCAGAAAGTACAACATAATTTCCCTGCTTCCTCGAATGCGAATTAGACTTCTTGACCTCCTTGATGAAATCCAAAACCAATGTACATGATACTCCAGAAAATTCATAAGAGTCTTAATAAAAGCTAAAGAAAGAGCTTCCTTCAGATATCGAATGATCTTTTCGGAGTGCCTGAACTCATGAATTAAAAGAAGCTTAATGTTGGAATAAAATCTTAAGACATTTACAACTTATTAAATTTATTTCAACTTTCTTTTCGACTGATATTAATAAAGATTTTTCCATTAAGCCATTCAAACTTTAAAATTTAGGTAAAATAAACTTTAAGTAAAATAACATTAAATTTGTGTGTATTTATTTGGTAGGTCTATGTATGCCATTATGTAAAGCTTTGCTGGATGGCGTGCATCCGAAACGTGAATATTCCATAACTATGGCTTATAGACCAGACTGAATTCGACCAATGGCATTAGTTATGTTGGCTTTTAGTGCAGTGACCGCAAGAAGAAGTCTAGCGAGGTCAAGTCGCACGATCTCGGTGGATAATTCACATCGCTTCTGCGTGAGATAACCATATTCGAAAATCGCTCATGCAAATCATCAAACGGAGATATAAGCTGTCTCTTAAAAGTATTGCTTCTTCTATACGACGTAACGTAATAACCAAGGACGTGTTGGGTACGATATCCCGCTTTTATAATCCCGTTTTTTTAATCCCGTTTTTTATAATCCCATTTCTTATAATCCCGCTTTTTTAAAATCCCGCTTTTTATAATCCCGCTTTTAAATCCCGTCTCTTATAATCCCGTTTTTTATAATCCCCTTTCTTATTACGACGTGTAAGCAGTGAGGTATGCTACCCCCCTGCTTGGGCACACTACAGGATTTGGGGTAGGAGCGAGGTTGGGTGTATGCAAAGTTTCTTTAACATTTAAAGAATCTGGAAAATGACCAACATTAAATCAATAAGTTTTAGCTACGTATTCTAAAAAACGGGATTAGCGGGACTTGGCAGGATTTAAAAAAGCGGGATTATAATAAATGGGGATTTTAAAAAAGCAGTATTTTAGCAGACGGGATTTTAAACCCCTTTTTCGGGATTTTTGAAAAGCGGGATTTCAAAAAGCGGGATTCCGATACGCTCAGAATAAGGGCACCTAGTGTCTTTAATTACTCCATTTAACAGGGACATCTTTTTCAAAGAGGTAATTTACACAAACATTAAAAATGGCCAAATGCTTTAAAGATTTAGAAAAAAATTGCTGTACCAACATTCAAATGTTAAAAAATTCTTTTTGAATGTCGTATTCTGGTCAAACAAAAAATAAATAAGAAGTCATTAAGGCTGGTAGAAAGCCTAAGAGAATTGGGCAACTATTCATATGTGCGGGTTAGTGTGAATGGAGAGGAGCTACAATTTTCTGCCGTTTCCGAACATATAACATGAGTAGCACTTTTCGTGATAAGAAATATTATTGGAGGATTTTTCACTTCCTCGCAAGATGCAGTGAGGAGATTTACGTGAATTTGAGAATGAGTATAAGAAGCCGAGGATAGAGTTGGCCTCAAATCAAGGAAGTGATTTAGAAGTTTCAGACAAGAGATCATTTTTTTGTAATAGACTAAGAATTTCAAAAATAAATGATATTACAGAAAAACTGTTCATAAGCATAAAATTCATTTTTTAAATGACTAAAACAACTTCCTCAAGAAAATATAGGTTTATGCAAGAACCAAAATTATAAGACTTTGTAGTAGTTTCTTAAAAAAATAAGCTTTTATATAAAAAAATTTTAAAACATTTTTAAGAAAAAATTTTGGTACGCCAATTTTAAGTTTTTATTATTGTTTGAATAAAAATTAAATTTACAAAAAAAAACTATTGAGCCGTTTTCGAGATATTGAATTTTCCAAAAAAAAATGATTTTCTTTCAAAATCCAAAAAAAAATATTTTTCTTAAGGTTTTGAAATGCAATGTTTTTTAAACTTTTTAGAAGCTTCTCTCTAAAAATTTTCATTAAAATCCGTTATGAGGATAATGAAAAATTCACAATTTTAAAAAATCGTTCTATGCAAAGTAAAGTCAATAATATCTTGTTTTCAAAATTTTTCTTATTAAATTATAGATCTTAAAAATTTATCGAAAGAAAAAAAATGTAAGCCAAATTCTTGGAACCGTTTTTGAGAAAAATACGATTTTCGAAAACCATTTTTTAACATTTGTATGGAGGGTACCGTTATTTTTAGGTAAAATAATTTTGTTTCTCATATCTTGTATATTATTTTAAGAAACTTTTATTTATCAAGTTTAAAAAAAATCGGGCATGGGATGTTCGAAATATTGAATTTTCAAAAAAAAATTTGAAATTTTTTTTTAAAATCCAAAAAAAAAAATTTAAATTTGAATACACAATAATATTGAAACTGCTGGAGAGCCTTAACATAAAAAACTAATCAAAATCGGTCGTACTGTTTTTGAGAAAATCAAAAACAAAAAAATAGTTCCATGGGGAGTACCAAAAATAATATTTTTTTGGAAATTGTTTTTCAAATATTACCTAGGTTTAATATTTATAAAAAATCTGTGAGAAAAAGAAAATATTTATAAAATTACGAAAAAAATTCGTATGGCAGGTACCGTTATTTTTGGTATTAAAAAAAAAAGAAAAAAACATCCAGTTCATTTTTTTTACGAATGCATAACTTGCCTTATTAGTAGATAACTATAAGTCGCAAGTAAAAATGAGGAAGAGAGTCGGATACAAAACGGAGCCTTGTGGAGCACCAACATTTATATTCTGGAGATCTGACTTGAAACCATCAATACAACATATATTGAACGATCTAAAAGTTAATTTCTTATCCAAAGAATGAGGGTTTCGTTTATACCAAGCGCTCGCATTTTCTATAAGAGAGCCTGGTGCCAAATTCTATCAAATGCCTTACAAATATCAATAATCAATTATTTTACTTTCACCCAAGCAATTTAAAAATCTTTTCCACTTTTCGGTGAGATATACTATCAGATCACCAGTGGAACAATTACTGCGAAAGCCATATTCCCGGTCATTAAGAAGCTTTTGATCTTTGAGATATTTAGAGCTATCAGCGATTCCCTGAACTTGGAAAGAAGGTGCGTGCAATCGGTCGATAGGGAGAGGGGAATGAGCGGAGGATGGGTCGCCATCTTGTACGGATGATTCCAGAACAGGATAAGCGATGGAAAAGCTTACAGAAGAATGGGTGGTATACGATCACGTCCAGCAGATTTGTTTATATAAAGATCTCCAGTCCCATCGAATGACTTACAATCTCGAGTAAAGGAGTGGTAATGTT
Organism: Philhelius festivus; assembly: GCA_963931855.1. Lineage (NCBI taxonomy): Eukaryota > Metazoa > Arthropoda > Insecta > Diptera > Syrphidae > Philhelius > Philhelius festivus. Next base: position 81,092,675 of record OZ007557.1, read on the forward strand.
GCCTTCAGGCGACACGTATAGCTAGCAGCAAAATGAGCTATTGTTGAAGATGAGCGTTGGAACCGAAGATGAAGTTGAATTTTGTACGTTCTTGACAAATGACCAGAGATTTCTACTGCCTTTGGAATATTGCAAGATTTTTTGCCTTCCTTTCTGATCTTGTAAGAATTTGGTTCTTTTCATAACAGCGTTGCAATGGTTTCTGCCTTGTTTATTGCCTTTTCCGATTTTCCTCATTTGGGTTGACTTTCTATCAGCTGAAACTTACTTCACTCAATTTGTGTATTTAGTTTATTATAATCTTTACAAAAATACCGATTTTTCTTGTTATAATGTAATATAGTTTAATGTAGTAATATGAGTAAAATAGGTCCCTGTAAATAAACATATTTGCTTAAGCATCCATTTTCTAATGAAATCAATCTCAAATCCCAAAAGACTTTCATATAAGATGAACCCTTTCAACCAGATCCACTCTCACTAAGTCCACACGAAAAAAAAAATAATTAAATAAATTGACCCACCAAAGAACATCCCTTCAAATAAAATTGTGATTTATCTTTCCGAAATCCTCAAAAATATCCTCTGGAAGATATTTTACATGAAAAGATTTATCGTTCCCAGAAATAAGCAATGTTTATTTAAAAATGGTTGATAAATAAATATTTAACCACATGACTTCACTAAGAACTACAAAAAAAATCCTTTCATCAAATTCAAAATTGACATAATTGAAAGCACACATATCCTCATTATTGATATGTGTGTGGTAGAAACATCCTTTTTTCTTGAAATATTTGCAAAAGGCTTTTTAATATACAAAAAAATACCTTTGAATATTCTGTGTCAATGTTTGATCAATCATGAACAAGACCACTTTTGAACTTAAAAAAAAAAGATTTGATATCCTTTTTATTTAGCCATTAAAAATATATAACATAAAAGTCTTCTTTTCGTCCTTACATATTTCCTGTTTTAAAAGAAAAATTGTTTACACAACAATCCAAGTGTATGCGGTTGTTGTGAATCGTGCTCAAGTAGGAATACAAAGTAACTTTGATGAAATGGTCACAGGAGCGGAAAAAGGATGTGTTCTAAATAAAATATATTTGTGCAAATATATAAGTGGTTTAACCTTGCGAAGAGATGATTGTGGATGGGGAACACAAATTGCAATTAACCTGGATTTTCATGGCTCCTTGAGAAGAGCTAGTTCGTGATTTTTATTCAACTAGCAGGCGGTTAAGGAGTCACTTACACCAACTTCATTCGATGTCAATAATTTGATTATAATCCCAAACCAACATTATGTGGGAACTCCTCCAGCTGCTGGACAAAAAAGTAACCAAGAAAAAAACATCCTTGCCATAATATAATTTCAAAGCCGATGATACGGCTTCCTGCCGATTTATATCAATGTATGGATACACAAATCCGCCTGAGAGCTTCTTAGTCAATTTAATGCATGAATAAGAAATAATTTGTCCTTTTGATTTCATCAGGACGATTTTTTTGTTTGCATATTCAAATGAAAGACGGATTCTCATCCCCAGTTCATCAAACCATCCCCAAAGGTTTATTACATTTTTATGATCCGAATGTGATATAAAAGCGAAATGCAAAGACGCGTAGAATTGTTATCCTGGAAGCTCGTATCGATACAAAGAATGGTTTATCTTTCATTTCATTAAGAATCCTGGCATAATTTATTAGGCTAATATAGGAGAACATTCCAAGAGGTATAGGCAAGCCGTATATGTGTTCGCATATAAGAAGGATTTTTTAAAAATTAGTATCATTTTATGGTATTAAATATTTAAAAGGAGGGTGGATTATTGAAATTTGTTTTTCCTTTAATTTTCCGATGGATAGACGGTTTTATTATTATAATTTTTTGTTGTTGTCATTATCCTTGTAAAAGGTAATCAGACAGGATATGATGATTGTTTATTTGCGTTTCATGCATGAGTGACGCAAGGCAACATTAAGAAAGAAAAAAACATAAAAGTTCAAAGCTTCAAAGTGGAACCGCATTTTACTAGCAGCAGCAGCGGTGACATTTTTTCTCCCGCAAAGCACAGAGAAAATACATATTTTCCTTCAGCAAGGATAAAATAAGGAATTTTTACTTTTATTGTCATTATTTTGCCTCGTCGTCGTCTATTTTGTTTTTTTTTTTTTCGCGGAAAGAAACGCGAAATCAAACATGAAAATTAATAAACGTAAAAGCTTTGTAAGGTGCTGCATGGCACATTCACAGACGTCATATCAAACACTTTCTATGGACGAACAAAGCCCGTTTTTCTTTCGTGGAATTAAGGATATTTATTTTTCTTTTCTTATTTGGAATGGTGATCCTTATGAAAGGATACCTGTTCCTTTTCATGCTTCATTAAATGGATTTCCGCGGTTGAGTATTGTGTTTGGGTTGGCAATACAATTGCGCATGCAAAAATTGAAATGAATGAAAGTTATTACCTTTGACATTTTAGAAAGTAATGAATAATAAATTCTTTGATGTTTTTTTTTTTTTTTTCCTTAATATAATTTTAATTGTATTTTTGATTTTCTTAAGATGGATTTGTGGTATCATGAATTTTAAAAATATGGAAAGTATGTTTAGTAATTTCAAAAGTAAAGGCAAATAAAACACACCTCAGGCTTGTATTCTGTTTTAGATGAAGTTTTTTCAAGAATCGTGGATTTTTTACTTATAATTGTGGGAGAATTTCCATGCGTTGGGACCGAATTTAATTAGATATTATTGTGGATGTAAGAAAATAAGACAAAAAATTGGTTACATAAAATATGACCCAATTAAAAATAGCACAAAAGCAAAAATGAAAAATGGGCCGAAAAATTTGCATGAAAAACAAAAATCAATAAATTTTTATTTCTTCTTTTTTTAATTTTTCATTTATTTGAAACCTTTTCTCTGTTCAATTTCATTATGAAATATAGCCTTCTAATTTTAAACTGAAAAAAAAAATTAAAAAGGCTCCAAAACTGGGGTTTTTCCAATTTAAAAATAGAAATATCGTTCCGAAAAAACATCAAATAAATGAAAAAAAATGAAACTTAAAATAAAATATGGTACAAAAATATTTAAACAAGAAAGCACAACAATTTCTTTTTTTCTAGTTTTAATGGCTTGGAGTGATTTTCTATAATTTGGGACCTTCTATCAATTTCAAGTTTAGGCTGATATTTCATTATTAAAAACGGTCCCAAGCTTTTCGAATTCAAAATTAAGACCAAATAAAAAATTACACCAAAGACCAAATCAAAAATGAAATAAAATGCACAACTGTATAGCAAGTACTTGCTCTTATGTAAAAGACTAAGAATTTAAAAATTATTGTTATTAGAGAAAAACTAGAAGTTAAATTTCCAAAAAAAAATTGAGCCTTTTTCAAGATATCGAATTTACCAAGAAAATGATTTTTGTTTTTTCTTCAAAAATCCAAAAATAAATTTCTTAAGTTTTGAAATGCAATATTTTTCAAACTTTTTAGAAAAAAATTTCATTTCATCCTTTTTGCCAATGATGAGAAATTCAAAATTTGAAAAAAATGATACAGTCAGTAATATCTCAATTTTCTTCAAACTCGGTAGTTAAGGATCTTCGGTGATTAACTAGAGGGAAAATTTAATTTTTTTGCTTAGCTCTAAAACTAACGGTACCCCCCATACACCCGTAACGCATAATCTTATTTATCTCGAAAACGGCTCTGACGATTTTGATGAAAAAATTTAAGTGTGATATCATTGGCATGCACTACATTTTGGTAAAAAAAATTTTGGGGGAAACGTTATTAACGGTACCTGTCATGGAACGGTTATTTTGATTTTCGAATTTCTCATCAACGGCTCTAGCGATTTTAACTAAAATTTTTAGAGGAGAAATTGAAAGTTTCTTTTTAGCTCCAAAATTAACGGTACCCCCCATACCCGTATTGCAAAATCTTACTTATCTCAAAAACGGCTCTAAGGATTTTGATAAAAAAATTGAGTTAGATATTATGGATATGGACTACATTTTGTTAAAAAAAAATTTTGGGGCAAAATGTTATTAATGGTACCTGTCGTAGAACCGTTTTTTTTTTTTTTTATTTTTGACTTTCTCATTAACGGCTCTTATTATTTTAACCAAAAATTTTCACCAGGAACCCTCTTAAGTTTAAAATAATATTGTATATAAAAATATTCGAAAAAATATTTTTTTTTGTTTTTTGAAAAATCAATATCTTGAAAACGTGTCAACGATTATTTTTTGAAATTATTTTCTAAAATCTATATTACTAAGCACTTAAAATTGGTACGAGTTTCCCAAATTTTGTTCTGGAAGAAATTGAAAAAAAATTGTTTTTATACTTTAATAAAACGGTTTTTAAACTTTATTTGCGTAAATATACATAAACTTTTCCGTAAATAAGACGGCAATTCCATGTATTTGAACATTTTATTCAATTAATTCTATGTTTTTTATTTATAAAATGTATTTTAAATTCCAAAGTACTTCTACATAAGAGCAAATTCGTGCAATCCAGTCGTGCACTTTATTTTCTTAGATTTTATAAGATTTAGATTTTTATTCATTACAATACACAGCCAACAAACAAATGGGGTTTCCTATGGTCATGAACTTTGAACTCTTGGATTAATTGGATCTTGTACTGGGGTAGGCCCAATTTCCGACGCAAAATGCGCAAAGTTTAAGTCTGTATACACTTTCACGTACCGCGGCGATGTTCTCCATCGATCTTGCGTTCCTTTGGAGTACAAATATTGGCTGGTTGACTAGCGAACCGGTCATCTCAAACTTGGCCACCAATCACTGAAGAGTCGAATGCGAAAAGCCACCATGTCTTGTTTTTTTAATATAGTTTTATCATTTGGACGAGTTGTTTAATCCTGTTACTTCCTATGGTGATTTGGCATCAGTGAATAACAAATAACAGATTTTAAATGTCAAAAAAAAACATGTCCGCCACAGTTGAATAAATAATAATAATAATAAAATAATAAATAATTCAAAATAGTTAGGCTAGGTTATATTGTTTCTGATTTATGTATGCTTTTCGGGATTTAATTTCATTTGCATCGTTCACCATTCTTATATTTGGACATACAATCAACGGCCTTGGCTTTGATGAAAGCATCGATTCCCAAAAAAAAAAAAAAATCCTGCTGCTCTAGCTGTTCTATTTTTTAAGTAGTTTTAGTTTATTTTAAGTAGTTCAAGTAGTTTTAGGTAGTTTTAATTAGTTTTACTTTAGCTTGTAAGTTTTATATAAAATAAAAAAAAGTTACAGAATCCGAGTTTTTTACATTTTCTCGAGAAAACAAACAAAAAATGATGTATGTAGTTTAAATTAAAAATAGTTTATAGGCCGAAAGGTATTAGAATTAAGGTATAGTTTAGCTTAGAGCGACCGCACAGGGCCACTAAGTTAGTTTTAAGTTATTGCATAATTAGGCTAGTTTTTTATGAATTTTTGTCTAACTTTAAGATAGTTTTAATTTTAATAAAAATAAAAGTGAATTACAAAAAAAGCATTGATTCCCATCGATCAGCGAAATTAAGCATCATTTTGCATGGTTAGTACTTGGATAGGGGATCGTTCAAATACCAACCGTGTGCTGTTGACATGTAATTCTTCTGTTGTTCTTTCTTTCTGTGTGTCTCTCTCTCTCTGTTGTATTCTCTAAGCCGATGGGCTCAGTTGATCAGTTCCCAGTGCTTTCAGTGTCTCTAGTTCGTAGATTTATCTACGGAGTAGTATAATATAATATGAAATGTAATGTATCGGGTTTTTCAATAAAAGCGCTACAAAAGTTTTTTTTAAATAAAACAAAAACGGTTTTGGATATCAATGAGATTCTTTATTTCTGTGAAAGTACGTTTGATGCCATTATGTATGGATTTCGATTTCTTTTGCATGGCCACCACGGGCACGCTTGCAGAAGTCCAGACGCTGAACCCAATTTTCGACGGTTTTCAAGCATAAATCGGCCGATAATGCTGCAATTTCACGTTCGATATTCGTACGAAATTCATCAATCGTCGCTGGCTTGTTGGCATAGACCATAGACTTAACGTAGACCCACAGGAAATAGTCTAACGGCGTCAAATCGCACGACCGAGGCGGCCAAGCGACTGGACCATTTTTCTGGACCAATTGTTGATCTGCTAGGACGATTATGACGACCATAAATTGGACGTAGCGCTCTTAACGTTGAGGCCACTGACTCCGAATTTCGGTAGTAAATTTTAATAATTTCTACTTGTTGTTGGCTCGTTTATCTTTCTATCATAAAATGGCAAACCTTACTCAAGATAAATGTCAAAAGAGCGGCAAGAAATATGGCGTCGTTTGCTGTCCCTGTCGCTCTACTTTTGTAGCGTTCCTGTTGAAAAACCCTGTACATATTGTTTCAAATATTATTTATTAAATTACACTGAAAATCATTAATGCAAAGAAATTACCAAAGTTGTTTTAATTTAATAATTAATATTTAAGAAAACTATTGTTAAATGCATTTTATTTATATTTAAACTGAAAATGAATAAGTTGCTAAATCGGACCAAAAAAATGGCAGCCAACGCATTTGGGCTTGAATCTTATAAATTTTAATTTAGAGACAATTTAACTTCGTCAAAATATTGTTATTATTTGTTATTAAATTTACCTATATCAATAATATATCATATGATTTTTAAATCAGTTTCCAAAATTTCTTGCGAAACAAAGCTTGTTTTAAATTCTAGATGGAATAAAAATACTAGGATGAAATTGAATTTAGGTACTAATGAAGTGTCATATGAAATTTCTACTACTAGTTGAGATTTATATTTAAAACTATTATTAAAGTTTTTCCTCAGAATTTAAACAATTTGCGAATTTTTGAACTAAAGAAACCATAAGTCATAAGTAGTACCCCTTGGTATAATGGTTAGTGCGTTGGACTGTCATGCGGAAGGTCTCGAGTTTGATTTTCAGCCGCTGCTAGAAAGTTTTTCAGGGGTGTACTGCCTCTTGCGAGGAATTGACAAATTCTCCAAGAGTATCTCTTGTCATGGAAAGTGCTGCTCATTAGCCGATCGGAATCGGCAGAAAATTGTAGGTCCCCTCCATTCCCTGATAACACGCACACAGGAATGGTTGAGAGTTGTAAGTCAATAGGTCCTGGTTCACTCCGAGCTGTTGCACCACCAAATTTAATTTTATTTAATAAATCATAAGTCTGTAGATGATTTGTAAATTAAAAAAAATTAATTCATAAATTAGTTAGTGACTTATGATTTAAAAACAATTTAATTCATAAGCTATTAAGTGACTCATGAATTGAAAAAAAAAATAATTCATAACTACTAAGTGATTTATGAATTAAAAAAATTCAAGTCATGAGCAAGTTAGTGACGTATGAATTAAAAAAAAAATTAATTCACAACCTACTAAGTGACTTATGAATTAAAAAAAAAAAATCATTCATGAGCTAGTTGTTAGATTGGAAATGTTTAAGCTTGTTTTGACTACATAATTATTTCATTATTAACGAAAGTAGATTTCAAGTTTGTGTGTCATAATGATCATGCTAGCTTATTAATTTTCCAATTAATAATTTTTTAATCAGATTTCATCCATTAGCTTATGAATTAATTTTTTTAATTATAAGTCACTAGGTAACTTTTGAATTAATTTTTCTTAATTCTTAAGTCACTTACTTGCTCATGACTTAAATTTTTTTAATTCATAAGTCACTTAGTAGGTTCTGAATTATTTTTTTTTAATTCATAAGTCATTAAGAAGGGCTGAGTTCGTAATTGCAAAACTGCCGCAGTCCTGCAAAAATTGCGTTCATAATTGTAAACAAACGGCATCATCTCTGCATGAGCATGGCAACATTTGTGTTCATAAAAGTAAACTTACAGTCAACATGCGGTCAATTTGGCATGAGTTTTTTTTATGTTGCTGAATTTGCAGGAAAATGGCAGGGAATCTAATGTGAGTAATTTTTTTTTTGAAATTAATTTATAATCGTACAAATATTGATTTGTACAGCTTTGATAAGAAATTAATAACTATCCATCCACAGGATTGAATACGAGGCCAAAGTCTGGTCCGATGCTGATATCGAACTATTTTGGCAATTATGAACTCATTTTTAACAAAGTATGATGCACACATGCTGTTGTAATTGTGTTCATAAATGTATTCGAAGCATGTTTTAGGCAGGGCAGGGGCAACAAACATTGCAATTACGAACTCAGCCAAGCTTGTGATTTAATTTTTTTTAATTCACAAGTCACCAACAGTAACTAGCTGCTGAATTACACTTTTTTTAATTCATAAGTCACCCACTAGCTTGTGAATTAAAGCCAAGCTTAAGTTAAAAAGTGACTTAAGCTTTTGCAACCCTGCTGCAAATCAAACCCAAACCTTTGACGTGATAGTCCAACAACTACCATTACTACTAGAAGCCTTAAGCCAAAAATTGAGTAATATGTTTCCTGTTCAATTTTAATTTCCTTGGTACCGACATAATGAGATGGGTTAAAGCTTAATTCTCTTAAAATAAATTAGAAGCATAAGTTCTTCGAAAAAAACTCTGAAATATCAAAAGTTTTAGATGTTTACTGGATGCTTGCTTTATTTAAAAGTTAAATTAGACACATGTGCTCAACATATGAAAATAAAACTCACATACATATAAAAACAAAGCTAAAGAATTTATAAATGGGATGTTAAATGTATACATTAACACTGGGGTAGTTTTTTTTGTAGATTAATTTATTTTTTCAATGGTTTTTCTTAGTTTTTTTTATACACTTTTTTTTTAACAATTCTTGGCAAATATTAATCGATAGTACTAGTATACTCTTGTATATTTTCAATAAAAGTATATATACTGCTCTGCATGCATAGACGCATGCATTTTTCTTACACATTGATTTCAGGGTATTAAGTAGACTTAAACTCGAAGAACATGAACTCCAATGGATCTACATGACCACCGACGGCATTGTTCTTAATATCTCAATTGAACCTCACTTAGACGTTATGTAGGTACCATTATTAGTGGTTGGAACAATTTAAGCAAAATTAAAAGAAATTTATTTTTTTTTTTTTCATTTAAATAAATACCAATTTAATTTAAATGTTCTAGATATTATAAACAAGAATCGAAAATTTAAATTTATCATAAATATCATAATCATTAGCATAATAATCAGTTGATATTTTGATACCGATACCAAAATAAAGGTCATGGATTGAATTATTATTTCAGAATGAATTTTGTTTTACAAAATTTATAAATACTAGTAAAGTTATAAGCTTTATTTCAGTTTAAAAATATTCGCCCACGTAGTTTCACTTTTTCAATGATTCTTCTCAGTGGAAGCTATAACTTGCCTTAATATAAAACTTTCGCAAATTTATTAAACTAGCAAATCATTTTAACCTTAACACGAATAGATTAAACCCAAATGCAAATCGATTAAAACATTAAGAAAACTAATTTAAGCTTTTAACAAATCATTTAAAACTGTAATTTTGGTTAAATCCATTTGTGTTGTTTGACTTGAATCCATTTGCGTTTAGGTTACATAGATTAATTGCATTTTGGTTAAATAATGATTTTATGAGTGATGAGTTGCACTATTCTGCAAAAGATCTGCACACGTTATGAAATTGATTGTGTTACTGAAGATCTAAATTAGTTCAATTATCGTCTTTATTGGACACTGCGAATTAATGAAGTGTGATTTCTCTTTGAAACCTTTTTGTTAATATCTGAGCGCAACATGATGCCTACTTGATGATTCGGGTTCATTTTGGTTAAAATACTTCGTTCTCATCAAAAACGACACATACAAATAATTCATCATCTGCAAATTAGACAAGTCGACATTTTTATAATTATAATTTATTTTATATAATTATAAATTTTATACATTTATACAAACCTTTTTCGCTTAGTTAATTAATATTGCCATAAAGAATAAGCAATAAAAACAACAATATTTATTTTCTATAAAATAATGATTTATTTACTTAAAAAATTCATTAAAACATTTTTCATATACATATACAAATGATTGGAAACCAAATGAAAAATAGTTTTAAAGTTTTTGTTTTTTTTTTTTTTTTGTTTTGATTTATTCTTACAATTATTAAAATATTTGAATTACACATAAATTGTTAGCAAAATATATCGAGATAAATTTAAACAAAATGAAAATAAGCTACTACATCCATTTTTTTCATATTTATAACAGTTTATAATATTATAGACACTGAGAGAGTTAAAAAATTTGTTATTTTTATTTTATTTTTTTTTTTTCTAAAAAATACTTATCTATACTTAAATCTAACAAAGTGGAGTTAAATTTTTAAAACATTTTATCGTTGTACCATCACATTACTATTTTAGAAACAACTTCAATGAAATATTTGTATGCACATATTTTTTTTTGATATCATTTTGCCGACGGATTTTGATAAAAAATCTAGTCACAAGTAAAAAATTGTTCCAAAAAAATCACAATACGCTTCTATGAGCTTCCCAATTCAGGGTGCAACCAACATATATTCACATTATTTTCGAACTGGTTTTAATTTTCCATTTGGCAAAATTTCCATAGGCCCACTAATAAATCCATCCTTAGTTAAGAGAGATTGCAGGTAATACTCGCGTAAGGCTTGACACATAGCCCGAGCGATGAATTTCCATTGAATCGTTTGAGCCAATTCAGCGTCGGCATTTGTCGAATTATTCCCAACATTGTTCGATGATTGAACTTTGGACGATTTGGGAACACAAAATGGAACTGCCATGATGTTGCCGCCAAAAAACTTATAAACTTCGAAATATTTCGTAATATTAAAAATTGTATACTCAAGAATTCGGTATTTTTGCGGATGTATTAACAGTTAAAGGACTTCTGTCGAACTGAACTGGAAAATACTAATCACCGCTTATTATAAAGGACAAACGATATCAGACCAAAGGATAATTCCACCCCTAGAAGCAACATGCGGAAATTTACCACCAATTCAACCAAACCAAACCACCCCTTGATACACACACACAAATTTTCAATTGTGTACCATAGGTTTTCAACTAAGGGATGTCGAATTGGCTTGGGAAATTGTTGATTCTATTTACTTTATATTAACTTAACATGCAACACGTTCGGAGAATTAATTTTGCGGACTCTTTTTATGTAACACAATGAAGAAGGAAGTCGATTCGATTTCACGTGGTCAAGTCAGTGTATAAAAGACTGTATTGGATTTCTCTTAAAAGAGATGTGCTTTATAGTAAAAGAGAATTCTATTCAATTTAGAAGGAAAAAGGATATATGTGGTGAGAGAAATGGGGAAATTCAAGGGGAAATTATTATTATTTATTTACTTAATTTACTTCAAGTATATATATATTGAATTGGGATTTGGGAGGCGAACAATAGGTGGAAAAATACGCTCTCTTTTTGAAATCCTCACAAGCTCTTTGGAAATGCCAAAACAGAGATTTTTGAATGGAAGTTATTTGTTATAGTACATATGTTTTTGTGAACCTGATACTCATTGAAAAGTATCAATATTAGTTTTTTAAAATTTTTGATTATATCTTAATAATATCTTTTTTCTTCTATTATTTTAAATATTATATTAAATTTTAATATTTTTTTTTAATTGGAAAATTTACCAAAAATATCTCTATATATTTAGAACTCAAAAAAGAAATTCATAATAATTTGTTTCAAACTCGTACGTACTGAAGTCCAGTGCAAACTTTTTTGATTAGGCGTCATTGCAAGAAACGTTTACAATATTTCTCCGATCATAACAATTTTATTTGGTAAACATTTTAACTTATATTAAATCAGAATACTTTTTCAACCTGTTTTGGTTGTTCTCAGCAAAACTAGCAAACAAAAGAGTTGAACAGCGAACTTTTACAACATCACAATCAAATTTTATAATAAGACCATACGAACGAACTTAAAATAAATGAATTCCTTACGTTCTATCGAAATATCGATGTCTCTGTAAATGGGGTAAAATACTAACTTTAAAAAGGTAAATTGTTTCAAGTAAATCTTAGTGGCTATAAGGTGAAATAATCCAATCCAAATTGGAGAATATGTACAAAAATAAGAAAAATGTTCATATTTGTGGGCAAATATGATTTTGTACGGTGCGGCAAGCGCGGCGTGGTGTTCAATATTAATTTTAAAAATAGTGTGTGAACGCACCCTTAAACCAATGACCAAACTGTCAGGGTTAAAAATTTCAGTAAAAACAACATTTTTATCATAATAAAGTTCATGAACGAAGGTGGTTTACAAATAATTCAAAAAGTTTACATATAATTCAAAATTAATTACCAAAACTCCAAGTTGGTGATGGCAACTTTAAAAACGTTAACGGCAGTTTCGGGCAGTAAATCTCGTCCCAGTAGACCAGCAATTCATGGTCTAGTGAACAAATTTGAGTTTAAATTTTCACTGCTGGTAGTTGCCGCGCAAATGAGACAATGTGTGAATATTTCGGCTATTTAAAGACCATCACAAATAGACCAAAATAGAACCCCGGCCTTCTCAAGAACTGGGAATCGCTAAAACTACACTATGACGAATTTTGAGGAAAAAATCTTGAAATACACCCTTATAAGATTAAGTTGATGTCAAGAACTAAAACCACTCGATCATATGTTCGTACGTTCTCAGATTCTTGTCTAAGAATGCTGGAAGAAGATGACCAATTTCATCGCAAAATCATCTTCAGTGAGGAAGTGCATTTTTGGCTTGAACGACAAACAAGAGAGTATTCGATATTGATCCAGTTAAGAAACCTTTATGTGCTTCAATACATACCAACTATTCATCAACAAATAAAATACACGACTGGGTCGCACGAACTTGCTCTTATGTAAACAACTAAGAATTTCAAAAATGAATGTTATTAGAGAAAAACTGTTCATAAGCATAAAATTCATTTTTTAATAGGCTAAAACAACTCCTTTAGTAGTTGGAGATAAAAACAAAATGCCATGTAATTTAAGCAAACATTAGCTTATGCAAGAACAAAAATTATAAGTCTGTACTGGTTTCTTAAAAAAATAAGCTTTTCAATACAAAATTTTTAAAACGTTTTTAAGAAAAAAATTTGGAACGCCTATTCAAAGTTTTTATTATTGTTCGAATAAAAATTAAATTTACAAAAAAAATATTGAGCCGTTTCTCAGAAAGATATCGAATTTTAAAAAAAAATTGATTTTTTTCAAAAATTCAAAAATTATTTTTTTTAAGTTTTGAAATACAGTATTTTTTTTGGGCGGTGTTTTTTTTTTTTTTTTTGCGTTGAAAATCACCGTCAGGTTAAAGTCAATGAAGATCGCTGCAGAGACATGTTGCAATGTTATTACTTTGATCAATTGTATGGAAGAGACATTAATAAAATGTAGTTTCAACAAGATGGTGCCTCAAGCGGTTTATATCGAGAAATGGTACAGTCGATTGGCCACCCACCTAGATCGTCGGAGTACACACTTCTAGACTTTTTTATGGGGCTACTTTAAATCATAGGTCTATTTGCCGGTGTCTTTGTGAGAGCACGGATCCAATATTAAACGAAGCGCTCGTCGAGGAAATAGAAGGATGCCATATCGGGAATGAGGTTCGGAAGTTTCATTAAAAGGTAAAAAAAGACATCACAAAGATACAATTCCCGGCCGAAGCCTGCATGGACAATCAATGGCACATCGTAGTAGAACCGCAGCACATGCTAAAAATATGGAAAGAAAATTCCGATGTTAAAGAGATAATACCATTCCACTAAGGCGACGCATACCCGACCTAGACAAAAAGAATATAGCTACATATATCGAATCTCAAGTCCAACAAAGCTGCTGGAGCTGACGGCATCTCTGCCGAACTGTTCAAAGTGGGAAGCGATGACATGGTTGGGAGTACGCACCAGCTCAACTGCAAAATATGGTCGGAAGAATATATTCCCGATGAATGGAATCTCAGCATTGTCTGCGCGATCCTCAAGAAAAGGGACCATTTGAACTGCACCAACTACAGAGGCATAAGTCTCTTGAACATCGCATACAAGATCCTTTCTGACGTATTATGTGAACGTCTGAAGCCTTTCGTCAACAACCTAATAGGTCGATATCAGTGCGGCCTTAGACCAGGAAAGTCTACCATCGATCAAATATTCACATTACGCAGATCTTGGAAAAAACCCATGAACTTCAAGTCGACACCTACTACATTTTAATCGGTTTTAAAACCGCGTAAATATAATAGTGTCTATAGGGACAAACTATAAAGAGCAATGTCTAGTTTTGGCATCCCTGACAAACTTGTCTGTTTTTGCAGGATGAGGATGGGGAATGCATGCTGCTATATCAAATTCGGAAAAGATCTCACCGGTGCATTTTATGTCAAAAAAGGTTCTAAGTAAGGAGATGCTCTTGAAAGAATAGTGCAAAACTCATGCGTCAACACAAAAGGCACATCTTTCAAAAGTCCGTCCAATTACTCCGACGGAAGCGAAGAAGATGGGTTCAGCGGTCAATGATGGCAAGACCAAATATATGCTGTCATCAAGGAAGGACACACAACACCGACATCTTGGACAGAACGTCACCATAGACCGCTATAATTTTGGGGTAATTAAGGACTTTGTCTACCTAGCGACCCTTATTGATTCAGACAATAACACCAGCGCTGAAATCAAATGGAGAATAACACTTGCCAATCGCTGCTTCTTTGCACTAAGAAGACAATGCAGTAGCAAAGTTCTCTCTCGAGCAACTAAAGTTTCCCTCTATAAACTCTCATCATTCCGGTCCTTGCGTATGGTGCAGAGATACGGGCCTTGTCGAAAGTCGATGAGAACGCTTTAAAATGTTTAGAGAGGAAAATTCTCCGCGTGATCTTTGGTCCCGTCTACATAGACGGGCAGTGGAGGAAAAGATATAACAATGAACTGTACAAGATGGACATAAAAACCGATCTGGTCAAAAGAATCAGAGTCTAACGACTTAGGTGACTGAGTAGTGTAGAGCAAATGGACCCAAATACTCTGGGCCAGAAAGTCTTAAGCCTCGAGCGTCGGAGCTGTACAGAAAGACCGCGACTCATGTCGCGCCACACCGGACCACACAGGACCTCCGGACTAGCGAAATTGGAGACAGCTAGCTAGGGACCGAGCAATATTAAGTTTGTAGTATTCTCTAAAAAAAAACTAAAATTTAAAAATGATCACAGCATTAAAATATAAAATTTTTAATTTTTTCGAAAAACCTTTTTGTTTTTTTATAAAAATCTCTGCAACAATTTGGGAGAAAAAAATTCTTTAATTTCGAAAAAAGTTTAGAGAAAATCACATAGATTTTGTCTCCAAAGTTAAAAAGTTAACGTTAGAATTCTTAAAACGAAATTCGGCCACTTTAAGAATGTGTTGTAATGTATACAAAGCTTTTGGAAAATTGTTCTGAAGTTTGGTTTTCTTTTTATGAATATGGTATTTCAAGGATCGAGAGGATACACACAATATTTACTTGGCTTGCATTAAGGAAACTAAACTGTTCTGATGATTTGCCATTTTATATCTATAGATGTGTTTTTAAACGCCCTAGGAAATCGGTTTAATAGTATATCGAATCTTTAAGCTTTACATAAAAAATATTATTTTTCTTGTAAACATACACACATATGTATATAGAAGATAAATAGAACACCATGTTTACTACCAAGAAATCCCTCTGGGATATAAACCCCAATCAATTAATTAAATGCAGAAATCCAACTTCCACCTCACTCTCTTCAAAAAAAAATTAAATCCAACAAAAATAAACAAAAACCGTAAGTGCATCTGAAATTGAGAAAAAGGAAAGAGAAAAGCTAAGCATCCTGGAAAAAATATCAAAGTGGTTAAGCTTGTTATTGTCCACAGGTTCCATTTAGATGTGTCTTCCGGGCACGATGTCAAATCGCAATCTGCACATTGCAACAGAAAACATAAAAAGAAATGATGCCATGCATGCATGACATCCCGCACAAGATATAACCTCTAAACGTTTCGGTAAGCAAAAGCAGAATTTTGTATCACAAAGGAGACAACGCCCTTAATTAAAAAATGCCCCAAAGTATTTCACGTGGAAATCATATTTGGCGCCAAATTTCCGTCAAGTATCCTGCCGGTCATGATATCTTTCTCTATGATGATGGAAGTCCTTCAAATTGTGGTAAATTTAATGAGTAAGCGGAGCGAGCTAAAAAGCTTTTTATGCCGCCAGCAGCAGCATTAGGCATTTCTACTGTATTTGCTTATTGTAAGTGTGCATGACTGTCGCATGCAATGTTCGCCTGTCATCCTGTGTGGGCAAAAAGGATATCCCCGTTCATTTGTCTGTTTCTGTTGCATTCCTCAAGGGATAATCACTGGAGTGTGCATCTGGACGCAATTTAGCGCGTTCCTATGATGACTTCTAACAAGTTTATATTTTATTATATGCTTTTCAGCTTTGGGGGTTTTTGAATTTTATTTCTACTTCACTGTTCATCCCTTGATGCACATGCAAAAATTTGGGGGAGAATCCCTGGGCATCATTGGGTTGACATTGTGTCGCTTGGTTGCTGCGGCGAATTTTACTCTTACTGCTTTTGAAAGGGTGCGCTGCACAAATAAATGCAAGGAGTCATTGTGCCTTCGCGATGATTCCTCAGCTCCCAAGTTGTAGATTTATCATCTGGGCCGAACGACCAACTAACTCACCGCCAACTCTGTCCATAATCCCGGCATGTGGTCAAAATCTAAGTGTAATTATTGCCCCAGGATATCGTTTTATTTCAAGAGCGGAGCATCACGAATTGTTTGTGTGAAATGCGCATGCAACGGTTATTAAATTACACATAGCTCTCTGACTATGATGAATAGGAAATTAAAAATAAATATAAATAAAATTTAATTATTTGTTCAGATATTGCAAGGATAATGCCATATCCTGAAGCGGGGATTCAATAGTCTACAACATACAAGGATGCATTTTTTGAATTTTGCATATACGTATGTCTGTTAGGTATTCATTTCATTTGATACACACAACGAGACAGAAATAATATTAATAGAAAAAATTATGTATCCAATCTAACCCCTGTTCGAGCTTGGAAAACCTTACAAAAGTGTTTAGAAACATAAAACCCCTTTTTATGGCCTTAGATGCATCCCACAGATACAGAGAGTCCATTATGCGAACAAAGAAGTTGTTTTGTTCACGTTCAAAATACCATTTTACCGTAATTTAAAGTTAAATTCTTCTCTGTAAACTTAGATACACTGAAAGAAATGTAGAACATAAAGTCGATGAAAAATGAATTTAATTTCAAAATGCAAAAGTTGTCGAAAAGTTTTAGGATTTTGAAAGCCGATAAAAATGTTCTTGCAACAAATTATAATATGTTAAGAAAAAATGTTCTCTTACCCAAAAAAACGATACCCACCATACAAATGTAAAAAAAAATGGTTTTCGAAAATCGTATTTCTCTCAAAACCTGCTCCCCGAATTTCAATAAGTTTTTTCCGTTTCGCTAAATTTTAACGGTTTATCATAAACATTTTTTTTATAATTTTGAGATTATCACTACCCTTAAATCACAGAGCGAGCGTTTTAGAAAAGTTGGAGAGGATTTAAAAGGATATACGAGTACATTGGATTTGAATGTCTAAATATAATAATGGGGAGGAAATATAGAGTCGGGTAAAGCATTCCACATTCGTGTAGTACTGCTAAAGAAGGAATTTCTGAATTTAACAGTACGTCAGAAGTTGGGCTTAAGGATAATCTAATGGGCACTCCCTGAAGCGCGAGTATTACGGTTAAGTTGTTTAAGAAGAGGATTGCAACTGGCTATTTCACTAGATTTATTTATTAGAAAGATAAGGGTACAAAAATGAAAGACAAGAAACTTGCGGTGGTGCTCGGGACATTCAAATGTTTCTGTTATACACATAACATCAGTTTTAAAAATTTTTTTTTGGTTCTATCCAAGAGAATCAAGTGAGTTTTTAGAGCATTTGCCGAAATATGGGAATAATACTCGAGCTTTGGGAGAATATAGACCTTATAGGTTGCAGTCAGATTAAAAGGGGTAAAAAATGTCTTGTAACGTCGAAAGAAACCTATTCCACACAAGGTGGTCTGTAATGCACAAGCCGAGAATTAAAAGCTGTTGGGTTTCCTCAATGCAAGTGCCGTTCATGGATAGCGGCATGGGGCGTGGGCTTTAATGACATGAGACAGCATTGAGTTTTTCAAGTATTACATTCAACTTGTATTCCATTAAAAACCTTCTAAAATTGTCATCCATGGGTTGCTGGTTTACTCATTACATGTTGTTCAGGCATAACACTAACAACATGTAATTGAGTTAAACTAGTATGCCCAACAAGGATGAACATGAATAAAAAAATAATGTGAATTATAAACGACATAGTAATACGACACGGCATTTCTCCGCTTTAGCAAAGCCGCCATCCCTGGAGATAAAAATATCTAAGACAGCCACCAACAGTCTCAGAACATCGTGTCACACATCTTTCCTATCCTTCTTTTTCTTCATTAACTTCACGCCCGCGCTGTGTTGAAACATTTAAAGGGTAATCATAATCCCTTGAGCGCGGGTAGATTATAAAAAAAAAAAAAAAAAAAAGCAGTTCGAAAGTACATCGAAGATGAGATTCATCAATACCAAATGCACGCATTTTCAATAAAAGAGCGTGATGCTGAATTCTATCAAATGCTTTTGAAATATCAACTGCAATAATTTAACTTTCTTCAAAACGATGTTAAGATTTTTGTGTTCGTTGAGATGTACCATCAGATCACCGGTGGACTTATTACTACGAAAGCCATACTGCGAGTCATTGAGAAGCTTTCGTTCTTCAAGATATTTCTTGGGATGATAATTAATCAGCGATTCCATGACCTTGGAAAAAAGGAACGCAAGTGCAATTGGATTCGCCTTTTTTAAGGACAGACTGGAAAAATGCTGTTTTCCATCCACCCGGAAAAAGACCAATAAAGTTGGACGGATGCCAAAGCTTACGCAATGGCTTTGCCAGCGTTAAAGAATACCTCTTCAGACAAGAACAATTCTATCCAGGCCAGTGAAATTGTGTGTATTGAGCTCTTTCAGTACTCTTGCAACTGTATTTGTCCCATTAAGTCGTTTAATCTCTCAATTACAGGAGGGACCATGACACTATTTTGCAGAGTCGAATTAACAGCAAACTGTGCTGCAAGCTGACATTAAGGAGTGTCATTGAAAATGAGTGTAGAAACCGAAGACGAAGTAGTATTTCGCACGTTTTTTTTAAAAATGACAAGACAAAATTACGGCGAAAAATTCTAAAATATTCCTAAGTTAGTAACTTAGTGCAAGTTCGGGCGCACCAATCTTGCATTTTATTTTTATACGGGTACAAAAAATCACATCTCCTCATAAATTCCTCTCAGTGCACAAATTGAACACAAAAGCCACAGAAATGTATAAAGCTTTACCCTTTTAAAACTTGAAGTTTCGAAAACGAGAGCATAAATACGGTCTTCATTCAAAAAAGGTTTCAAATAGAATTGATATTAAATTATTTTCCATTATCATCAGATGCACTCTTGCTAAAGGTATAGTAAAATATAATGCAAACAATGCGTTACGGAATGGTCTCAAATGCAGTGCAGCTATTTCTAATGAACCGTATAGAGTTGTTGAAGGTATCCGTTGGATACATGTTAGGTTTATGCAAAGTGCATGGGGGTAAGTTCGTCGGTTTCATTTACATTTAACTTTTGTTTGAGTGCTAATCAAATGTGTTTTGAGAAATGTAAAGCAACCATAAAAGTTTCCATCAAAATGCATTTTGGAGAGTGCATTTATTATTGGGGATGGAGTTTGTCTGATTTGGACTTGATATTAATATGAAGGGTTGCATAGCTTGTATGATCTGGGGATAAGTAGGTACATTACAACAAAGAACTTGTAATATTGAAACACTTTACGTTGAAACTTATTTCGATGAACTTTTGCTGCAGTAAAATCCACATCAATGTTCCAGACTTAAGTGTTGAAATGTATAATATTTGTTTAACAACAATGTGTATCTTAAGACATTGAAATGTTAGTATCTATGGATTTGCTTTCGCCAAAATGTTTACAGTTGTTTGTTTCTGCAGCTGTATAGAAATGAAATAGAAAACATGGTTCAAGACCGTGAAATGAGATAAAGAAACTTTATTTCATAGGATGAAAATTGGTTCGCAGTTAACGAGAAGGTATAAATAAAAAACACTGTTATATTTGTCTACCAAAATCCTTGGAGCAGATTTTACTTTTTCTTTACGGTCTTGTATTATTCCTACTATGAGAAAGAATTCGATACACTCTCTAGCGAATACCCGTCAGAACTTTGAAGAAATTTGCTAAGATATTTTAGTACAGTCAAACTAGACAAAAACGGTAGGTACATTACAATAATTTACAAAACAACAACTAGATCTAAGGCACATGTGGAAAATTACAGACCTATCGCTAAACTTCAGCTTATCTCTAAAGTAGTTAAACATAAATCTTAAAGTTTATTTTAATATTATATTCAAGAACGTGATGGCGTTAATATGACTAGATGATCAAAAGCAACTAATTTAATAATATTAATAAACTACTGTCTTGATTGTTTAGAAAATGGTTTATAAGTAGACATTATTAAGCGATTTTTTAAAGGCTTTCCATTGCGTGCAACACAGTATTCTTCTAAGAAAACTTAAGCTGCTTGGTTTTCACTCGTTTTCTCTTTAATTGGATTACAAATTATAAATGAAATAAACAACTTTTCTGATGTACCTCAGGGCAACCACCTCGAACCACTCCTTTTATTATTTCTGTTAATGTTTTGACATATAATCTTTCTTATTCAGAAGTCTAAGATCTAGTATTATGATATATTTAAACTTTTTCAAAAATACTAGTTTCGTTTTGTTTTGATTACAAAATTGAGAATCATTCCTTAGAAAGATTGACTCTAAAATGGATTTTTCTCTTTAAAATTTACTTTGTGATTTTTAGAGCAAACTTAGTATTGGGATTTATTTCTAGAACTTCAAAGTCTTTTGAAGACCCTTACCTTAGGCATCATTTGTTAGACCTTTGCTGGAGTATTGCTGTATTATATGAAATCCCTTTACTCAATCCAGTATTAATAAGATAAGATAAAAAGCTCAGAAAAGATTATCTAAATTTGGCTTGCGAATGATTTTAAATATTCAAGTCTTACGTCTTTTGGACCAGGGGCCTGTTTCACAAATCATACATCACATACATTACATACATCATTACAATAAATTGATTATCATACATTACATCAAATTACAGAATCTCATTGGAAATATTCCAGTCGATTACAATGTTGTATGACAGTGGTCATACAACAATTCTGTGAAATAGAAATGATACATCAAACCTGTCATAATCATACATTGTATGTAATGTATGATTTGTGAAATAGGCCCCAGGCTTATCTTATTCGATTTAAAAGCTTTAGTGTCCAGAACAAAACTACTTTCGATGTACTATGTATTCAATGCTAACATTAGTTTTTCGAATTTTCTATCAATGATCAGTATTTATGCAGTTTCTCGTAGTTGAGATGGTAATTTTATATCTTTCCCTTTTCATAGTAAAGGGTGGTCCAATCATAATGAACGATGTTAATTGTGAGTCACACTTTAAAGTCAAGTTTTTTGCCCAATCTAATTTGACATTTCCTTGTTTCAGTGTTTGACAAATTCAACCATGGAGAAGTACACAATTGAACAGCGCGTTAAGATAGTTGAAGCCTTTTACGAAAATGGGCGTTCAAATCAAAATGCATTTCGTGATTTTTTCGACCAAATGTGTTCACAATCGGTAGAACTGTGCGCAAATTTCAGTAAACCGTAGGAAATGTGAAAATACATGTGTATGCTCGCTTCTGCGATAGTGTGGCAGAAGAGCCATCAACCTCGACTCTTCGTCGTGCCCAACAATTGAACATCTCATGAACATCACTGATGCGAATTTTTAATAAAGATTTGAATTTACACACTTATAAGATTCAATTGACTCAAGGGCTGAAGCCTACTGACCATTTCAAGTATCGTCAATACGCCGAATGGTTGATTGAACAGACAGAAGTGAATGGTGACTTTACAAAGAATATCATCTTCAGCGACGAGGCACACTTTCACTTAGTAGATTCGTTAACAAGCAGAATTGCTGCATTTGGGCAAATGAGAATCCACGAGTGATTGTTGAAAAGCCGATGCATCCACAAAGAGTGAATTGAAAATCAGGGCGGCCCAGGCAGTTACCGTGAATGGTGTTTGCTATCGCGAGATGATAGCGGACTTCCAGAAATTGAAGATATGGACTTGGGCGATATCTGCTTCCAACAGGATGGTCTCATTTGCCTCACAGCCAACGAAACAATGTCTCTTTTGCGCGAGAAATTCAATGGCCGTGTTATCTCACGTGTTGTGGCGATACTAATTGGCCGCCTTGATCATGTGATTTGAGATTTGACCCCGTTGGACTTTCTTTGGGGATATTTAAAATAAAAAGTCAACGTCAATAAGCCAAGAACAATTGAAGGGGTCTACCACGATATCTCGAAAACAATAATCCAGAAAGCAAAAATCTCGAAAGTAAAAATCTCGAAAACAAAAATCTAGAATTGAAAAAATCTCGAAAAAAAAATTTAGAATGCATAATCTCGAAACACAAAAATCTCAAAAAAAAATCTCGAATGCAAAAATCTAGAATATAATATATTAATTTTTGAGACAATGGTTACAATTCGCGCGAATTGTAACCATTGTCTCAAAAATTAATATATTAATTCTAGATTATTAATAACTGTTTAACAAAACCACGACTGAGACTGACTAGTAAACTATCCATGACAGAGTTACCCAGAACTCAAAACAGAGTAGAGTCCTGGCATAGGAGGCTTAAGGTTTTAGTTGGAAGGCCGTACATTGGTCTTACAAATTATTTGAAATTTTGGCTAATGAGTCAGTTTAAATTAGTTGTCTGGTTGAAAAATTCAGATGGGCCAGGAAACTAAGGTAAGACGGGAGTATTAAAAAAAAAAACAAATTTTAAAAGTACTCGACGAAAAAGAAGAGAGGAGTTATGTGGTGTACCTTAGGAGTCTTGCATACAACTCAAAATAATTCATACGTTTTTGTTATACCTACATATGCCTTTATAGGTATGTTTATGAATTTATAACTTTTTCTTTGTTTTTGATATTTTTTATAACTTTATTATGATACCTAATGATTTTTTTTTGTTAAATATTTTAAATATTTTTTATTGTTTATTTTCTCAAACAAGGAATAAATTGTTGAATAAACTAAATATGTTATGCGTTTATTTAAAGTGTGAACTCTTTAAATACGTAAAAAAAAACTCGAATTTATATTTTTTTTCGAGATTTTTTTCGAGATATTGTCTTTCGAGATTTTTGTTCATTCGAGATTTTTGTGCATTCGAGATTTTTGCATTCTAGATTAAAAATTTGTTTTTTCGAGATTTTTTGCATTCGAGATTTTTGTCATTCGAGATAACGTCATGATCCCCAATTCAAGAGCTAAAGGATGAGATAATTCGGCACATTAAAGACATTGAACCTCAATTATGTCTCAGAGTGGCGAGCATTTGGCCGATATTTTGTTTCACACATAATTGTCATAGATCCTTCTATCATAATAAAAAATATTTTATTTACAATTAACATCGTGCGTTTTCGTTGGAACATCCTTTAGAAGTTATGTAAAACAAAATCCAATTACAATTCTTGTATTGATTTTTGTATTTCAATGAATTTGATCTTGAAATTGATTTCAATAAGAGCAGGTTAGATGCTTAGAACAATTTAGTAAAACGGTTGTAAATTTTATTATTTTAAGTTAACTATATTAAACTTATTAAAATCCTTATTTATCTTTGATTTAAATTGTAGTCTTCATAAAGTCGTATATTGATAGACCGAAAAAATAAATAAATGAATAAATAAATACAAATATTTTTATACAAAAGTTTGAAGGAAGTATGAATAATATTGTATACCAAAGTTTTCAAAAAAATGTATTCAGGGTTTTAAAAAAATATATTTTTTTTCGAAAACACAATACATTTAGATACATAGATGGTAAGCTTAGTCAATTTTCTTGAAACTTTGTCCCTTGTGTTTTCAACACTATATAAAACTGTAAATATCGGGTTTACAAAAAATACTTGAAAACTTTTTTTTTAAATTAAAGCGCAAGCCATTTGAGATATTTTGAAAATTTAATTATTGGTTTGAAGTACAATCAAGACATTTATGTATGGAATTTGATGTCAATCCTATGTCCACCACGGGCAGATTTGTAGCGGTCCATTCTCCAATTTTCGTTGACTCGACTACACATTTTGACGGAAACCGCCACTATTTCTCATTCAATATTGGCTCTATCGACGCCGGCTTGTTGACATAGACCAATAATTTTATATAGTCCCATTAAAAGATCTAGAAGTGTTATATCACACGAAAAAGGTGGCCAATGGATTGTACCATTTCTCGATATAACGCGTTCTTCAAATTGAGTTTTCAAAAAGTCAAGTGGTACACCCGATAAGGGGCTTGTGACACCATCTTGTGAAATTGTATTCCAATCAATTGAAAACGAAAAAAAAAACAACCCAAAGACACCACCACCGGCATGAAAACCATACCATACAGTAACTTTTTGTGGATGAAGTGGTGTTTCTTGAAGCACATAAGGTTTTTTAACTGTATAAATATCGAATACTCTATTTGTTGGAGAAGTCGTTCAGCCAAAAATGCACTTCCTCATTGAAAATGATTTTGTGATAAAATTTGGCATCTTCTTCCAACATTTCTAAACCAGAATCAGAGAACGTACGTCGCTTCAAATGAATGTGTGGTCTTAGTTTTAGAGGCAACTTCATCTTATAAGAATGCAGGCTTAGATTTTGTTCCCAAAATTTGCCATAGTGTGGTCTTAGCAACAGCCAATTCTTGACAACGCCATCATTCTGTTTTGGTTTGTCTTTGAATTGCGATTGAATAGCAGAAATATTCTCCACACTTCGAACCATTTCGAACATTTTGTCACTTGCACGGCAACACCCAGCAGCTCAGCACCCAGACTCAACAAGACCATGAATTGCTAGTCTACTGGGATGAGAACTACGACCAAAATTGACGTTAACACTCTTAAAGTGGTCATCACCAACTTGCAATGGTGGTATTGAATTTTGTTCATTTGTCAACGTTTTTTGTTCATGAATATCAAAATGATGAAAATATTGTTTTAACAGTATATTTTGACATTGACAGTTTGGTCATTGGTTGAACGGTGCGTTCACAAACCATTTTTCATGTCTACTACAGAATTCGCAGAATTTTACTCCCGGTGAGTTGACTCGATCCGTTGACCTTTCGCATCCGCTGTAAAACTGAATTATGAAATTCGCCGGATGAACTACATTGTCGATTCCTAAAATTTATGAACTTTCGTATCGACACTGTCAGCTACAGACATTTAGGGAACGGCCTAGGCTTTGATAATATCATCGCTATCGATCAACGAAATCAAGCATCGTTGTTGGTTAGTAATTGGATGGGGGGCCGTTCAATATACCAACCGTGTGCTTTCTTTTTTTTTAGATTTCTGGCTTTCCGTTGCGTTGTTAATCGTGCGTTTTCTATTCAAATTTCTTAAACTAACACTTAAACATTCCGTATGATAAGCTTTTGACTTACATTTTTGTGCTTTCCATTGGTTTTTTTGTTTTTTTGTTTTGTTTTTGTTTTTTTGTTTAATCAAAAATTAACTTCAGATTCGTCTCGAAATTGGTGCGAATGAAAAATTATAGAAATTGTATGGAGTGCGAATGGATTGCGAATTCAGTAATACCATATAAGTTGAACAAAATGTCGGTGGTGCGGGGATTGTTACCGACATTCGTTCAACTTTCATTCTTCGGATTCAGTAATAGCAAAAGTTTGGAAATTAATTGAAACTGTTACTTTAGCTCATTCGCCGAATTCTGTAATAGGGGTGATTATGTAATTTAAATAAAACAAAAATTGAACTTGAAGTTGTTTCAAACTGATATTTTTTCAACTGTTAATTAAATAAATGAAAATTCTTATCTTAACTGCTTTCAATAAAAGGTTTCAACTATTCAGAATCAGAATTCCTGAAAGGCTGCAACATCTTCAAAACTATTTCCAGTACAGGTATTTTCACAATCCATTTTGTTTTAGGAAACAGTGCAAAAGTAGAAGTTTAAATACTTCAGCTGCTCTACAGAATTAAAGACCGAAACATACGTTTTTCATTTGAACTATTAAAATGGCATCTATTGTGATTGCTAAAAGGAGGCTGAAGCCTGACACGCTCCGATCCTTGGAATACTAAAACTTGTATTTCTGGAACATTAGGAAACAGTGCAAAAGTAGAAGTTTAAATACTTCAGCTGCTCTACAGAATTAAAGACCGAAACATACGTTTTTCATTTGAACTAATAAAATGGCATCTATTGTGATTGCTAAAAGGAGGCTGAAGCCTGACACGCTCCAATCCTTGGAATACTAAAACTTGTATTTCTGGAACATTAGGAAACAGTGCAAAAGTAGAAGTTTAAATACTTCAGCTGCTCTACAGAAATAAAGACCGAAACATACGTTTTTCATTTGAACTATTAAAATGGCATCTATTGTGATTGCTAAAAGGAGGCTGAAGCCTGACACGCTCCAATCCTTGGAATACAGGCGTTAGTTGAAATATGTTCACAAAATATTTCTAACAATGGACAACACAAAACTATTGGCAATGACTTTTCCGAGTTTTACTTATGGTATGCTCTCACGTATAATATATGTCAGATGTATGATACGAAATTTATCCGTAACACGATAAGCAGTTATTTCAATTAGTTGTAAGTCTGTTCTTAAGGTTTTTTGTTATAAAGCTTTTTGAGAAAATTAATATTTTGAGTAGAAGACTTCCAGTTTTCTACTTTTCAGGTATTAACAGTATGTCAATATTATTTCTTTAGAGCATTTTCTGACTTTCGAAAGTAACAAAATTTGTTCTTATTCATTTGCTTACTCATTTTCAAATTATTCAATTTGAATCAAGTTTTTATTTTTTGTTTTTCTATTTTCTAGATTTAAAAAATTCTCTAATATTAAAATTATGATTCCTCAATAAATCATTCCCATACCACCACCATTATTATTTTGACTCCCTTGATTCCTCTTCTTTCCTTAATCCTTCAATTTCATCCCACAAAAACATTATTTTGTGATGTTATTGTTGATTGTCGTTGTCGGTTCTTGATTATCCCTTTTACACTCGACAAACATTTTTGGATGCTTCAATTAAGGATTTCAATATAAAAGAGTATATCTACAGCTTTTTACACCTGAGCTCATTTAATCGTCTACCAAGGTTATTTAATTGCTTGGCAATTACGATTCTTGCCTGGGGTCTCGTCTGCAGATGAAATTCGCTTTCCACTCCAGGTATTCTTTTCTATCTCTATGATGGTTTTTGCGTATATGAACCAAATTAACAAAATGAAAAAAAAAAAACAATTCGACGACACGACAAGGATGATGTCTCGTTTGTGTTTTGTTTTCAATTTTCCAGTCTCGGGTATGCGATAAATTAATTCTCAATGATGGCCATCACGATGACACAAAGGAACAAGACTAAGGTACTTGTACTTTATAGAAGTACCAAACATATTTTCGACAGGAAACAAAAAAAACACCAATGACTTTTTCTCGAAATTAAAATTGTTGTATCCTTTTTATCCCAGCGCATAATATCCTGGATATCGTATGCAGAAAAAATAATCGAGGAGCAATCTAATTTTGTTGCACCATTGTAAGCAAATTGAAAATCGATTCTTGATTTTTTCAATAAATGTTTACATCCCTTTAATTTGTTCGGTGTGTTATACTGTTGTTCATGGGCATTACGTACAACCCCCTTGCGCGCGTTTGGATTGTGGAATGAGTAAGGGTTTATATGCAAATTCGAACTTCCTTTTCCACACACACCCTAGGCGGAGATTTCTTACAAATTGAAAATCTATCCACTTAAATTAATAATACCAACGGGACGTGATGATATTCAAATCCGTATTTGAGATTGTTGGTTTCTAATATCCTTGAAATTATCCGATGAGGTTGTTGAATAAAATAGTAATACCTACAAGAAATTCTTCGATTGGCAATAAAAGGATAATTGTTCGAATACATCCTCGAGGTGAAAGAATTCTATGCAAATTTTTGCAACAATTTCTTTTGTAAGAGTAAATATATTTTTTGAAAGAAAAGAAATACTTGAACAGATTTATTGCCCAAGGATATCAAAACAAGAGTTCCTAGTTCGAAGAACAACAAGCACTTAAGGACAATTGCAACAAATTGGTCTACCCTTACCCCTTGAAGAGAAAAAAAAAAGAAATCTCAAACCAACTTGTTTTCACTTGGAAACCGACAATTTGGTGATTTTTGTTTGCGTGTCCTTCCATTCAATTATTTTGTTTATTCCGACAGAATGGACAAAAAAATCCGTGCACACACAGGATTCGCTGTTCCAGTATTGAATTTCTTTCGATGGATTTCATATATTATTTTCACTTTTATTTTATTTGAAAATCATTGTTCACTGCTGTACTTGTATTATTCGGATGTTTTTTGGGATGTCACGTGCTTGGGACACGTGTCCTTTTAATGACCATCGAGTATAAACAAATAGGACATTGAATGGCAAAGAATTGATTTCCATTGATAAGGTAGGAGGTATTTCAGTGGCTAAATGAATTGATGGCAAAGGATCGTGCAAGGACAAAAAAGGATAAATAAATTGCTGGCAGGACTACTAACCAACGGCTATTTGTCTTTGGCCTATAGAAATAACATACATATATGGTTGATGGGACTTTAATTGTACTGATTAACACTGATATTGGATATTTTTTTTTGTGTTTGTCAGAGGAAGCAGAAAATTATGTTTCTCACACATTTTTGTCCATTCAAGATTGTTATCAAAAGTTACATTTAATTTTAAGATGAGATATGAGAGTGCATGACAAGATTTCCATTGAATTTGTCCACAATTTTTGTAAAGAACATCTTTTTATGAAGACATTAGAATGAGGGATCATTCAGCTGGTACCAGCTAATGGGTATGATGAAACATTTGTAAAGATGTCTGGCATTTAGTTAAATACAAAAGATTGGGTCGAACATACTTGCTTTTGTAAGGAATTGTGATATTTAGTGCTAATACTGGGCAAATAAGAATACTCAATGGGTGCAGGGATAAGACTCCATGGAAATCTAGATAACATGAGGCTTTTATTATTTAAAAGACATTCATCTTACTCATAGCTGGGCATTAACTCGTTAATCCGTTAATCGTTAATTAACGAAGTTAAAATTTTGATTAACGGATTAACTTTTAAGTTAACATTTAAAAATGTGAACGGACACGTTAAGTCCGTTAATCCACGTTAAGTCCGCTAATCGTTAATCCAATGCCTACTATTTACCGCGCGGCGCGAAAAAAACAGGTTCAGACAAGTATGAGACAAGTGCCGTGCGGTGCGTGCCGCGGGTGAAACAAAAACAGCTAGGTAGGTACGTATTATATTTTGACGGCGCGTGCGAGTGAGAAAACTGCGGAGAGATTCGTTTCATTTGATCATTTCATTATGCCGGTCGTCCACTATGTGCGCGATAAGTTCAACCAACTTCGTTCAACTTTTTATTCAACTCTTTCGTTAGATAAACGAATTTACAACCTCTTACACTAGTGCAGCAACTTACGTAATTCACGTAACTAAAATTGAACAAAATGCGTTTGGAACCCCGTACACATAATTGACCAACTTTCCCATATGTTGATTAACCCCGCACACCTAGTTGATCAACTCTTAAAACTTATTCCAGTGTTGAATAGCTCCGTACACCTAGTTGACCAACTTACTCAAATGTTGAACAACCTCGTACACTAGTTGATAAACTTGTCGAGTTTGACAGAAAATTTTTTTTTCGAGTTTATCAACTGCGTTTTCGATATTGTTACTCAACCAGTTGATGAACGAGTTGATACCTTCGTACACTTAACCAAGGATCACTCGTTGGGGAACGCGTTGAACGCACCACGATAAACAAAAAACTCAAACGTCAAACCTGAAATAATTTTGACTTCAGTTTGGTACATACATTTATTGTCGACGCACGCCTTCGCTTTAAAATATTCTTAAATTTGTTCCGTATGAGTATGATTTCCTCTAAGAAAAAAACAGTGGCTGTCACATTAATAATATTAGAAAATGAACGACAAACGAAGAAAAAACAGTCAAGACGATTCTGGGTAGATGATTTTTTCTTGAGTCGCGAAGAAAAATGTTTTTTCAATGAAATATATGAGAAATTAAAATCGATTGATCCCACCGCGCCCGTGAATTCGAATTCAAAGTTTAGGCAATTGCATTTTCGAGGAAATTTGAGACCAAGCCAATTCTCAACCCGTTGGTTGAACAGAATTGAAGGCCCGTACATTAGAGTTGAATTCGAAATTTGTGCGTTGATCGCCTAGTGGACGACCAGCATTACTTAGCGCCGCGGCTCAGAGTAAAAATATAAAAAATGCAATTTTTATCACATGTTAACGGATTAACGATTAACGTTAACTTGCGTTAATTGTTCCGAAATTTAACGCTTTAACGTTTAACGAAGCTAACTTTTTTAGTAGCGGATTAACGATTAACGAAGTTAACTGTTTGATTAACGGTGCCCAGCTATGATCTTACTGTATTCTAACTTCTGATGCAACTTTCACAATAGACTACGACCTAAACCAGGAAGTTCCTCTAGATATTCCTGGCGGTGGCTTAAGCTATGCACACAAGTTAACTACGACCAATCTCCACTTTTTTGCACCACTTTAGGTGAGAGTAAGCTCAAACGGTATTGTGCATCTTAAGTAAACATGAAAGACGTGACGTTCAACTGGTTTCCTTATTAACTCAAGTTTTATATAAGGTGTGGTTTTTGGTAGGTGATTACGCAGCGCAGTAAAATTTAACACGCTGAATAACAACAAACCTAGAATTGCGATAAGTAAGTTAGTAGAAATTTAGTGAAGATAGAGCTTTGTTATGGTTAAAAAAGGGGGCGCTGAGTTAGTGGTGGAAATGAATTTTGATGGATGAAGATTGACAAATTCTCCAGATGTGTTCGTTAATTGCCTTAAATTGGGATTCTTATTGAACAATTTTTTTAATTCAGATGTTTTATTGTTGAACTCATGTGAAAAGAAACAAGAAAGATTTTTGAGAGAAATAAAATCTCATACATGTATAGCACAAGGAAAAACTTGAATATGGACTACGTCAAGTATACTTTTTGCAAACTTATGCTAGGCGTTTATTTGCAGAAAAAAATTTCAAAAATGTACGAAACCAAAGCCTTAACTAGGAACTCAAAACCACTTCAATCATCCAATTAAAGCCATTATAGTTTTAGAATGACATTAAAGTAGGTATATGAACCAATTTGAAGAAAAATCTTTAAATTTTAAGAATGGCTTTATCTGGATATGAACCGTTTCAATTTTAAATTCCTATTTAAGTTTCCAAACTAATTTTGAAAAGCATTTGTAATTCGAACAAATATTTCAAAAAAATTTCATTTAAAAGTAACTTTTATGCTAGCTACACATGAGGCAACCGTTGTTGCAGCAACACAGTCATTTTAAAGCAACCGTTGCTTCGTGTGTAGCTATGTTGCTAATTGATTTTGTGTTACCTACTGCAACCGTTGCAAACGAAACACGTTCCTGCAACACGTTGCTGCAACGATTGCCTCGTGTGTAGCTAGCATTAGACTTAAATTTTTTTTAAACATGAAGAAAATATTTTAAGAAATTTTTTTGAAATATTAGCTTGAATTAAAAATGGTTTTGGATGTACTAAGCAAACTTAAATTGTATCTAAGAAAAACTAATATTTTATAATGTGTTTTGCACGAAATGTCATCGATTTATTAAAAAAAATAGCTTTAGCACGATATTAGTTACAAAATGTTTAGAATTAAGAAAAAGTTATTAGACTGCTTAGTTAGCAAATTTTTATGTTATATCATACTTATATTACTATAATTCTTGCTGATTATCCTAGGGCCCTAGTTATAGCTATCATTGAAAATTTTGTTTTCACTTTTTAGGGTAGTTAAACTATTGGGAATGTTGAGTATACAAATGAAGCTAACCAATTATATATTTTACTTTTGCAAATAAAAATAAACAAATATATTAAATATTTCTCATTGATTTTAATTTTAATTTTTAATTTATGTAATTTTTTAATTTTTCAATGATGAAAATCGTTTTCAATGAACAGCTGATTTTTGTTCCAACAAAGTAGAACACAATCGTTCCAATGATTTGTGTTCGATTCTCTTTCTTTTCTCATGTGTCAGTTTTTTTCAATGATTAAATCTAACCTCAAATACATAGAATTGGTTGTTATGAGTCACTGACAGGATCTTTTACTGAAACCAGTTTTTCAATGATTGCTATAACCGAAAATATTCCACAGTTCCACTGATTTGTGTTTCAATGATGGTTTTCAATAATAGTTATAACTAGGGCCTATTAATTTACTTTTCAATTATTATGTTTCAGCACCTGTCAAAGTTACCAAAGATATCCAGCTCTCAAAATATTTAAAAAATAAGGTTTGACATTTAATCCGCACGACCATTGACAACGTTGTGAGTTCGCTAATTAGTCGGTAGAAATATTTACCGGATATCCGGATTTTGGCCGAAAAAAATCATCTATTCGGGTGAGGCTCATTTTTTATGACGAAGCGGCTTAGTCAACCAGCAAAATTACAGTAATTTTACTGAGAACAATCGACAAGTGTTCGACCAAGCATCAATTTATTACCAAAGACTGACTGTTCGGCACGGTGTATGACATGGCGGCAACATCAGACCTTTTTTCTTTGGAAATGAGGAAGGAGGCACCATTACTGTCAATGATCTCAATTATAGAGCGGTTTTAACCGACTTTTTGTAGACAGATTTGGACTACACCAATATATCCGAGCTATGGTTCTAACAATACGGCGCTACATGACATGACAAGCGAGGCAACGCTGGAAGTTGTGAAAGAGAAAATTGGCGACTGGGTCATTTGATGGCGATTGTTCATCAATTGGCCACAACGATCATGCGACTTAACACCATTCTTTTATGTGAGCAATAAAGGAGTTATGGCTACCATTAAAATGTTAGAAAATATTACGAGCGCTTAGAGTTAGAAGCTACCGATCTACGTTGTTTTTGAATGCCTGATTATCACAATCAGAGGAAAATTGAGCTGAGGTTAGAGCGTTCGTATAATGCGGCTAGGGAAAAAATCTACTAACATAAATACTATAATTATGCAACTTTTTGCAATTTTTTCTAATCGGTATAATCTTTTTAATGTGTTCCCCATAATTATTCATCAATTATAAATGAAAATGTCATTAATATTTGAATCTACGATTCCCAAGATTTTTTAGAAAATTTTATATGAAATCTTATTTTGATTCTTAAAAAAAAAAAAATTTCGCCATCTCAACAAGGATTTATAGCTGAAAGATCCACTAAGACAAACCTAGTATTTTTTATAACCAAATCATAAGAAATCTCGAAAATGGTATTCAAACTGATGTTATATTTACGGACTTTTCGAAGGCATTTTGAAGTTCCATAGGGTCAACCATTTTGTATTTATAAAAAATGATGGAATCCATCAGCTCTCATTTAAGTACATATTCTAAACCCAGTTTGTTTCCATTAATTATTATTTATTGTCTGAAATAACTCATGAAACATCTGGTGTTCTTTAAGGTAGTCACTTGGGGCCCTTTCTGTTTCTGTTGTTGATCTATGACATACCTACTTTTATCGACAATGCTCTCTGGCTAAAATTTGCGGATGATATCAAGTTGTATCAAATAGTTAGACGATTGCCTTTCACTTAAAAGTGACATTGAATGCTTATCTGATCGGGGCATTGCTAACCAGCTATTTTTAAATGTCTCCAAATGCCAACGAAATACTTTAGTGTAATATTCAATTCCAAACTAAGTTTCACCTCCCACATTGATTTTATGGTTGCTTAAGCTAATAGTATGCTAGGATTTGTGGTTCGAAACTCAAAAGAGTTTAAAGATCTACATATTTACCCTTTGTTCACTATTCTATGCAGATGTAAGGTCTTCCCTCGAATAGTCTCTATAATTTGGAATCCCAATGATAATACTCACTGTTTAAGGATTGAAATGATTTACACAAAATATTTGCGAATTGTAGTTCACCGCCTAAACTGGAATATATTAATCCCTCCCTATGAAACCAAAGGCAAGCTGCTTAAACTGTAGAAGCTTGATAGTCGCCGTCGGTATTTTCTATTGGATTTAAATTCGATATTATTACTTCTCATATAAATTGGCCTTTACTTTTGTCCCTAGTTGACGTATATTTATGCTCTGTATAGGCAAACGCGATCCTGTATACTATTTTATGAATCTTCTTAGGTAAACAATGTTTTCAATGAGCCTTTAAGTCGATGTAGAGAAACGAATATCATTTGTAATCATGGTGACTTCTTTTCCTGCCAAAGTCGAGAATCTTTTAAAAGACATTTATTTTTGTTAATACTTAACTCCTAAACTGGTAGTTTAGGGTTAACTATTAGTTAAATATATTTATTTATGTCTTTTTACCTTATGCTTTAGTTTAAGTTATAAACTCTATTCTGTAATCTGTAGGAATATATTTTATTTGGAAATAATTTTATATTAAATCTGCTCAATGAACAAAAAAAATAATTCATCATGTCCTTAGAAATAATCAAACTCAACCCCATTTTCATCTTATATCAGGTTCAATACTCTTCATTAAAGTTCTTTTTTGTCGAAAAATGAAATCCTAATGGGTTACCCTTCTCTTAATCTTAATTATCCATTTCGTGAGTTAAAATTCATTCAAGAAAAATTTATTTTATCAAGTCTGTGTTTTGCTTTAGTAAGACAAATTTAAAAATAAATTTATCGAAACGAATTATTCGTTTTCATTTTTAAATAAAATTGATCTGGGCAACCTTTTGAAACTTAACAACGTCCCTTCTTTTAGCAGCGAAATGCATCGCCACGCTTCAAATTGTGTGCAATATTAAATTTCGCTTTGGTTTCCTTCGCCCTTTGGCGATGAATTGTAAATTTTAAAAAGTTCGCAATACTAATTAACATTAAATAGAATATCGAATTACCAGACAAACCCCTGCCAGCTAAGGGTGATTCAGCCAAAGCATTGTTAACTTTTTTTTTCTCTGTAAAATTTTGAATTTTTAAATATAACTGAAATATGTACTTGTACATATAATTTGCCTTTATATCGTGTTTCATTTAAAATAATTTCAACTTTTTCAACAAAGCTTGAAGATAAAATGAAAAACAAAATACCCCTTATTTTTTTCCGCGAACCCATTTCAAAAACCCTTAAGGGATTATCATCTAAAATGTCCAAAAATCATATTGCAAACATAATAAAAAACGATAAACATAACTCCTTATCAACCAACCTTCCTTCATTCCTAAGCCAAGGGTGCTTCTGTTCCACCGACGCGACGCCGAAGCGCCAACTAATTCCAAACATAAAAAAAGACATTTTCGATGAAAAGAAAAAATGCAAACACCTTAACGCCTATAATTCCCTTGGTCTTATTCAATTTTATTCGTCACTCATTCCGTTATTTATCTTTTGGCAAAGTATCCATTTTCCAACTTAGTTAACCTTTTATACAGCTTAACAAGGACATTGCATCAGTAAGCGCGCTACAACGACCGCAATAAAATTGTTGTGGGCACCTGCGACCTCAATTAGGGAACGCTTCTATACTCGGCGCCGAATCGCTGCTGGTAAAAGTTAAATTGACTTTTCCGCGAAGGATAGACAAAAAAAATTATTATCACTACACCAATATCGTCATAGAATACAGTTAAATTTAATGCGATTCATTAATTAAAATGTTGCCAGTCTACTCGAACTTAATGTAAGATTCCTGAGGAGTTTTCTTTTTAGCGGCGCGGGCGGCGATGCGTGCACTAATGCGGAAGCGAAAGGGTTAAGTTTAAGGGATTTTCTTGTTACCCTTTTGGTTTTGATGGCTCTTTCCTTGCCATAAACCTGATCTGCTTAATATTCTAGATGGCTGGTAAACACATAAAATCTCAAGACCTTTTTAAGAATACAAATTCAATTTGGTCATAATTGACGATGTCCAAAGCAGAGTCTTTTCTCAATTTTTTTTTGTTTGACGAAAAAGTCTGCGAAGATAACTTTTTCATTTTTTAATCGTATGCAGTTTTATTATTTGTAAGGGTTGACAAATTTGCACCCGCTATAATCCATTGAAAAAAAATATAGGATTTAATTTTTAAGACAGATTTTTTTTTAAATTGATGACTTCTTCATTTGAAACACGAAATTGTATTTGTCTGTTGGTGTAGTTTTTTTTTTTTGTAACAGCATCCTCTTGGGGATTTAAGGACTGCGGCGTATAATTGCAATTTTCTCCCCATCGTTTAATCATACAGGATTAAAATTTCAACCAGGTTGAATTATGGGGGCAAATGCTTCGTTATTAATTACCCACCACCACCAACAGTTGCAGACCAAAAACACCTTGGTGCGAAATTGTGAAAATGGGGGTTGTTCTGACAACGTTCGTCGACTTTATCTACAGAATAATATTGTATAAGCTTATTTTTAGTATTCAATCAAAAATTGTGCGAATTCATTTCGAAAGGATTAATTTGTAATTTTCTAAAAAGCATTAGCGCCGGCAAAGTTTTAGTTAATCAAAATTGTTCATAAATACTCGTTGCCTTAATACGAATTTTGTAAGAAGCTTGATGATATAGCTTTTGAATTTTGGTATTGTTTTCTAATTTATTGGTGGCGGTGGATTACAAGGAAAATATATTGCGATAAAGGTTTTTAATAGTAAATTCATTAATTATGGTTCTTCTTATAAAAGAAAGATACACTTTTCGATAATTTATATTTTGATGAAAATTAACGTAGTTTATTGTTCTGAAAACCAAGACAGGACTTTTTTTGGTAAGTACTCATTAATCTCAGCAAAAAGGTCTCCAAATCAGTGGGAGATATGAGTGACGACCATTTCAAATCCTTTTTTTTTTTTTAAATATG
Organism: Philhelius festivus; assembly: GCA_963931855.1. Classification (NCBI taxonomy): domain Eukaryota; kingdom Metazoa; phylum Arthropoda; class Insecta; order Diptera; family Syrphidae; genus Philhelius; species Philhelius festivus. The sequence goes on from OZ007557.1 coordinate 81,130,111, forward strand.
AGCTCAATGAACAATTTTAAGGACTTATGCCATAAATATGTACTCAAAAACAAGTACGAGTAGTTAAGCAATGAATAATTAAATAAAATCATTGAATTTGTATAAATGTACATATAACTAGCCAATAAATAATTGTATGTAGTAATTATATAAGTTGTAGTAGTACATAGACACTGTTATCACAATTTATTAATAATACTCGTAACTATATGTTATGAGTACAACAATGAGTACTCACTAAGTAGTTGTAAGTTGCCTTCATTTTTACTTCGCTGGTTAAAGCGCAAATAACTTGTCCTTTATTCTCAAAGTATATAATTTTATATAATTTAAAAGCAATCAACTTTAACTAACTTGAGTTCTTTCAGGAACTGATACTCCATGCAACCATTAGGGAAAATCATAATGCAGAATATTCTGTTGCAAGAAATAAATGAGTTGAAACTTAATGCTGTGAGAAGTGTACTCAGCTCATATTTTATTGACACAAAAAATGTTGCTTGTGTTCATTACATAACTTCCCATGATCAATACAATTATTGCATTTAAAGGGCGGTATTATATATTTTTGTAGTCAAAACATATTTTACTGTAGCTCGTCTATTGTTATGCATTAAGAAGGTACATTACATTGAGTATATAAATTTTAAAAATTACGTTGATTGTACGCACAATATTTGCTATAGTAAATACTTTATATATTTAGTTGCGGGGTTTAAAAGCATTAAATTTGTCTGTATTTATTATATATTTCACTTTATCTAGTTCATATGTAGGTATTAACTAAATATTGCCTATATATTCTAGTTCATATGTAGGTATTGATTACATATTGCCTATATATTCACTACACATTTAAGCCCGCAAGGCGTCTTGCGTGTACTGCCTACAGAAATATATAATATAATACATTCAGTACACGTCAACTGTGTTTAGTACATGGAGCATAAGTTATAATCTTACAGCCTTATTTATTAGAATTCGCTGAACGCGTGAATAGTTATGCACTGCATAAGGACTTATTCATCCACTATGCAAATTCATATTTATAAAACATAAGCCTACCCTGCAAAGTTATAATGAGCTTATGTCAAATAAAGTACCAAAAAGTGAGAATCTATTACATTTAGCCTTCATAACACTCAGCAGTTTGTCGAAAAAAAAAAAAAAAAAAAAACATCCTATCTGTCTATCGAATTTAATAAACAAAAATGAAACTACCAAAAGCTAATAGAATTCGAACAATCAACTTTGATTCATCAAATAAGGTATGTAATTATCTCTAGCACATACTGGAAATCAAATTGTTATTCGTTTTATCCTAGCTGGAATACTCCTCAGACAAGTTATTGAGGATAAAATTCAATAATGCAAAATACAAATTGCAACGCTAACACACCGGATGAAGAAGAATCCGTGGAGAGAGATCACCAACAAGTATATTTATCTATTTAATTCTTAACAATTTTCAATTCAATTTGTTTTTAATATATTAGTATAACATTTTAGTTTCAATAAATAAAAACAACAAAGCTTTAGTTTCAATATCAAGTAAAAGTCATTTTATTTTGTTGATAATCTTTATAATACAATGTGATGTCAAAGTGAATGTGACAGATCAATACTAAAATGTCCTTATGTCGGTACTATTCAGCCTCCAAACGCGTTTAGCTTATAATACCTCTATTCAACGTCAAATAAGTGTTATAACTTATAAAGAACGATTTTGCGTTTAGAAGCATTATAAGGGTTGCATAGCCTTATGTACTCTCTATAATGAGTTTATAAATATGGCTGTAAATATACAAATTTCACATAAGGACCTCAAATTTGACTTGACTAAAAAAAATGTCCATGAGCCATACACGAAGCAAGTTGGCATTTTATTTTGGTATATACAGGCCAGTCCGTAGGATATGCGACTAGATGCTAAGGAGAGTAAGTTGGGTCAAGATAATATGTAAGGGGTCCATTTCACCTCATTTACACAATAAAGCTTACAAAAAACTAGATGGTTATGATGAAAATTATGAGCATTTCTTGTCATAAATCAATCTCTTTATAGTTAGTTAAAAAAATTATTCTTTACAAAGTTGTCAAAAGTCAGAGTTTTTACGTTTCGACTTTAAGAAGTAATCAATCAACTTCAAATTTCAAAGATGTAAAATATTGGTATATTACGGGTGACGCCTTTTCTTTTATTCTCTGCTGAACATTTGTTTTCAATTAACTTCCTTTAAAAAGTGATAAATCGTGCAAATTGCTTTTAGAGAATGGATGTAGTAAGGCAATTAAATTTCTTTAAAATTTTGAATTTTATATGTAGCCTTTTCACACTAAATCCAAAACACGGTTTTCAAAAAAATATCGGTTTTGAAGAATAACCTACATCAAAAACATAAGTTTTTCCAAAAATTTTTTGGGTGAATTACAAAATTTCGTAAACCACAAGATTCAAATAAAATCTATCGAAAACTTGTAGAAATTCAGAGATGAGCTAAAAAACACACCTTTTTTTATATATTCACCGCTTTATCAAACGTCAAAAAAGGAACTGATGGAATACATTCAAAATGTATTAAAAACAGCTTAAGGCTTTCTGAAGACGAAAATTTAATGTCAAACTAAATAGTGTAAATGTTCAGTGTGAATGCTGAACGAGATTTCGAAAACTTTAATGCCGAAAACCGCGTTTTGAGTTTGTTGTGAAAAATGTATAGGGAAAAGAAAAATAAAAATATATTGTGACTTTAACTTTATCTAAAGGGCAAGTTTGGTTATTGGAAAGATGTAAGTTTTAATGAGAATACACTATGATGAAGAGGAAATGGAGCTATGTATGTGTTGGTCTGTGCATCTGTTTAACTATCAATATGTGAGAATATTCATCTGTAAGTTTATTGCGAATCGAGCTAAAGAAAGTTTAAATAAATGCCAACAATACTGGTAGAGATCATATTTATTTTATTCCCCTCGCAAGAGGCAGTTCCAATGAATAAATCTTTTGTTGTCATTTTAAGGTGGTAAAGGCTCTAACGCATACCTCCATTATGAAAACCTAAATCTCTTTATGAAAGACTTAAAAAGATGAATCAATTGGTATCATCATCAGTAAAAATACTACTATATTCAATACTAACATTATTTCTAAACCAATAGTTAATAGTTTTTTGCCAATATGTATAATATTTAATACGTGCAGTTTGAAAATAATATTTTCAAAACTTAAAAATAAATTTACTGAAAAAATAAAATAATATAAAAGTATCGTAGTTTCAAAAAGTGTTATGGTAATAACGAGTAATTGTAAGTGATGGTGCTGATTTTTAATAATTTTGTGTTTACTTAAATTCGATTTCCTATAAAATTGCGCCTTAACGGGCGAAAATAAAACCTCTGTTATTTTGTTCTGTTTCAACCTAAACTCCCTAGTTTATTTCACATCTTATTCAAATCACTCTGTTTATTTACAGAGACTAAGGTTGCCATTGTTAAAATTATTGTAAAAGCTGGAATTTATCGATATAAATCAAAAAGCTCATTTGATTTTTATATGATATTTTTCAGCTTTATTTGCTTAGATTACCTAACTTTTTAAACGTTTGTTATGAAAAATAAAACGTAAATAGAAATAAACGCACAAAATCGACACTTGATTGTGTTAAACTGCTACAAATTTATACAGCAACAGCTGACAAAATCATAACCTCACATATCACATCAAGATATACTATTTCATATCAAAGTCAACATCTGCAACTTATTGGGTATCAATCCTTGAATTTTTGTCACAACACATCAAATTCATTTCATTCAAAATATAAACAAAAAAAAAAATAAATACATATTTTGCAACATCTGAGTTCAACCATCATGCAACTTATTCACTTTGGCATCGAAGATCAAATTCCATACTTTTATTTTAAAGACGGTGCACAGTGTTTTCAGCATTCCTTGAATAAACTGGAGAAGCAATCAGGGGTTGTAGATTATTTTACGATTTCAAAAAGTCGACTTAACAACACTTCTGGGAGCGTAATAAAAGTCACAACAACATAAACGGAGAGAAAGAGATAACACACAAAAAAATCGCCGACACTTTTTCCAAATATTTATTTATTTTAACCCTTACACATAATTTAACTTGGAAATTACTACCGCTTATAATTTTATGGTTTAATTTAACTTTTATCATTAAAAAATGTCATAAAAAAACCAGAGCAAGACGATGCACTTCCTTTACAACGCTTCATCATAGGTAGAGAGCTGGTAATAGGTATACTCTCCAAAGAAAAACCTTTATTTGTAGATTTTTATAACAAAAAATAATTAAAATTTCCAGGATCATAAAATAAGGATCCCAATAAAATTGTTTAATTTGTCTGCTTTTTGATGAATATAAACAAAAACACAAGAAAAAAAAATCACTCTCATTTGCATTCTAAATGAATCGTTTTCTGTTAATTTGAAAGGAGTTTTCGAATTCAAGGATACGGTTCTTGGTTTTGATGGAATAGAAAAAAAAACAATTCCCTTTGATGGTTGGTATATACATATTATGTACGTAAAGTATTGCACTGAGTAAAGGTAAAGTCAAAAAGTCTTAGAAACTATAAAATTAAGTTGTTACGCCCAAGTGAGATAATTACATACGACAAAAACACGTAACTTCAAAGGCTCAAGATTTCTACACTTTTCAAATAGTTTTCCTGTCGTCCTTCTCAATGGCAGTGGTTAGAAGTAAGTATTTATGCGACGAAATGAAAATTTCATCAAATTTGCGGTTTGCCACTTGCGATTATAGAGTCATTACTGCAAAAAGGACGTCATGCATGCTTGAAAATTGTAAAATTGTTCTAACGAAAGCAATCGATTTGGAAGGCTATTAACTGAACGAAACTATGTGTAGAATAAGTGGTATATGGTTGTATTTTCTGAATTTAATAGGCGGTAAGCTGAATTGTCACAGGGTGAAATTAAAATAGGAAGTGGAATTTTTTTCTTCTTTGCCTTAAAGAATTCATGAAAAAAAACTTAACTTTCTTTTAGCCCCTGGAATTTAATGTAACTTGTTATTTTTTTAGGATATTTCCGGTAGATGTATGATTCATTTGCACGATTGTTTCACTGTCATTGGAACAGCGGAAATATGACTGATATTATTGGATTTTGTTAAATTTCCTATAACACGACTGACAAACTACCATAATATGCCGCTTTGAAGCTTGGGAAGTATATTGGCAATTCGTCAGAAAAGATTTAGGCAGTTTATTCTTTCTTGTGGTTTGTCATTGAATTTGGGCCATACAATACTGTACACGTACTTACATCATCTTTTTTTTTATAAAAAACACTTTTTTGATAACTAAGAAGCAAAAAGTGTTAAATTTTATCAACCAGGTAAACTCATCATTTTATTTATAAATTCATCTTAATTTATTGCATTTTGAGCAATACTAATGTTTATGGGGTGAATCGTATAAGAAAGGGCGAACGGGGACCGGGAGGGACTTGAGAGTAAAATATATACATTTGAACATACCAAATTTAAAAACTTAATTTTTTTAGGATCCATGTTTTGAAACCAATCCAGAAAAATAATTTTTTTTACTTGCGAATATATGTATATATGTATCTAGATAGTTACGAGTACTATAAAACTAGTCTTACATTTGGAAAAAAAATTCGAAAAAAAAACATTAACACAACAAAAGGAATTGTCGTGCTATAAAAGAAAACACGAGAAAACATAATTCGTTGAACAGATTTTTTCGAGCATGGCACTTAACGGTCTTTGGTGATTCCACAGAGGAGAAATATTTTTTTTTAGCTCCAAAGTTAAAGCTAAATGGCAAGATACAGCCGTAATAAGAAATCTTATATATCTCAGAAATGACTCTTTCGATTTTGATAAATAAAAATTATGTATGAAGGTTTTTATAATACAAACTCTTTATACTGCTGAAATAAATCAGGCAAGTAGAAGACTTAGTACAATTTAATTGGACTTGTTGAATTAGTACTATTTGATTGGACTTGTTGAATTATTTATTCAAAGTAGCTTTTTTCCCTTTAGTAGTCTACAAAAAATTGGTGTTTCGTCCCGGCGATCTGGCGATCTCACGTCACATGTCTGCTAATTGGCTGATTTATTTCGGTAGTAATAGTATTGTATTATAAAAATCTTCATATGGAAACAATGCCAGGCCAGGAGCAAAATCTTCCAGCGTTAATGATCTAGAATTGGAATCTTGGTTGGATATAGCTCACATTGGATTTTTGTCAAAAAATCAATGTAAGGTGAACTGAATTTAACAAAAATTACGTATTGACGAGGTCCTCTCTAGTCAACTGATAAGTCCATGTAAGATCACCGGGACAAGGACGAAACGACAATTTTTGTGGACCAAAAAAAAAACTATTTTAAATTATAAAATATTTGTGTATTAGGGTAGGTATGGTCTTCAATTTAGTCAGAAATTTTAAGAAAAAATATTATAAGCAGTACCTGTCATAGAACCGTTATTTTTTACTTTCAATTTTCTCTTAAACGGTTCTACCGATTTCAATCAAAGTTTTTAAAAAGGAGCTTCTTGAAATTTGAAATAAAATGGTGTATAAAAATGTTCGAAATAATATTGTTTTTGGATTTAAAAAAAATCAATTTTTTTTTGAGAAATTTAATATTTTGAAAATTAAATACTTAAAATTGGGATTGCAATTTTTTTGTTAGAAGGATTTTAAAGAAATTTCGTATAAAAATACCCCTCTTACGGTTTTTTTTTCATATTATTTATTTTTATTTTTGAACATTTTTCACTAAGACATGGTATCTTCTTTGTTATACTTAATAAATTAGTTTACACAATTATTTAATTAAAACAACTATTCATTAAAAAATGGTAAAGAAAAGAAAACGATAATAGATTTCAAAATATAAATATAGCTGCGATCAAAATAAATAATAGCAGGTAACCTTTTGACACAACAAAAACTAAAATAAATTAATCTACTAATTTTAAAGAAATAAATAGTCACCTGATTTTCAAATTAATGTTTTTAAGGCTTTTAATTTCAGAAAAAAATAATTTCCAAATTCAATAAGTTAGCTAATAATATCAAATCTGTCCAAGTCATATAATAGCGCAAACAACATCCACCTTTAAATATTACAAAAGGGAAAGTTAATAGGCAAATTCTACCATAAGTGATAGTGTTTGAACCTTAAATTAGTATTTAGTTGCATGTCCCTTGTTAGAAAAAACAGCAGTTAGAAATAACAGATACAACGACGTTGTATCGAATTAATAAGATTTTTACATCTTTTTACAGGTATGGACCTCCAAGACTGCTGTATAGCTTCCCAAAGGGCTGTGTTACCAGTTGGCTTAAGACTAGCAACATACTTCTTGTCATCTCACCAAAAGTTTTCTATAACCTCCATAACATTAACAAGTTTACTTGTATGCTTTGGTCCGTTGTCTTGTTGAAAGACCCATTTCAGTGGCATTTCATCTTCAGCATATATGGGAACATAACTTCCTCTATGATTTTCACATAAAGATGCTGATCCATAATGCCTTCAATCTGGTATGGGACCAACACCATAGAAGGAAAAACATACTCAAACCGTTCTGCTGGATCCTCGATTTTTTATTGTCTTGGCTGTGAAGCGTGGATTATATTCTGTGTTTGGAGTCCTTCTTACATATTGACAAAATCCCTTTCCACCATATAACACAATCTTGGACTCGTCTGACCACAGAATGTTCCTCTACAAGAACATGAACATTCAGGGACTTACAAATGATTTTATTTGCACTACTATTATTTTGACCGCAACTGTAAATGAGAATCCTAAACAATAAATTTAATAAAAAAGAAAAGTTTAGAAAAATTTTGGACCTCTAACGTTTTGTAGCTGTTTAGTCTTCTCAGATCGGCTGGAATGGAGTTCCAAAGACCAGCTGTATACACAAATTGTTGTTTAGAAATTCTGTATTTAAAAGTGGGCAGTTTTTTTTCGTCGCACAACACGATTATGGAATAATTTCCCGTCAAGATTTTCCCTTGCCATTTCAATTTGCAAACATTCAAGACCAATTTTCATCGAAACTACTTTTTTTGGAGTAAATAAACTATAACATAATTTTTAAGCTTTTTTTTCTGAAGATCTTTTAATTCTACAAAAAGAAATTATAATCCTTTGTGTGTAGAATTAAATAAGCTATATTTTTTGCCTTCTTAAAAAGATGATTGTTTTCCATAACTGAATTTCACCCATCAGAAAAAGCTTATCAAAAGTCCAAATTTAGGTAACTTTTTAGTAAATGCTTATTGTTTCAACAAAAAAAAAGGTTTTGAGAATAAATAATTTTCTTTGACTTTGAAAAAAAATTAATTAAATAAAAATATAATAAAAAAACGCTATCAAGTTTTATGATCAGAAATCTAATTTCCAAGCACTTGTACAGCAGTTTTAAAACTTTTTTAAAACTCTCCAGTTGATTTTTTAGCAATATAAATTCGCCAATTTTAGCTCTAAAGTGTTTTTTTCATAAATGAAGAAAAATAACCGTTAGATCTCCCTTAATTGATTGTAAGATTTCAAGGAATTTTTATTTGAAAAGTCTACCAATGACATTATGTGTGAAAAAGTCATTCTTTAAATAAGTATTGTGGCTTTGGTAGGTGCCGCGCATGCGAAAGTTTTGAATATCGAATACTCGACCGCATAGATCGGTTGAATTTAAAAGTTGGCACTGATTTTGATTTCTTTAAGGAACCGTTCGTTTTTGAATAAAGATTTGAAAGATAGGTAGCTTCCTCAAGAAAAAGTTTATTGGTGTCAAATTCTCTGTAGATAGTTCACGAAGCGTCGGAGTGAGTTGTAAAATTATTCATAATGGCACCAGTTGTATGTGCTGTTGAAACCACAAGTTGTTCAATTAAATATCATAGAATTTGGCCCAATAGAAATTGGTTATATTCGATCGGAAGCACTCTCCAATTTAAGGTGACCATCTTCAATTTCGAAGAAGTACAGACAGAGGATGCCGCCGACCCACAATACACCCACAAGAGTGTCGTCGTGTTGATTGTCATTGTCTCAAGTCTGGCAATTTTGCTCGACGATGTAGCCGTAAATCCATAAAAGCACCACACTGCTTAAGATAATTATAAAGTTTTATCTTTTACAAATATTGCTCGTCGCTGTGACTTTCCATGGCGTTTGTATTTAGTTTCTAAAAAAAATAAAACAAAGGAAAATTAACAGCAACTAAAACAACATGGTTTTCATGAGCTGTCTTCATTGGGAAACCTTAAATAAGAAAAATATAAGATTTTTGAAAACGAAAATGGTACATCTATCCAAATAAACCAAACTATCCCTATGATATGAAAAAAAAAATGCAAGTTTTAGGTCTCCAAAAACTATTTTAATACAAGTCTGAAAAAAAATAGATATCACTAAAAGTCCTTACGCAATATATCTCTTCAGTTTTATTCTACAACAAAAAGCTTTCAATTAGAATCGTTTTGTGAGCACATTTCAAAAGAATTAACCTCCCGGGAATTATGTTGAACAAAACCAATCAATTTCCAATAAAAGCCATCAATTAAGTCAATTTGGTATATGAAACAGATTTTAACTAACCAATCCCACAGATCAAATTATCAACCTGTCCTTGTCCTAGTATTCGCGCCAAGGCTATCAAAAACATTAGCCTCGATGACAGTCTATGTTGTCTTTTTTTTTGCAGTCAAAGTAATAACCTTGTTACGATTTTAATTGAAGGTGCAAATACGTGCCCATGACAGAGTTTCAAATTTCAATTTTCCACATATCCTTTTTGTGTCGGTTGGCCGGCCGATCCAATGAAATAGCTACACATCGAAGGTATAGGTACTTCAGACTGACCAGACCGTATTAATGGTCTGCTGGATTAATCACTTTACAATGTAGTCTTTCTCTCTATCTATGTTGTCCTTCCATTTGTTCAAAAGGACCTCAGATAGGTAGCGCTCGATGTGGTAGAATTATTAAAACCTCTTCTATACCTATTCTATAGAGGCACATGTTGAACGTTCGTGCATATTCCTATATCTAGATCTAGTTATAGGGACTGAATGAGGAATATCCTCTTTTTTTTCGCCTGTAGGTTCAGTGTTGGACACCCAGCACTATGGGTGCGAACACATTATTCCGTTTGAAAAGGGACAAAGTTGCATATAAATTAAACATCCATTAATGCAAAACCATCACAGTAAATGAAGTTAGCATACACAAGTTTGTTTTAATTATACCTATCAACTGCACTTTGGTGCATCGTTGTAATATTGTAAGTATTGTTGCCAACTGATTTGAATAAGGCTTGCTACAAACTTTTACCAATGCATATATTTTCAGATACTGGAATGTATGCAAATTGCGAAGAAATTTTAAAATCCGTAGCCCAATTTGTATGTAATTTTCAAAGTTTAGCCATATTGGTGTAGAGAAGGTTTTAAATGTTATTTTAGAATCCGATTCACGCTCACTTTTATTTTATCTGCGTATATTCCTAACTTAAAACCCTACGAACCTTGAACTTAATCAAATCTGGAATTTATCACACCAACTTTTCTTATTTTTAAAAAATATAATAATTATTTTACATCGCTAAAAGGTTGAAATAAATTAAAATGCAGAATTAGGGCCTAGTAACCTACAATTCTCAACCAATCCTTTGTGTGTTTGGTTGGCCGGAATAGGTCTGTCCATTACTATGGCGTATATTTAACGAAATACCAATACCAAAACCAGGAATGGACCTACAATTTTCTGCCGATTCTCTTAGGTAGTAAAACTTATTAACCCTAAACACAATAGATGGCAATATATATTTTTTACTGCGGATTCTTAACTAGAAGCTGATTTGATCAATTTGCTACTCCCATTCCCATGTATGAATAGTTGCGAACGTCACACAGCCTGATGGATATTTTTTCATGTTACACCATGGACTTCGCATCGGGAATATGGAATTGGGAAAAACAAGGTTTCAAGAGTGCGTCTGACTTTAAAGAGACTTTGGGGATTTGATCCACTGTTTGAATATAGTTTCCACCTAGTCACCTAGTCTTTGAAATGTCCTCAATTTGACGGTTCCTTATTCTCTTTGCAGTGGACTCTTAATAGTAAGAAGGTTTTTCCTCTACAAAGCTTTCATTTACTTGAATTAACAACGACACATTCCATGATGAACGTGATATTAGAGTTGCTGCCTTACAATTTAGTGACATCGAAGCCCATAGATATGTAATTTTTCTGAGCAAAAACTTATACATATTTTGACGAAGATATTGAAGTGATATCTGAATCAGGGAAAAACATAAGTAACAAGTTAAAATCGCAACCTACGAGTATTTTGGTGGTTTACTAATATTTCTAACTCAGTTGGTAATAGGGATCATTAAAGTTAACTCTCAACACCCTCTAGGATGGTGAACCTATCTTTTGTAACACCATACAATAATGTAGATAAACATATATGTAACTTGCCAGGTATCATATAACGTGTGCAAAACGAGCATATTAACCGTTATTGGGTTAAACAACATTGTAAGTGCTCATCTTATATCCTGGGCAATAATGGACTTTACCATGTTTCATGGATGCGGTTGATGACAAGGACCAAAGGTTTTGGTTGTGGGATTTTGGCTTCCTCTGTCAGGAAGTGATGTGAACAAAACGAAAATGGGTTTTTTGGGTAACTCATTGACAGTCCTGTCAATATTCATATTTTCTATATGTACGATGGTTATTTCCAATGTGTTCAATTTGGTGTGTCGATACGTATAATTGGATTTGTACTATATCCATGCAATGTACATATATTATAATGTTCCAAAGTATGGTTATGGTGTTTTTTTTTTTTGAGTTTGTAATGCAATTTAAATAACAACAACAAACCGTTTGTATTGCTACTTAAATATTTAAATGAAAACCACTCTTGTGGATGTGTGTTGGCTTGGTAATAAATTAATGCACTTTCAATCATATGGCTACATTTTAATGCACTTATGTCACTTTGGTCTTCAAAGTTTGGCTGGTATTTTTTCTCGAATGGATAATGGATTTAATAAAGTAGACTGATTTTTTTTAATGAAAAGCATAACTTTTTCATGTATTTTCTTTGATATTAAGACCAAGGATAGTATACCTTTTTTCGGTAAACCAGTTGATACCAATCAACGGACAAGTAAACAAAAATAATGGTACGTAATTGTTTCACCAGACATGTGTAAATATTTATGCAATTCATTCGACATACAATATTTACTCCCTATATTTGAGGTATTGACTTTTAATAATAGACAGCCAACGCAGTGGATTGACTGGTCCAAGGCACATAACGAATACTAACGCACATTTTTGGTGGATTTACATTCATCTTCATGTAAATTCTGCAAAAAACGGTATGTAAGATACAAAATTTACATTTGTTGAATAGAGATAGAAATAAAAATCCAGAGATCTAAATGAATTAAGATTATAGCTAACTCGAGAAATGAAGGAACAAATGTTCGTCTTATTATAGCATCTACATTTTTATGTTTTTGGATGTGTTCACAAGTTCCCATAATTTTTTTCACGCAACTGTCAAAATAAAAAGAACACTACTTGTATGGTTTATCTTCTGCTAATATCACGAATATTATTATTATATTATTTATATTTTTACTTACTTAGAGAGCTCCACATAGTCTTTCAATAGGTGCGTTTTATTATCCACAAATCTATCTGGATCCGGATCGGGATCTTCCCTTGAAAATAAAACGATACAGATCTTACTAACAGCAGTGTTATAAGCCCGTCTCTTTTTATCCTTGGGTTTGGAAATTTTAAATTATGTCTTGTCTTTTTTTTTACACTATAGCTTACACTACCTTACCATAAAAAGCAATCTACTCGCCAGTGTAATAACTAATTTTTGGATCTTTGAAATAGATCCCGATAGAAAACAGGATCCCAAATTGTTTTTGTAATACATGTTAAAACTTAATCCAGATCCGGATCCAGATAGATTTGTGAATAATAAAACGCACCTAATGTAACTTCCATATTCCATTGCTGATCTTTTCGTCGCAGAATGACACTGCCTACTGACAGTTGTCAAAAAAATTATAACAAATTATAGCAAGTAAAAAAGAATTGCCAGATGTGTATTCTTTCGCAAGTCCATATTTCGATATAATATCTGACCCACTTTACTTTTAATCAAATCCGCAGATGCAGATCAATGTAAATCCACCATTTCTTGCACAAGTTTTTCTGGTCTTCTATTCATTAAATTTCCAGGCTAATTTACGAAACGGCGCTCTTTGATATGTTCGTTATAATATGCGTTGCTTATACCAATCAGCAGGTAAATAATAAGCAAAAATAATTATGTATCCTAGTTTTGATAATAAATTATATTATGTTTAACAAGTGACAACTGTGGTGTTTTTTTTTCTTTTTTTTTTGAAGCTTATAACCAGCGCAGCAACTAAAATGGAAAAAATGGTTATAAATATTTTCTTTCTTCGTGACCTTTTATTTAATTAAATTATAAAATAAATTAATTTCAAAATTGGAATCATATTTCAAATTTCCCATTTTCCTATCTTCAATTGAATTAAACTCTCTTAGCTTTGAACATTTCAACAGTTTAAATGCATTTAATATTTACTTCGATTGGTATAATTGTATAAAGCGCCATCTAAACTCTCAACATTTCAACAATTTAAATTCACTTTATATTCGCTCTGATTGTTGACGTAAACTATTATGTTTGCGTGTTGATACATATTTGCCGCTGAGATGGCTAATAGAAAAACCCGGCTGATAATGAAATAATATTTTAAAATAATCTTTCAGTTATTTTGGCTGTCAGGTTGAAGTTTAGACCTTTTTAAACGTCAGCTTGCAACAACCAGGAAATTGAAAGAAAAAAACTTTTTATTTTGTGTAGTGCAGTAATAAATTTACAACGTAAATTAATATAGTTAAGAAGCTTACTCGTACATAATTTGAAAGCATCGAGTTCTTTAGGGCCCTCAGTCTTTCTATATATTTTTTATATTTTATCTATAGAAATTAATTTCCCATAAGAAACATCATAGAATACACATACAAAACACAACATCTAATCAAAAGTTCTATTTTATGTACAATTTATTCGTTAAATTGATGATTTAAGTTCGACACTTCAATTTATAGCCTTATAGTAAATCCCACCAGTAATACATCAGCATTGTAATCAAGACACCTATAAACAAGAAAGGACAAACACTTCGACTTCCTTCCTTCCTTTCTATATTTTGTCATGCAGGTGAGTATAATTTATGGATGGTTAGGTCACATCAAGCACAAAATTACTTGTCCTTTTGAGTTACAAAACACAAAGCGTCTTCTCTTGTCTACAAAAAGGATATTCCTATAGTACACATTTTTGAAAGCCCCATTTAGGGACCATCAGTATATATTCTATATATACTTATACCATCAATGCATTGAGAGTGAAGAAAGTAAGTATTCCATAAGGAAAGTTTGCACAAAAGATGCCAAACACTTTCACTCAAATCCATCTTACTCTAAGGACTTTTGTCTTTTTATGTATTCGGTTTGCTTTTACGGATCCGAGCTGTAGCATCCGTATGGTGGTGTGGTGGACTTGCCTTAATTCTTGGGTTCATCCCTCGTCTTTAAGAAAATTACATTTGAACTTTTCATCCTCTTATCCTGAAGTGGGTGGCTAAGCTTTACGGTCACTATATTCTTTGTATAATTTCTTTTTGATCGAGGGTCAGATGAAGGAATGGACATTTTTTTTTAAAGAGACTTTCAAAATGACTTATACTCGTACAACTGAGTTGATACATTGTAAAGTAGCATGTATTTGGAAGTCCGTTGGGGATGGACTTCGACATGATGACGACGACAGACATTTTGGTCAATTTACTTTGCCACCTTTTCTGGGAAACATAGCAATAGCATTTAAGGGAAGTGCGGAATAGACTATTTGTTATTGGCACTTAAGGATCTGTTTGAATTTTAATAAATTATAAATCTTTGATGGATTGAGGATTACTGTTGGGTTTTTTTTTTTGTTTGTTGCTTTAGATGTATGTGTTTGAAGGTAATTCAAAGGATTACCAAGCATGTTTTTGACAATATGAGAAATGTGAAATTAATGATTATTCGATTATACATATTACGTACATTTATAGGAAGAATAAAGTGATAATGAAAGCATATAGTTCAAAGTATTGAAATTTAAATATCCATACAAAAAGTTTAATTCCCGTACCGTCTCTACATCGGTTGATATTGATGCTTTTATCGAAAATAAAGCATTGAAAAACGTCTTAATAGCTATTCAATGTAGAAAGACAAGCTGTGTGACGTATTGTTTACTAAGTAGCCGATCTAAATTATTATTGAATTTGTGGGATAAGTGCTTCTAAATATATCCTTAATTGTATCCATTCTTACAACTGCCCTTTTCAAGACACGCGTTGGACAAAGTTCACAGAGAATATTTTAATCGATACTTTTATAAATTGTAGGTTGGGAACAAATTAATTTGTATAGCCTAACGTCCACTTTCTGTGTTAACCACATATCAAAACAAAAGTTTTTGAAAACGTGAACAAAATAATTTGTTCAATAGAGCTATATTAGTAAGATGTATACATAAAAAGTATGTTTATTTTTCATGAAGCAATGAAACAATAGTTAATAAATTGAATGTTTTTGAAGTACTCTGACGAATTGTATGATAATTCTGGTGTACCACACGGTAGTTATCAAGGTCCCTTATTCTTTAAAAATAAATAATAAATAGGTAGTTAGTTGGATAACAAGCACCTTGTGATTTATAACTCTTAACTATTTCTGTGTGTGTGTGTTCTCGGCAGGAATAGACGCAAAGTACAGTTTTTTGCCAAGTCTGAATGACTTTGATGAGAAGGACTTTTCAAGAAAATAAATACTCTTGGACATTTTGTCACTTCCTCACAAGAGGCAGAACACCTCCGAAAAAAGAAAAACACTATTTGTTTTCACGTGGCAGCAGCTGCGAATCGAACTCAGTTCCCCAGTATGATAGTCCATCGCACTTAACAAATTTGACAATGTGAGACACGAAGAAGACATAAAAATCTAACTCACGAGTAGAGAGGTTTAAAGTAAGTGTAAATTGCACTTTTCGGGAATAAGGATCAAAGGAATAGTTCGATCTTGAATAATTTGGAATTCATCGCCTTAAAAATAATCGTCTTCTAAAGTTTAAAGAAAATATCAATATGCTAATATGATGACTTTGAATGATGACAGACTAAAGCGCGGAACAGATTGAACCAGCAACAGCACCGTCAACAGCAACAGCGGCCGCCATTAATTTAGAGCCAATGTATTTCAATTGTTCAACACACATTAGAACAGCAACAGCAACGCCAACAGCGTCGTTAGGCCAAAGTCCTAAATTTGCTGTTGCTGGTGCGGTGTTGTCAACTTTCCCACTGCAATATTCAGTGGCACCACAATGAAAAGCTTTTTTTTCCATATGAAATGTCAAGCAGATGAAATGACGTTGCTGGTGGCAATGTGTTTGAGAAATTTTTGCTGGTCAGCGTGCTGTTTGCTGTTGACGATGCTGGTGCTGTTGCTGGTTTAATCTGTTTCGCGCATAAGTTGCATGAGCTATAATTGCAGTCTATAAACTTGATGGTAAGACCTTGAAATTTTCTTATAGATTTATTAAAACCATTAAAAATATTAAGACATACTTATGAAAAACTATGTAAATATATATACATATATGTGGTGTTTGGTAGAAACGTGATAAGACCATAAAATAATTTGCGTTTTTACGTCCACATGGAGCTAGGGCCTAAACGGGTTGACTGATTTTCTTCAAATTTGGAATATTTAAGAGAATATTCTTTAAAAAATTATGTTCCAAATTTTAAGAAAATCAGTTTACCCGTTAAGGTTCTAGCTGAATGTAAAGTAAAGGTAAGAACGCAAATTATTTTACGGAGTTATCATGTTTCTACCAAACACCACAGAAATGTATATATATTATCGTTTGCTAATTATTGCATTCAAGCAGTAAATTTTTTTTACCAATCCAACTTTCCATTAAAAACTAACCTTTTAGCAACAAAGCGTAGTTCGATTTTTCTTTTGAGCGTTCAAGTAAAACAACTTTATCTATGGCCGTTTTTGAAAAGTCAAACCAAAGTCAATTTGATAGTCATGAAATACATATGAATTCGTCCTGCTTGCACAAAATCAGTTTCATCAAGGTCAGTCAATTTTCTTGCCAACACAATTCATGTTTACGAACACGCTCTCTAGCCAGTCAATATTTTTAAGTCAACTCGATTTTTTCACTGACAGTTGTACTAAAAATGACGTTATCGAATGTATCACTTTAGCACACTGCGTTATCGAAAATAATGCATACAAATTTCGCTTTGGGCTTTGCAATTGCTTTTCTGACGCCAATGACGTTTACGAAAACAGCCTATACTTCACACATGCTTGAAGAAAATATAAATTCCTGCTATGAAAAACCATATTATGTATGTACATAAGTTACAAAAAACTTAATTTCCTCATGAAATTTTGAAAATTACCTATAAGTCGAAATCCATACACAAGTTATGAACCAGATATAAAGTCCCATTGGAAACATCGCAAAAATTATATTACTACTCTGCGATCTGGATAAATTGGATACCCAATGAAAACAAAGAAAATGCGGTGATTGCAAAGTCAAATTTGCCAAATAGTAAATAGTAAACAACCCCCAGTTATTTAAAGTTGAATGATAATGTCCTCCGAAATCCCTAACCATCAATTAAAAGTCAATTTTCATGCAGCAACACTGTGGTATAATGAATTGCAAATCGAATCCTCAAATAACACACATTATAGTCAAACATAGGTAACAAAAAAACCAATGTACATAAGTCCAAATTAACTTCGAAGAGTGGTAAAAAAAATTATATAACCAAACCACAGGACATTCCTCATCACACGGTGCATACTGTATAATTTAAAATCTGTCACCAAAGTCGACCGCAATTTTACGCAAAACCTCCATCGATGCAGCAGCAACCAACTTATTGCACACACAACACATAGCTGTGCAATTTAAAATTTTAATTTTCTCATTTTGAACGAAACATGGGAAAATAATTTTCACATGTAAAATGGACGGACAGTGCGGGTGCTTCTGGGCAAAACATTCATAAATTCTTTATTGCTTGATTGACAGAAGGCGTGTATTACCATCCGATGTGTGATATATGTCCGCCATACGTGCAATTAACAATATCGAAACTCATATATGTGTACTTGCTTATACTGGCGTTACAAATGCAATATTCACTTCTGCCGATATTAAATTGCCAACGAATGCATCAATAAATTATGCAGAACCCTTACAAAATTTTACATGATATCCCTATCCCGCGCTCCATATAAACATCATGAAGCCGCGCTGTGACGTTCCAGGGACCGGAAAAGGGTTGATCCTGGGATGTTTTGCATATTTTTCACTCTAAAATCTTCCGGCGTAATGTGTAATTTGAATGTCAAATAAATAGGATGTGTGTTGCTTTCAAAAAAAAAAACTGTTATCTTGTATGCGGGTGCACAGTCACGTGACCTTAAAGACCGCATCAATAATAAAGTGCTCTAAAAAAGATGCTACATTATGAGATCTGCTCGAGAGATGTCACCCAGCCCCATCCCTATATGACATTTAAATCAAAGTGACAGTTCCTTACGAAAGATGACTATGCTGACACCTGATAAACATTCATATAAATGAATTTGGGTAAACTTTTCCACTTTCGTTCGCGAACGTGAACTAATCCTCAGTAATTTGACATAATCACAACAATAATCGTAAAAATTTAGAGTGGATTTAGTTTCGACATCGTCGTCGTTGTTGTCAGTAGAGTTGTGTCAATTCACATGAAGTCTTTATGCAATGCACGCCGCGTCGCACCGTATAGACAGGGAACAGTTGCGGCAATGGCAACCACAGAAGCATTGACGTTGGTTGTAAAAGTTTACGACAAAGGGCTCAGATGTGTACTTGAATTCAAAAATTTAATTAAACAGTGGACTCTTTCAATCAAAGTTGCCAGACTTATCTTCGAGTTATGTCGAGTTGTAGAGGCGATGCACCATCATCAACGTAAACCACCTCCAACTTCTCGCAGATACGATTGAAAGCATCGAATTTAACCCTTTCAGCTGAGCCTTTTCTATAGAACGAAGGCATTCACTTTTCAACTGTCTTCTTCAACCCTTACGCAATGACGCGCATTTTGTTTACTCCTAGTCCTTCTTGTTGGCAAATTGTTTTTGTGTGGCATGAATGTGACCATAAACGGAATTATTGAATATTGACAGTAGTCAGAGACGTAGCTTTGACAAGACTTGATGTTTCGTTGTTTTGTAAATTTCGTGCTGTGGGGTTGCTAGATGAGATTTTGTAATCAATTTTTTTCGTGTCTGTACTTTATATTGCAAATTATTTCCATGGTAAATCCTAATGTCAATCATTAAAGTCAGAAAATTGTTTGGAAGGTTATATACCCACCGCACACCATATGCAATATTGTACGCTATCATTGAAGGGCTTAACTTTTGTAATCCCGTTTAGATTTGCAATGGTGACGAGGCGGATATGTAAAATGTAGATTTGACTTAATAGTATAGCACCCTGGTAATAAACTTCTATGAAATATGATCGTTGAATTTTATGTTGGAAGAGTGGGGGGAGCTACAAAGTGACATTTTATGGTTTGAATGGTTATGTGGTAGCTGGTTGAATTTGACTGTTTTTTAGTCATATTGAATCGGTTATTGGGTAGGAAAATAGGTAGCTGAAAATGTAGGTATTTGTGACTCTACCAAAGGTCTTTCAATAATTAGATTGCTGTTGATACTGAATTAAATGTCCTGCTCAACTTGTCTTAACGATATTATTTTAATGTTCGTCTTTAGTATGCGAAAAATTAAAATTAAGAAATTCAAATTATCATTTGAAATATCTTTAAAAAATCTTATTCTAGTAAGCCCTTATAAAAAAACCTTAAGGCTAATACGTAGTAAGCACTAAATTTTAGTTTGCACATTTATCTCCAAAAATCATGATTTTAGGTGAATTTAATCCAGTACAATGTATTCATTTCTTAGGCCGTGATAAATCGTGGGTCCCAAAACTGTTCCGATTGATAAATCAGACACACCTCCAAAGAAAATTTAAACGTGTGTTGAAAATATCAAAATCAAAGTAACGCGTTGGTAATTCATGCGATGCTCAACATTTATAGCGCACCTCCGGTGCAATATCGACGTAAGTGTAATTTTTTCTGAAATTGAGTTAGGGGCCAGTTATAGCTCATTAGAAAAGTCCATCAGAAAAAATGTTGTCTTCCAAATTTGACCATATTACAACTCGATTTTAAGTAAAATTTGAATGCAATTAGACGAATACTTGCTTGGACTAATTTTTACAAAAAGAATTATGTACAACATTTTGTTGCTAAATTTACTCAGAAAATGGAATATATTTTGAGTTTTGGCAATCAGCTGTTCAGAAAAATTAAATTCCATCAGAAAAAATATTTAAATCAATTTTCTGAGTAAATTTAGCAACAAAATGTTGTAATTCTTTTTGTAAAAATTTGTCCAAGCAAGTATTCGTCTAATTGCATTCAAATTTTACTCAAAATCGAGTTGTAATATGGTCAAATTTGGAAGACAAATTTTTTTCTGATGAGCTACATATAACTGGCCCCTTAGGTACACCATAATTACCTACATAAATGTCAAGTTTTATCAACGTGATTGTATCTTTGCTATTGCAACTTTTTTGTTTGACACAAAAGCTGAAACGACAAAAAGAAGAATGAACAAAAAAACTTTAAACGTGATTCCTCAACATTTAGAAAAATTGCACGTTGTAGTTGTTATTGCACCGGAAGTGCGATATGTCAAAATGACAGGAAAGCTTCTCAAATTTATGCGATGCATGGCGATTTTTAGGCTCCGTTTGGCTCCGACAGCAAAAGCAAAACAGAAGGGTTTATATTTTCGCAGAATACAATTTAATACTTTTTACTGGTGGTCGCTTATAACGAACAGGGAAATTCAGTTGAAAATCTGTCATATTTATGTTCTTTCATTCATTTTCGTCAGCATTATGTTATTATTTATATTACGTTTTCACCAAAAGATAATCCGAGATCAAAGGCAAGAGATTTATGTATATGTGGTATTTTCATCGCACTAAAAGATTAAAAAAAAATTATCATTGACAGGACCTATCAAAGTGGTGTTTTAATTTTCCTTATAAAGTGGAAGCGAGAGAAAGAAAGTTTCATCTGTGCCAGACGATGGAAAATCATGGAGATAATTAAGCATGATATGGATATATGTAGGTCAGTTCGAACTATAGAACAGTTGATCCAATGAAGATTTAACAAGATAAATTTGTATAGTAAATTTTCGAGATTTAAAAAAGATTTATCCATTTAAATCCAGGATTATCTTTTAGTGAAAACGTAGTATTAATGTTTTATTGTTGCAGACTCAATCAGTATTTTTGTTACTGATATCAGTGGAACAGTAAAAAATTGAAACACGCATTATTGGAACGAATTATTCCATTTTTTTCGAAATGACAATCAGCTGATCAGAAAAAAGAATTCTCATCAGTAAAATTAATAAATGCATTTTTTAGAAAATTTAATTAGTCCGAAAGTGATCCGATTTTTGTCTCCTTCACACTCGTAAAATTTTGAAAGTGTCAAACCTCAAGAGGTACTGTGCAGTAGAATTTGGATTTTTGTTTCCCATCATCAGCGTACTATGCTTAACAAAACAAATGCTATAAATTTACTATTATTAAAACTATCCGAATTATATATTCCGTTGTTTTGTTTTCAAATTACTATGTATATCAAACTCACAGCATCTCTTTCGCATCCCTAACCTTTTAAGCATAATTTCGCCAAACTTTAAACTTTTAAAAGCAAAAATGTGCAACATCATCCCCATTGAAAGTCCATCTAATTTGAAATTCATTGCTTCAAAGAAATTACTTCAAGAAGAAATTTACTCCTTTTGAAACTTTGTTACAACATTTGCACTACTTTGGCTCTCAGTTCTCATCAAAGATACTAATTGCATATTTTCCCACATAAAACTCTCCTTCAAATTATCTGCAGGGAATAAACTTTTTGTTTGTTAAATAATTCAGTAAATTGAACTTTAATTGGTTCTTTGCTAACTTTGCCGATACATTCAAATTTCAGTTTACAAAACTCATAAAACATAGAACTATTGAAATTATCACAAATTGTAAGCTAAGATAGAAGTTCAACTGAATCCAACTCGAGTTGCTTTTCAAATTTATCCACGAGATTGCCATTGTGCTTGATCTTTTTCATCCAATTCAGATAACTTTCTGGGATTTCAGTTTCGATGGCTCCTTTTACCAAAGTTTTCAAATAGGTTTTCGAAGGTTGTCTATCGAAGGGTACTTGCTCATCTTCGGGAAGGATAGTTGAGGGTTGACTGGTCAGGTAGTAAGCCCGACACATGATGACACCTTCAGAAGTTTCAACAGGGACACTCACAGGTGCATATGTATTACTATGAACTCCTTCTTGTCTATAGATTTTTATAAAATTAGTTATATGTTCGCTTTGTATTGTATTATTTTCATTACCTATCAAGATCTGGGAGATCTTTCAGAGCAATAGACCAAACGGCACCATAAACCACAGAATTGTTTGTTGGAACTATTGTGGCTGGAGCTCCATTCCATCTTTTGGTGTAGGAATAGAAATCAAGTCTGTGATCCTTTAGTTTACCAACTGCTTTACGAACGGCAGATTCATTTTCTATATGTATTCTAGAGGCCAACAGATTACTACCGTATCCGAAATAGTTGAAGTGGTCTCCATCAACTTCTGGTAAATCCATTGTCTACAAAAAAAAAAAAAACATACAATAAAAGAAGTTTATAGATGAAGGTTGTACTTTTCTAAAAATAAGATTAATGTTCTTGTATGTTTTTCCACATAAACTGACGGTGATATTATATAATTTATAAATTTTAAAAATAAATTTATTTAGCTCTAAAATTTTAATTAATTTTCAAGAAATTGTTTTTCTTTTCAAAAAATTTAAAGTGAACTAGAAAATCCTTATTCGGTAAATTCTATAATTATAATTCTATATTATTTTTGTTGAACAATTAAAAAAATAGAACCAGAGAAATTCTATAAACTAAATCTTCCACATATGTATGTGTCCGCATTTTGTTAATACTATTTTCTCACTTGATGAAATTGAGCAAATTTGGGGGCATTCACTAATGTAGTGACTACATAGTCAACTAACTATGATTGGCTAAATACAACTAAAAAATGAGTTGACATTTTCCCTCCGACGCGACGTAGTGTAAAAATTTCGACTTCAAACTTTGTGCATAATGATTTTGACATTTCACAATCAGCTGTTCGCTGAAAATGGAAGTTTAATTTTTGGTGGAAGATATTTTCAAAATGAAATTATTGGTGAGGCAATATGAAAATATATACTTCATTTAATTTTATCTTTAAAAAAAAGTTCTCAAAGCACAAATTTTTCTTTTTTCATATGTTTACATCTGTCATTAATATGACAGTTTAGGATTGACTAGTTTGTAGTAAAAACTATCTGAATTTTGCCTATCTAGTCACTACATTAGTGAATGCCCCCTTCGTTCCCCTATACTGACCCCAAATTCAAAATCACCTCCATTTCAATGGCCCTTAGTAATAGACATTCATAGAATCGGTTTTAAAGTCACTTTTTGTTAGATGTAGAAAAGTTGCTTTTAAAATTTGGTAGTAACAGATCAAATTTACAAAAGTCTTATTTATACCAATAATTGTGACTCATTTTCATAATTTCGTTATTGTGAACTGATACACAAACAGATTTCTACTAACCAGATTCGTAAAGTTCTATTGTGATTCTATCATTTTAAATTTAACTTAGTTACAGGAAAGCAGCTTTTAAATATTTATAATTGAAATTTGTTTTATTTCTACGAATGTTTGGTTAAAATCGAACTTAGGCTAGATTCGGATCTATTACTCAGGGCCAATGAATTTAAGAAATTGTTTTTATACCAGTTTTTCTATAAAGTTTACAAACAGAACTAACGAGACTGGCAGTTTGTACTTACATTTGAAAATTATTTTGATTTTGCAATCTTGCTTTATACAAATAAATGTCAATGATTCTCGAATACTAGAGTAACCCCTAAAGTAGAGTTATTATTTATTAATATGTTATACCTCCCATTTATATGATTCAAAAATAAGATTTTCTCACTTTGAGCGAATTTGGAATTGAGTTCTCGAATTGGTCAATTTTAGACTCTGTGTGAAACTACCGTCCACAGTATTTCATTTTATTTGTTGAAAGGTTTTGAAGAGTAGAATTTCGAAAAGTACGATTTAAAAAAAAACATAATGTGTAAAAAAAATATAATTCCACGCAGGAAAAGTTTTATAGACATCAAAAACGTATTTTTGAAAATACAAATTTCTTTTCAATGAATTTTATTTTCATTTTTGATCAAGGTTTATTCATGTTTACCATCTGATGAATTAACTCGGCACAAATTTTGATTTCATTTTTCGACCGTAGTTTAAATTCACGTGGCCATATTCCATATATGGATCCAATTTTATTGAGATTTACAACTTCAGGAATAAAATTCAAAAAATGCAGACAATCACTATATTATCTACATGCATAAAAACTATTTGTTCTTTCTTTATTTTGTACATTTTCTTAAAATGATGTTATTTCCATAGGCCATAGGAAACAAAATACTCCATTCGTAAGTTTAAAAAAAAAAATTTAAAAAGAAAGAAAATCGTTTAAAAAGTCAACAGAACTGTCGTTTATATGCAGCTAAGAGTCGATTTAATTATCACTCTTACTTTCTTTATTAGGTGTTTTTCTTTTTTAACTCTGAGCAGAGCTTGAGCGTGTCGAGTACGCTCTGAGCAGTTTAATCAGTGCTGTTTGATTTATTTATGAAACAAACTGGAGCTCTGAACTGTCAAAAGCGCCGATCTCCATTTTGTTTGCTTGTTTCTTTACCCAGTGTCTCTGTCATATCACACTAAAAAATAATTAAGTTAACTGCACTCATCTTTTTATTCCATCCGATCGGTCATTTTACGAGTATTTTAAGCTCGAAGAGCGCGCTACGAGCTAGCTCTGATTGATAAAAGCAACAACTTACGTGCTCTTATGTGTCTGAGCTTAAAAAGAAAGACAGATTTTTTTTGACAGCTCAGTTACGTGCTTTGATCTTAAAAATAAAAACACCAATTATGATTCGAAACAAAATATTACAAACCTCAATTTCTCATCCATAAGTTTTAAGTAGTCTGTAATATCAATTTGTGCGAATACAGCGTCACCAATAGAGGCCATCGTTTAGATAATTTTGAGTACTAAGGAGTTAATTAGGCCCATTCGGCGTGATCTTTTATTCTCCTATTATCTCATTCTGCTATGAATTTTCATACAAAAGTTTGAGCTGTCAACAAATCTTTTATGAATAATAATTTTGGTATTCGGCATGCTAAAATCTGTTATAAAATCTACTAAGAAATTCGTTAAGAACTGTCAAACGTTCGAATTCAGAAAAAATTTTCTACGAATCCCATTTTTGACAATTTTAATTTAGTTTGATAACAGATTTTGTTTTCGAAATTGCATAACAGATTTGTATAAAAGTTCGAACCTCTGAATGCCAATCATAAGAGATCTTTTATGATTCATAACATAAAATTAACAGATGTGGCAGAATTGGCCTATATATGTAGTAATACCTTACTTTTTAAACAGAACTGTCACTTATTAATATTTATCTCTTCGAAAGTAAAAAGTTTTAACTTGTATTTGCAAATGTAAATCAAACCACAGAAAACAAATTTTGTAAGCAAACAGATCAAAGTGAATTGTCATTTTACCACGCACACTTAACATACATGAAAAAAAAGCTTTTCAAATCATTTGTTAATTTTTTTATGAGAATTGGAACAATTAATGTTTAGATAATGAAAATCTTATGAGTAGGCAGTTGTATCTACATTTTCTATTTGGCATTGATTTTATATTAAAACTGATAACACTATTGTTCACTGTACTTTGATATTGAGATTGAACCAACACTGTTTCTCCACTGGCAACAAAAACTAGTGAGGTTTAAAGAAATTTATAAATCAGATAAGTGATGTCTGATTGCATTAATAAATCTTAAATTAAATACTTGACACAAATACATAACACATACTTAACAATAAAAATAATTGAAATAAATTCCAAACACAATCAGAATGTAAACAAGAAAAATCTGCTATAATAAAAGATGAACTTTTTCTAGTTCAACTTTTCCGATAACGATTATATCGTGAAAGCTTTCGATTTTATCTTTCAACTTAATAATTATAACAGAAAATTGTGGTTTTTGATTTATATCCAACACCATTTATTATTACCTTTTTGATTTTAGTAGAAATGTAATTTTGTATGCACAAATATTCATAACGAATTGTATTTAAGCAAGAACTATTTGCATTAAAAATAAACAACTTTTTAATACTCAACATGCTTATCGATAACTTCATACTGATCTACTACAATCGTTTCAATATTATAGCAAGCGAAAAAAACTTTGCCCATGTAAATGTTTTATAATGTTTGACATTTGTCATGTCACTCTCACTGTCATATAAAATTTTGTGGGGAGTTCTTCATTTCGTTAAAACAAAATACATTTGTTTTTTATTTATTAATACAAAATTGCCGCAAAAAATGACTCGCCACGCAAGAAACTGCACAGCTGGAGCTGTCTACACCTACAATGAAAAGAAAAAGGACGCCCAAGAATCTGGCTACGGCACAAACAGTCAACGCATCGGCAAGGATTCTGTGAAGAGTTTCGATTGTTGTTCACTGACCTTGCAACCTTGCCGAATTCCTGTCGTTACCAAAGATGGATATTTATTCGACAAGGAAGCAATTCTTCAGTACATCATCACCAAGAAGAATGAATACTTTCGTAAGATGAAGGAATACGAAAAACTGAAGAAATCCGAAGAGTTGGAAGTGTCGCAGGAAATTTCCAAGAAACAACAGTCGTGCATCGATAACTTCATTAATTCAGCCAAACCTGTTTCGACTCCAGCTCGTGAAAGTGTTCAAAGTGTTGCAAGTACGTCGGCTTCATCTTCATCCATATCGAACATGTCGAATGGAAACGAAAGTAAACTGCCCAGTTTCTGGATTCCATCACAATGTCCTAATGCTGGTTTGGCCAAGGCTAAAAAACCAGATCCCACAATTTATTGTCCCGTCTCGATGCAGCCTTTAAAGACGAAAGACTTGATCAATGTGAAATTCACTTTGATCGATGAAAAGGACAAACAGGCTCTTGTTGCCAAAGAGAATCGCTATATGTGTCCGGTTACGAGGGATATTCTAAGCAATGCTGTTCCCTGTGCAGTTCTTCGGCCAACGTAGGGGTTTATTTGTATAAACATTGCTTGGCAAGATTTTTGAATTTTTATTTTCCAGAGGTGACGTTGTCACAATGGAGTGTGTGGAGAAGTTGATCAAAAAGGACATGATTCATCCGCTAACCAGCCAGAAGCTTAAGGAGAAGGATATCATTCCATTGCAAAGGGTAAGAACTTTAAAGAAAAATCACCTAACAAAGGTCGCCCAGTAATTGTTTTACTATCTACAGGGTGGCACAGGATATGCAATCACAAATGACAATTTGCAAGCAAAGGAACAGCGTCCAGCATTACAAGTCTAGCCTAAATTTTGTATTATTTTTAAATGTATGTCTCTTCATTAAACATATAATTACCTAGAGTTCAAAAAGATGTTTGGTTTGATTTGGAGTTAAGGTTTTTTTGCAATCAATTGCCTTGCACTCCGCACTTAAACCTTTTGGAACGTATTATTCTGTGGTAATAAAATAATGTTTTTGTCAAAGGGTAGGATAAAGGAAAATAGGAAAAGGAAGATATCAGAAAAGGGAAGGAATGTCAAGTTTCGGGAGACGCGGCCTGCTTACAGTACACGTCGTCGGGGAGGATCTTGCCCCCCGAACTTAACCCCACCAGCAAACAAATAATACATAAATAAGGACAGTAAAATTTCGGACTGGAAAGCGACGAAGGGGCTATCATCAAAACAAAGGCACTGCGGATGTTGTTCCAGTGAGGCCATTACCCAACCTACCATAGAAATCTTCGCGCAATTTTTGGATTACCCCTTACACTACGGGGTAAGTGCGTTGGATTGCCAAGCCGATGGTTTGGGATTAATTACCAGCCGCAGCCATCAAAAAACCAAACTTCCTGCGAAGTAGAGAACAATCCTCCAAGAGTATTTTTGTGGAAAGTGCTTCTCACTTTAGTCGTTTGGATTCGGCAAAATGGAATAGAGTAGACCCATCTGTTCCTGACGATTACACGAAAAGAGGAATGGTTGCTATGTCACTCTTAACATATTCTAAATGTTATGACCTCAAAGTCACGTGTGTTCCAAATCTTAATTCCTAATTATTTCACGAATAGAAAACTTGCTATTGCATTGCAAACAAAAGAGAGACTTTTTGAGCATGCCAAATTAAATGAATGATCCTTAACTTTTTTC
Organism: Philhelius festivus; assembly: GCA_963931855.1. Taxonomy (NCBI): domain Eukaryota; kingdom Metazoa; phylum Arthropoda; class Insecta; order Diptera; family Syrphidae; genus Philhelius; species Philhelius festivus. The sequence goes on from OZ007557.1 coordinate 81,158,921, forward strand.
ATTTGAATGTGGAAAATCTTTAATTTTTGGAATTTTACTTGTGATTTAATACTACAGGGCAAGTTTTGGATTTGTAAAAATCGAAACCGATTAGAAAAAGTCATAAAACTGATTTAGAATGCTATTACATTTAGATTTAACTATTCAAAATTTTGTTGAGAGCAAACATGATACGCCACTCCACATCACACAACAGTGGAGCGACAGTGACAGCGACATGCTACTCTACAACCGAACACAACAAGATACAAGTTATTTTGATTTTCAAAGATTAAATCAAAAGTTCGTTTAAATTATTAAAACAAAATACTAAATTCCAACTCACGGGCATAATTTATGAATAGAAAAACGAAAGATGAGTCATTAAAGGTGGATATTTCGTTTTGGGTCCATTATTCTTTCAGGTTGCTGCTTATTCCGAATGACTTTTTGCTTATACCTGCACCCTTTCATAGATCAGATCCTATTTTTAAAGAAATCAAATCAACCATTGGAATGGAAGCCAAGTCAAAAAGAGAAAACAAAATAGAACTACATCTAAGTGGGACACTCCTGTATCTAATGTATTTATGTATTATGTATCGACTACGACTTGCTATCAATTTATCAAGAAGAATCATTGTCGGAAGACAAATTGCGATTCACACTCAGAGACTCACTCACCCTGCTGCAGAGATGCACCTGCCATCCAAATAGTAAAAACAAAGTGCAACCCTCCCATATCCAAAATAAAAATACACTCTTATCCATTTCTCAACCCCCCGCCCTGATCCTAATTCTAGCGCGAAAAACAAGATCATTTCGCAATTGCAATCGCAAAACGTTAGCTGATGCTGCTGAATTCTACTGCTGTGGCTGCTGCTACAGCCACTGCCACTACTGATTTTTGGCGGTGGGCAGTGCGGGACATTTTGTAATTGTAAAATCTAAAAAGACAAAAAAAGAAATTCACTGGTGGAATTTCAGAATTCGGCTTTGAGTATAAGAATAGTTGCAACTTTTCTCCTCTTCATGCATCACTTTTCATGAACACTAAATAATGAACTACATACATATGTATGGACGTGGATATTTGGCATGACATGTAACGGTTAATTCGAGTGAAAGCGAGGGGGAAGGCATAGACTACACATATAGAGGTACGAAGACGACTCTCTGCTCTGCTCTGAGTAATGGAGGAGTCCCTCGCGCCTAAAGACTGAAAGATACTTTTATTTTATTCTAATTTGATATACTTGGATCGAAAAGAGAGAAAACGGATGGCATTTCACGTCTTGGATTAAAAACATTTAAAAACGCATAAAAACATTATAATGCGCTTGTGAAAATGCTATTTAACCATGATAAGAAATATTAATAAAAATATTTTTGTAGATATACCTTGGATTAGCGAGGGGTTATAAAACAAAAATTATTATATCGATACCTTCCCGTAAGAATGTATTAAGCGACATTTTTAAAATTGTTCAGGAAACGAAAAAATTATTATGTATACTTTTTGTTCTTCGTGTATTCAATTGCGGTATTAATTATCATCATTAATTAACATAACCTAGATAGTACTTCTTATTTTATTTTTGTTAAGAAGGTTCGATCCTGAAAACAAAAGATTCTATAGTTGGTTTTAATTGTTTAACTGGAAAGTTGAATGAAAATTAAGTCAAATACAGCTGCAGTTAAAATACATATGGAGTTTATACATATGATTTTATTTTGTCATTATAAAATAATCTGAACTTTACAGTAATTTTTTATTTTTCTGAAATGACAGGGTTTATACGTTGCGTTGCAGAGAAAGGACTTTCCAACATATTTCTTGAAAGCTTATTGCAAAGAAACTAGACATGATAATAAAAGACGTTTTTTTTATACATCCGTCGTTTTTGAAAATATCAGTTTAAGGTACTAGTACGGTCTAGAATGCCAAAAAAACGCACGATTTTTGGGAATTTTTTTCTCGGAAACCTTATTAGGTAATACGAGTAACATAATTTTTTTTAAATAATGAAAACATGCGTCAAGAGTACAAACATTTTTTTTTTAATTTTCGATGTTTGGCCGAATTATAGAGGGCGCAAACGTCGACTCATAAAAAAATACATTTTTCCATTGCGGGCAGTTAATCTCAGAATTGGCTGGACTGAAATAAAAAAAAAACAAATTGGGTTATTTAAAGGAAGGTTTCTTACGAGACAATTTACCACAATTTGTTTAAAAAGTCAAAACAAAAAAAATATCGAGCTTTGAAAAAAAAAATTTTTTTTGGAAATTTGTTTTGCCATTTTTGGGTCGCCATTTCTTTTGTTCATAATTTTTTGGTCAAATTGTGGTAAATTGTCTTAGAAAACATAAAAACAATCAAGTTGCAACAAGTTTTTTGAAAATCGGTTCAGTAGATCCGGAGATTAACTGTCCGCCATGGGACCATGTATTTTTTGATGAGTCGACGTTTGCGCCCTCTATAATTCGGCCAAAAATCGAAAATTAAAAAAAAAAAATTTGTTTGTACTCTTGAGGCATGTATTATTATTTAAAAAAAAATATGTTATTACATACCTAATAAGGTTTCCGAGAAAAAAAATCCTAAAAATCGTGGGTTTTTTTGGCATTCTAGACCGTACTAGTACCTTAAGAAAATGACCTGCAACCAGATAGATTAGCCTCTTTATATTATCTAGAGAACCGACTAAATACTCGTAACGATGTATTCAGTTACTTTAAAAGTGGGAAAACAATGCCCGCACAGTATTAGTCATTTGATAGTTTTCCCTTGCCTTTTAAATGGGACTAATACAGATTTCTTTTGAAAACTTATGGACATTTGCTCAAAGTGCACAAACAGTGGGGACAAGTGCATTTGAGTATTTAAAAACAACTAATTTAAAAACTGGTTATAAAATTACATTTACATTATATATGTATAGTATAGTAATTTAAGGGCCTGAACGTATAAGCCTCACTCCGAATCGAGCGTGAAGTGACCTGAGCGCTCCGACCAATTAAATAAACACAATTAAGCAAAGAACTGTCATTATCATTATATTATTTTTGAAATATTTGAAATATTATTTTTGAAATGCAGGAGAATAGGCCGCACTCAGCTTTTACTCGGTCTTTTTTCACCAAGGTCGCCCGATCGAGCTCTGAGCTTAAAAATAAATGCAAGTTGGGCGCTCAGAACGCTCTGAATTAAAGAAGCAACAGCTCAGTGTCCCGCTCGGGGTTAAAAAAGTAAAATGCCTGTTATATTTATTTCAGCATCTGTCAAAGATACCAATGACATTCAGCTGTCAAAATATTCAGTAAATTTTGCCACTTATCGTCGTTTTTATTTGGCAATCCGGAATCTCTCTCCGATCCGGAATCCCAACTGAACACTTTATTTTTGATTCTGATGATTCTGAAGTTTTTTGTGATTGTATAATGTGAAACATCAAATGTGGACAGTAATGAAAATCAAGAATTATAAAGATGCACTTCGCACAATTAGGATACAAAAAATCACAGTTGTTGAGTATGACGTTTAAGTATATGAATGTGCTTCTGGTTTCGATTCTGATTTTAAATCCAGAATCAGAACTGTCATTTTTTACCAAGTGAACACTTTCAGAAGAGTCCAGAAGGCTTCCGGATTGCCAAATAAAAACGACATTAATCTGGATGACTAAATTGTGTGCTGGGAATGTTTGCCAAAGAGCCGGATTTCTGCCAAAAAAAGGCAAAATTACCGTTATTGGCGCAAAAATATTCCTTGGTGTTCATCGGACCCTACTTCTTTCAAAATAAAGACAGTCAAGGGTATAGGCTATAGAGTGATGTTAACCAACTTTATGTGACCAGAGCTCGATAAAATCGATATATTCGAGCTGCGGTTCACAACAAGACGGCGGCGCTGCATGCCATAAAAGCGACGTAACGCTGGAAGTTGTGAAGGTGAAATTTGGCGAATGGATAATCTCAAGGAAAGCGTTCATTAATTAATCACCGCGATCATGCAACTTGACACCACTTGGTTATTTTTTCTAGGACTACTTCAAATTCTTAGTCTACATTTACAGGTCAATACTTTAAACGAGCTCGAGACGAACATTCGAGATGCTATTACCCGAATAACACCACGAGTCATGAAAAACTAGACTAACTGCTTGGAAGCAAAGCCCAAGCGGAAATTTTAATGATGTGATATTCCATATACAGGGTGGGCTAGTCGTTTCTTTTTTAATCATAGATAAAAGTCGCGAAAATGGCTTCTTGTTTTAGTGGCACACAGGAATGGTCAAGAGTTGTATGTCACTAGGTTCAGGTTTTCTTAGAGCTGTTGTCTCTTCAATTTATTTTTTTTTCAAAATTATAACCAAATTATAATGCCGCCTTAAAAAGCAAGTGAAGAATTTCTTACTTAAATAGATCCAGGAGCGTTAAATGTAAAATATTTTTTTAATATATTTACTTGCTTATGGTTCGATTATTGATTTAATTCGAAAAGAAAACATTTCAATGTTTTAATCAAACTTGACACCATGAGGGTGGAGAAGCCAAAAATGTGGTATTCATCATACCATCCCGCTCTGGTGTCGGTCTATGAATCTTTGAAAAACCTATTTAAAGATATTTTTTTTTTCCAGAATTTAGTTTAGCAGAGGTGTTGCAAGAAATTGTCAAGTTTGTAGGTCTTTTGAGAAAACTTCTGTAATTTTTATATTAATAACTTGATCAAAATATCCTTAGAAAATGGAGAAGGTCAAGTTATGTTAGGTTAATGGGGTGATAATTGATCTTGTTACCATCACTCTTAGATCAATGTAGATCCGTTGTGATACTCTAGGGATTGTGACTTCCATATATTGAAACCTATAATAACTCTATGTCATTTGAGCCCGCTAAGGGTGTTGATGAATTTCAAGCTGTAGCCTGAAATGTCGGAGAGAAAGTCATTGAAGAAATGTCTGTCGTCACATAATCACCTGGTTGGGGAAAAATAGACGCCTTTTAAGGGTGTGATCCTTTCCTTTACCTCCAATTAATGGAGAAAATAATTTATTGTATAAAAATGGAATCGATTTTCGAGTTAATAAAGCGCAAACAAAACATTAAAGGTTCGAACTTTTCCGATTGTTTGATCTTTGTTTGCAAAATTTTAGTTCTAAATATTTAAATACAGAAACATTCAAAGAAGAGCTTGTTTGTTTTTCGTTTTTTAACTGAACCAACATGCACTATGGCTTTTTGTTGCATCATATGCGAAGATTTATTATGACTGAAATAATTTTTTTTTTTTGATAAAATCTTTATTGTAATTTAAACCATACGGATATGTAGTTTGAAGTTCCAATCCACTTTCAGAAAGAACCTTCATTTAAATATTATATGAAAACCATCATTTAACAAACAAAAATCATCAACCCCGAAAGAGCACCTTCAAAAGTTCGAAGTAAACTAAATACCTTTATTGAGTCGACTTTTTGTAACTAATAAACCTAATAAACAGCGCGATGAGAAACAATGTCAATAAAAATTATTTTGTTTTGCCAAAGTAACCTTTTTTAAAGATTTATTTAACTAACAACTATGTTTTCTATAAATATATATAAATATATCACATAAAATTTTTATTGAATTTAGAACACAGTAGGGAACTTTAACTTGCCGTTACTTTCTTCCATAAGGCAAAAATATGTGATGATGACATCTCTCCCATATAACTATTAAAAAAATAGTACGTATACGCCACCGTGCACTCGCTCGCTCGGCATCCAGAAATTAAGTAACTTGTCAAATGTTTGTATGATAATTCAAACAATATGCTATTTAATTTGACACATTTTCTGTGGCACCTTCCCTGTCTAACCCAATCATCACATAACATTTCCAACATACCAAAAATAAATAGCCTCCTGTCCATTAAAAACACACATATGAGTGAGTCAAATTAATTTTTTTTTATTTTTCTCGTCTCCCCTTTAATTGCGTAGTCTCACATGGTCTTTGATTTTTTTTTAATTTTTCTCAACTTGGTACTTTAAAAATCATAAATAAAAAGCATAATAAATTTTTGCTCACGATTAGGACACTTTTGGTGATTATTATTTTTTTTTTTTTTTCAAAAACAAAAATCTCACCCATCAAGTGGCGCGTTGCGTTGCTGGCCAACCAAATTGTCTTCATTTGAAAATATGCACTCTATGCTACTTAGAAGATGTCCCTGTGTCTCTGTTTGATGCTATTTGGTTTAGGATTGGGATACTTGTGTAGTTTTGTCTCTCGCTGTTGTAATGTGTTTTATTTATATCAAAAATCGTCAGCTCCAGGTCAGAAATAGAGAGGTACAAGAGTGTATAGAAGACACAATCCAACGAAAATAAAACTTGAACAGAAAAAAAATCACTGAAAATGCCATTAGTATTTATACCATCGCACATACTTAACAACAACAACTGACTTAAGAAAATTTAACCAGCAAAAGACAAACAAAATAAAATTTAAACAAAAAAAATAACATTATAACAAACAAAAAGAATTAAGAAAAAAAATGTTTTTTTTATTCACTACAGAGAGAGCATGAAAAAAAAAAAACAAAAAACAAAACTTAAATAGAATCTCATTAGATCTTTAAATCTTTTCTAAATAAAATTAAGATAAGTACATTGGGACAAGACTCTTTTTTGAGTACATCGCCAAGTTACGACCGCGATGGACATTCAATTTTCCACAGAAAAATTTCCTCTTCGGTTCGGCGAGTGAGTGTCATCTGCGAAATGACTTTCGGATTCACTAATTCGCCGTGGTTAGTGCATTATAAAATTTAATTAAGGGTTTTCTTTCCTTAAAATAAAAATTCGAGTTTATTTTTTTTTCCAAATATACTAGTATAGTTGACAATATTTTTGACTTGAAGTGCGAATCGACGAGAAAAGTGTGACAACGTCTGTTAGTCATCCTCCAGCTCAATACTTATACCTATTAATAGTACAGCCGGGCTGGATTTGAATTTGAAAAAAAAAAAATAAAATATTTTTAAATATTTTACCTACAAAAATATATTATTTTTGTCACAGTGTGGCCAGAAAAAAAATTAATTTGGAACTAAAGCCTTTCGCTCGTTCGGAATTCGGACTGCATTTGGATGAAATCGAATTCGAAGTCGATTTGCTTCGTTTTTATAAAAATTTAAATAAAAGAAAAAAACCGGTAAAAATAGCCCTTGTGTCTCTGCACATACAATTGTAAATTTAAATAGATTTATTTATATATATTTATATAGTGTGAAGAACAATTTAAATTTATTCGTAAATAAAAATAATAATATATGTAAATACATTTTAAAGTGTCTTCGCTCTATTCTACTGTGTTTCTAATTTACAAATACATTTAATTGCATCCATGATGATGGCATGCTGGTAATACAAATGTATTTTATCACCAAGTCTCTAAGATTGTTGTTCGGATTTTTTTTCTCCTACCGTGCAACACAATTGAATAATATTAAATATAGAATAGTGTATGCGTAATAGTAAAAAATAGAGTAAATTCAATTGAGTGTCGAACAAGTGTCCTAGAAATTCTTAACTTACGCGCCGTTTTCAAGAACTAAATGTTAAACAACTCACAAATAACAATACAACACAACAGAATATAATCATTCCCTTAAAAGGCTTACAATGGAGCACCTTAATGCTGGATCAGCCTCAAGACAGGAGCATCACCATCATCAGCAATTCTGCCTGAGATGGCACAATCATCAGGTAGTTTCTCCCGCGGTCTTCATCACATTCACATTGTGTGTTTATTTTTGTTTGTTTTTATTGTGTATTGTGTGACCTTTTATGGGGCAAAATAAAGTGTGTAGACATCAGTGTACTATAATTAAATAAAAACACTTGTTGCTGAGAGTCATTTGTTGTGTGATGCATCAACAACAAAAAAAACTATCTCGAGTTGTTTTAGTACTACTGATTCCAGAATCTTCAGCATGTTGCAAAGAGCGGTCGCGTATAAAGTCGATAAATGAGTTTTTGATGTTCGAAAGAAGAGTATATGTATATGAATACGAAATAAAGTTTTGAGGTTGGAAATAGCTTTGCACATGCACATGCCCGGAAGCCCAATCACAAGGCGGTTCATTCTTTTGACGAAAATTAGAGAATTTGTGTCTAAAAATATTTATCCTGCATGCAAATGGGTTCATAGGAGGAATGAAATTTTGTTTATACTGCATTTAGATTCTATACAGTCCAGGATTTTTTTCGATTAAGATTAGGTCTTCGAACTAAGAGTGAATTATTTTTATTTGTTTTTTTTTTTTTTTTTTTTTTTTTAACGATGAGCAGATATTATCGATTTAGCATTTAAAATAAGAAAATGTTGGAATGTTTTTTGGTGGTATTTTTAGGATTAAATTATATCAAAGCATATAGAGACTGAGTCATTATAGCAATTTATATATAGTTTGTTGACTCTTTAAAAGTGATCAACGATTTCCAGAAGTATTTACAATGTTTACCATCACAATATTACATTATTTCACATCTCTTTTATTTTATTAACTTTATTTCTATGTTTTAATCAAGTTTATATAAATAAAAGTATTCTCTATGACCATATAGAATTATATCAAGGTCAAGATTATGATTATCATTCAGAGCTAGATCAGTTCAACTTACGCCGTCTGATATTTCATTCCTTTTTTCAAAAGGCGACGACTGCACAAATGCACACACAAAAATAACAATACAAATTAAACTCAATAGTATCTTCATCTTTAATTAATAAAAATAATCTTTTTGCAAACCAGCTTCGGTGAAATCAACTTTACATATGTTTGCTAAACTAATAACACTCGCTACTTATAGCTAGGCGTTATCAAATGTTTTTTTTTTTCAATGAGATCTAAATCGCGGATTTGTTTTTTTTTTTTTTTAATAATTCAATTTATTAATCGAATATGGTTTACGTTCATACGAGTATCTTATACACACTCTCTAATCAAAGTCAGTGTTTGATTAGGCGTGTGCGCTTCGCTAAATTAATTTTGACTCAAAATCAATGTAACCAGCATATGATTTACGAGTATAATCTCTTGGTTAATTTTTAATAAAATATTTAGGTTTTATTTTATTATCAAGAACCATGAGTATTTCCTGCTTATTTCGAAAATGTTGTCATATGTTTCATTTTGCGATATACTATATTATAAAACAAAAGGCTAAAATATATGTATGTATATCTACGACAGAATTCTTTAAGAACTTGCAAACTTGATGTATTGCTTTTTTGTCAAAATATCAGCTGACGCTATTTTTATAGGTACACATGCAAAAAAACCTTCGGTACACGGTGCGTGGGGCATGCGACCGCAGGTCATCCAGTGGATGTACACGGCGGTAGTTCGTCCCATACTTACCTATGGGTCGATCGTATGGTGGACGGCTGTAGAAAAAAGTAGCTATGTATCTCAAAAACCTTAATAAGGTACGGAGACTAGCCTGTTTAGGAGTAACGGGGGCACAGAGTTCTACGCCTCAGGCAGGGCTGGAAATTATTTTAAATCTTCCAGTCCTAGACGAGCACATAAAATGCACAGCAGCCAAAAGCGCAATTCGGCTTAAAGAAATGGGCTCTTGGAAGCGCAGCAGTTATAGTCATGGGTCTATCCTGCAAAATGCTGAGACATGCTGAACAATATTTGCAACACTAACCAAGTCAATCTCTGCTGGGTTCCTGGACATAGTAATATAGAAGGGAATGAAATAGCAGATGAACTGGCAAGGAAAGGGTCAGAATCAAATAAAAACAGCAGTAGCCATTTAAATTTGGGACCAAAAATCCTAATTGACGTGATTAAAAGGAAAATAGACCTAATAACGTAATAATAAATAGATCTAATAAAACTCCTGGTCCTCCAGGGACGACTGCGTTATCTCCAGAAGCTTATGGCATAGAATTAATGAAAAGGAAACTCGATATATCTTATCGCTGAGTAAAAATAAATTCAGAATCCTGATTGGTGTACTAACGGGTCACTGCGCCATTGGCACAATGGCCCCTAGAAAGGGTGCATTTGCACCCGATTTCTGTAGGAGCTGTCAGGATGTCGAGGAGATTGAAACCATTAAACACCTGCTCTGTGACTGTCCGAACCTCCAAACAAATCGCATCCGCTGCTTTGAAAACAGGTTTGTTGGAGAACTAGACGATCTAACGCAGGTCTCAATGGCAAATATGAGAAAATTCATTGTTCGAAAGTGAACCAGGTTCGAAAGTGAACCAGTCTACATAAGACATTTAGTTAGGAGCATCTCTGCTTTTATTAATAGGGGATCACAATGGACCAATAGGCTCCCGTGTACGCAACAGCCTATGTGATGGGTACGCCCCTCCGGTTTCTCCGGTTTCGAGAATTTTGCTTAAATTTTTTTTCTTTCGATTAATTTCTAAGATCTACTATTTAATAAAAAAAATTTTGAAAACAAGATATTACTGACTGTACCTATAATAGAACATTTTTTTTTAAATTTTGAATTTCTCATTATGGGCATAACGGATTTTAATGAAATTTTTTCGGGAGAAGCTTCTAAAAAGTTTAAAAAACATTGCATTTCAAAACTTTAAGAAAAATATTATTTTGAATTTTGAAAAAAAAAATATCTATTTTTTTTTTCGAAAATTCATTATCTCGAGAACGGCTTAAAATTTTTTTTTGTAAATTTAATTTTTATTCGAACAATAATAAGAACTTCAAATTGGCGTACCAAAATTTTTTCTTAAAAATGTTTTAAAAATTTTTTATATAAAAGCTTATTTTTTTAAGAAACCACTACAAAGAATTATAATTTTTGTTCTTACATAAACCTACGAATATATTTGCTTAAATCACATGGCTTCCCATTTTTACCTCCAACTATTGTATGCTTATGAACAGTTTTTCTCTAATAGCATTCATTTTTGAAATTCTTAGTCTATTACATAGAAGCAAGTTCGTGCGGCCCAGTCGTGCATTTTATTTCAGTTAATAAAAGGCAAGCTGAATTAATTTGTTTTTCATTTGTTTTCCTGAAACTTAGGTTTAATATTTTGGTTTTAGTTAAGTGTGTTCTTATTTTAACTAAACAAAATTAAAAAAATGTGTATGATTTGATTATAATGTAGTTTGGGAGCCAGCAGTACAAACATTTTACCTACGCAGCATAGAAGATAGCTTTGTTATCCACCCCTTATCCTTGTCAGGCCTGTTACTCTCGCATCTTGTCTCATATGATTTTACAGAAAAGTTTTTTTTATCCACCCCTTCTTCTGGTCAGATCGGTTGTCCGCATCTTGTTCAGGGAACTTTCAGCCATCGATACACAGAATATTATCTGTACCTTATTAAAAATACTAGACTTTCATCTTTTATAATTGAGATGTAAATATGTCGGATCACTTTTCGGATTGGTCATTTTCACTGGGTTACTAGATTATGCTCCTAGCACTTATACATATCAGTTGTTCAAATTCTTATTAATGAATAGCCAGGCCCCATATCAGAAAATAGTTATCCATACCAACCATTGACACCGCCGTTTCAAAATCCGCACCAAATGGTTACTTTTTGGGAATGAATTCTCACCTGGTGTCGGTTGGTATAGTTCCATGTACGGCAATTTTGCTTGTTAATACAGCCATCCATCCTAAACAGAGCCTCGTCGCTTAAGATGATTTTTCGACCAAAATTGGGGTCCTCTTCCAAACGCTCGGCGAATAAACACCGTTGTCTATGGTCATGTACTTTAAGCTCCTGGGTCAAAGTCCTAAAGTGGAAAATATATATAACCATTTTTCTTTTTGCCGACTATTTTTTTTCCCCTGTTACAAGACGAAAAAATAAAATTTTAAAGGTCGGTTGACTGTATCGTCTTCAGGGTATTCATTCCCGGTGATTTTTGTGGGTTATGGGCAGGGATGGCGTTTAGCCGCGGTGGTAGGCTGACCCAATGTCAGCGTAAAACGAGACTACTTCCTCGTTGTCCATGATTACTTTGTCATCCAGAGTTTCCATCACACTGAGGTACCTCGGCTCGGGATGTCGTTGTACAGAAAAATAATGTTGCAAAATTGTCTCAGCTATCTGTACTTTGATCTAAAGCCTAAAATCCTGAAGCGATTATCCTCAAAGTTGATACTACAGGGTAATCCCCTTGAAGGTCTTTTTTAATTCTATATACAACTGTAACTGCTATTTACATACATAATTGTTAGGAAAAGGGTTATTTATATCAAAAAATTATTATGGACATGTATTAAAAACTGTCATTAAGTACCTTCCATAAACTTACTTTCTTTACTTGTGGCATATGTATAGGTACTATAAGGCAAGTTCTGCATTCTAAGAAAAAATCGAACTTGAAATTTTGATCAAAGTTGAAATTACGATGATAGAGAACACGAAACAAGTGGATCTCGTTATTTTGTCTTACTATCTGTTTTACTACAGCCTTAGCGGCTCGGTCGATTTTTTTTAAAATTGGTAGATATCATTTTTAAATTTTCCCCCCAACAGGTTTTTTCTTTTTTTTAAGACCATTCACAAAGTTTCATTTATTTGAAGCTTGGTAACGGCTGGAAAAAAATCGGAAAAAATGGTTATTAACATGAATTGTAACTAATACACGCAAGAAGTGCCAGTATCAAGTATTTTTGTTTTTAAAGAAGTTTGATAAGAACTTATGTCATGTGGAACCGCGCAAGAAGAGAATCCGAATGTTTTTTTTTTTGTAAACTGTATTTTTCTCGAAAAAAAAAGAATTTTGACAAAATTAAAAAAAAATTTTCTGATAAATTTTTACGATCTATAATTCAATCAAAAAAATTAAAATTAAGATATTACTTTGAATTTCTCATTTTCAAAAAACAAATCAATCTCAAAAACGGTTTTGGAAATTAACTTGCCGTACCAAAATGTTTTTAAAATTTTTGTATATACAAACTTTTTTTTAAGAAACCACTTCAACTTATAATTTTTGTTCGACTTATAATTTGTGTTCTTGCATAAATTTATATTTGCTTAAGAAATCACATGGCATTTTTGTTTTATCTCTTACTACTAAAAGAGTTTCAAAAATGAATTTTATGCTTATGAACAGTTTTCTCGTTTGTGCGACCCAGTCGTGCATTTTATTTAGTTTTGTACACTGATTTCGATAAAATGTTATGCATAAAAGCTTCTTGAAAGTTTGAATAATTTTGTGTATTAAAATATAAGCCCAAGCGGCTGGAGTTATTATCTTCAAGTTTGACACTAAAGGGTTTCAAGTAGGGGTAAATTGTGTACAGTAAAAACAAATCTGATAATTTACAATAGACTAATTTTAAGCGGAAAATTATGTTTTATGTCTTTGGCGGACTTTCCAACTGATATATTTTACGTGATTGCTACCTACAGAAAAAAAAAAAACAATTTTACTGACTATAGCTAAAACTGCCAGCTTTTATGTCAAAAGAATTGTCGAAATGTTTTGTATTATTACCATCAACCATAGAACCATTTTTTTACTTTCGATTTTCCGACAATCGTACAACTCATTTTGAAACCGCTTCAACGGTTTAATTTTAATTGCATTAAATTATATTTGTTTAATAAATCATATGATTTAAAAATAACATCCATGTTTCTACACTGCTCTTCACTTGAATAAAGTGTAAAAAATTACATGCATCATTAAAATCCTTAACTAGAAGTAAAGTATCAGAATTTCCAAAGAAGGCTTTTCTGAAATTATAGTTAGATCAAGTTGAGTTAAAATAGACAAATTGTGACCAAAATTTGGCAGAGAAAAAATATTAAATACAGCCGAGAAAGCAAAAAAAGATATTTCAAACTGTTAACAAAATTGGGTGTTTTGCAACTTCTGTTGATAATTATTTCAAGGATACTCTTTTCTATTGATAACAATACGAGTACAAAGGAAGAACATCTTCAGTCATCTCACCATCTGACAGCCGTAAAATCTAACGATTTTAAGTTGTTTTTGCTTTACATTTTTTACAATATCTATGCATTGGCTTTTGCCGTCGGATCTTACCATCAGTCATTCTACTAACAATAGATAGATCATCACTTGGTTTAATAAAAGTATAAACCATCAGTAATTAGTTCAACGATTACCCCTCCAGCTAATTCTTTTCCAGTTAATACACATCAAAAATCCAATTCGAAGAAGGGATAAATCAAAGCAAATCGAATGTTAGAAAAATCGCAGACTTAGACTAAAGGCCAGAGTCAAAATACAAATGATTGGCGAATGGTTGTCTTCACGGATGAAAATAAGTTTTGTTTAGATGGAATGCAGGGCTACAATTTCTATTTGAACGATTCACGCAAATAGGAATGATTTCTAACTTGCCATCATAGCCTAGGGGGCGAAGAAATGGTCTGGGGTGCGATCACCTTTTATGGAGCACTGGAACTAATTGTTTAAAGCACAAAAATGAAGGGAATTAAATACAAGAAAGAATAATTGTAATCACTAATAAGTTTTCCCTAAGTTAAAGGACTTATGTATGTCGTTTTTATTTGGCAAACCGGAAGCCTTCTGGACTCTTCTAAAAGTGGGCACTTGGTAAAAAATGAGAAATTTGTTTCTAGATTTGAAATCAGAATCGAAACCAGAAACATTCATACTCGTATACTTAAACGTCAAACTCGACAATTGTTATTAGACTAAGAGCACACAGCAATTTTTGGGTGTGATTGATAACAAAAAATAATTAGCATAATTAGATAGGCCTTTTATAGTTATTCACCCTCTAGTGGGAGCAATAGTGCACAATAGTGCATCGAGTATGCAGTTCTTTCCAAGTCCAAATAATTTTTATAACAACTTTGCCAAAATGTAGAGTTAAGCCCCTTGATTGAAAATATCGAGGTCCAAGACGTTTTACACACAGCCTTCTGCCTGTCAGACGCGATAAGAATTGTCTACTTCTTGCATTAAAAAGGCCACCTTCAAAACGTCTTGGACCTCGATATTTGCAATCAGGACACTTAGCTCTTCATTTTGAAGTTATGGCAAATTTTGTATCCCAATTTTTTAGACTTTGGAAAGAACTGCATACTTGATGCACTATAATGCACTTTTGCACCCACTAGAGTATGCAAGACGTTCACATTTATAAATAACTATAAAATGCCAGGCCACGGGCAAAAACAAATTCCAACATTAATGATTACAATCCTAATCTTTGTTGGATATAGTTCACATTGGATTTTTGTCAAAAAATTCATGTAAGATGAACTGAACTTAACAAAAATTGCGTATTGACAAGGTCCTCACAAGTCAACTGATGAGTCCATGTGAGATCACCCGGACGAAACGCCAATTTTTGTGGACTAAAGGCCAAAAAAGCTAATTTGAATCTATAAAAGGCCTATCTAATTATGCTAATTATTTTTTGTTATCAATCACACCCAAAAATTGCTGTGGGCTCTCGGTCTATATATGTTTTGTTTCCTAATTGTACGAAGTGATTTTCTTTCAACAAACATTAGCTGTTTTTGATTTTCAAATGGATAAAATTACTGTCCACATTTGAGAGTGATGAATAAGCCGCTATATTCACTTGATTTAAAAATCATAGAAAATATCTGGGGCTCACCTTAAAGGTATATGAAGGAAGAAAGCAGTACGAAAATAATAAATCACTTATCATTGGCATTGAGTGTTAAGCTTCGACCGAAATATCGCTGAATTATAAAAAATATTTCAGTTCGAGTTCATTTTCTTTTAATCAATTTTGAAAAAAAGGTAGTTATGCTTACTTTTAACCTATTTAATTACCTACTATTTATAATAATGACTAAAAACAAAGAATCAATTAAATCAATATGTTTAAGTTTTCTAAAATTTTTGGCGTTGCCTTTATTCATGTGAATCGATTTAACTGCTTACTTTTTTGAGTAGGAGAAGGTGGCCTAAAATGGCACCCCTTAAGGAAAATGTGTCATATCTCGCAAAAAAGTGAAATTTAAACTTAAATGTTATATTCATTCAAAAGTTAAATCAATGACGCTTACATGTTTTTGCTTTACGAGCTTAAAAAGTTTCAAAAAGTATTTAATGTATTTAATTTTCAAAAACTCTTCAAATACCAATGATCAAAATTGGCTGGGTAAAATACCATACTGGTAAGCCATTTTACCCTTGCAAGTGAACCAACTGGGCAAGTAAACCAAAAACCATTTTCAATTTAATTTAAACTTTATTTTAAACAAATCACAGTTTAAAGTAAAATAAACATAAACAATACTCAACAAAAAAAAAAATAAAAATCAACAATTCATTTAAAACAACTTCACTTAAAGTATAAAATGGCACACTATGCCATTTTAGGCGAGTGCTTAGTAGGCCATTTTGCCCATTTAGGGTTTTTTTATTTAAGTATTAATTCTAAAAAAACTGAAATAGTTATAGGCCAACTAATTTCAGTAAATTAATAAGAAATACTTAACACTTACATGCATTTACTGTTTTCACCAACATTTAATGTTTTTTATTATTTTTTTTATCAACAAGCTTTTAACAACATTTTATTGGTTTTACTTTTGTAGATGGCTAGAGACAATTTGACCTGTCAAATTTCAAACAATAGCTTCAAGTTGCTAATATTTCTTATATGTCTTGTATTTTTACTTACTTTAAAAAATGTACGTTACTTTAGAAATGGTAGTTATTTTTATGTGTTTTCTATGAAGAGATTTTAAACCTTTGTTTAGTATCAATAATTATGGCTTTGCATCGACAGACTTTTCTGGTAATAACCCACTGTTTAGTAAAATTTTTTTTTTACTAAAATTTAAAAAATTCTCATTTGTATTCAATTCTTTTGTGTATTGTGCTAACTTAACTTGGCTTTTTGGTGCTCAAAACAATTGACTTGAAATTATAAGTACAAACATATCTCAAAGCTCTTAAGCTACTTTTTACACGCTTTGATGTTTATACGTTAGTTGAAATTATGTTAGTCTTGTACGATTTTTCGTCTCAAAAAATAACAGTTATGTACATAAATTATTCTTTTTTTATAGACTAGTCTATTAAGTTCCCTGCCTATTCTTCTTGACCAATCACATCTAACAGATGTAACACTATCGGCTGAAGGGCGAACATTGCGTGCTCATCGTGTTGTTCTCAGCGCATGTAGTACATTCTTTTTGGAACTATTTCGAGCGTTGGATTCTTCAAATCATCCTGTCATCATCATACCGGGTGCATCATTTACTGCTATCGTTGCTCTTTTAACGTTTATGTATTCAGGAGAAGTAAATGTTTTTGAAGAACAAATACCTACACTTCTTAATCTAGCAGAGACTCTCGGAATCAAAGGACTAGCAGACGTTCAAAGTAATGTGAGTGTTTTTATCAATATTTTTTAAGATTATTATGGATAAACACTGTTTTTTATTTTAGATGAACAATTCAAATGCAGCGAAAAAGCGACAAGACTTCACGCCTCAGGCACCTCCAGTGCAACCACAAATACCATCCCAAGCACTTAAAGACGAAGAAATACCATCACCCACCCTACCGTCACTACCACCTCCATCATCACCACTGATATCGAACAAACTACCGACTCCTTTGGAAAATTTCTTTCTCAAGTCTCTGCAGTTTTACCCGAACCTCATACCGCAACCATTAAATTTTTCACAGTCCGCTCTTAATAAGACATCGGAGTTCTTGGCGAAATACCAACAACAATGTGGTATGTACCGTTCAGCAGTAAAGGAGACTGACAATTTTACCCCACCATCAAGTCACCAATCCTTTAACGATGACAGTGGCTACAACAAACGAACGAACAGTGGAGAAAAAAAGACAAAAGACGTTAAACGAATCGACAAGATTGTGGAGAATTTACGCTGCGCTTCGCAATCACTGAAACTTCCTGATACTGCGGCAGCTCAAGTGGCTCGAAGCTATCCCGATATTGTGGCAGGATCTCCATCATCGCCTTTAGCTCAAGCAGCACCTTCATTTCCAAATAAAATTATGCCTAATTTTTCTGCAGCGCTTAGTGCATCTAACATTTCAAATAGCGCAATGACAGCATCAGTAAAAGATGAACATGACAAATCATCCCTGGCTTCAGATCAAGCAGGAAATTCTACACCAAACAGTTCAACAACAACAAATTCATTATGCCCCACAGTAGGTGGTGGCTCTCAGCAAGAGAATATGATAGATAAACCTGCTTCAAGTCCTCAGTCAAAAATTTCGAATTCAAAGCTTTATGCAACATGTTTCATATGCCACAAGCAACTTAGCAATCAATACAACCTACGAGTGCATTTAGAAACACATCAGAATGTCAGGTTGGTATGAATGAAATTATTACTTTAAGTTCTCCAACTCATAGATCCCATTTTTTGTTTACTTTCAACAGATACGCTTGTAACGTTTGCTCGCACGTATCCCGAAGTAAGGATGCTCTTCGAAAACATGTTTCGTATCGACATCCTGGTGCTCCGAGTCCTTGTGAAACAGAAGCCCGAAGAAAACGAGCAAAAGGTCTAAGTTCAGGATTTCCCCTTGCGATACCTTCTGAACAAGAACAAATGGCAGCGCAACTCAACCCATCAGCCTTCATGTTTATGCCAAACCAATATCATCTAACCTCAGCGCCAACTGTACAGATCGCTGCTTCTCTTCCAACAGCTGCGACAACAGCAAGTGATTCACCGATGATCAAACGAGAAAGTACACCCACTTCACCGTCAAATGACCATCAACAGAACTCCTCCACGCCCTTTCCCACCGACAGTGCTGCCAAGCCATAGGAGTCACGTTTGTCCTGTTTAATCCCGTCCATTAAATTTTATGGCCAAAAAATCCTATTGATTAGTATTTCATCCCCGGCTGTGATAGTACAGAAGATCTGATTTATTTCAATTTAAAATAAAACAAACAAAAATTATGCGAACACCCACCATCATTAACGATAAAGTTTATTAAAAAAAAAAAAACTTTTCCAACCGTTATTCCTTAGTCTAAATGTCTAAATAAAGAAAACACAATAATATTATCTATACGAGATCTGTCAACTTACTTAAGACTATCTATTAACTTAAGCCTTATGAGGCTACAGTTGAAATCTTGAAAAGGTATACGACCGTTATTTATATTTATTTTGTTAAATATTATTTTTTTGTTAATAATTTTATGTTTTTTGATTGATCCTTTTGGGTCCTTAAATTTTTAATACCTTTTACACCAAAAAAACACTATACACTATAAATTTGACTTTGTATAGTTACACTTTAATAAATGTTGTAACGTTATGAGTCGAGAGCACACAAAAAAGACAATTGTTTACCTGTTTAATTTATTTTGTTATTTTAAAAATTTAAGTATTGCTTATTGATGTCACATTTATATTTTTAACAATTAAATATTAGAATAGAAGAAAACTAAGTGAAAACTAAATAAATAATTAGATGAAAATGATATTTTTAAATATTTATTTAAAAATAATTATTAAGAATAGAATGGAACACACAGGAGGTATATTTCTGGAAAATAAATAACGAGATATAAGATAAGCATCAAACGGGACAGTTTGTCAGATTTCGAAATTACAGGGTGGGCCATCTAGAGGTTTCTTTTTAAATCATAGGTTATTTTGACACTGACAGCTGCACAAAGATCTCGGATTATTCGCTAACAAGATCCAATTGACTCAGCAATTAAAGGCGCACAACCATCCGCTTCGTTATCGCTTCGCAGTTTTTGCCTTAGAGCAGCTTGAATTAGACAACGATTTTGGATGAAAAATTATTGCTTGCTCTATCGGTTAGATAATAAGTTTAACGGAACACGGCGAAAAATTGTACAATAAGGACAGTTTATGACATAAGAAAGAATGGTCAACCATATCACAAGCCTTAGAAAAATCTAATAAGACCAAGAATGAAACTTGACCATCGTCAAGAACATAAAGTATTTCCTCTGAAATCCCTATTACGACTGTGGTACAGCTGTGTTTCTGTCGGAATCCAGATTACCTAGGGGACAGAAGGTTAAGTCTAGAAAGATGGTGATTGACTCGCTTATGTAAGACCTTTTCAAATGCTTTTGATAAAAAGGGAAGGATGAAAATTTGTCTGAACTCATTACCTTTGGAAGATTTTGGAACGGGTATACCTTAAGCTGGCTTCTAAAGTAAGGGGAAGATACCTATAGTCATTACAAGAATTAAAAGCATACGTAATATACAGCTATGGACAAAGAAATAGCACACTTATCATTTTTCTTAGTAAAATTAAATTTATTTTTATTTCTTATTTTATTACATGAACTGACTTATAAGGATCAATTAAATTAATTAATTAGAACTTATTGAATTTCAAATCGATTTTTAAACAATTTATTTTTAAGTGATGGCCTATTATTTGTGGACAAAGAAATATCACTCCTGTTATAATCATTCTAGAAAATTTTTTTGAACGAAAAGTTCTTAAGACTTTTAATAATTTGGTACTGCCATGTTAATACTTGGTTGGTTGACCATGATTTTTTTAAAGTTGCTTGGCTGGCTTGACTTTGAGCTGGCCAGGTAAGAACATCGATTTGTTCGTCTGTAAGCCAATCTTTTAACAATTTCGATGAGTGTTTGCGGTCATTATCAAGCATAAATATCCGATTTACTGGCATGAATTTAAAGGAATATGGTTCCATGGTATCCTTTAGTATATTAAGATACGAGAATTTGTCCATTCTTCCATCAATCCTAACCAATGGGCCCACTCCATACCTGGAAAATGCGCCCCAAACCATCAAATTTTCTCCTCCGTGTTTTACCGTCTTCAAGGAATACTTCGGGTTGTAGGTTTCGCACTTGGGTCGATGCACAAACGTTTTGCCATCAGGTCCAATACGGTTAACCTTTGTTTCATCGCTCCAAAGGACTCTCTTCCAAAACTGTATGTTTTTGTTTTGATGTTTCTTAGAAAATGTAAGGCGATCTCTGATGTGTTTTTTTTTTGACAGCTTTTTTTCTGCTCACGCGCCCATCATTAAGTCTTCTTCTTATGAGTCTGCTTGAGACGTTCAAACAGAATTCTTCGTTTATTTCAGCCATAATGGTCACACTTGCTTTTTCTTGATATCGCTCTATCCACTCGTATTGATGTTTTACGAGGGGGCAGGTGGCGTAATTTATTCTCAAAGCTTAAGTTTTGATTTCGTCTTACCAAATAAATTGCATTATGCACCATTTTACGGGAACAGTTGAGGATTTTGGAATCTTAACAATATTACGGTACTTTTAGGTTTTATTTGTCATCATCAGTTTGTCTGCACAACATATTAAAAAACAAAACATTAGACGCATTCCACATAATGGTAAATTCAAATCATGATTTTTGTTAATAGTGTGCTATTTCTTTGTCCATAGCTGTATGTATGGAAGAAGTATAGGCTAAATAATTTTCAAAAATGAGGATGAATTTCATCAAGTCAAGTCGTTTAAGCTTACAGCAGTGAAATAAAAGCTGGGATAAGGAGGAGGTAAGTTTGAGCTTTCAATTTCTTAAGGAATTTGTTGATTGTTATTAGTTGGCTGTGATGAACTAAATTGATGGTTAAGGACATTAGGGTCGAGTACATAAAGGTTGAGACTTTTAGATTTACCAATACCAATGTTATGCACATTCTGCAACAAAACTTTACTACCAAGGGACGCATTGAGTCGACTAGAATACGATTGTATTTAGCTGCTCTTAAAAACCACATTGTTGCGAATTTCAGTTTTCCGTTCAAAATTCTAAAGTTTAACAGCTTTTTCCATCACGATATTTTTTGTATTCATATTTTGGTGCGTTTTAATTTTTTTTTTTTCTAAAACAGAAATTTTTTCAATTTTATTTAAATGGATTAAGTTAGCATATAAATTTTTTAATTCAACTAAAACGTAAATGGGTTAAATTAGCATATACGAGTACCTGCATGTTGAATTTAATTCAACTATTTTCTTTGAGGAAATCAACAAGATGTTGACAAAATTACTGGATAATCACTTAATACAATGATCAGCCGAAATATTTAATCATATTTACACTGATAATAACTTGGCAAATTAGAGATTTGTGTAAATTCAAAGACACCAAGTTTGAGTTATGTTTTATTGAACATATCGCTCATTTGCTACAAGAGCGACATAACTCAAAAATTTCAGATTTTGGTTAAGTACAACAATGGAAATAAAATATTTTGTTGTTTACTTTTGTAGACTAGATTCTATTTGTAGTGAATGTATGTACATACATATATCCAATATAACTAACAACAAAAAAGTTACAATGAAACATTTAGGAGGCCTAACCTTATAAATTGGCTGAAAACAGAAAATATTTGTATACATAATGTGTACGTTTGACTTTGTCCTCGGGCTGTTCCGTCCCGGTTGTCAGTGAAATTCGAAGACATACTAATACAAACAGCAATAATATGGATGCAAAAAAAAACATACTGGCACTAATAAAGTCGTTTAAATATAACGACTACACCTTGGTTACTTTTAGGAACAAATGATTTCAAAAATTAGCTTACTCAAACCTTTCAGAGTTTCTGCGTTGTTCTTTCTATAGAGCATTACATAAAAAGTATAAAAAAAATTAAGAATTGTTTGTATTAATTTTGGGCCTTATTGTGAGTGTCGTTAACGTTCGATTCGATAAAATTCGATAGTGCCAAAACGTTTGATGCGTTAAAATTTGTATCCAAAGCTATTTAGATAACTTAATGTTGTTGTAACCACGTACAAAAACACAGCTTATGGTATCTTATACAAGAATAATTTCAGTTACGGGTGATTCTACAAACAATGGAATAAAATGTTACAAATTTCGGCACGACATTTTTGGAAGCCTAAAAGCATAAAAGTTGTTCTAGTTGATCATCTCTTTGCATTTTGTTGAAAGCGGCCAGTCAAAAATATAAAATATGACGATTCTAAGGACATTTTTTGAAAAAAAATGTTCAGGGGACTGAGTTTTCTTAAGGGGACTGAATAAATCTTTTTTTTTGTATTTTCTCTTGGGTACACATTGAAATATAGAAATTAAATTTAATTAGTCTTCATAAACATACAAATTCATGGTTAATACATATAACTTAGCATTTTATTAAAAGAATATAATATATTATAATTAAATATTTTGTCTACTTAGAATCAATTTAAAATAAATTATATTCTTTTTAAAAAATTTAAAATATTTCGCAATGAAGTTCGAAGTTCAACATAAGTAAAAATTTCTCAGGTTTCTGAATAAAATATCATTTGTTCATTTATTAGCCAGGGGACTGAGGCCAGAAGACTGAGGTAATGATTTTTGCGCAAAACAAATTTTAAGGTTTTACTTAAAAAAAACTGCTAACAAATATGCCTACTTACATACATACAAATTTGTTTTGTAAAACCTCACAAGAGGACTGATAAACTAAACGGACAATCCACCACTTCTTGCACAAATGTCTTTTTCACTATACTTACATAAGAAACAGAATCGAGTTGCACCACGATTTTATTGTAAGGAGACTTGGTACTTCAAATTGCCAGTACTGGAAACTCGATCGATATCCTAGTTTTTGATTTTTCGACTGATATGAAATACAGGGGACAAAGTTTAATTATTTTTTTTTGTAATAAAATCAATTACTAAAAAATATTTATCTAATTCGTAGCAAAGATGTATTATTTGGCGAACTTCGGTGGAATTTATCTTAGTATGAGACCTGTAATAAGAGAACGGTAATAATTTTTCTTTGCGAAAACGCACTGGGGACACCGTCAGGGGACTGAGAATCAGACACTTTAAAGAATTTTTTGAGCAAAGTAAAATAAGGTCACCCTAATAATATTGTTAGGCCAGGTAGATATCAATGAGATTTAATTTTATAAAAAAAAATAATTGAACGGATTTTAAAATATTTCTTGGGCCTCCGAAAATTCCATCGTTTATAGAATCACCCATATCTTAATTTTTCGATGATCGATTTTCGACAAAAGTCGTCGATCGATTTATCAAACGACATTCTCAATAACCGCCTTTAACTTTAATGATGAGTTTGATTTTGAAATAATATGTATAAGGTACACAAAGGAAAAAACATTCTTCCAAACGAAAGACTCTTAGCCTCGTGAAGGTTCGTGAAAAAAACGGATGCATGTAATGCCATTAAGAAATGATTAGGTGATAGTATTTTCCCGAATTCTTACGATGGAATTCCTAAATAACTGAGTACTTATATTTTACTACATACATATGTATGAATTAAATCTAGTTCCTCTGCATTTAGAAAACAACGTGATTTCCCAAATATAATTAGAATAATTATGACGTTGATTTTTGTAGGTTAATCGTAAATTAAGCGTCTTCTTATACAAAACACTGTATGAATTTCAACAAAAAAAAAAACTATAAATTAATCAAACATATATCGGTATTTTTCAAGTTTTATTTTTATTTATGAAATCATTACAAAATAAATGGAAAAAAATACAAATTTAATTTCAACACAAATCCGAAAACAGTTAAAAGAAAACAACAAATTCAAATAATACAAATTTGGTACTAGTAAAATAAATAAATTTAAATAAAAATGCATTTATAACAGTTTTTTGATTGTTTAAATAGAATACTTTTTTTTTTCTTAGAAAATATTTAAGTTTGTTTGTAGGTTGACTTAATATACGAAATTTTATTTTCCTTGATGTTGTTTGGTTTTTTTGTGAATGCTTTATTTTAATTAAATAAACACAATTACGTATCTAATTCAAATAAAATGCTAGAAAAATAAATATTATTAACTTGTTATTTGGTTGTGAAAGAATAAATTTGTTTGTAAATAACATTAATCAAAAACACTATGTGTATTTTACTGATAATAATAATTATAATGTGTGTATAACTCTGTTTTGAAAACTTCGTTGTTACTGCTGTTCAATTTTTTAAATAGTTTCGACTTCCCAGACTTTTGTGTTGCAATCCTGTCCGGTTGAGATCACAGTGTTGTTGTCCAACCACACTAAACGAGTAATTTGCGACTGTGGGTGGGCATCTAAACAAGAAGATAAAATTATTATCAATTAATTTCGTCCCAGGAAAATACAAAACAAGAAGAAATCCTTAAAGTTATTTACTCACTTTTAATAATCGTATGTTTTGATGGGTTTGCTACAGACCAAATGATGATGGTGGTATCTAATGATCCACTGGCGACTAGGAGTGAATTTGGCGAAAATGCCACTGTGTTCACACGAGCATTATGGAAACCCCATTCTTTGTTGTGAGCAGGCTAAAAAAAAATCAATAAAAAAGACACCAATATAAAATCTGATCATGTAAGGAATATTATTTTTTTTCTAACAACTGCAACTAGCTCACCGTCTACTCATTTTCCAAGGAAAAGCATTTTTAAAAATAGCGATGCAATAAAAGCGTTACATTTTGTTGATTTCGTTGTAGAAAAAAAGCGAGGGCTTACCTTATATTCAGGAACAAGATACAGCACAACCTTACGATGGGCGTCACATGCCACAAGTAGTTTATTATCAGGAGAATATACGCAGTCGGTTACAGCTCCTAGATGTTCGAGTTCAGTTTTCAACTCCAATGAATTGCCATTCAATGTGTATATTCTTAATTTTTGATCATCGCCTCCTACAGCCAGCTCCATTGTTTCTGAATTGGAACTGATCGAGCTAGCTTCATACTTGATTGGAAGTGATAAAAGCTTTTTATTATCTTGAACCAATGTTATTTCTTTGACGCATGCAATAGCAATTATATTCTCCTTTCGGAAAATTGTAAGAGCTCGAGGTTGGCAGTTTAGTTTGACTACGAAATCAGTATATGTATTCCCTTCGACGCTGATCTTTCGCAAAGAATCATCAATACCGCATGTGTAAACAAAGTCTTCCCATGCAGCAATCCCATTAATCTAAAAAAATCATTCATAAAAAAACAAATTCTTAATCTTAATAAACAATATTACCTGATTGCCATGTCCAGCACCGCCGATGCGATCATTGACGCCGCTTCCGGAGTTCCAATTTGTGACTACACCATCGTGGCTACCAGTGTAGATAGTGCTACGATCATCACTTAATCCCAATACCGTTATTGGCTTATTGTGTCCCTTTATGACGCGCAGTGGCTTAGTTGGATCATTGACATCCAAATAACTTATATTTCCCGATAACGAAACAGTTAGCAAATGCTCTCCTTGCCAAAGGCAAGAAACTTGTTGATCATCAACAGTTGTTCCCATGATAAATTCTGTGATGAGTTCACGTGTTTCTACATTCCATAGGCGACACGTCTTATCACCAGAACAAGTAAGCAACTGGGTTCCGTCAGGCTTCCATGCAACGGCATAAACACCACCCTTGTGAGCTGGACTGCCAACCTCTCCCACCAATTCTGACGTGGCTCCATCGTAGATGAATACCTTTCCATCGAATCCGGCTGAAGCAAACAAATGACCGCTCGGTGAGTAACGAACAGCTTGCACAAATCTTGAGTGATCAGTCTTGGTCATTTTAAACTTAAATGGTGGTCCTTCAAAAATACCAATTGTATTATCTTCACTTCCTGTAATAATCCTGAATGGTCTGGCCGGACGGAAATCACATGAATTGATCGGCTTTGATTGTCCACTGATTTCACCAACCGATGTTCCCGTTTCTGTCATAAAAACATGACCGAAACGTTCACGACCCTCACCAACAATGACAATTCTTTGATTATCGGGTGACCATGCAATATCTTTAATTGGTCCACCAATTGGCTGAAACTCATTTTTCAAAATATGTTCCTTATTGACGGTGTCCCAGATACGAATCTTTCCCGATTGATCTGTATGAAAAATTTAAGAAAAAATATATAAATTTGTTTATGACTTTTTTGTCAATAATTATGTCGTGCAGTAAACGAACTTGTGAGTAAGATTCTGAATCGTTGAGAATTATTCGCCAAAGTTAGTAAGCACTTTTTAATTCAACACGTCGAATAATAATAAAAAGGTCAATACAAGTAGTACCCCAAGGTGTCGTAATGATAAACTTGTAAGATATTCACGTTAAAGGAATGGCTTCTAATCCGACTAAAATATTTTATTTTCGAGGTAACGACGAATCTTTCAAGAGTGTCTTGTCATGATAAAAATGTCGGTAGAAAAAGTTGGCCCATTATCTTGGCATGGTTAGTGCGTTGGGTTGCCATGCATAGTGTCTTGTCATTAGTGTACTGCCTCTTGCGAAGAAGTAACAAATCCTCCAAGAGAATCTCTTGTTATGGAAAGTGCTAGTGCTTAGCCGTTCGGAATCGGCAAAAAATTGTAGGCCTCTCCATTTCTGCATACAGGAATGGTTAAGATTTGTAAGTTACTAGGTTTAGACTTTCTGAAAGCCTTAATGGCTTCTAATTAATTTATTTTTTTAATTCGAATCATTTCAATTTCAATTTACTCATGTCTCAAGATTAACAATAAGTTTACTTCAAAAACGGCATTTAAAAATACAAATCTAGCGATATCGAACGCATTCCACTTAAGTTAAAATGACATTGGGTACAATAGGAATTATAAAGAAATAGAAGATTAATTTCTTTCAATTTACTGAGATTATAAAAATTTCAAAACCTGAGCTAACTGAACAATTCTGAAATCGGATTCGAATTTGGGAAAACCTTAACCCTGAATGTTATACTTGGTTCAAAATAAAATAGTCAATTTTTGAAGTGTGGATATGTCAGCGATATCTAGATCTATCAAGAGCTATAAGAAATAAGATACCTTTATACATAGAGTTTCCTGCCATTACGCATTGATTATTAATTTTTTTTCCCTTCATTAAAAAATAAAATTAAGATAGCTATACATATACATACATACATATGTACATTATGTAAGTTACACGAATGAAATCATATAGAGTTGTATAACTTTGAAGGATTTTGAGGTTGTTAGACATGATTTTTTAATATTATTCGGATAAGCATTAAATTGCAATAAGCGTGGTCACCCTTGTAGTTATGGGTCTTCATTTGTTGGACAAACACGAAGAAGCATTGTAACCCACCTAAAAGAGCACATTAGTGCTGTAAGCAAATAACAGATGGAAAAATCAGCAATTTCCGAGCATATCTTGGACAATCCAGATGAACCTTGGGGAGTCATTCCGTAATTTTCTAAACGATAATCGTCAAAACGATAATCGTCGATGATATCGTCCATGATTTGATTCACAAGCAAATGTTTTAGCTCAGGAAAAACACTACATCCCACGTTTAGTACGCGAGGCGATTGAAATCAAGCGCCATCAAAATTTCAATCGGGACGACAGTTTTCTCGATCATGGGATCGGTCATCAATACCTCACGGTCATCCCAGATCAAAATTAAAACACCCTGCGATGTAATGAGTATTGTTTGCTTCCAACAACATACAACAACCCTCTAATGCATAACTTTTCAACAGCAGCGTCCTCGTGATCACGCTCAATGCTAATCCGAAAAATATTTAAAAATATAAAGTTGTTTGTACTTCGCGGAGAAATACAAATACAAAATAATTATTTGCTGTCTGAGAACTTATAAGCTTTATCAAAAAATGTAATTCCAAAATTTAAATTTGGAGAAAGTTATATCGGCTAAACACAATGGCATTGTCAAATTTAGAATGCATAAAAATAGTATAGAGCGGTACATCGTGAATAAGTAGCGATAGCAAGAAATATATAGTGTACTAGAAATTGAGCAAGCTACAGCTACATTTTATTGTGTTTAGCCAGTTATTTTTGTTTTGTCATCAAAAAAAAAAAAAAACAAGAATAAAATATTTTGCTGGATAAACTAGATTATACTATTGACTTAGCATACTTATAAAAACAGAAAAAAACACACAGCATTGTTTTAGAAAAATCATACTAAATGTCAATGCACACCGAGTCTTGTGTGTGTGTTTGCTCGACCAAAGAATAAGCAACGTCAGAGGCTTTCTTCCGTTATCTGACATCAAATCTCATCATCCTCACTTCCTTAACGCAAAGCATCTGAGTCACAGCCATTGTCTAATCTGTGTTAATGGCTTAACTAACCTTTCGACGTGTTTCAGATCACAGGTGTTTACCAAGTTTTTGTTTGTTATTCTGGCGTTGTTCTTTTAGCTGTTCCCTAGTACGATAATTGTTTTTTTTTTATACTTTCTTATCTACATATTATATAAAACTGAATTCTATCAAAACAATTCGCAATTTGATAAGATCTTCCTACGAAAAGGTTTCTTTTATATGTGCTATAACCGCAAGCAATTTTATGAGTCATTTCTTGAGTTTCTCTTTTCATTTAACAAAAGAATAAATATTTAATAAGCTTATTTTGCTTAGTTATTATTACTTACCGCCAGACGCAATGTAAAATCCACTTGGCGAATACTTGGCAACATTAACGGCACACGAGTGTTCGGTATAAACATCGGCAATCGCTGGATTCTAATTGGGAGCCAAAAATACAAAAAATAAAATAAACCCCAAAAATAGATTATTGCGTGGGACTTTACATTTAAATCAAAATTAAATATTGAATTATCTTCTCAGAAGAGGAAGACCATGTCAAATTAGCTAATGACCTCCAAATGCAATAGAAAATTAATTTTATAGATTTTGAAGTTGCTCACCTCGATGTTGCGGATAATCACAGAATTTCCATTTGTGTAGAGGAAATTCTTTCCCTTTGGATCGGCACCCAAGACTATCGGTTGTCCCCTTTGGGTTCTTGGCAATGATGCATAAATAAATTCTACAAAAAAAGGTTTTTTTAACTGATTACTTTCTATAATTATGGACATGGGAGTGGTTTAGTTCAGCATGAAGCGGTGAACTTTAAGATTTGAATTGCAAGGTTAGCCGGCACGGCACACACGGAGGCAGTGGCAAGAGAAAGAAATGCACATTTAACACTCGATTGCACTTACTATTAGAATAGGCCATTTTAAATAGACAGCTAGATTCTCTTAAACGAACTTTTTCAAATGAAATTACCGCTCTTATTTGATTTTATATAAAAAAGAAAGTTTCTTTTCGTTTCTACTTATTTTTGTTGTATTATTTAAAAAGATTAAATTGAAATTTTACGGCCGAGAAATTCTGAAGAATAAACTTTTTGTCTAGCAGCTGTCTACTTGCCGTTTGTGAACTTCCATATATGGCAATTATTAAATTTCAGACGAAACATTTTAACGAACGTTAGGTTGTTCAGAAATGTCATTTTTTGTGTTGTTGTACATAACCGAAATAAATTATGCGCGAAACAGATTAAACCAGCAGCAGCACCAGCATCGTCAACAGCAAACAGCACGCTGACCAGCAAAAATTTCTCAAACACATTGCCACCAGCAACGTCATTTCATCTGCTTGACATTTCATATGGAAAAAAAAGCTTTTCATTGTGGTGCCACTGAATATTGCAGTGGGAAAGTTGACAACACCGCACCAGCAACAGCAAATTTAGGACTTTGGCCTAACGACGCTGTTGGCGTTGCTGTTGCTGTTCTAATGTGTGTTGAACAATTGAAATACATTGGCTCTAAATTAATGGCGGCCGCTGTTGCTGTTGACGGTGCTGTTGCTGGTTCAATCTGTTCCGCGCTTTAAAGACAAAACTTTAAGCAGGCCCCACAGAAAAGTATTTAAAAATTGTTTGGAAAGACCAATTTTGTGGTATTTACATACAGGTAAAGTAAAATTAAAAAACATGTCGCAAAATTTTAAGCGGCCTATTATTAAAGTATTATCTTTTATTTTATACGAATCAGATTCAAAATGTAGTTTTTAAACAAAAATAATATATAAAATATATCCAACTAGATTCAAATATTATTTTTAATTTATTCTAATTAATCATTGACATGTAAGTTCTTAATTTTGTTCTATAATTAAATGAGTATTAATAAAACAGTATTAAGAAACGAGAGTTTTTCAACTGGAATCAAAAAGAACTCTTTTAGAAATACTGCGAGTGAAAAAATATTAATTCGTCCATTATTCAAACAAATTTAGCACCCACTTCTTGATGGAAAAAATCTGCAATTAATGATAAAGAGTTAATCCATTTTTTAGTTACTCCCAACGTTTCGTTGGTTGTTTTCTATAACTATAATTTTATTGGACTAATAATATAATAGGTTTTTTTTTCATTTTTTTTATATTCGATTTTCACACTTAAGTAACGTTACTCAAAGGCCTCTTAACTTAAAAGCCATCCAATGCTTTTAAAGGTCACTTAAAGACATTTTAAAATGTATTTTGACATATCAATTGTCATCTTTTAAATTTTTAAGTTTCAAATTGTGACTTTGTATTGTCTGTTGTAATATTTCAGAATTATAAAATGCAAAGAATCAAGATATAGACAATTTTTATTGATTAAAATATGTGTACGAGCAGCCTTTCAAGTGTTTGTAACCACACTGGTTCTCCAAGATTTTTGAATTTTTCTCTTCAATAAACTGTTAGGCATTTTTAGTTGCACAACTGTTTGGTTGCTTGTAGAAAACAGATGAACTATTTGGTTGAATGTCCGCGCAGGTACATATAATTATATGTTACACAAAATAGCGAACTCATTTTAGGCAA
The DNA here is from genome assembly GCA_963931855.1 of Philhelius festivus. Classification (NCBI taxonomy): domain Eukaryota; kingdom Metazoa; phylum Arthropoda; class Insecta; order Diptera; family Syrphidae; genus Philhelius; species Philhelius festivus. The sequence goes on from OZ007557.1 coordinate 81,190,586, forward strand.
TTGTTTAGTTTATGTCAAAACACAAACTTTTTAGTTGCTCGAACCAAGCAGTTGCGAAACTAAATATTAAATGTGCGCGCCTAGCCTTAGAGGAGAATTTGAGCATAGAAATGATTCTTTTTGATGTGTAAACATCTTTCCCGGCGGTAGAGTGAATCCAAAACGTGGGTAAAACTTGTAACCCGTTACGGTTACACGTTACGGTTACACGTTACGGTTACACATTACGGTTACACGTTCTGTGTAGCAACCTACCTTACCGACGATTTCATTTAACACCATGTTTACATTGGAAATATTGCGAACTTACGACATCGTGTTTACATTAGCCGTGTTTTATTGGTTAGTGAATACACTACATATCAAAATTTAACATTGAAAACAACAACAAACGATTAGTGAATAAATATAAGCTAGTAATTGAAATGGATAATTTAGTGAAGATAGAGTTTCGGATGTTGAAATGTAGGAGGTGTTTAGGTGGTGTCCGAAAAAGTATATGTGGCATACTTGAGGGTATGTTCGTTGGTATTTATTTTGTTATACTTTGCCGTTACTAATCCAAAGTGTGATCGCTCCGAAATTTACAGAACAAATATTTTTTCAAATGCAAACTTTTAATTCATACCATAATTCTGGCTTTACACTACTGCCATTAATTTTGTCATAAAATATTGAATCAATTTACGCGAAGGCGATTGGTTTCGATTGATATATTTTATCAGTTCACTGGCATTTGTTCAAAAATGTCATGTAATTGCGGCATTATGTTGAATTTATATAACAACTGAAAAAATCACATTTTAGTTGAATTAATACGATGTTAAGGCTGTTTTAGTATGGAGCTAGGTTAAGACAACGATACTTTCTCTACACTTTTATTGAAGTTAAACTCTCAGAATAGGTACCTATTTTATTTTGTTAGTATCGTTCTAACTTCATATTGTAAGACATTTTCATACACTTTAACATTAATGTAAAAATATTATTTTGTATTACTTAGTAATATCTTTCATTCAAGTATTGACTACATATATTATTAATAAAGTTTTTGCTGAAAGAAAAAGTCATTGATTTTTAATTAATTTAGAAATATTTTGCATAAAATAATTCAATATACTTTTCTTGTGTTCAAATCAATTTGAGGTTTTTTTAAATAATCTCTCATAATATGACTCTTTAACATTTAAAAACGTCAAAATAGGTCTGTTTTCTTAGTTTTTTACACGAACTACCATTGTTTTAAGGTTGCTCAGAATCAATTTATTAAAAGAAATTGCCTTAGGCTAGGCGGTTTCTTAACTGTTTGGTTCAAGAAACTAAAAAGTTTGTGTTTTGACACAAACAAAACGATTGCCTAAAATGAGTTTGCTATTTTGTGTAACATATAATTATATGCACCTGCGCGGACATTCAACCAAATTGGTTATCTGTTTTCTATAAGTTTCCAAACAGTTGTGCAACTAAAAATTGAATGTGCGCTTCTAGCCTTAGGATGATATTAGTTAAAAAATATTTAAAGTTAGAAAACTACTTTAAAGTTAGGAAATATATAAGAAGTATAATACTACTACCTTAATAAGAGGCTGTTTAAAATTTTGCGCTAATATTATTTTATTGAGTACAATGTTTTTTTTCTCCAATACTATATGTGAGAACATTTTGAGTAGATTGTAGAAAAAATATATATTTTCGCACTTTTGTAAGTTTTAAATCAAATTTAACAGTGAGAAAAACTCTAAATCAACTCGATCTGCATTTTCATGAATATTTCAACTCCAGCTTAAAACGAGATACAGATCTTTCGAACACATCCGTGAAAGTTAATTCAACAAGTAGGAAGGAAGAGTGAGTTAAAGAGTGAATAAAGCGTTTTTTTGGTGCTTGTATTACTGCACTAGATATAGATTACCAATAAAACGCGCCTATTGGAAACTTTGAGTACTGCAATCTCGATTTTATTACTTTCCATTGCTGGCTAGAACTAAATTCAATCCATTAACGAAAGATTTCATAGTGTGTTCATTCAATGTTTTTTAAACAAATCCAGTTCACGTTAGTGATGGACAATTAAATTTTATTTTATGCTCCCAAAAATGTATTTTCAGAATTGACATTAAATAAAATGTACGATTGGGTCGCACGAACTTGCTCTTATGTATTTGCAAAATCGTCGTTTTAACCAAGTTTCATTGTAAAACAGCTTTAATATCGTACTTATTCGACTAAAATTTTGCATCTTTGTCTTTCTAGAAAAAATTTGGAATTTTGTTTCTAAATACAAAAAAAAAATAATACTCAAACTTTTGAGGAGCTTTAGCATAAAAAAACGATCAAATTCGGTTGTACCGTTTACGAAAAAATCAAAAACTTAAAAAATGTTCCAAAAACCATTTAAAATGTTGTTCAGGGCAATCAGTTGACATCCAACGAAATATTCTCGATACGTCAAAATTTAATTTGTCCTCTATATCTGTCATATACCATATAATTATTTTAATTATCGAATTAAATATTCTTTATTATATCAAAGTATACTTTTGGCATTCACTATATCAAAATATAGATCGTTCTCCATCTCTCAAGCCATGAACTGAATGATGACTGCGAACTTCAATGGTTTAAAAAAATTAGGTTTTGCCACTTATAATTCCATTACAAGGTGGAAATGATGTCAATCGGTTTATAAATCTCTGACGAGTAAGAGTAAGATAAAGTACAGAAACATAAAAAAAAATTAAAGGATTGGTTTGATTTTGATAAGATGAACTCTCCATCTAGTGGCTTGTCAAAAAAAAAAGTTTTGACAATTCGCTGCATGATAAGTATATTTGTTGGCGGCGTTAAGCCAGATATACATTGTTCAAATGCATGACAAGCACGTGCAAGTCTATTATTTCAGTGGCAAGAGGACGTTGCCCTTTGTGAGTTTTTTTTTTCTGTAAAATTGTGTTTTTACGAATTTCTTTGAGATTTTTTTAAATTTTATCCGAGTAATTTGTTTTATTTTGTCTGTCCATTTCATCATATAATTTTCGTTTGGTGTTTTAATATTTTAATCAGTGCTTATTATGCTGTGCTGTGTTCTCATCTCTTCGACGTACTATACGCAAATGAACTAATAAATGCATGATCAATCATCAATCTTGCATATACAATATTTCTATGCAGTACGCTAGATTGAAAGGATTTGGATTTTTCTTCAAGCCTATATCCGATCTATATGTGTGACTTTTTCAATAATATACTTACACGCGTGCTTGTCATGCATTTGAACAATGTATATCTAGCTTTAAACGCAATTGCTGAGGTTGAGAAAAAGGCGGAGTTATCGTTCATTCTTCTTTGTGGTTTTCTTTTTTTATATTTGGCGTTCGCTCAGTGAAATTCACTTAACTGAGTAGAGTAAGGAGTGTGAAAAGATGTCTCCTTTTTGCATGAACAAAGTTAACTTACATTAAAAATCGCTGTGTTTAAAAGCACTGATGTACTCGAAATTAAGCCAAAAGAGAAACAGAGATTAAAATCGGATTCGTGTAAAAACAGTCTATTTTCTATCAGATAACATCCCTGTTTGAATATATGTAAGTGCAAAAAGCAACATCCCTGTTTAAACTAAAGTCAAACAAACTTTACGTTATGCAGCGGAGTCCACTTACTCCTAACACACGCCACGAACTACTTCATCGAAGCATATTGTCGATAAAGCGCGGAACAGATTGAACCAGCAACAGCACCGTCAACAGTAACAGCGGCCGCCATTAATTTAGAGCCAATGTATTTCAATTGTTCAACACACATAAGAACAGCAACAGCAACGCCAACAGCGTCGTTAGGCCAAAGTCCTAAATTTGCTGTTGCTGGTGCAGTGTTGTCAGCTTTCCCACTGCAATATTCAGTGGCACCACAATGAAAAACTTTTTTTTCGATATGAAATGTCAAGCAGATGAAAGGACGTTGTGTTGCGGGGCAGGAGGAATCGTTGGATAGTCGGTATTGTGGTAAGTTAGGAAAAATAAGGAAAGGATAGGAAATTGAGAAAGGAAAGGTTCAGACAAGGGATATGAGTGGTAGGTTTCGGGGAACGCGGCCTGCTTGCGATGCTCAGCTAAACTCGCCGGAATGGGGGGGATCTTGCCCCCGAAACCTAACCGCATCTGCAACAAAAAAAAACACAAATCAGGCCTAAAAGAAAAATCAAAAGAATCGACCGCGGACAGACGATCACCACTTCAAGGCACTGCTGGTGTTAACGCAGTGTAGCCAAACCCACCCAACCTTAGGAATCCTTTGGCTATGTTGGGATTCCCCCAAAAATGTCGATGCCAGGTTCCGGTCATTTCATCTTCAGCGCAGTAGCTTTGCTACCATCCACACCCCTGAAATTTACCACTTAGTAGAACATGATTTCTCTACTGAAATCAAAAAAAAATACATCTTTTTCATCCACAAGAGACGTTCATTGAAGTTTTATTATTTTGTTATTTTAAATATAATTTAAGCATTTGCTTGAAATATATAAAAGAAAAAGTTTCAATCACACAAAAATTTTACCTATCTTTACAGATAAATGAAATTAAACAGTGTAAACCATGAAAATCAACGTGAGCCGAAATGTTCTCAAAAGGACTATCATTAAACTCAAAAGCAGCCTTAATACCCCGGTCTACCAGGAAACTAACAAAAAAAAATCCTAAACTTCCTAAGAGCTCTATGGAGGTACTAGGTAATGCAAAAATTGAAGTAAAAAGAGTAATCCTAATGACAGACCTTGACAATCAAAACGTTTCACTTACACTTTGTATTTGAAGTATATAAGAAATGAAAATATAATGAAAAAAATAATAGTAATAATAAAAGTAATAAGAAAAAAAATGTAAATTTAGAAAAATTATGTATTTAAAAGAATAAACAAAGCAAAAATTTTGATACTTTTTAAAAGAATAAACTTCAACGTCTCGTTTTTCTTTAGACAATTTAACAAAGAACACTTTAAGCAGGAACAAAAGGACGTTAATGATGAACAAAACGTTAATCAGGAACAAAACTTGATCAAATGGACATAGAAGAGGTCCTTTTCTTAATAACGCTGAATTATGAAACTTAAATGACGTTTTTATCGACAGAACTTTTCTGTCCAATTTTATAAATGTAAAATTTTATGAAAGCACTCAATGATTTTTGGAAATTTAAATTACTTAAAACTTGTTTAACGATCTTCTTTTAGTTTCTTGAACTCAAACCTGGTGCACCCTGTATGTGGGTATTCTGGATGTGAAATAGTCTGTCCAAATCGGGTGGTAATTCCGCTCCCAAAATTTCAGCAACAGCTTTGGTGACCAAGATACCATAAAAAGTTATTAATCCCGTTAGAATGGTTATTCGGGCTTCATAAACACTTCTATTAGGGCTGGCCGTTTAACTTGGTATCTTGTAGATGTTCAACGTCACAATATTCAGCATGACCAACTGGATTTTTTTTTTAGGAATCGTCGCAGGACTGTAGTAGACTTATAACGGAGCCCAAAAAGTTGTAGTTGGCACAATTCCACTTCAACACCAGTCACACAAAGGCAAAACAGAAAAAAAATTGACGTGGCGGCCCAGCGCTCCGCTGGCAAGCTGGAACCGCCAGAAATTTGACAAAAATAGCGTATGGCAGCCTGTATAAATTTATTACGTTTTAGCACTAAATCCTCTATAAAATTTCTTCTATAAATCTCACCTTACTGAAGTAATTATTCCAAAAAAATGTATTTACGAATTCTCCACGTGATTCTATACACTTGATTTTAATATTTTAAAAATCTTAAATTTACAGAAAAACTATAATTAATTTTACTATTTATAAAAAAACTATAAGATTTAATAAATTAATTTTCACAAACATGAATTTTACCACAAATGATTCTTACTTTTTTTTCTTTTAAAATTTACAAAAAAAACACAGTGTCATCTGAGCTCAAGGCGGCTGCTCGTATTCACTCTTGGAGACATAATGAAATCTGTCACTTGACTTTTCCCCCTTACAGGGTTCCAACCAGCAAACATGCCACTTTTTTTTTCAAGCAGTGTATTTTTTTCTCCTCTCACACAGTTATCATCATACGATCCAACACACCCGCTATTTGATCTTTTTTTTTTTCTTTACAGATTTCAGTGTATTGGTTTCGCCTCGCTCATTTTGTCTCATCTTATTTCCCCTCAATTCGTATTTTGACATTTCTAAAAAAACATCGCATCCGCCATCTTAACAAATTAACAAATAGTTTCACATCATATAGAATATGAGGATATCATCATCTCTCGCCATTATCTAACAGATGACGTCACTAAAAGGAATTATCATACGTTTACACGCCGACACTTGTGAAAAAGTTCCACGGTGCAAGTGTCGTAATTAGGAAACGTTCATGAAAATTTCTTTCTTTATAAAGATGTTGGTCTAAAAGTCATACGTCAACGAATACTTCCCACGAAACCCATATGAATCGTAAAATTACACTAAGCTCACCATTCTATCAACTTTTCCACCACTCTACCTTTTCAGTTTTAGAAAAAGGCGAATTTTTCCTCAAAAATAATATTCGTGGATAGTATGGGGTAAAGTTTTCGTAGATTCCTGCCAAATCCATGAAATAAACTGTCAAACTCTCTTTCACACCAGTTTAAGATTTGACATTTAAAGAAATGGATTTACCACAGCCTACCTTTATCCATTTGCGACAACCACCGCCTTTATAATTTGCGGTTCAGAAATCCATCAACTACAATTAATCGAAATATCTACAATTAATATAGCATACCCAATGACAGAAAACGTTTACTTGGTAGAATAAATTGTCAAAAATGTCAGTTTCCCTTTAGTTAAGATCTTTCAACTGATCTTTCAACCCAACTCGTCTATTGATGTAAAACTATTTTCCAATCCGTGTAAGTTGACACTTACATGAGAAAGTTGAGAAGTTGAAAGGTGACTGGAAGACTGGAAACTTGCTTGGTTCTATTTGTTATTTTTCTTCCACATTCGGACATTTATGATGTATTGCAATCACCATCACCACTCCGTCCACAGCAACAGGCAACAGGCACCAGCAGAACAACCTTGGCAAGAATGGTAAGTATTATTTTTTTTTTTGTGGATTATTCCTATTTCCTATCATTTCCTTTTTCATTAATACAATCTATTCGATTATTTTCAGACTTCCAAAACTTCTGTGCGAGGAGTCCGCAACAAATGTTGTTCATTTTGTTGGATACACTCCAAAAACAATGAACAACAAAAAGGACGCCGGGATTACGATTCCTCTTGCTTTATGAGACGGGGAAGGGACGTGGGGAGTCAACCCACGCTACGAATAAGCCGGGCAAAAAAAACTACTCAAATTTCTCGTAAGAAAACACATTGTTGTGCCTTTTTTTTTTCTAATTTTCTGATGGCCTTGTTTTCAATATATTTTTTTTTTCAGATTACTATTGCGTCGAAGGTAACTCATCGGTTAAAACAATGATACATATACTAATTATATACCAGATAATGTATAACCACCGTACATATATATAGAGAGAGCTACGAACGTTGAAATCTGTAATAAGTATAAGAGACCTGTGGATAAGAATCTCTTCAAAATAATATTTGTTTTATGCTCTATATATACTGTCCACCAGCCAGTGCACTACAGAGACCTAAAGCGTTTATTATTCCGTTCTTCCTGCATATGGGTATCTCAGAAATCAGAATTTGGAGATTGATTTTAACCACCACCATTTCGTCAAAACTACACAGGAGAATTTCTCAGCACCTGTTAGCATTTTTTTCTTTTTATTATATTTGTTTGGTCGTGTTTATTTATTTTCTTTTCTTTTTTAGCTACCATGACTTGGCTAGAGTGAAAGTGCCTTGACCCGAATTAGCATCGTTGGATTACAAATGTCAACAAGTCAAGGTAGATGATAACAATATTAGAAACATTAGATTAACTAATAGACAAAAACGGTTTAATAAATTAACACAAAACAATTATATCACAGAGTATGGTTTTATCACAGTTTGTTTATTATGGATTGATATCCAAGTGAACTCAAGATTAATTAATTGATGCAGAATTATAAATAGTTAAACTTAATTAAGAATAAATATCTAAGGACATTTGTGTAATTAAGAATAATTATGTAAGGACATTTATGCATACAATAAATAACAAAACAAATAGTGAAATAAATTATCAGGTACTATGTGAGAAATCCAATCAAGTGTATTTAGATTCATTTTGTTCTGTGCTCGGAAAACTGACCATGATGCTAAGGGAAGTGAGATTTTTGTTTTCTGGATTAAGAAATCCGAAGCGGGTGTTTTTTTTACTTAAAAACTACCAGGTACTTTGGACATATAACTACATTATAGTTTGTTTTGGTTGTAGAACCATTTTATGAGGTTCTCTGGAAGCAGGTACTGTGTTCTGGGTGGTTAGAATATTCTGCGCGTGTCGTATTGTTTTTGTGATGCAAGCAGATACAGGGTGTGTTTATTTTAATGAAAGCAGTGTTGAAACAAGCTTTCTGAAGTGCGATTAGGGATTTTTTTTTTTCGACAGACAACGTGACATAAAAGTGTTCTGGGGTGGTTTCTTTACAGGAATACGATTTTTAAAGCTTTCATGTTTATGTTTCAGTGGTATGACTTTCGCAAATGTTTATTGTTTTATATCCTTGGCATGAAATATACCAATTCTTTTGCCAAATAAATTCTCGAGCTCATACATTTGTCTTCCTATTTGTTTGACCACTCGACACTTAACATATTTCGGGCATAGTTTGGCGGATAGGTTTTTGGAAGAGTCGCTTAAAACGAAGTTTCGTCGATAGACTTCCTGTCCGGGCAGGTATCTAACGTTTCGTGTACGTGTATTATAAGTTTTTGCGGACCTTTCGTTTGATTTCAAAATATTTTCTCGGATTCTTTTTCGTATACACTCCAATCGATCGCGTCGAGGTAAAACCAACAACTCGTTATCGTCTACCGCGTTTAACTTTTGCGCCAGTTCATAGCTGCTACCGTGCATTATCATGTTCGTACCGAACAAAGCGAAGTAAGGAGATACGCCGGTAGAGCTATGAACTGCACTTCTTAAGGCACATGCAATGTCATTTAGATGGTAATCCCAATCTCGTTGATCGGTTTTTAGATAAGAGCGGATTGCTGCTAACAATGTGCGATTGACCCTTTCCGACGCGTTCGATTGGGGTGCATAGTTCGCTGTTCTAAAATGTTTAATTCCGTATTTTTCCAAAACGTTTTGAAATTCTTTCGCAAGAAATTGCTTTCCATTGTCGGAGTGTATTATACGAGGCACTCCAAACATGCTAAAAACCTCTTGTTGTAGGAATTTGATAACACTCATAGTGTTTGCGTTTTTCATAGCTTTCAAGAAAACAAATTTAGACAAATGATCTAACACGACGAACACGTACGCATTTCCGGACTTCGACCTAGGGTAGGGCCCTAGAAAATCAATATATAATTTTTCAAACGGACGATCAGTACAATACGAATGGACGATAGGAGGGCGAGATATTCGGTTTGACGCTTTTGCCTGCTTACACACTGAACAATTAGACACGTATTCACGAACTTGCACCGTCATGTTAGGCCAATGGAAGTACTGTCGTACCCGAAATAAAGTTTTGGCAATACCACCATGAGCGGCTTTAGGTGGGTTATGGGTTTTGCTTATAATATCTTCAGTTAAAGCTGAAGGTACCCAAAGGAGCCAAGTATGCTCTTGCATTGCTTCATCCCCTACACATCTAAAAGCACGTTTATAAACATACCCGTCTTCGACTTTAAGATCTGGCAGTTCAACACTATTTTCTTTGATGGTGTTTATCAAATTTAAATATTCCTCGGAGTGAAACTCAGGTGATTCTAGATCGATCAGTGGGGCTACTTCTTCAATGGTCAGAGAATCTACGTGTACCCGAGAAAGAGTATCCGGAACGACATTCAGGCTGCCCTTTCGATGCTGTATGTCGAAGACATACGACTGTAATAGCAAACTCCATCTGGCTAACTTACCACTCAGATCCTTCATGGTCATTAGCCAGCGGAGACTAGAGTGATCCGTGATTACTGTAAAGTCCATGCCTTCGACATACGGCCTGAACTTTTGAACAGCCATCACCGCAGCCATACACTCCTTCTCGGTGACACTGTAGTTTCTCTGACTTTTATTGAATTTCTGTGAGAAGAAGGAAATCGGGACCTCTTCGTCCTGCGCGTTTTTCTGAAACAGCACCGCACCGATTCCCGCATCCGAAGCATCACATTGGATGTAAAAACGTTTTGAAAAATCGGGATGCGTAAGAACCGGTGCCTTGATTAACGTTTGCTTCAAATCCTCAAACGCTCTCAGCGCTTCATCCGTCATTTTGAACTTTTCGTTTTTCTTTTTCAACAGGTCCGTCAAGGGTGCAGTCAGACTAGAAAAATCCTTGATAAACTTCCGATACCACCCTGCTAAACCAAGCAACCGCCGAACCTGCCTTGGGGTTTTGGGGACTGGGAAGTCAACAATGGCTTCCACCTTAGCAGGATCGGTTTTAAGGTTCCCACCACCAACTATGAAGCCCAAATATTTTAGCTCTTTGAAGCAAAACTTGGATTTCTTCATGTTGATGGTGAGATTCGCTCTGCGCAAGCAGTCGGCTACTTCGTTCAACAGGGCAATATGCGTCTGGAAATCCGGTGCCATGACCAACAAATCGTCAAGGTATACGAAGACTCGATCCCTAAGTCGTGCAGGAATCACCTTGTCCATTAACTGGCACAACCTTTGAGCTGCGTTACACAACCCGAAGGGCATGACAGTGAATTGGTACAAGGGTCTTCCCGGTACCGCAAAGGCAGTCTTTTCTCTACTCCGTCTCTCCAGCGGTATCTGCCAGAATGCTTCCTTTAGATCAATACTACTAATGTAGTAAGTATCCGGTAGTCGGCTGGTGAGCCCCTCGATATGGGGGAGAGGATTTGCATTTTTCTTAGTCAGTGCATTCACCTTGCGAGAATCCAGGCAAAGTCGATTTTTGCCTGGCTTCCGCAAGAGCACTACTGGTGAACACCAGGGACTTTCACTCTCCTCGATAACGCCGAGGCTCAACATCCGATCTAACTCTTCATACAAAATGGCTTGTATCGCCGGAGAGACAGGATAGTGACGCTGTTTCACAGGGATCGCATCTCCTGTATCAATGACGTGTTCCATGAGCATCGTCTTTCCGAGACCATCACGGTCGAAACAAAGAAATTTCTCCCTGACTGCATCCAATTGGGCCTGTTGGTCAGCGCTCAGCTGATGAGCGTTCGAGACATCTGAAGCTTCGGTCATCGAAATTGAACTGATAACGTTCGGTGCTAAGTTGAAAATTTTCCAGAAGTCCACTCCGAGGTAGATCTCCTGGTCTAGGTTGGGGACTAGGAAAAACGTTAATAATTCTTCTCTTCCTTTAAAGTTAACTTTTACTTGTATTTTTCCCACAATCGATTGACTTTTACCATCTGCTGTCTTAACTCGAGAGTGAAACTTTGTAATGGGAATTTCCAGTTCGCTGACCAGCTGTAAACAATTTTTGCCGAAAAGGCTTACACTGGCTCCACTGTCGAGTAATCCGAGGACCTCTTTACTCCCTATTTTGATTTTTGCATACGGTCTCGGATCTGATGATAAATCAACGACAGTAGACAAAATATGTTTTCTAGTTTCTCTTCTAGACTCGAACCTAGATCTAGCCTTGATAATCTTTTTAGAAGGGATGTATACTTCGCTATTAAAAATTCTAGAACGTGCCTGGTTATATTCAGTAATTCTTACATGCAAGGGTTTTATATGGGTTAAATTAGATTTTATATTTGTTTCTTCTGTTTTATTTTCAGTTTTGTTTCTTTTCAAGATGGTAACTTGATTTTGTTCCCCTTCCATAAGAGGAACTTCAACCCTTTTTATTTTAGGATTGAATTCAGCTTTAGAATTTACTTCGGGTTCTAACTTGGGCTCGGACGTGATTCCCCCGTCGCCTTCACGTCCCTCTGCCAGTTTCCCGTATTGCATCTAGTACAGTGTGGGGTCTTCACACCTTCAAGCCCACACTTGAAGCAAAACAGGTTACGGACGTCGGACTCACACTCAAAATATGAATGACCCAGTGCTTTGCAGTTCCAGCAAATGAACTTCGAAGTATCGACATACTTTCGTGGTGGTAGTTTTTGACGAGCTCCACCAAACTGGAGAGCTGCCAGCTGTTCATCAGAGTACTGGTATGCGTCATCATATTCAATTTCATTAGCCGTATGTTTGACTTGCGGTTTTGAAAATTTGAGAATTTCTTTTTCTTTCCTTGGAAAAGCGGATTCCACATCCTTGCAGGCGTTCCTCAGCTGATCCAAGGAATAAATTGGCATCGGATATACCAAATTAACAAACCGGTCGTTCAGACTCTTTTTTAATATCCGGACCAATTCTACTTCCGGAATCGGAATTCTCATTTGTGACTTGATTCTGTTTATGGCTGCTAAGAAATCATCGACATTCTCCGAGAAACCCTGTTTACGGTCCATTATCTCACGCATAATGTCATAATCAGACCGATTATTTTTGAACTGGCGTATAATGGCTTCTCGAAGAGTGGGCCAGTCGGGCCTGTAATTGGTCTTATGGAATTGCCAGAACCAGTCCAGGGCATTTCCAGAAAGCAAAAGGTGGAAATCACGCAAGATTTCTGCCCACGGACACTGGTACTGGCTTTGCAATGTCTCTAGACGGCAAACGAAATCTTCAACCGTTAAAGTTGCTGGTGGACCTTCAAATTTAAGACCCCATTTATTGATCTTAATGGGTGCTTTATACTCTGAATAATGATATGGATACATAGGTGGGTAAGTGTATGGATTTGGTTGGTTTATCGGAACCGTGTTATTGTTTCTTGCAGATCCAAAATTAGCATTTTGGAAACCTTCACGTTGAGAGTTTCTTTCTTGATTCACTCTGAACGGTTCTTGTGCTCTTCTGCGCTGTTGTTCAGGAGGAACAAAAGCACTCCTGCTTCCTGGATCAGATCGAGGAAGCTGCTGAGCTGGTGGAATGATGGGTGGAGGAAAATTAAACTGACCGTGAGTTGCTTTCGGTACTTCATTGACATTTGGAGGAGATGGCCGACTTAAATTCAGATCTCTGAGGAATGCACCAAGCTGGTTTTGAATCTCATCCTTCAGAGTATTCGCCACTTCACTATGTACTGTTTGTTTGTAAGTTGAAAGAGCTTCAACAATAGCTAAATTTACATAAGCCCTAAAATCTTCAGGAATTATATTTTTTTCTTTCCTTTTACTTGCAGGTGGTCTTTGAGAAAGACTTTCTAAAATGTCTCTATACCCACCCCCGTTACTTGGATTTACGCTATCTGGCCTAGGAGGGGGTACAGGTGGTATCCTTCCCGTATTAGGCCTAACCGTTTGATTCATTGAACCAAAACTTCCACGTAGAGGTAGCGCTTCTGCTCCCTGACCACTGAGGTTACTAAACGAAGGAGTAGAAACGGAATCTATGTTACTGAAAGTCTGAAGATCTTCATTTGGCCTACTAGAACTAACGGCGGGTATATTGGATGTAGAGCGGATATGTCTATCAGTCTCGAGAGGAGAATACATAACTCGACGTCTTTCGGTAACATCTAAATTTTGGCTCGCTGATCTAGTCAATCTAACATTTTCGTCTACTTCAGAATCTCTTATGATCCTGTGGATACGATCATCCTCATCTCTACCGACTGGATACATCTTTAAATTTCAACAAAAATATCAATTTATCAACAAAAAAACTGAACAAATCTTACAACTAACAAATAGGTGAGTTTTCTTTAAGAACCAGAATTTCCCAGAAAACAAGTAATGCTAAACGTAATAAATTTATGAAAAGTAAACTAGTATAACTTTTGTTTTCTTAGAAAACGTAATTTTTCTTTCAAAAACAATAATTTTGAATCGTGTAAATAGTAAAGTTATTAATTTAAGAGTAGGTTAAGGGTAGTTTTAAGAGTAGTTTTAAGATAAATATCAAACAAAATTTCAATTGCTAATAAACATAGAAAATTTTCGTATGTAGCAAACGAAGTAAAAACAAACAAAGTCTTTCTATTTTGGTATAATTGATTTAAGTTTTCACTAGGCAATTTTTGTTTTCAAAATTTCGAATTTTGAAAATATGTATTTCGTTGGGTTTTGTTTCAATACGGATTCGGGGTGCTTCAGGTAGCGTCTGCGGAGGTTTTTTTTTTCGACATGATATGACCTTACTAATGGCATCTTTCAAAAATAGACATCGGACGGACAAAAATAAATTCCTTGAAGCGGTGATATAGGAAAGGGAATTACAAAAGGTAGAGAATTCACAAAAGACAAGATGTAGTTTTCCTCACCGTCCCGCTATTCCAATCAGTCTCTTAGGACTTTGTTGGAAGACTTGAAACGAATTGAGCTAAAAACTCAAAAAAATAGATGAAAGAAGATAAAGGTTGGAACGGTGCAGCGATGTTCAACGACCCGTCAAACACGGTCACCGCATCCAAATCGAAAACCAAGACGAGATATGAGGAACGAAATTGAAATTTAGAAAAAGTAAAAAAGTGAAATTTGGGATTGGGAATGTTAGGTAAACAGGACTTAGAAAAAGTACTGTACTGGCTGTAAACTTCCGGAGTTCGTCGCAATTCACCATAGTATGTCCGAGACTTTCTAGGTGAAGACATACGAATCCGAAAATCTACCTCCAGTCCAGTTTTAAGTAGAAAGAAAACACTCACTAACCGCAGTCACTGTGGATTTCCAAAGACTCGTCGCAATTTATCTAAGTACGTCTGAAACCTTCTTGATAAAGACTTACGAGTTTGAAAATCCACAGTAAGTTTGGTTCAACTCACAAAAACGAAGACTACAAAAAAATATTAGCTAAAAGCCAATACGTTGGACTAAGTCCAAAACATTGAACTAACAGCCAACACGTTGGGCGCCATAATTTTTGTTGCGGGGCAGGAGGAATCGTTGGATAGTCGGTATTGTGGTAAGTTAGGAAAAATAAGGAAAGGATAGGAAATTGAGAAAGGAAAGGTTCAGACAAGGGATATGAGTGGTAGGTTTCGGGGAACGCGGCCTGCTTGCGATGCTCAGCTAAACTCGCCGGAATGGGGGGGATCTTGCCCCCGAAACCTAACCGCATCTGCAACAAAAAAAAACACAAATCAGGCCTAAAAGAAAAATCAAAAGAATCGACCGCGGACAGACGATCACCACTTCAAGGCACTGCTGGTGTTAACGCAGTGTAGCCAAACCCACCCAACCTTAGGAATCCTTTGGCTATGTTGGGATTCCCCCAAAAATGTCGATGCCAGGTTCCGGTCATTTCATCTTCAGCGCAGTAGCTTTGCTACCATCCACACCCCTGAAATTTACCACTTAGTAGAACATGATTTCTCTACTGAAATCAAAAAAAAATACATCTTTTTCATCCACAAGAGACGTTCATTGAAGTTTTATTATTTTGTTATTTTAAATATAATTTAAGCATTTGCTTGAAATATATAAAAGAAAAAGTTTCAATCACACAAAAATTTTACCTATCTTTACAGATAAATGAAATTAAACAGTGTAAACCATGAAAATCAACGTGAGCCGAAATGTTCTCAAAAGGACTATCATTAAACTCAAAAGCAGCCTTAATACCCCGGTCTACCAGGAAACTAACAAAAAAAAATCCTAAACTTCCTAAGAGCTCTATGGAGGTACTAGGTAATGCAAAAATTGAAGTAAAAAGAGTAATCCTAATGACAGACCTTGACAATCAAAACGTTTCACTTACACTTTGTATTTGAAGTATATAAGAAATGAAAATATAATGAAAAAAATAATAGTAATAATAAAAGTAATAAGAAAAAAAATGTAAATTTAGAAAAATTATGTATTTAAAAGAATAAACAAAGCAAAAATTTTGATACTTTTTAAAAGAATAAACTTCAACGTCTCGTTTTTCTTTAGACAATTTAACAAAGAACACTTTAAGCAGGAACAAAAGGACGTTAATGATGAACAAAACGTTAATCAGGAACAAAACTTGATCAAATGGACATAGAAGAGGTCCTTTTCTTAATAACGCTGAATTATGAAACTTAAATGACGTTTTTATCGACAGAACTTTTCTGTCCAATTTTATAAATGTAAAATTTTATGAAAGCACTCAATGATTTTTGGAAATTTAAATTACTTAAAACTTGTTTAACGATCTTCTTTTAGTTTCTTGAACTCAAACCTGGTGCACCCTGTATGTGGGTATTCTGGATGTGAAATAGTCTGTCCAAATCGGGTGGTAATTCCGCTCCCAAAATTTCAGCAACAGCTTTGGTGACCAAGATACCATAAAAAGTTATTAATCCCGTTAGAATGGTTATTCGGGCTTCATAAACACTTCTATTAGGGCTGGCCGTTTAACTTGGTATCTTGTAGATGTTCAACGTCACAATATTCAGCATGACCAACTGGATTTTTTTTTTAGGAATCGTCGCAGGACTGTAGTAGACTTATAACGGAGCCCAAAAAGTTGTAGTTGGCACAATTCCACTTCAACACCAGTCACACAAAGGCAAAACAGAAAAAAAATTGACGTGGCGGCCCAGCGCTCCGCTGGCAAGCTGGAACCGCCAGAAATTTGACAAAAATAGCGTATGGCAGCCTGTATAAATTTATTACGTTTTAGCACTAAATCCTCTATAAAATTTCTTCTATAAATCTCACCTTACTGAAGTAATTATTCCAAAAAAATGTATTTACGAATTCTCCACGTGATTCTATACACTTGATTTTAATATTTTAAAAATCTTAAATTTACAGAAAAACTATAATTAATTTTACTATTTATAAAAAAACTATAAGATTTAATAAATTAATTTTCACAAACATGAATTTTACCACAAATGATTCTTACTTTTTTTTCTTTTAAAATTTACAAAAAAAACACAGTGTCATCTGAGCTCAAGGCGGCGGCTCGTATTCACTCTTGGAGACATAATGAAATCTGTCACTTGACTTTTCCCCCTTACAGGGTTCCAACCAGCAAACATGCCACTTTTTTTTTCAAGCAGTGTATTTTTTTCTCCTCTCACACAGTTATCATCATACGATCCAACACACCCGCTATTTGATCTTTTTTTTTTTCTTTACAGATTTCAGTGTATTGGTTTCGCCTCGCTCATTTTGTCTCATCTTATTTCCCCTCAATTCGTATTTTGACATTTCTAAAAAAACATCGCATCCGCCATCTTAACAAATTAACAAATAGTTTCACATCATATAGAATATGAGGATATCATCATCTCTCGCCATTATCTAACAGATGACGTCACTAAAAGGAATTATCATACGTTTACACGCCGACACTTGTGAAAAAGTTCCACGGTGCAAGTGTCGTAATTAGGAAACGTTCATGAAAATTTCTTTCTTTATAAAGATGTTGGTCTAAAAGTCATACGTCAACGAATACTTCCCACGAAACCCATATGAATCGTAAAATTACACTAAGCTCACCATTCTATCAACTTTTCCACCACTCTACCTTTTCAGTTTTAGAAAAAGGCGAATTTTTCCTCAAAAATAATATTCGTGGATAGTATGGGGTAAAGTTTTCGTAGATTCCTGCCAAATCCATGAAATAAACTGTCAAACTCTCTTTCACACCAGTTTAAGATTTGACATTTAAAGAAATGGATTTACCACAGCCTACCTTTATCCATTTGCGACAACCACCGCCTTTATAATTTGCGGTTCAGAAATCCATCAACTACAATTAATCGAAATATCTACAATTAATATAGCATACCCAATGACAGAAAACGTTTACTTGGTAGAATAAATTGTCAAAAATGTCAGTTTCCCTTTAGTTAAGATCTTTCAACTGATCTTTCAACCCAACTCGTCTATTGATGTAAAACTATTTTCCAATCCGTGTAAGTTGACACTTACATGAGAAAGTTGAGAAGTTGAAAGGTGACTGGAAGACTGGAAACTTGCTTGGTTCTATTTGTTATTTTTCTTCCACATTCGGACATTTATGATGTATTGCAATCACCATCACCACTCCGTCCACAGCAACAGGCAACAGGCACCAGCAGAACAACCTTGGCAAGAATGGTAAGTATTATTTTTTTTTTTTGTGGATTATTCCTATTTCCTATCATTTCCTTTTTCATTAATACAATCTATTCGATTATTTTCAGACTTCCAAAACTTCTGTGCGAGGAGTCCGCAACAGTTGCTGGTAGCAATGTGTTTGAGAAATTTTTGCTGGTCAGCGTGCTGTTTGCTGTTGACGATGCTGGTGCTGTTGCTGGTTTAATCTGTTTCGCGCATAAGGTTTTTGGGTTGTGTGAAATGAATAAGTGCAGACACGGCAGTTCACAACTGCTTGGCTCGAGCAACTAAAAGGTTTGTGTTTTGACTAAAAGGCTCTGTTTTTTAATAAGGAATAATCATAGATGTCTATAGTTTCTATGTGTAAAGCTACATATATGTAGAGATATTTTAAGATTTAAGTACAAGTGAAAGGGTTAAATTGTGGGAAAAAAAGTGGCTTCCATTTGAATATATTATGTACATACATATCTAAAGTCACAAACTAAATAGTACGATTGCATTGTATGTTTATTGAGTACGTTCGATAACAAAAATTTGGCACTCGGACGAACGTTGATGTTTACACATCTTAACCGTGAGTCCTGGCACTTACACTTTTTTAAATTTACTATGGGATATTTTAAAATAAAGCCAAAAGCATTCCGATTTTCATCACAACACTGTAGCTGGTGCTTAAATTTTCTTTGTCTTGTTGTAAGTTCACCACTAGCCGTGTTTTTTTGGAAAAGTTATCCGTAGTACAGAGGATTTTATATGAATAGCAAATACAACATCCGCAGTAGGATCACTGCCGATAAAAGGAGAAGTGAAATCCTGCTGCGGATAGAGATTTGACGTTTATTCGGCGGTGATCCTACTGTGGATGTTGTATTTGTTATTCATATAAAATCCTACTGTACTACGGATAACTTTTCCAGATTTTACTCTAAACGTAGGTTCTTCAGTGTGAATTCCTTATTTGTTCTTTCTCTGTCAAGAATTTTTAGAAAGACAATAGCTCTGTTCAACCAGCTGCACTGGACAACTCTGGGCAGAACATATCGAGATCTGTTATGAATCTGAACTAAATCTGTTATCATAATCAGCTGTGATTATGTAAAATATTTCATCTGAAATAATTAAAATGGATGACAAACAAAAAAGTAAACTCTCACACACTATTGGTACCCATACCATGGAACACGATTTTACCTCATATGTTTCTGGGAATACCATTGCCATACTCTACTTATATGTTTATATGATATGAGTTTTAATATATTTTCTTTCATTTGTCTCCTTTTAAGAACATTTCGTTGACGAAATAAAAGATAAATATTCATTTTTACTTGATGCACCTGAGTATTTATTGAAATCTTTTATGATAAAATCACAGAAGTTTGTCTTTTATTCTTTTATGATTTTTAACAGATTTTATGACAGATTTTGGCATGCTGAATACCAAAAATGCTATTCGTAAAGGATTTTTTCTATGTTCGAATGTTTGACAGTTCATAAAAAATTTCTTAGCAGATTTTATAACAGATTTTAGCATGCCGAATACCAAAATTATCATTCATAAAAGATTTGTTGGCAGCTTAAACTTTTGTATGGAAATTCATAACAGAATAGAAGAAAAAAAAGATCTCGCCGAATAGGCCTAAATAGCAAAAAGCATGAAAGAAGAAAGCTTGACTGCTTTTACACGAAAACGATTTTTAATCTTCGTTTCTCTTTTGGCTTCCTTTCGATTGCATGGATGCTTTTAAACACAGCGATTTTTGATGAAAGTTAACTTTGCTCTATTGAAAAGGAGTTATCTCTCCGCACTCTTTACTCTAGTTAGTAAATCGAAGTTCGCTGAGCGAACGCCAAATAAAAATGAAACATACCTGAGAAATAAAGAAAACCACAAAGAAGAAAGAACCATAACTCTGCAATTTTTCCAACCCGAGCAATTTTGTGTACCCTCAACACCACATACGTCTCTCTCCTACGGGCTTAAAAATCGCAAGGTAATTGGGCCTATTCGGCGAGATCTTTTATTCTTCTATTCTGTTATTCTGCTATGAATTTCCATACAAATGTTTGAGCTGTCAAAAAATCTTTTATGAATTTTAATTTTGGTATTCAGCACGCTAAAATCTGTTATAAAATCTGCTAAGAAAACTTTTATAAACTGTCAAACGTTCGAACATAGAAAAAATCTTTTACGAATAGCATTTTTGGTATTCAGCATGCCAAAATCTGTTATGAAATCTGTTAAAAATCATAAAAGAATAAAAGACAAACTTCTGTGACTTTTATCATAAAAGATTTCAATACATACACAGATACGAGTATATCAATGAAAAATTGATATATCATCGTCGTCCATTGTGCAATACAATATTTTGCAAATATGGCTGATCTGGAATGAATTAAATAAGAATTAAATTACATTTTTGTTAAGAATGGACGTTTCATAGAACGACGACGATATGTTTTTTATTTCGTCAACAAAATCTTTTTAAAATGAGACAAATAAAAGAAAATATATTTACACACATACGAGTATTATATAAACATACATATGTATATGTAAAATGTAAGTAGAGTAGAGGACACCAATAATGTGTAAGAGAAGAGATTACTTTTTTGTTCGTCATCCATTTTAATTTTGTCAGATGAATTATTTTATTTAATCACAGCTGATTATGATAGCAGATTTAGTTCAGTTTCATAACAGATTTCGTTTTCGAAGTTGCATAACAGACTTTTATAAAAGTTCGAGCCCCTGAATACCAATTATTAAAGATCTTTTAAGATGGAAATCTTTTACGATTCATAACAGAAAATCCATAGCAGAATAACAGATGTTGCAGAATAGGCCTAAATATTAGGTGCGTTTTATTATTCACAAATCTATCTGGATCCGGATCTGAATTAAGTTTTAACATGTATTACAAAAACAATTTGGGATCCTGTTTTCTATCGGGATCTATTTCAAAGATCCAAAAATCAGTTATTACACTGGCGAGTAGATAGCTTTTTATGGTAAGGTAGTGTAAGCTATAGTGTAAAGAAAAAAGACAAGCAATAATTTAAAATTTACAAACCCAAGGATAAAAAGAGACGGACTTGATCCGTATCGTTTTATTTTCAAGGGAAGATCCAGATCCGGATCCAGATAGATTTGTGAATAATAAAACGCACCTATTGCTTCGTTTATAAGCAATCTAACCTTCCCAGCAAAAATCGTAAAATGAAAATTGCATCGTTTAAATGCGTTCCAAACTAGACCATGGTAGCAAAAAATTGTTTCCTCTGGACGTTTCCTTTCACAGCTGATTTTAAGTTAATAAAGTTTGATAGATAAAAACAACATCCTTAAATTTTTTTTTATTTGTACCACTCCTCAATAGTTTATCATTTTATTAATTTTAATTTCTTAAAAGTCTAAAATGCTAAAGAAGGTGAAGCACGTTATTCTTGTCCTCTCTGGGAAAGGTGGTGTAGGCAAATCAACAGTCAGCACACAGCTGGCGCTGGCTCTTAAGGAACACGGATTAAAGGTTTCCTGTTTATCCCATATCTACCGAAATTCGTATAACCATTTTTATAGGTTGGATTACTAGACATCGACTTGTGCGGTCCCAGCGTACCCTACCTTCTTGGACTCGAAGGCAAAGAAATTTACCAATGCGACGAAGGATGGGTACCAATTTATTCTGGCGAAGACAAAATGCTTTCTGTGATGTCCATTGGATTCCTTTTAAAAAATCGCAATGATGCCGTAATTTGGCGAGGCCCAAAAAAGACAATGATGATTAAACAATTCCTCACCGATGTTAAATGGGATGATTTGGATTATTTGATTATCGACACACCTCCGGGTATCTATTATATTATGATAGCAATATTTTTGAATTATGACCAATTGTGCCACTTTAGGAACATCCGATGAACACATAACTGTGATGGAATGTATGAAAGAAGTCAAATGTGATGGAGCAATTATTGTCACTACACCACAACAAGTTGCCTTGGACGATGTTCGAAAGGAAATCACATTCTGCAAAAAGACAAACATTAACATTCTAGGAATTATTGAAAACATGAGCGGGTAGGTTGGAGGCAGCAAGCTTATCCATTAGATCTGTCTATTTTTGTCATTTAAGATTCACATGTCCTCATTGCACCACCTGTACGAATATATTTTCTTCTAACGGAGGTATAGAGTTGGCAAAGTTTGCCAATGTCCCACATCTAGGAACATTGCCCATTGACCCAAGAGTTGGCGTTTTGAGTGGAACAACTTTGTCGGTTTTAACTGAACTGCCGGATTCAACAACTGCACTTACTTTCAAGAGTATCGTTGCTTCTCTTACAGAAGGAGTTTCCGTGAAATAGATTTTGTTTTTGTTTATTTTTAACATTTTCATAAAAAAGCATGTTAATCTTCTTTGAATGTCTCCTTTTTAATTTAAGTGGAATTTTTTGAAAATGGATAAGATACAAATTATTGCTTTTTGAACGAGAAGCTTTATCCAATCCGGCTTCATATGTTTCCAGTTTAATGAAGGTTTTAATGGAATTCATTCAAAAATCTGAAACCATTCTTGAATGAGAATTCCATGAAAAACCGGCTTCAAACTTTGATGCGACAATAGTTTCCACTATTTTGCCTTATTTTTCATTTTCTTATTAAAAGAAAAAGAGATAAATAAATTTGAGCAGGAATCCCCCTACCCAATTAACAAACATTAAATAGGTTTACAACTATTATTGTTTATTTAAAGTTCTTATAATCAAATATCAAAAAATATACATTGAATCCTCAAATATACGGATCAATGTCCTGAGAGCTTCTATAGCTCTCTGATTCGGCTCCAACCGCACATGCCATTAAAGTGTTAATAGACTTCTCCTCGCCAGCTTTGTAAACATATCCGTTTGCCTTGTCAATTACATTCTTGAGTCTCAATAAACTTTCATTGTTCTTAACATCCAAAGGTTGGAACGAGACAAGACTATAATCTTCTACCATGGAAACTATCGCCGCATTTAGTTTAGTATATTTCTGCGTTATAGGCGAAGTATCGAGGGCTTCAAGTAAGTATTTCAAATCCAACACGTCTGTGTAGAAATCCAAATTGAAGTGCAATTTTGATTCGTTTTTCTTGAACAAATCGGCTTTGCTCAGCACATTGACATGAGGCAGACCCATCTGCAGCATTGTATTCAAAGCCATCAACAGGGTCGCAACAAATTTACTTGGCTCCGAGCAGTAATGTGAGTCAATCAGATTGACAACGCACAAGTGATAGCCCAATCGTTCTAGTTTACTAAAGATGTTCGTCATTGATTTGTGATGGGTGTACAGCTCTACTTGACCCGCACAGTCGAATAAAAAATAGTTGCAAGTCGATTTCTTTAATTCACTGAGGAACCAATCAAAGTTCTCTTCCAAGTATTCCATACAGTACATAAGAGCTCCATTTGGTCCGAGATTGAGATTGTTCATAACATCTTCGACTGTAATTAGTTTCATTACATCGATTGCAGGTAAGTAGTTCATATTCTCGTTGGCGGGATCAAGATTTACTACACAAACATTGCGCCCGAGATCTTTGTAGAAATTCAAGACATGTTGGCAGTATGTCGTTTTACCAGATCCTGGTGGTCCGATTATAAGCTGGCCGTAGAGGGGATTCAAGAATTTAACATTACTTGCCGGGGATAACATTTTTAATGGGTATACAAAATGAAAACAAAAAAGTAACAATAGGAAAAATTGACACTTACATATTATGTCAATTTTCCCCTGAAATAAGTCATTCCGTTTTTGATCCGCGTATGATCGATTGCCAGTCGTCGTCTGGTTTTCTATGACACTCCACTTGACGGACGAGCGCTAAGTTGCCTGCAAGTTTTGAAGTCTTACATTTTATTTATATTTATTTACCAATTTCTTTTAAAAGAATGTACCACTGAAAAGAAAAAAAATTGTATTTATTAATTTGAATAACACACGAACAATCAATAAATTCAATAATTAATTTCACAAGTGCAGCTGTGAGTCTACTTGCTTGTCTTTTGGTGTAATGCATCTTGATCAACAGAACTTGCGCGTGTGCCCTCGGTGCCTCGGAGTAAATTACATATATAATGTTAATAATATTAATAAAGGTCATTTTTATTAAAATAAATACATTACGGTTATTCATGTAAACGGGGAAAACCCGGATAAACCTCAGAAACGAGATAATTTTATCTCCGCAGAATCGATCTGTCAAAATTTGTATGGGAAAACTTGCAAATTCCTAAGGCTAGGCGAGCACATTCAATTTTTAGTTTCGCAACTGTTTGGTTCGAGTAACTTAAAAGTTTGTGTTTTGAGACAAACTAAACAATTGCCTAAAATTAATTCGCAACAGTTGATCTTTTTTATATAAGCGCAAGAGAGAAAAGAGTGTGAGCGTGAGTAAAAGTTGCCAGTGCGCGGTGCTCTATCAACTGGTGATTAAACTATTTGATTTCGATCACAGTTGCCAGTGCGCGGCTAGCCTTATATAAGTTCATAAGGATAACAGAATCATTCAGAATTTCACCAGGCATACACGATATTGGGCAACATTTTAGTCGAATATATAAAAAAGACGATTTCATAAATTTTAATCGAATTTGACATTTTATTAAAGTTAATATTGACGAATAATTATTTTATTTTTTTAACATTGTGCTTAATTCATATCACTCACGTGAAGATGCCAAAAAGGCCTGTTAACTTAGCATTTTGCAAAATTTATCATTCTAACAGGTGTGTTCAGAAGTAATTTATTATAAAATACTCGTAGCAAGGCACATACTAATTAAAAAATGTTTACAATTGAGAAGAAGTTAGTAAACTGCTTATATATTATGCCTGCAAAAGAAAGCTGAATGTCGTCTTCAATAACATCATTAGATACATCTTTGGACTACGTAGGTACGACAGGGTATCTAATCTTTCGAATTGTTTACTTAGCATGTCGCTCGAGAAATACTTTCAGTTTCGCACATTATCCTTGCTTTCCGATATCCTGTACACAACACAACCACCATATCTTTTTCAGAGAATTACGAGGGCCTCTTCAGCCAGATCTGACCAATTGATTCAACCCCGCTACGCCTCCCTAACGTCTGAGCGCCAATTTTTCATTAACGCTTCACGTCTGTGGAATTCCTTGCCTCGCCATATCAAGAGAACCAACAACAATACACATTTCAAGGCCCAATTAAGGCAATTTTTGTCAGTATCTTAAAATTTTTGTTTATACTCTATCATTTCACCTTTCTCAGTTTATCCTTTTCCTATCCGCCTTTATTATCATCTCTTCTTTTTCTTTTTTACTTTTCTGTTCTTCTTCAATTAGTACTTCGATTTAATTTTATTGT
The DNA here is from genome assembly GCA_963931855.1 of Philhelius festivus. Taxonomy (NCBI): domain Eukaryota; kingdom Metazoa; phylum Arthropoda; class Insecta; order Diptera; family Syrphidae; genus Philhelius; species Philhelius festivus. The sequence continues at coordinate 81,216,210 of OZ007557.1, forward strand.
ATAATTTTTACCAACAAATTAATGTTATTTAAATTTTTGCTTTTAAAATGCTATCATTGTTTAATTTTATAGGTTAACACTAGTTTATAAGATATATATCTTAATGTGTATAGCCTTTCGAAATAAATAAATAAATAAATAAATAAATAAGTTAGTAGTATTTTTTTCCGTTTTACATTAATAAGGGTATTTATGTAAGCGCAGAAAACCCTCGTAAACCTCGTAAACCAGATAATTTTATCTCCGCAGAAACGAGCTGTCAAAATTTGTATGGGAAAAAGTTTCTGCAAATCTCATAAAATTATCTCACAAATTTGCTGCGGAAAGTGCAGAAATAAACTAAAGAATTATGGATTCTGACTTTAATTGTGACGTTTCAAAAAATATTTCCCACATTTACGCAAGTATTTCTTAGGGGTGTTCATGAAAACATGCTGCGGAAAGTTATATCTTTCTACAAAGCGGAAAATTATCTCGTTACATGAATACCCTTAATATAAATTTGTACATTATACACTTATATGGCCAACTTTGAATTGGTCAAGCTACGTTAGTTTTGTTTTATTAGCCGTGTTTTTTTGGAAAAGTTATCCGTAGTACAGTAGGAGTGGTCGGGACCATAAAATTATCTCACAAAGAAAGAAAGAGAACCGCGCACTGGCAACTCTTTACTCACGCTCACACTCTTTTCTCTCTTGCGCTTATAGAAAACAGCTCAACTGTTGCGAAGGCAATCGTTTAGTTTGTGTCAAAACACAAACTTTTTAGTTGCTCGAATCGAGTTGCGCTAAGTGCGCGGTGTCCCATATAAGCCCATATGTTTCATTTTAGCAACTAAACAGTTGCGAAACTAAAAATTGAATGTGCGCGCGCCTGGCCTTAGTCTATTACATAGGAGCAAGTTCGTGCGACCCAGTCGTGCATTTTATTTTCTAGATACAAGTTGAAAGTCATTTTGGAATCTACTTCGATTTTTTTCACTTCACTTTTTACTTCAAAATTACTTCGACTTTTTTTCTGGAAGTGGTATCGCTGATTTCCATCCCCAAATATTCAATATGCCTTTTTAACTTAAATACCTACCTACAATAACATATATATACATACATAGCTACCCACAAAAATAATTTTCTTCTATCCCCAAAAAATACGAATCCGCCAAAAAAAGTATTGAAACCTTACTTTGAAAATATTTTTACCTACAGAAAACAACAAGTACCAAAATCCCCACACAGCTACATCCTAGTCCAATGTTTGTGCTTTGCATACCTACACGTTTTGTATACAGTATTCCTATTGCTGTTATGTTTTAAATGTCTATCTGTTAAAACTCTTCCATAGGTACCTCTGCTAAAATCTACAGCTTAGTTGTTTTCTCTGCCGCTTAGTGAATTTCGTTTCGATCCTCTTCATGAGAGTACTATAGATCTTCAGCCATATTTATAAACTCATTATAGTGAGTACATAAGGCTTTGCAACCCTTATAATGCCTCTAAACGCAAAATCGTTATTTATAAAACTTATGTGACGTTGAATAGAGGCATTATAAGCTAAACGCGTTTGGAGGTTGAATAGTGCCTACATAAGGACATTTTAGTATTGAACTGTCACATTCACTTTGACATCACATTGAATTATAAAGATTATCAACAAAATAAAATGCCTTTGACTTGATATTGAAACTAAAACTTTGTTATTTTTATTTATTGAAACAAAAATGTTAAACTAATATATTAACAACAAATTGAATTAAAAATTGTTTAGAATTAAATAGATAAATATACTTGTTGGTGATCTCTCTCCACGCATCCTTCTTCATCCGGTGTGTTAGTGTTGTAATTTTTATTTTGCATTATTGAATTTTATCCTCAAGAACTTGTCTGGGGAGTATTCCAGCTAGGATGAAAAGAATAACAATTTAATTTTCAGTATTGTGGTAGAGATAATAACATACTTTATCTGATGAACCAAAGTTAATTGTTCGAATTCTTTTAGCTTTTGGTAGTTTCGTTTTTGTTTATTAAATTCGATAGACAGACAAGATGTTTTTTTTTTTTGTTTTTTGATAAACAGCTGAGTGTTATGAAGGCTAAATGTAATAGATTCTTACTTTTTGGTACTTTATTTGACACAAGCTCATTATAACTATGCAGGGTAGGCAAATGTTTTATAAATATGAATTTGCATAGTGGATGAATAAGTCCTTATGCGTTGCATAACTATTCACGCGTTTAGCGAATTCTAATAAATACGGCTGCTTATATACAAGGATTTTTGTTCGGAACTGTACCTAACCAGTTTCGCACTACATTACCAACCGAAATTAATTATACCAATTACCACAAGAAAATATTCGATTCGAAGTCTACTTCGAATTTTCGAAATAATGCAGCCCGTTTTCTATTATCCCAAATGGTGATATGTATTTCTGAGGTTCCTAAAACAAAATGTGAAAAAATAATAAATAAACCAATCTATTTATTACAAAAATACTTAAAAACTGTTTATTCAATATCAATAGTTATAATTTAACTGAAATTCATTCAAAATAATCAAAAATATGTGTCGAATTCCTTGGACAAAATATTTTTCTAGAGGAATGTAGTGTGTGTGTGTGCAGTAGTAGTGTCGCCATATTTTTTCCCCCGAAATAGACAAAAAAAAAAAGAAAATAACAGTATTACCGCACTAAAACAATTTTAAAGAAGAATCTAGCCAATTTTCATTGATTGCCATGAAAAACGTCTGAGATCCATAAAATCCGGATTTAAAAACAAAAATCATTTACGTTATTCACATCAAATGTGAAAAAAATTCTCTACACAGTGACCAAGTGGTAAAGAAAATTTAAAAAAAAAATACAATCCTACTCCTCCGGATCTTCACTCAGTATGCGCATGATAAACTGGAAGCTTGCGGTGGAGCCCATGGAACTAAAAGAACCATTGCATCTCTAGATATTGAAATATTTTAACCCAAAGGTAAGTTTGCGTCTGATGTGTGTTCTTGTTTATCATTTTTATCAGTCTGTTGCAGTCCTGCATTTTCCTTTTGAGAGTACAAGTCTCCTCTTTTGTTTTACTGCCGGGGGGATATGCACACTCAAACTCAATGGCTCAATGGGCATGAACAATGGTTTTTTTTTTTAAATATCTGTGAAGATGTTGCGCTCCTCCACCTCCACACATCAAAATCAACCAGAGCTACCATTCAGTTCGTTCGTATCATGTCCAATCCATTAGAATTGCCATCGGCAGTATATATTCAAAATAAATCCATCACAGACTATAAATTGTGATTGTGATGAGACTCGCAGTTTAGTTTGAGAGTGACCATCAAATCTACAAGACGTTGTCAACTCCTCGGATAAATACCAATAAGTATCTATACTTCTTTTATTACTTACTACGCATATAAGTTTAAAATATATTTTATCAAAAACTATATGGATTAAGTGTTAATTTGGTCCTCTTTCGTGCTGAAGTTGGTAAACAAATTTTTAGAATATAGTGCTCCCAACTTAGTGTATTTGTTTTACCTAAATTGCATGTTTTTCTATTTTGTTCAGTTTTCCCTCAATACAAAAAAGACCAATTTGTATCTATTTATTATTGTGTGGGTGGTAAACTTTTAGTCTGTGGGTGGAAAAATCCGGCTTCGGTTGCATTTGTTTTGGAAAACTTTAACCGGGAAAGAGTTTTTACTGCTACCATTGACATGCGCTTTAACATTAACCAAACCACATCCTGGCAATAAACTTGCAGCAGAGGAAAGGGATCTAGAAAGTTTGTATTCGAAATTTTATATTTACTGCAATTTGTAATGCAACAAACTTACCATACCCACTTCGAATATACATATGTAGCTGGACTTAATATTTTATGTACATGAAGTGTTAATGATTATGAAAAAAAAAAATCGAAATTTAATTGTATCTGTTGTGTTCTTGAGATAATTCTTTCAATTAAGATCCCCTAAGGGAGACAGCAATGTAATAACGTTATTATTTATTTATTACACACAAAGTTTTCAGAAAAGCCGAATAGAAACGAGGTTCTACACAAAATAAATATAAATGCATAGTTCGAGTGCCTTACATCGAATTCTTTTCAATCGAAATTTCCTTAAAAACAATTTGAATGTTCTCAGTTTCATTTTTCGCATATTTCAATAAAACAAACTTAAAAGAAATGTTTAAATACATACAGTTACTCACAAAATTATTGGGCCAAATCTCTTTCCTGACGTTCAAAATGTGTTTTTAAAAAAGTAATGGTTTATTTTAAAACTTGTAAGTAACAATTAAAATGAAAAAATCCATTCTTTGGATGTAAGGAAAAGAAAAAAATAAGAAAAATTGCATTTTAAGTGTAGTTTTTAACATCACAAAATTATTGGGTCAAAATACTTAAATATTATTTGGACACTATAATTTATATATAATTTTAATGTTCAGTACTCTGTTGGATTTCCCTTCCTATAAATAACACTTTTAAGCCTTCTTTGCACAGATTCAACCAAGTTTTGTGTTGTTTAAGACCTAATTTTACTGCATTCTTCAAATAAAACTTTTTTAAGACCCGTTTTGTTCGAAATGGTATATTTTTTGACTCCGCGATCTTGAATTTCCCATAATTTCTCTATAGAGTTGAAGTTTGGGCTTTGAGGTGGTGTTTGGATTACTTTAGGGCAAAAATAAAGCAACCATTCTTTTACAATTCGAGATTTATGCTTCGGGTCGTTGTCTTGTTGGAATTGAAATGTGCTTAGAATACCCATTGATTCAGCATTTTGCCGTAAATTTTGTTTTAAATGTTTAAATAAACCATTCGGTCCATGATTCCGTCTATGAAAACCAAATAACCAACCCCCACCTGTGACATACAGCCTCAAACCATAACCCTACTCCCACCGTGTTTTACGGTTGGTAACAGGTTTTCATTGTTTAGCTCTGTAATGACCTTGCGCCATGCCTTACCTTGACCATCTGATCCAAATACATCAAATTTACTTTCGTCTGCAAAAAAATAACTGTTTTTCAGTAGTCTAGTTCCTTATCTTTTTTTTTCTCTTTTTTCGATTTTGTTTATTTATGAATGGTTTTTTTCTGGCCACTCTGCCTTTATATCCATTTATTCTGAAAACGCAGCGTATGGTTTCTGGGTCAACAGTTTTTCCACAATAACTTTTTAACTCAGTGGCCATTTTTGGGACGTTTATGTGTCTATTTTTTCGAAGGTTTTTGTAAAATCCACCTTTGATCATGGTTGTTTAAGATACCTGGGGCCTATTTCACAAATCATACATTACATACAATGTATGATTTTGACAGGTTTGATGTATCATTTCTGTTTCACAGAATTGTTGTATGACCACTGTCATACAACATTGTAATCGACTGGAATATTTCCAATGAGATTCTGTAATTTGATGTAATGTATGATAATCAATTTATTGTAATGATGTATGTAATGTATGTGATGTATGATTTGTGAAACAGGCCCCTGAGCGTCGAGAGTTAGTCTTGAATTATATTTTAATTTTAATTTTTTGACTTCTGAATTGTAATTTCAACTGAACTCCTTGGTATTTAACAAATCTGCAATTTCCCTTTAAGTTTTCCCTTTGGTATAATGGAAAATTACAAGTTGCATCTTGTCAAAAGATTTGTTTTTACCTTTTCGAATGGAGAATGCAGTAAAATTAGGTCTTCAACAACACAAAACTTGGTTGAATCTGTGCAAAGAAGGCTTAAAAGTGTTATTTATAGGAAGGGAAATCCAACAGAGTACTTAACATTAAAATTATATATAGATTATAGTGTCCAAATAATATTTAAGTATTTTGACCCAATAATTTTGTGATGTTAAAAACTACACTTAAAATGCAATTTTTCTTATTTTTTCTTTTCCTTACATCCAAAGAATGGATTTTTTTCATTTTAATTGTTACTTTCAAGTTTTAAAATAAACCATTATTTTTTAAAAACAAATTTTGTACGTTGTTTCTTTTTGATTTAACATTTAAGTCAGGAAAGAGATTTGGCCCAATAATTTTGTGAGTAACTGTAAGCTAGTTCAGAAAAAACAGATCTCAGAGATCTGAGTAATCTTAAAATATGAAAAGCCTTCATCGGAAGAGTCTCGTTCTCGTTTCGATTTCCATTCAATCACTGCAGATTTGAGGATCAAATCTTATGTCGATTTCCTTTACACATGAGAAATCAATTTCTGTGTATAGATTTCGATCTCGAGAGATTTTACGTTTTTTCACACCAAAAAATCGATTTATTTTGACAGAGATCAAAATCTTCGAATCTGTATTTGAAGAAAGATTTACATGCATACGAAATACGCACACCAAAGGAAAAAAATTGATGCGGGATCGAAATCCTCAGTGTGTAAAAGAAATCGACATTAAATGTGTGACAAATAGAATATGAAATTGAACAATTTTTCCAATTAGTTAACAATGCTGCGAAATTTCTAATTGAAACTAATAAGTTGGGATAAATATCAGTTGGGCTTTAGTGCGTGTGAAAAAGCGTGTAAATCTTTTTGACATCAGGATTTGAAGCGAACGATCGAAATCTGAAAAAGATCAAACAGATGAAGAAAAAAAATGGATTTTTCAGGTGAAATGGAAATTGTATGAAAAGCATCCCCATATTATGATACTGGATCATCCATGGTTTAGTGTTTTTGTGGTGTATCTAGGATCATATTCGGTATTTGCTGGTCGTCTTACATACATACTTTCATCAGTTTAAAGAATATTCCTATGTGGATTTTTATTTAGAAGGAGTTCCCTCAATCGTCTCCTAACTGTATGGACATCGCATAGCAAATCAAGTTCACTCATTATTTCCGTAGCTGCTGTAGTTGGATGCGCTCTTGAAAACGGAATAACACATTTGATGCAGGATGACGTTAAAACTTTCTTACGCCCGGGGGTTTCAGCTTTTTCTTCAAAATTTTATGGCATTTTCGATGAACAACAAGATCAGACACACAGACAAGATCCTTAATACCATACCATCCTATCTTATTGGTTTTCTCGTCCATAATAAGCTTTTGAATAAGTTGACGTCTGGTGTGCAGTGTTTGGCACGACCCACTTCAAAGGAACAAATTCAACAGTTTTAAAACTAATTTTTGTTAGATAGAATGGTATTGAATTGACTGGATATGTTGCATGTATTAAAGCGAAGCAGGTGATTAATATCCAATATGCTGTTGCATGCTGTGCTTAAAGGTGATATGTTGTGTTTTTGAAGTTGATGTTGGGTAATTAGGAGAAAAGTGGTCTTTGTTAGTCCTAGAATATTGTGTTGGGTGGCAGAGCCAATCTTCCAGACGTTTCTTTTTAATCTAACTGTGAAAATGCTTTATGAGATCGAATTTGGAATATGCCTTGAAAAGTTGGTCAGGAGATTTCGCTGCTAGATTAGCTTCCAGGTCTGGAATATGTTATTACCTAATAAAGTTTCCGAGAAAAAAATTCCCAAAAATCTTGGTTTTTTTTGCCGTTCTAGACCGTACTAGTACCTTAAGAGTTAAGTATTTACTTTGATTTTAAACTTTGTTAATTAATGTATCGTGTTCAGGAATTTTTACATTGTTCTTTTTTTCGATTACTACCCTTGGTAATTAAGGACGTGTATCCACCTGTAGAAGTGAGAAAGAAATTCGTTTTCAGAAGGTTGTAAAAGATTTTCAGATGAAGTATGGGCTATACCTATTGGCGAAGCATAATATCTATCTTCCATTTGGGTAATTCTTTTACAAATCGAACACCTTTCTGACCGACCCATTTCCGATTTGGCTGAAATTTTTTTTACGTGTTCTTTATCGAAAAAGAAAAGACACCTGTCCGAGGAATTTAATTTTCTTTTTGTTTTTTTCGAAAATAGAGAGGGTTGAAAATTTCAGATTTCGGTGATTTTTGGTTTGAAGACTGATTTTCAAAAATTCATAACTCCGGTTCATTTTAAGCTAGAGACACAATTTTTTTCATTTTGAAGGTAAAAGAGTGAATTTTAAGAAAAAAAAACATTAAAAAAATGTTTGAACAATTTCATATTGTTATAAACAATTGAAATGTTTGAATCAATTTTTAACAACGAAACCCACCACTTAGCGTGTTTAAAGTCGTTACGAATTCCGTCTTCTGATTTTTTACACGGTTTTGGAAGCATGGTTTTGTTTTTTATCGGCGCCTTAACCTATAAATGATCGCGTTAACCTATAAACACACGAAATGTTGCAATGACTATGGAACGAGCATAAAAGTATTAGCGTGACAGAGGAGGTGAATGAGTAAACTGTTAATTGCAATAAAAACTGCGACACTATGTAAGAGAAAATTAGCACAAAACGCTTTAAGCTATTTACTTGAAAAAACCACTCAATAGCACGAACTCACTTTATCGCATGGATTGGTGAGAGACAGAACAGAAGCTGGAACAGCTGAAGTAAAGATTAGATAGAGCCTTTAAAGGAGTCATAAAAACTAAGTATCATGACTGTCAGCCAACGCTTGTTGGCGGGAAGATTCGAATTTAAAATCGAAGATTCTTATTAAACGACGGATGTAGTATCTTCTTCTTCCTTTGTTTCGGCGCTGTTATGATCTCGATGTCGAGGGGATCATAACTCTCCCACGTATCTGCTTCACACTAGTGATCCGCCTGTGGGGTTCGCCGGGTTGACCTCAGAAATCGGCGGCAAGCCTCCCGGTTTTGTATTGTTCCATTTCTGAGGCCAACTGAATGCTGGTGTTTTTGCATTTGTTTGTACCAGGAGTGTTTAGGCCTACCTTTCTTTTTATTCCGAATTGGAACGTTGTATGATATTGCCTTTTTGACGGGGTTCTCAGGATCTCTCCTTTGAACATGGCAATACCAACTGAGTCGGTCGTGTTCAATTTTTTGGGAAATGGTATTCTTAACATGAAGGCTTCCTCGGATCTTCGTACTTCTAATTCGATCAAGCTTTGTAACTCCTGCTGTCATACGAAGCATCTTCATCTCAGCTGCCGTTAGCTTACTCTCATACTTTTTGTACATTGTCCAACATTGTGAACCGTATGTGAGTGCTGGACGCACAACTGAAGTGAACGACGGATGTAGTATAATCACTATTTTTCTTAATTTTTTAAATTTTTATTATTAAATAACATTAGCTGTGTTTTATTTTCCTGCAGATCTGATCCAGATTGGATCTTCATTTAAAATTACATGTATAATAAAAACAACACAAGGCCCAGTTTTGTTTGTATTTGTTGTTTTACATGTTATTTTGAAAACAAAATCCAATCCGGATCAGATCTGCGGGAAAATAAAACACAGCTATTATCTAATTAAATAAAAATTAAATAATAACTACATTGTACATCATTCAGTTCATTATTTATCATTTCACTACAATATAATATATATTATACTCTAATACAGAGAACACACAATGGTATAAGGCGAGAATACGAGGTTTACTTTGCAACTGGCGCGCAGGCGCGCTGATCTTTTTAATTTGTTTGCAATAATAATAATCGTTTCTCCATTAATAAAAAAAGCATGGTCGTACTTTAAACACGCTGTGTCTTTTCTTTTTCGATAATGAACACGTAAAAAAAATTTCAGCCAAATCGGAAATCGGTCGGTCATTTTTTGTTGGATTTCGTACGGTTTGTAAAAGAATTACCCATTTATAGCTGATATTTTAATTGGGCATATTTTGTTTCAGGGGGTTTTCATAGAAACCGTATGAAGGTATTTTTTTTATTGCTAATGCGTAAGAAAGCAAAGGTGTTATTTTAGAACCCTCATAAATTATTGTATTCTTAAACCATTTTCCGCCAGGTCTTCTGAACTTGGAGATGCATTTTCTTAATACATACATATCTTTCGATATGTATGAAGTTACTTGGCGAAGGTGGATTATATTTTGAGCAATTTATAGATAATTTAACTTTCTTACTCGCTGTTACGGCGAGGTGGTAACGCTTAGATGAAGCATTCCTAAAGCATATTAATTCAGATTTTTGGATGTTGAAAAAGATTTCCCATTTATCAAAGCATGTGGTCTATCATGTGGAATAAAATAATAAATATAAAATGGTATCATCTGCATATTGCATTCCATTATAAGATCCAATTGATGACGGGAAGTCATGGATAAAACATTATAAAGAAATGGACCAGGAAATATCTCTGGGAAACTCCTGAACGTACTTCGATGGAGTCAAAATAGACTGTCATATTTGACTGACATATTTGACTTTATTTGTGCTTAAAGTTTTTCAGCAATTAGGATTAATACCTAAGATATACAAAAATCGACTTTTAATTTTAAAAATCACATACGTTGCGCCATATACAAATATCCTCATATTTGAAATTTTTTTGAAATAAATAATGGAACTGGAGGGATACAAATTAAAATTGGCCTTTATAGGGCCCACTCTAATATGTATATGCATACATTTGGACACACATATATCACATAAATCCATAAACAAATACAGATCCATAGAAATGCTGTAGCATGAATGTTTGGTCAGAACCAACATAAAAACCGAATGTTATATTTAAAATATGTTAAAAAATTTAGAATGGGCAGACTAGAAAATTCAATGATTTTTAACTTAACTTCTTTGTAATGTTTTTTCCCGCTTTGAACTGATTAGCATATACCTATGTATTATATGTATATATAATATACCTTTACCAATAGTTCTTTATTATTTATTTTTCTTTTCTTTTAAGGTTCTTAAAGGTCAAAACAAAATGGAAGGGGAAATTATAAGTATCAGTGATAGTGATGAAGAGGCTGTGCCTTATACATCAGCTTCAATGTCATCATCAAGCAAATTGAAACAAAAACAACTAGAAGCATCAACGATAACAACATTTTCGCCGGGAAGATCAGCATCATCAGGATCTACAATGTCATCACCCTCATCGAATCTTGACATAACACAAACAAGTTTCGAATCAACATGTGGAATGGCACTATACAAACCTTTGGGTGCTGATTTGATGGCAGCACGGCAATTAGAAGCAATGAAGAAAAAAAAATTATCCATAATGCAACCATTTCCAGTTGTTAGAGAAGTTGTTAACAAAATGAGGTCGGCGTTAGGAACTAACGGTTCACAGTTAAATGTGCTGGCACTTGCTCAACAGTATATCACGTGAGTAGGATTTTATATTTCATGTAACTTCTTCTAAGCTGTTGTTTTTCAAGCTGGTATATAAGTTTGTATTTTGATTCATCTAAAAATGTGTACTTATAAATCAGCCCCAAACAAATATCTCAAGTACTGACAACCAGGGGCCTGTTTCACAAATCATACATCACATACATTACATACATCATTACAATAAATTGATTATCATACATTACATCAAATTACAGAATCTCATTGGAAATATTCCAGTCGATTACAATGTTTTATGACAGTGGTCATACAACAATTCCGTGAAACAGAAATGATACATCAAACCTGTCAAAATCATACATTGTATGTAATGTATGATTTGTGAAATAGGCCCCAGAAGTATAATTTGGCAATAAGTAGGATAGTCAAGTCCACTTACAAGTTACAACTATTGATTCGAATCAGAATACATACAACATCATTACATTTATGTCTTTCTATTTTATTTTTTTTTTGAGGTTTGGAAAAAAGTCGAAGATATTCAATTAAACAAAATGTCACTTTAGTTAAGGTTTAGCCAACCTGATAGTTTACTAAAATTAAACAAAGTTAGACAGCATGTCAGAAAATGTCAAAAATTAAAGAAATTGTGGAAAGTGATTTATAAATCACTTATATCATTGATTTACCTTCAATATTATAAAATTTTAACTATTCTTAATACTGTTGGCATACCGTTTATTGAATAACTATCAATATCCCGTTCGATCATAACTTTCGATTCACATCTATATTTCGTCCAATTCAATTGAAATAAGTTTATTAAATCATCTTTTGATCGCAAAGCCTTGTCGCTCTTCATATATTTTTGAAATTCTTAATACGATCAATTTTTTGTTTTCATTGTAATTTAAACTCAATATAAATATGTATACGCTTTTGATTTTCCTTCAACGGATAATAGAATACTACTACTATAGAACAAGCTTATAAAGAAACGCTAACATGAGAAATAAGGAAATTTTGCGAAATATTTTGATACAAATGAAAACGTCTTCTTCGGAACATGCAAAAATTACGGACTTCTTTACCAACTTATTACTTGTTCATGTAAAAACAGAAGTGATCCAAGAAGTATTCACGAAAATAAAATCACATATTTTGAACACAATACAAAAACGTCAAAGGTAGGGCTTATTTGAAAAAAGTGGTGCTGTACAGAACTTTAATTATATTTGCTCTAGATAATTTGTTGACGTACATACAGTGGCGAGCATATGTGGATACATAATGCTCAAAATTGACTTTAAGTTGCTGTAAAACTTGGAAAAATAAAGCTACATATTAATAATTTTTTTTCCGGTTTAAACTCTTTATTTTTTAAGAAACAAAAAATATAAAAACATATTTTAAAACTGAAAAGAAAAATTAACTTTTAATTCATTTAATAAAAAAAAATCAATGTATCCACTTCTGACGGTGAAAATAAAAGCGTTTAAAGCGTTTAATACTACATTTTTAGTATGTTGTCCAAAGCCCTTGGCTTTAATGACGTCATTGAGACGTTTGGACATGCTTTCTACTAATTTTTTGATTAGTCCTTGCGGAATGTTGGCCCACTCTGTCTGAATCCGGGACCAAAGCTTTTTGGTGCCTTATTGTACCGTTCCAGTCTTTTTTTTAAAAGAGCCCATAAATTTTCTATGTGGTTTAGGTCTGGACTTTGCGCAGGCCACTGCATCGTTTGAAAGGTATGCGTAGGATCTCCATCCTGTTGAAATAAAACTTCATCTTCTGGGTATGCGCTTTCGTCCACGAAGTTTGGTAAATTTTCCTCTATAATACAAAGATAATCTTCTTTTTTCATTATTCCATTAATTTTCACTAACGGTCCGACATTCCACCAAGTGAAGCAGTCCCATATCATTAAAAGAAGAAAATACTCGTAAGTTCTTACAAATTATGCTCAAATTATAACATAACCTCGTAAACAACGAAAAACCATTTTTTTTTTAATTTTCATACGGAAACATCTCAAAAATGTGAAGTAATAGAATATTTCCGACTTCATATTCGAGTTCAGGACACCAAAAACCTTGGCAAAAGTATAATTGTTACAAACAAATAGTTTATTCATTACTCGTATCGTTTTTTGAATTCAAACATGGTACAATATACAAAATAAAAATTAAACTGAGCAACACATAAAATTTATGTATTCAGCTTTATTTCAAAAATTATTTTTTTTACACATGAAAGTTACCAATAGCAACTGTTGCTGACGTACGTTTTGACAAAACGCAATACAGTGAAAACAAAACATTTGTGGGAGTTAGTATGTACTCCCACTTGGCAATTATATGAGCCTTTTCCACGAATTTGAAAGTATCCCGGGTGCTAGCAGCAACTGAGCAAGGATATTTTATATGTTTTTGTGAAGTTGATGGCAATGAACGTGTATGCAACCTGTAGCAATTATTTTTTTCCGGAATAAAGAGAAATAAAATAAATACATGGTTTAAAAGGAGAAGGCGGTAGCTTTTAATCAGATTTATCAGACTTATCATTTTTTTTATTTTTTTTTATGAGCTGGTTTATCTCTATCTTTATTATTTGTTATACACAGCACACACATTGATAGAGATACTAGGTTTTTTGTTCTTCCTTGGTGAAAAATGGACCGTTTTTAAATCATAGTATAAAATAATTTCAAACTAGATTAATTAAAATTTCGTATAAAATAGTTTTTAGATTACTATCAATGAATTTACATAATGTATAAGTATTTTTTTGTATTAATGTAATAAAATAAAGTTTTTTTTTTCAATTCAAGTAATGTTCTGTGAATTATAAATTACATATATAAAATTTACACTTCACAAAAACAAAATTTTAATTAGTTTTGAAAGCGTTTGCATGTCAACTTTGTTCAATATAATTTAAAAGCTCCATGTTAAAAAAAGTTTAATATTCGAAAGCTAACCATATCTGTTCATTTTTAATATTTTGCAAAAAGCAACATTTCTTTTCATAACAACGCATTGCTAACTCCATAAAAAAATGACAGGAGTTTCTTTTTCGTAAACATACAAAAAAATTGGGTAGATTTTAGTTTCTGTTGAAAACTCCAGCAGTCAGTCCTTTTTAAATTTAAAAAAAGTCTATTCTATCGGAATAATTCTACTTTATTATTCGATAATTAAGGCTTAATAGAGTAAAAAACCTAGAAGAAAAATAAAATCTATTTGTTTCGAGAATACTAAAAAAAGATTTTGCAAATTTGAATCGAGTTTGACATCATACATTTTACTTTACTCATACTTTATCTATTTTCTTTGAACTACCTACATACATAAATAGCTCTTTGATATTTATATATTATACAAAAAGGATTCCTAAGGCATGTTTAGCTGCAGTTTGTGAAAAAAATAAGTTTTAAAATGATGCTTTAACTTTAGGCTCTAATCAAAGAATAAGATTTTTTGAAAATGAGAGCTTATAGAAAAATATTTTTACTTCCGACTTATAGGTACTATAAGGCAAGTTATGCATTCGTAAAAAAAATCGAACTCGAGATTTCGATCAAAGTTGACATTACGATAATAACGAAGACCAAAAAAGTGGGTCTCGCAATTCTGTCTGTCTGTTCGACTACAGCTAAACTGCTCGGCCGATTTTCTTTAAACTTGGTTGATATGGGTTTTATTTTTTTCCCCCCGGATGTTTTTTGATTTGATTTTTTAAGACCAAAAATAACGGTACCTACCATACGATTTTTTTTTCGAAATTTTATAAATATTTTTTTTTCTCAAAAACTGTCCCACAGATTTAAAAAAAAAAATTCATAAAATTTCATTTAAATTTCATTTAGTTAAACCTAGATAATGAATGAAAAAAATTTTTCAAAAAATTATTATTTTTGGCACCCCCCTTGGAACCATTTTTTTTTGTTTTTGATTTTTTCATCGACATATCGGATTTTAATAAAGTTTTTCTTATAGAGATGCTTGTAAAAACTTTAAAAAACATTGCATTTCAAAACTTAAAAAAAAATATTTTTTGAATTTTTGAAAAAAAAAATCATTTTTTTTTTCTTGGAAAAATCAATATTTCAAAAATGGGTCAATATTTTTTTTTGGAAATTTAATTTACATTCGTATAATAATAAAAACCTAAAGTTGACGTACCAAGTTTTTTTTTAATATTTTAAAAATTTTATATATAAAACCTTATTTTATTAAGAAACCACTACAACGACTTATAATTTTTGTTCTTGCGTAAATTCATTCTTACTACTAAAAGAATTTAAAAAATGATGATAATTTCATCCTTATGAACAGTTTTTTCTAATAACATTCGTTTTTAAAATTCCTAGTCTATTACATAGGAGCAAGTTCGTGCGACCCAGTCGTGCAATTTATTTTCATCAGCTTAATAGTCTATTATTCTATTTAAAAATGATCTCGCTTCACTAGTAATTTATATTTGTTTTATTAATATAATATAGTAGAATAGAGATCTTTTGTGCTCCCACATGAATCAGGATGAGCTTGCTCATCTTACAATTCTTTCTGCAAATCTATTATTCTTAGAAATTTTAGTATTTGGGGCACCTTCAGAAGGGATGGGTTGCTCTCTTAAAACTGATACTGTCCTAGATAGTTTATCCTTAGGGCATGAGTGGTGGACAACACTTTTCTAGTATGTGGTCTTGTGTTTCCTCATGCATGTTGCAGAATCTACATATAGCAAGTAAACGTTGGTGTCTTCTAAATTTGCAGAGTCCAGTGAGGATACTCGTTATTATCCTTAGGTTGTTCCCACTTAAGCTTTTCCAGTTTGTGAAACGTTTTTGGTTGTAATTGCCCAGTAGTGGTTTCGCCTATATTAGTTTTGGGATTTATTTCCAGTTTTTGGATCTACTTGCCTTCTCTTCTTGTTTGATTTTGTTTTTGATAATATGTATATTGATAGAAATAGGGCTCAGACCCTGTTAAAGGGGTTGATGCGCCTATTTTTGCTGAGGAGTCTGCCTCCTCGTTTTCATGAACACCCACGTGAAGTATGACCCTGTTCTGTTTGCCAAGTTCGGTTAGCCTGTTTGGGAGCTAAGTATATTAATTAAGTAATTCACACTTTTCATTCTTATTTCCATTTAAAGAAAAAACTTTTCCAAATAAAGTTCCGTAAACTAAAAACATTTTCAAACAAATGGGAATGTATATTTTATAAAACTATTAAGGCTTCACGAGTATGTATTTTAAACTGTAGGATTTGCTTTAACTTTGATAATTATGCTGCATCAATTAAATACGCTTCAAAAAATGAGTTTTCAAATTTCAAAGAAAAAAAAAATATTTGTGGTTTTTAATTAACTTTTTATTATGGCTCAACGCTTTTAAGGTAATTAATTATAATTCTAAATGGCTCAAATACAACAGAGTGTCGAGATGAACTTCCTCCTTCTAAAAGAAGTCTTTAAAACAACCCGTTGCAGGGAAATAATGTACACACATATCCGTACATAATTGTGTTGGCATATTTATTTTTTTTTGTGTTTGATGGGTGTTAGTTACATTACATTCGTCTGAAATGAAAAAAAAAACTCGAAATTTGTTTTTGTTATTTTAAATGGTGATTAAAAATTATCCTCTTTCAGTCCATTTTTATTAGCGATATAAATATGTATGTATCTATGTACATAAATAAAGGTATTATATGGAAGGTTTAGCATTTAAAAAAAATCAAAGTCAAGGTTTTGATCAAACTTCACATTACGATGATAGAGAACACGAAAGTTGTGTCCCGCGATTTCGTCTGTCTGTACCTCGACCCACAGCCTAAATCGCCGAAGCGATTTTCTTGAAACTTGGTACTTAGGGGTCTTTGGTGATTCCATAGTGGAGGAATTGAAAAAAAAAAAATAACTGGATCTCCATAGATAATTTATAATTAGTTTTTAGGAAGAAAACAAACGATTTGATTGTGTTTTCTATTAGTTCGTATTTGTCTTTTAAAGATGCTTTAAGCCATTACAAAAAATAGTCATGTTTTACGTATACAATTTTTCTTAAATTCTAAGCCACTTCAATGTTAGAGCAAGGACGTGATTTATTAAGTTTGTTAAAACTTTTGCAAACTCTTTTTTCCAACGAATTACGAAATTAGTAATTAAATTTAAATGACTAAAGGCTATTCAAACAAACAGATATGGCTTATAAAATTATTTTTTATTTTTTTTTAAAATCTAAATACGTATTTGAATTCATCGCTTGTCTTTTTTTCGTACACTCTTAAAATAGTACGACAGAGCATCTTGTTTCTTTTATCTTGTTTTTTTTTTTCCCAGTGCGGATGCGAGTTGTATATGCATGTTTTACTCTTTGTAATTGAATAATGTGTACATATGCATATCTGGATATACTATTGAGGCATTGGGGGGTAAGAAACAAAATTCGTTTTCTTAAAGTCCGAAATTCATCTATTTTAAGATTTAATAGTTTTCCCAGTAATGCAAATAAATTCCATAACTGAAAAAGATGTTTTCATCATATCCGTTGTAAAAAAAAAATGTAAGAAAAGAAAAAACTGGACGCCATCCCAATATGTAGCCATTTGCCGAAATTAACGTAATTATTTAATAAATTGATTGGTTTCTGTTCGATGTGTTTGGGAACTATCGGCTTTTAAAATTAAAATCTGTTAATGGAGGGAAAATTATACTATTTGTATGATGATCTTGTTTTACTTTTTCGGAACTTTTGCAAAAAAAGTATTTTAGTCTTAAATTATGATCAGGAGCCTATTTTCATAAAATATGTACAAACCCACATACATATCAAACCGTTTAAGACTTCTAAATCTATGTTAAATCATACAACAATCTGTGCGGCGAAGATCGACTAAAATAAAATTAATTTTAGTCGTGGTTTACAATTTTTAAGGAACTGGATCGTTTAAAATAAGAATCTAGGACAGAACTTTCATGGTAGGGTAGAACTTTCAGAGGAGCAATTTCAATGGTTCTACGAAAGCAATGAAATACAATGAAATCCTTAATGCACTGATTTTTTTTTTTCAGTTTCCAGTACACCTTTATTTTTGACGTACACTTAAGCATTTATAGTTGTCATCTAAACCACCATTTAATTTTACCACAAAAACTCATATTGAATAAACATGTACAAGCACTCCACCTTAAATAAGTAGGTATAGTGCAGTTGATAACTATCTCCACTCGACCTCTACTTTACTTTATAAATGCTTGACCTGCCTTTATCAAATGGGAAATAATTTTTTTTTGCGTCAACCTGACTCCCTGCTATAAGGATGTTAATCCTCCACTTAATTCAGTCAACTTAAAATATGTAGGGATATCATCATTTTAACCACCTGAATTAGTTTTCCTATTTTCCCCGTGTCTCTTCGACTTCGATCGGGCACAGCTCTACTCCTATCCGCAGTTGTCTGGCCGATGTGGTCGACTAAAGGCACCTGTATGTTTGCGATTTTTCACCATCAAATTGCATAAATATACATACATATGTATGTATTTTAACCCTCCAGTTCGTGACTGTTGCTTATGAGTTTGCTTACATCTGAACTCTTTCATTTTCATTCAACGCAACGAAAGCATAATAAATACACCATTTAAAAAAGCTTTGGTTTTTTTTTTTAAGTAGCTTGAAAGTTTCGGACACATATCATCATTTATCATCTTCACACTATTCACTACAATATTCATGTGCAACTATACACATTTCCTCTTCCTAAGTTTATGTTTAATAACAATACAAAAGGATATTGATTTTTCCATCCTTCCCCAATTATTAGCAAAATAACCCCACTTACATTAAAACCTTTTTGAATATTGCTTTTAAGCGGTTAGGTTCCAGGTTCTTACTTTTTGATTGTCCATTGCACATTTTCTGGACGCCTGGTTGGGTTGATAACTATGCTCCTCTGCTACATTTGTCAATTCAGCTGCAGCCGTTTTATGATGTACGTTTTCCCTGTTATAAATTTAAAACGTAATGCATAATAATATTTAGTCAGAGAAACTTATAATATATAAATAAATCAAAAAAACTATTGTTTGGTAGATTCTCAAAAACAAGAAACAGGGCTCACCATTATTGGAAGAGGTAGTACAGAATTTATAGTTTTCAGCGCAGACGTTATTGCTAAGCTTTTTATATAGGATAAGCAGAAAAATAGGTGAACATTAACAAAAAGATGCATTGGATGCATATATTTTGTACATACATACACACACATATGTTTTATAGGCTTAAGCTCTCATGTAGACACTTATTCAAAATGTATAATGTTATATGAATATTCTGTAGGAAAGGATAGATAAGATTAATTTTCAAATACAGAATACAACAAAAAAATCGCAGACTCTTTCTTAAACAAACTTTAACTCAAAACTATACTACTATTAAATGTTATATTAAATTTCATGTTTTTAAATGTCCTTTTATACATATTCTCAAAGGAACATTGCATGATATAATTTCATGTTATACACCTATGTACATTGCAACTAAGAAATTTTACCGCGTAGTTTAACAACATCCAAAAAAAACTAATAAATGTACACGATAAAGGTGTTAAAAGGATCAACGGTGGTTTGTTAAGTTCCAGTTACTTGTGTATTGAGGAGTTTAAGGTTCTGTCTACTATATTACTATTCTTGAACAAAAATTGATTAATTTTTCTTCTTAATTTAATACATTTGAATAATTTTTTATTAATTTTAGATCGTTAAAGTACTACCAAGCATCTATAGTCAATTGTCCGAACAGGTGTCGTCTGCTGGCGAGACATATCATACAAACAATGTGTTTAATAAGAGACCTCAGTAGGCATTTTTTCGACGTAAGTAACACGTTGGCAATGTTTTTTCAAGCAAATATTTATAATGTATTGTTTTTATTTTACAGAGTCCTCATTACTCACAAAAAATATGTGAACTTCTTGCTATATATATATATTTTGAACTTCAATGTGCAGGAGATTTCAAAGACTCGAAAATAAAGATTGCAGAAAGAATAATCCATAATATTCATCTGCATCTAGAGGTAAATTTATAAAGTTATCTATATTATGTACATATTTGGATTTAGTTAAACATGTATACAAACATTTTAATTTATTTTAGAACGCGCACTCAAATTTTGTGTTGCGAATCTTTTCCTTTCTCTCCAACATGGGTAAAGAAAATGAAATAGCAACAAAAGTTTTCCAGTGAGTATTATTCAAAATATTTTTTTTTTCGAAAGTTAAAGTTGTTTCCGTTTTTATAATCTTAGACGATTAATCCCTGAGGTAACAATAATGGTAAAAAATGAGTTTCCTGATCGACTGTTTGTTCAATACCTGATTGTGTTTTATCATTGGAAAGAAGCATGGAACGACTATGAAGATCAACAAAAAGTTGTTGCATTTGCAAATAAGTTTATGAAACCTATGAGCACGATTAAAACAAATAAAATCTATGCAAAGCACCTGCCATGCTATGTTAGGCGAGATGATGCAACTGGATATTTTCTCACAAACATGGTATTTTTCAATGACTTAAGAAATGTAAGTGTATTTCCCAGAATAGTGAATCGTGTAGTTCATTAACTAAAAATATATGTTCTTAAACAAGTGGTACTTCATATACGGCCAACCATAGATGTTTTTTATGAATTTTTAAAGTTTTTTTCATAAACAAAAATTCACGAATGTTTCGCGAGAACTGATTTATATAATGAATTGTTTTTTTCAAAATTTTAGAAGTTTTAACAAAATCAGTATCATTGTTTTTGAGCAAATTGAATATAAAAAATACTTCGATGGGAGATACCATTAAGAATAAGTTGTTTTGGAACTTTTAAATCATAAGTTAGCTATTACTAGAAGAATGTATAACTTGTCAATAATACCTACGTGTATGGCCTTGGTCCGTTCTCAGCCGCTGCAAAAATAGGTCTTGTCATGAAAAGTGCTGCTCATTTGACGTTCGGAATAACACGCGCGTTGAGAGTTGTAAGTTTCTAAGGTTAGGCTTTCTACGAGACGTAATCAACTCTTATTTATTTTTTAACTGAATGATGATTTTTTTTGAAATTATGTTCTTTATTGTAAAATATTATAATATATTCGTTCCAGAAATCACATGGTTTTATATTCAAACTATCTAAGGAATCAATTTTAGTATTTTAAAAAATGAAATTCATTTGAAAACTCAAACGTGCTTGTCCATATAGACGTTCGATACAGTAATTTTGTTTAATTTCAATATCATTAATCAACATCAATCAATAAAAGAGTTGATAACAATCTTTCATGAGCTTGACTTTATAATTTAGTTTAAAATTATCTATAGCTGACCAATTACTGAAAGTACCAGTTTTTTTTTTAAATCAAAAGATGAGTAAATATTAACTTTTTGAATAGAACTTATAGTATACATTGAAAAAAAAAAAACATCAATTTCCTTCTGTTCAACCCTATTATAGGCATCAATATTGGATGGAATTCAAGAAAACGGACCTGCCTTAATTGTAAGTACATTTAAGTTTAATATTTTGTTTTAAACACCTACAGTCAATGATGATTATGTAAAAGGTTTGATTTTTAAGTCGAGCCGGTGCGTGGTTGTTACTTAAGGACCTCAGCACTAGACCTCCTTTTAAAAATGAAAACAAATTTATCTGAGACACATTTTATACTCGTATATATACAATACATACACACATTACTTACCCCTTTTAAAAAAATACCTATGTATATATTTATTGCTTCTGATTCATTTCTTCTTTATATTACAGGATCTAAGTGAGGATGAGAAAATATATCCAATTATTGATTTATCAGAATACACTCTAGAAGAAGTTTATCCGCTATTACATAATATTAAAATAGAACAGAGTGATAATGATGAAACAGTTGATCTAACTAATGATGATAATGATTCGTGGATGAAAAAACTAATACGCCGAGCAGTGGCGCTTGAAGTAATACTTCCGGCCAGATTAACCACTAGAAGAGAAGATGAAGCCCCTGCGGTGATTGAACTAAATGATTCCGATAATGAAAACGCCAACAAAAATAATGTCGGAAATGAGAATGAAAATGAGGATGAAAATGAAAATGAAGATGACGATGATTCCTGGGCGTTTGGGCCAGTAAATGAACAACAACAACAACAACCCCCACAACAACAACAACAACCCTCACAACAACATCCCGCACAACAACAAGAACGACCTGTAGAGCCTGTCATCCTACCAGCAAATGAAGAATCGAATTCAATGGATGAAATATATAATGAAATGAATTCATCGATAGATTTCGGTGACGATTCTACCACTGAGTCGGAAATTGAAAGGAAGAAAGAACAAAAAGAGCGATTCGATGTTGCTTCTAAACTAACTGATGCTCAGGCCCGTATAACGTTTGATGGCGTTGTTGAAAAAGAACTTAAGGCTATGTATTTTCAAAAGCCAACTACATCTAAAACAGCCGCAGCTGGAGTCTCTGACAAACCAACTTCATCTAAATCAGGTGCAGCTAATACATCAAGTATAGTTCAACCCGTTGAGCAAAATACTGTACCTAAAGTAGCGTCAGTCAGTCAAAATTCAACTTCGTCGAAGACAGCTGTAACTAGTGAAAAAACAGCTGAGGTTGAGACGGTTGTAGTTCCAATCAAAAATCCCATTTTGTCGAAGGCCACTGAAGCGAGTGAAAAATCAAATTCAACAGCTAGTGAAGAGCAACAAATTTTAAGTGAGGCTTCATCTGTACATAAACGCCCCGTGATTGAAGAAAGAACTAAATATACTTCAGAAGACATGCATGAAATGCAAAAGAGCCCAATCGCAAATGAGAAACCTATGCCAACCGAAGTTCCAGTAGTAGTAGTGGAACAAGAAGTACGAAATTCAAGTGTTAATCAAACAATAAACAAAACTATCAATGACCAGCCTTTAAGGACTATACTACAGGAAATACAATCTCCAAAAGAAGCCATAACCTTTACTATGGACGACACATTGTTATCTTCATTTGATTCTAGCGATGAGAGCGATGAAGATTTTCTTGGACGCTTTCAACAACCACCATTCAAAACGTATCTCCGTCGAGCACACAGAAAATCGTCAAAAAAATCTACTAAAAATAGTGCAGGTTCCTCTGAGGAAGATGCAAATGCTAATGTTGATAAGCTATCGCCGAGCGAAAGTGAAAGCAACAACCGGCCTACGTCACCAATATTGCCATCAAGCGCGGACAGCAATGACAACGCGAATGTATTGTTTAGTGGCAAAGTTATATCTTTGCGCGAAGACGAAAACTCTAATGGGGCAGGTGGTGTTACTCCGAACTACTTGAATATACCCGAATCGGTTGAAATATCCAAACATGGCTCGAATGTTGTGTTCAGCATGCAAGGACGGAGATTGTCGTCGTTTCCTTCGCTTCAAGTAGCGACTGATCAGGGTGTGCCCGATTTTGATGTGGAAATTTCGATGACTGGCGAAGAAGACAGCAACAGTAGATCAGACGAAACATTGCCGAAAAAGAAAACTTTCAAAAAATCAAATATTGCTTCTAACACCAAGAACCAAAACTTCTCACACGCCACTGACGTAAGTACAGTTGTAATTAAAAAGAATTTATCAACATTACTTGTGAAAGTGAAACAATGCATCGAAAGATCAGCTTCCAGTTGTCACAGAGTTGTTCATTAGCTATATCAATTTAAATTGCAAATTCGTTTAGATTTTACATTTTAAAGTCACTAAACAAAAACGGATTTTATTATGATACCTACATATTTTGGTATTTCATAAGAAAATAATTAACACTCCTACTTAGTTATTTTGAGAAATTCAGTTCTCTCATCGTAATCTATCGCTATATAGTAAGCTAAATTTGTTTATCATGTCCATGGTATCCTCATCCGGAGCGCCAACAAATATGGACTCCTACCTATAAACGCATGTGATAATCGGCCAATAAGCCTGGCTTATAATCGCCATGAATCACATGAACTCAATGCACATTTTAAACCTTTTCTGAGGCCAAGTTAAGGTTGATGTTATACCTTTTTCGCTTGGTGCTTTGGATTGTTTTCTTCTCCAATACTGGAATTCGGATCCTAAGTCCTACAATATATGTCCGGATTCGGAAAACGATGCATTTCGAAGTCGAGGTTTAAGCTACTCATTTTTACTAGAAGCCACAAGAATGTTAATGTTCATTTGAATTCTTTCTTTTTTCGCACTGGAAAATACATATATACATACATTATGTACATACATATGTATGAATGCGGTCACTGAGTTTCAAAATAAAAATATATCCCCTTTTTTTTATTTTCATATAACCATATGTAATTCAATTCTTTCTAATTAATTCTATGTTTTGTTTTCTTACTATTTTCCATAGAAAAATCTTTCAAAGGCCAAAAGTGTTTGGTTTGCAGAAAGACCACAGGTTCGAGAAATCGAAAGCCGCAACTCAACATCATCTCAACAAAAATCATCTGCAATCAACGCTATTAGTTCAACAATCAACAAAGTCAGTTCCAACAAGCAACATTTTGCATCGAAAATTTTCTCATCACCATCAACAATGACAACATCAACAACAACTAAAACAGCTGCAACAATAAAATCAACAACTAATATATCCGAATCAAATAAAATATCAAAATCAAATCACTTAATTAAAAATCGTATAACAACAACAGAATCATCACCCACCACTGCAGCATTAAAATCAGCCCAAGAAAAAGGTATGCAAAATTTTGATTCATTATCTAAGAATAATAATATTTCTTCTATAATAAATAATAATTTGTCAGTTTTTAATGATAATAATAAAAAAATTAATGAAAAACAGTTACCAAATAGCAGTAGTAGGGAAAATATTTCATTGCGCCACCCAAATCTAAGTAATAAAAAAACGATTATTGAAAATGATAATGAAAATGAAATTGAAAAACAATATAAGCCCCATTGTGTTGATAAAATCATCTCAGAGATGGATAAAAACATTGCTACAAGTAATTGTATTGATGATGCAAATCTTCTTTCCCCTTACACTAGTAGTTTTTCTATATCAGATTTCGAAAGACAAATTGTTGTTCCTAATGATGACAATCGTACAGATGATGTATTGGCAGCTGCTGAAATTTTAGCCAATGGCATCGGATTTCCAACAACAAAACCGATAATTGAGACTTCAGATGATCTAAAAACACTCGAAACACCTACAATACCCGAAACACCTGAAAGATCAAAATTATCACATATGTGTACAACACTCAAACTACCACTAACCTCTGAAAAACCAATTCAAGCCGCTATATCAACAGATTCAGAATCACTAGAAGATAATCTTTTATTAAATGAAGTTATTGCGGAACTTGGAATATCGACTGATTTCCCACCAAATGAAATAGCTGAGGTGCTGATATCTCAAGACAAAAATGTAGAAGCTTCAAAGAAATCTGAGGTTACAAATGAGTTGACAAATGAGAACAATCTCACAGAAAAGATTCAAACACCAAACACAACTAAATTTTCAATTTTAATTCCTAACGCGATAAATTTGCACGAAAAGAAAATTGAAACTCCCATTGAAAGTGAGGTTCTACCTGATATCCTAAACAGAAACAGTCCAATTCTAAGCCCTACACAGAAGAGAATCGAAAATCCAATCGAGATTTCAATAGGATCTAAAGTCCAGACTGAAGCTCCAATTGAGTCTCTGAACAAAGAATCACCTTTAGTAATTCAGGGCGAAAAAAGAGTTGAAACTAGAGTTACAGCTGAGATCCCAATAGAGGAAATAATCTCAATGAAAACGCTAAATGAAAAGAAAAACGAACCTCCAAAACAAAGCGATTTGAAAAGAAAAATCCACAAAAGAAAAACACCTTTAACTAACAGAGCAACAGCAAACATCGAAGTTTTAGATGAAAAGAGAACCGAAACTCCAAAAGAAACCGATGTTCAAAAAAATAATCCTAAAACAAGACCTTTTGTTCCTAGCCCTGTACCAAAAAGCATTGAAATTCCACTCGAAACTAAAGTTGAAATTGAGTTTGTCAACACACAATCTCCCATGGTAATCCTAGACGAAAAAACATTTGAAAATGAAGTAGCAATTGCATTACCAGAAAATGAAAAAAGTTCTTCCTCAGGCCAGAGTGAGACCAGTGTTGAAAATCCAATAGAAATCGTATCGATTGATTTTCTAAATAAAGAAAGAACTCTTATTCCAAGTCCGGGTGAAAATAGGGATGAAACTCCATTAGAATTTGAAGTTCCAAATGAGTTTCGCTTAACTAAAAACCCAATGTTAAGCCATGGGCAAAAATCGACACTCGAAAATCCTATAGAAATTGATGTTCGTAATGAGTTTTGCAAAAAACGAACCTCCATGTTGAGTCCTGGCGACTCAGATTGTTCTCTATCTTTGCTTGAACAAATTGACAAATTACTAACGCCCATGCAACGATCCGATTCGG
Organism: Philhelius festivus; assembly: GCA_963931855.1. Lineage (NCBI taxonomy): Eukaryota > Metazoa > Arthropoda > Insecta > Diptera > Syrphidae > Philhelius > Philhelius festivus. Next base: position 81,242,905 of record OZ007557.1, read on the forward strand.
TAGATGAATTCGAATTGTTCCGAGCGTTTTCACCAAGCAATGCTAAAAGAATACTTAGTGAAGCCGGACACATTCCGTTGCCATTGAAAAAACGTCGCAAACTCTCTGAGTACAGCGAAGAAAACATTCAGTACAAAGAAGAGGATGATTGCAACGAAACAATGGATCTAGATGGAGTTCTTAATTTGAAAATTTTACCAAAATCAAAACAACCTGCAACACTGGCTTTACCTAGTGCTTTAGTTAAGACCAGCACTCTTTCAGATATGGACCAGAAAGAAATTTCATATCCCTCTGAGCCAATGTTGAGTATTGCACATTTTGAAGAGGACGAATACAAAGATATATCAAAAGAACTCAGCTTCAATAACAAGAGACAATATCCTTCTGCTGCCCCACCAAAGTATTCAGAGGTTATGCGGGAATTCCAACCGATTGTCGCTCATCAGCAGACACAGTTCCGCCCTCCAGAGTTGCAACAAAAACTTGTACAAGTACCGCAAGTGCGACCAACACCACTGCCACTACAACCTACACCACAAATTCCAACGGTGCAAACTATTAACATTGGTTATCCTATGCAAAATCCATATATGGGAACAAATAGTGCCAACAAACCTTCTGCATATCCGACCACTACCATTCGAATTGATTCTGGGCCAAGTGGCAGTACAAATAATATATATTCTGGCACCCAAGCAGTTAACTTGGCAAATGTAAACATGGACTACACCGGCCATACACATCCTATTCAAATTACTCAGACACTATGCAATCCTCAAAGTTGCTTGTACAACCAAAGACCTCCACCAACCCCAACTCCCGAACATGTAACCAAAGATTTTGACATACACAGTTTACTGAATTTACAAAACTACGATCTGAATCAAACTTATTTGAATAATTTTCTGCACAATCGTCAATTTAATTATCAAGCCGGGAAGTCTCTCTTTTGCAACCAATCGGGATGCTTTCAGCAGACCGAAAACATGCAAATGCTTAAGAATCATTCAATGTCTGGATCACATCAATGTAGTGGACATACTTCTCGCCGATCGATCATTCCAAAATGTGGACTATGTCCGGCATGCAAAGAGCTTGTTGCCGAAATGATAGTAACATATAACACAGAACTACCTCAGATGCGTTCTAATTCTGCCCAAAGGCAGCAAGAGCACAAACAGCAACAGGAGTTGCAGCAAATGCGCAGATATCATTCAAACTCTTCACCAATCCCTCAACAGCAGCCAGTCCAGCAACAACCAACAACGACACTACCAAAAAAACGAGGTCGTCCACGCAAGATTGTAACTCCCCCATTACCATCGAACAGAGTCACCCGAAGTTCCAATCGGGCCAACCAGAGAAAGAAGGAAGAACCTCAAAACGACTATTACGCTTTCAACGTAAGTGAAACTACCAAAACAAGCCCGCCGGCCGGGAAAAAACGTAAATACAATTCTAAACCAAAGTAAAAGTAAAAAATCAATTACTTTAAGGAACATTAGGGTAAAATCTCTCAACAAAAATGAGACCCTTAATGAAAGTCAAATACAAATATATAAATATAATGGTTGTTTATTATCTTGAATTTCTCCCACAACCATTGTCAAAGTTTTCGTTAGTATTTTTTATTCAAATATTTTTTCTTAACTTCTTTTTCAAATTAACACGTAAAATTAAATTAACTTAAATATTTTCTTGAAAGTGCATCACAGTATTTTTTTTTAAATTTTGCTTTTAAATATTAAAATTGAAAAAAAAAAAAACAATCATTTCAACAATCATCAATCAACAAAACTAAAGGAAGATCAACAATCAACATATTTCTACAATCAACATTAAAACTTCAATGCAACATCCTACGTCTTACAACATCCAACAGACAGATAGTTTAAAAATTTAAATAATTAAGAAAACTAATTCAACTTAATTTCTTAAAAATCTTACACATGACATAAAGATAATAATTTAACGTCGTACAAACTCAAATTAGAAGATGTGATTTCTTTTGAAATTGTGGTGCAATTAAGAAACAAATTTTTACTATTCGGATTTGAAAAGAACAATACAAATATTTAAAAAACCAAAAAAAAAACAAAGAAAATAATTCAATATTTAAAAGCTGACAAAGATTACCTTTTTTTTTATTATTATTATTCAATTTAACATTAGTTGATACAAAAATATGAAACATTTTTTTTCTATCTCCTCGATCATTCAATGGGTAATTTAAAATTGAATAATTTTTTTATTAACACAAAATTTAAGGTATATAATATTTATGTATGCGTATGCGTTAGCACAAAGCAAAACACAACAAGAATAACAAAATAATACAAACATTTATTATTGGGTCGGTTAATGAAATATCTCTCCTATTGTTTATTTATTTTGTTTTATTCGTTTTTAAAATTGTTTTCTTCTAAGTACTGAAAGTATTGAATTATGGTTTTCAGCAACAAAGAGATAAACTTGATATTTACCAAAACCACAAAGGGCCCTTAATTTCATTATTGACTACTTTTTAAATGGTTATTCAAAGAATAAAATAATTAATCCAGGAGCACATAATCCAAGCTTTTTTTAAGGGCAATTAAATTTAAGCCCTCATTATGAATAGCGAATCGAATTAAAAACCTTGCGAATTAGATATTCTTATTATGAATAGCGACTAGCTTTAATTATGTTCGCTTTAAATGTCAAAACCTTAGCGAATTTGTTTAGCGTGGGATTACAAATAGGGAATTTCCGCTTATCTCACCGCTTAAAGTGTGTCATCCAATTATATAACTAAGGTTCAACAAAAAAAGAGAAGAAATAGATTTGGGAACAATTTGCAATTAAAGGTGTCAAATACAACTTTCTTTTTGAAAACGCAATAAAATGAACAAAATTTTTAGTAAGAGCAAACATTCCCATTAATTATGGAACACAACGTTGTTCAAGTGGCTGCCTCGAATGGCTTCGCAGTAGCGTATTCTGTCACTCATATTTTCAAGATCTTGTTTATGTTTTCGGGAGGTAGCTCACGGATTGCTTGTCGACATCGGTCCTTCAGTGTTCCCCACACAAAGGGTCAAATCGCAGCTCCGAGGCAGCTAATTTATATCGCCAAGACTGCTGATAACACGATTTAAGATGTGCGAAAAAAATCGATTGGCATGACCCGCAATCCTGCAGCAACCAGAGGTCGGTCAAATCCTTGTCTTCAATTTCAGTAAAAAAAAGTCGATTAACATGGCTTTGTAACGCCCATAGTTGACCAAAACGTTGTTCCCAGCCTCATTTTCGAAGAAAAATTGCCGAAGGATGCCACCACTCCACAATCCGCACCAAACTGTCACTCTATGTAGATGTCGGTTAACATGGCTCTGTAACGCCCATAGTTGACCAAAACGTTGTTCCCAGCCTCATTTTCGAAGAAAAATGGCCGAAGGATGCCACCACTCCACAATCCGCACCAAACTGTCACTCTATGTGGATGTATGGGCTTCTGGACAATAACGTGCTTGTTTTCCGCAATTTTGTTTGTTAACGTAGCCACCGAGATGAAAATGCGGCTCGTCAGAAAAGATGATTTTGCGCCCAAAATCGTTATCTAATTCAAGCTGCTCTAAGGCCCAAACGGCAAAGCGATAACGAAGCGGATGGTCCTGCGCCTTCAATTGCTATGGACCTTGTAAGCCAATAATCCGAGATCTTTGTGCAGAATTCTCCTCAGTGCGTGAAGTGTTGAGCTGTTGAGATCGATGGCGAGTTGATGTTCGTGAATTGAGTCTCACACTATCGGCTACAGCAACCACATTCTCGTCTGCGCGCACCGTATGACGACGGGGATTACGAGTGTTGTCCACTAGCACACCAGTCTCATGAACTTTTTGCACAAACTTGCGTACAGCAGGCGCGGTGGGTGCTTCATTTCGACCAAAACTTCTTTTCAAAAAGCGTACTGTTTGGGCTACACAGCACTCACTTTGCAAACAAGTTTTCCAACGTTGTTTAAGTGTAAAGCGACTCATTTCGTTCCGCGGAGATATGAATACGAAACTGACTTTCTGTCAAGATTTCGGGCGCTGTTAGTGTCAAAATAAACTATGATTTAAAAAGAAACCACTAGATCGCCCACACTTTATTGCCCACAGTACCACAGCCTGTTCCAAAGGAGACAAAGAAAACTGCCCCTTTTGTGTTTCTTGTTGGTTGCTGTTTTTTTTTAAATTTGTAGTCAAGCCAAACATTTGAAGATGCATATTTTTAATAATGCATTCCTGGAATAATTTTTTCTTACATACTTTATGTCACTGATTTCCTTCGCTGTGAGGTGGTCCCAAAGAGTTAGGTCAATAGCAAACCGATCCCTATAATTGGGGCCCACAATTTTTTTCGTTACAATTTTTTAAGTTTTTGTTTTTTGGTTTGACTGGACAAGCTAAAAGTTAAAAAAATACATTCGACGCACAAAAAATGTAACGGATAATGGTGGAGGACCATTATGCCGTATTACTTTGTCTCCTTTGATGCAATCCGTAGGTGATTTGCAAAGTTTGAACCAGGCTGTTAATCCACTTGGCAATTGCTTGGGTGATAACAACAAGGGGAAGCGAATGTCTCAAGAAGGTATATAAAAGAAGATATGAACAATCCAAACAATACCGGAAAGCAAACATGGTAATTACTATTGTTTTTTTTTTAATTAAAAAAATCACAACCGAATTACACAAACCACAATCTGAAAGAACACAATTTCACAATGCTAAATGGAATTTTCCATTTTTTGACGTTAAACATGTGTTATTTTAATGGAATCATTTTTGACAGCATTGATTTTTGAATCGAACGCGGAAGATCGCTAACCATAATACCGCGATAAGGAAAATTCGATAAATCATTCGACTTTAGTCGATTCGCTATTCATATAATGAGGTCCTTATTTTACTAATCAAATACATATATCTTTTCAAAGATCTTCTAACAAAGGAAGCTTAAACATGGTGTTGTTTTTGATGAAATGGCATACTGTGCTGTTAAAATCTAGATCACTACTGGGTTGGATATTTGATGATTTTACAGTAAATGACTAGAATGACTATTCGAAGTCGATTGAAGAGTGTGACTTCATTTCCTCACGATGAAGTTGAATAAGTCATACAAATTGCATCACGGATTTTTTTTAAAGCGGTAAATCCGTATTGTTGGGAAATACATTTAATTTTCTACTTTGCTTTCCAATTAACACAATTAAATTATTTGCTAATTTTGTTGTTGAAATATCAAAAGGAATCTCTTAGTTGATTTGAAAAACATAATTTGAACCTAAAGTTAAGTTGGAAGGAAATAAATTGTATTAAATGACAACTTTTGTGATTTTTTTTATCGATATATAAAGCTAGCACCCGCTCAAGCTTTATCTATCGAAATTTTAGTTTTAAATAATTGTGATACTAATTTCATGAATTAAGTATATAAATAAAAAAAAATTTCTTCCCAAAGCTATAAGCAAGGAATTGAAGATTTTTTAAGAATATAAAAACAAATAATTTTTTTTAATGCACAATTTTTTTCTGTAATATTGTATAGTAAATAAGTTTATAAAATCACAACTTAGTTTTAGAAGCCTTGGAAATTAGTACAAATTTTTAAGTGGTGGTTGGAGTTGAAATAAAAACATTAAATGTTGTTGTGTTTATTGTTTTGTTCAAAATATTCTATAAATATTTACGTACATATCTAAGTTAGTTTTTATTTTAGATCAGAGTTTTCTTGTCAATATTAACATTTTAGTTTGTCAAATCCGCTTTTCTGTTGAGAAGATTATATAAATATGTTATGTATTTAACAACCAAGGCACATAAAATGTGACTTGGTTTTATTTATGTAAAGATTGAAAATTTATTTAGAATTTATAAAAGGTAAGTTTTATTTTTATGGTTTTATTTTTTTTTTAAGTGATCAAGAATACGAAAGATTAGGATATTTTTTGCTATATCAGGCTTAGGCTGCTCTTAATTAATATGGCTGTTTGTTTAATTGAAATTTTTCACATTTTTTCACTAAGTTTCTCAATTTTTTTTTATCTTAAAGGGTTTAGCCAAAAAAATGTAAAAATTTGTAAGAAATTTCATTTAATGTGTTCGTGATTTGTTAGAATAAAGTGGTTCTCCCAATTCTATCTGTTCAAATTCAGCTTAACGAATCCGTCAAACTTGGTAGATACTGATTTTTTAGTTGTTCCTTCGATAAGTTTTTTCTTTTTCAGACCAAAAATAACGATATCTGTCATAAATATTTTTTCGAGATTAAATAAAGTACTTTTTTCTGAAAACTGTTTTACAAAGGCTTATACAAAATGTAAAATATGTTTCTTATAGTAAAAGCTGGCTTATTGTGGAAAAATTTGCGAAAAATGGCTCTTAATAGTCGATTCCTACCATATAACAGTTTTCTTGTTTTCGATCTATTCAAAAGTTGTACAATGATTTTGATCAGTTTTTGTATGCAAAAGCTCAAAATTTAATATCATTGCGTATTCAAATTTTCAACCATTTCCAAAATAACTCGTTTGTATTTTGAAAACTGGCACCAGGCCGTTTTTTAACACTATGTAAAAGATGAAGAAAAAATGTTTCTTTTATACAAAAATAGCGGTACCTTCTATACAAATATTAAAAGACCGTTTTCGAAAAATCTTATTTTTCTCGAAAAACGCCTACAAGAATTTTGTTTCATTTTTTTCAATCAACAAAAGTTAATTTTAAATTAAGACAGTTAGTCTTTTTGACTTTCGGCATAAAGGAGTAAAATAAATAAAAATAAAAATATTTTTTTTTTCAAATTTAATACAAAAAATAATTTTTTTTCTTAAATTCGAAATTTCTTAAACTTTTCAATGATATTTTTCTGAAATTTTTATTTGAACAATATCAATAACTGAAAAGTGGTTTACCGAAATTTTATCTTAAATGTTTAAACAAAAATTGTGTTTTTAAAACGTAGTTTTTTTTAACTACTAAAACGATTTATAATTTTTCTTCTTCTATAAATTCATATTCATTGGCTTTGAAATTACATGTTTCATGTTTTTATATACAGTGTTGGACAAAACTAAAGCACTAAAAAATATCACATGGGAAACATACGAATATTAAAAGTGAAAACACTCGTGATACTTTTATAATTCTTCTTAATCACAACATATTATTCTATATTTTACAGCTTTTAATTTGACTTTAAATCTTAACATATTTCTAAAAAATGAAAATAGTTCAAAACTCATTAAAAAGTAGGTGGACAAAACTAAAGCACATTTTTGATTTCATATACAAATTTAATAAAAAAAAAAAAGTTTTAATGTTAGTATTTGGTGGCGTAAACATGATTTTTGATGATTGCATCACATCGACGAGGCATGGATGCAATGAGATTGTCAATTATATGTATTATGGGGATGTTTCCCCAGGCAGTTTGTACTTGTTTTCAAGTAGCGAGTCAAAATTGTTACATTTTGTTCGATCAATCCTCTGATCTACAATTTCCCATTTCTGTGGGGTTGAGATCAGGGGATTGCGCTGGCCACTTTATAACCGTAATATTACCTTTATTAAGCCAATCTATCACCAATTTAGCGGTATGTTGAAGTAAATAAATAAATAAATAAATAAAATGTTTCGGATCATTGTCATGTTGGAAGATCCATCGCAACGGCATATTCTCCTCCGCATACGGAAGCATGACGTTTTGAAGACTTTCCTGGTACATGAAACGATTCATTATACCACTTATCTTAAGAATTGGCCCGATCCCTTGACTGGAAAAGCATCCCCAGACAATAATGTCCCCCCCCCCCCACAGTGATTTACAGTTGCCTTGGTGAATCGAGGATTGAGACGTTCACCTTTCGAGCTTCGTACCGTACGAAATCCGCCCGATCCTTTTAAATTAAATTTTGGTTCATCTGAGAATGGAACCGTTTTCCATTTTTCCCTAGTCCAGCTAAGGTGCGTTTTGGAAATTCTATTCTTGTACGTGTATTTTTGAGGGAAATAAATGGCTTTTTTACAGCACGACGAGCCGACCAGCCTCTATTAACCGCTCTTCGCTGGATCGTTCTGAAAGAGATTTATAACTCTAGTTCTTTTTTTATTTTTTTTTAGAGGTAATATAAGGGTCTTTTTTGATTAACCTCATTATTCTATTAGGTCTACCACAATTGTGCACTGTTTGAACACTACCCCAAGAACGAAATAACCGTATGGCTTATACCATATTTATTGCCAATAAATGAATTTGATTCACCGCTTTGAAAGTCGGACACTATTTTTTTTTCTAATGTATTAGAATATTTATTACGCGCCATTTTAACAATTTTTATTTAAATTTAAATTGTTCATTAGCTTTGACCGTTAGCACCATCAAAGATCCGCGATTAACTTTTTTTTGTTTTGCCTAGAACATGCTTGACAAAATAACAAGTAAAGGTAGTAGCATTTAAGAAGTAAGCGGTAAAATTCGATAACTGTAAACAGAAATAAGATACATGTGCTTTAGTTTTGTCCAGCTACTTTTTAATGTGTTTTGAACTATTTTTATTTTTTAGAATTATGTTAAGATTTAAAATAAAATTAAAAGCTGTAAAATATAGAATAATTTTTCGTGATTAAGAAAAAATTAAAATTATAAAAGTACCACGAGTGTTTTCACTTTTTATTCGTATGTTTCCGATGTGATATTTTTTAGTGCTTTAGTTTTGTAGGTACTATAGGGCAAGTTCTGCATTCGAAAAAAAAATCGAACTCGAGATTTTGATCAAAGTTGACACTACGATGATAGCGAAGACTAAAAAATTGGGTCTCGCAATTCTGTCTGTCTGTCTGTTCCACTACAGCCTAAAGGCTCGGCCGATTTTCTTTAAACTTGGTAGATATCATTTTTAATTTTTTCCCCACACGTTTTTTTTCTTTTTTTTTTTAAGACCAAAAATAACGGTAGCTGCCATATGAATTTTTTTCGAAATGTTATAAATATTTTTCCCAAAAACTGTTCGACAGATTTAAGAAATAAAAATACAGAAAAATTTCATTAATTTAAAGCTAGGTAATGGTTGAAAAATTTTTCCGAAAATGGTTATTTTTGGTACCCTCCATGGAACCATTTTTTTTTTGTTTTTTGAATAGTATTGTTTATTCAAAAAAATTTTTTTTTTTTTTTCAAAACTCAATATTTCGAAAACCCTATGCCAGATTTTTTTAAAACTTGATAAATAAAAATTTCTCAATACAATCTACAATAAGTAAGAAAAAAATTTATGTTACCTAAAAATAAAGGTACCCACCATACAAAGGTTTTCAAAAATCGTATTTTTCTCGAAAACGGCGCCTAGAATTTTGATAATTTTTTTTTTTCAATTAATTTTTACGCGACACCCAGCCGCTGCAAACATGTTTTCATGGGTGTACTGCCCCTTGCGAGGAAGTGAAAAAGAAAGATGCGATTGTCGTAAACTTAAATGAAACACATGTACTCAAATGGATATGCCCACACTTGCGATTTAAATTACTACGACTTAAAAATCGTAGTCGCAAAGAGAAATTGGCATGCACGCACTTGCGATTTTCAATCCACGATTTTTTAGTCGCAAAAATTAAGACACATGGACTTAAATGTGAATGCACGCACATGCGACTTAAAAATCGTAGCGAATATAAAAATGAAACAAGTTCCATTTTTTCAAGCGATTTTTCTGTCGCTATTTATTTGTAGCAAATGCGTGCACTCACATAAGAAGTAGTGTGTTTCATTTTTTGCGATTAAATAATCGCGCGCAAAAAAATCGCAAGTGCGTGCATGACAATAATTTGTAGCGACTACGACTTTTTAATCGCTTCGACAAAAAATCGCAAGTGCGGTCCTAGCCTAAGTGTAGTTTGAACTTTAGCTCTATTGTGCAATGTGTGGTGTCTTTTTCTCACACCAACGGTGTTTTAATTTATTCGGTATATTTCAAATGTTTGTCTACTTATTGGTCATTAGCACATTTACGAACGTACATTATTTTCCTAACCTTTAAGTTATTTACATATCTATTTATATTTGTTTTAGTTATTAAATATTAAGCAAAAGTTTCAAAAATGAAAAAAAAAATTTGAATATGATTTTGCAAAGTAATAAATTAAGAACAGTGTTTTCGAACTCAGAATTTGCTGCGTATAATATACATATACATATATAATTAAATGTTTTTAAATGTAATTAAATGTTATTTATTCAATCAATGTTCGTATGACATCGATGTTTGAATCTATCAATTATATTTAATTTTAATAAACGTGTTATATAAGAAGTATGTATTTTATAAAATCATTATTCCCTCATTTTTTGAAATAACTGAGAAAATATGCATTTAAAAAAAAAATATTTTATTTACAAAAAGTTGTATTTTAAAGAAAGGAAATTGTGGTTCCAGAGTATTTTAAAATAAGAGTAAGCTGTGATGTTTTAGATTTGGTAAATGTAAAGTATTTATTTTTTTACTGTGTCCCAAAATGTATTATACAAAAGTTATACTAAACGTTACAGATATTATATGTTATATGTAATAAAAAAAGAGTTTATAAAACAGTATTACAATTTAATTGTGTGAAAAGAATCTGTGAAAATATTAGATTTATTATATGTACTTGGCTTTGATTCAATATTTTTGAATTTTTTTAAAACTACCTATAATAGGATAATAATAATATTTTACATATGAATAGTTATTCTTTATTAATATATACATATACATCCAGAATTGACTGGGTACGATGATTTTTTCATCTTCTCGATGTGTTTTCTATTAAAATAAAATATTTTATTTTTAAGTTTAATACACAAATTAATAATTTTACAAAAAAAAATATATTTTTAGAGCTTCTAAAGCCGAAAAAAAAAGTTAATATTCTTTTTTCTTATTTGTAGTTTAGTATCACTAAAATATTCATATTAAATCGTGATTGATATACCTTTATTTCGAATATAATTTGTTAAGTTTATATTTTTGAGATTCTCGGATGTTCATTATGTATCAACTTAACTCCTAATTTGAAAAAATTTTGGACGCTCTTGCTCAATTTTAAGCGGATCAAAATTTGCGAGCTCTCAGAAAGATAAACTGACAAATACTATTTTAAATATTCGACCATTCTTTTAATTTTATAAAACAAATAATTGGGTGATTCTACAGACGATGGAATTTTCGGTGGCCCAAGAAATATTTTAAAATCCGTTCAATTATTTAATCTGATTTTTTTTTATAAAATTAAATCTTGCTGATATCCACCTGGCCCAACAATATTATTAGGTTGACCTTATTTTATCTTGCTCAAAAAATTCTTCAAAGTGTCTGATTCTCAGTCCCATGACGTGTCCCCAGTGCGTTTTCGCAAAGAAAAATTATTACCGTTCTCTTATTTCAGGTCTCATACTTAGATGAATTGCACCAAAGTTACGGAAAATAACATCTTTTCTACGAAATAGATAAATATTTTTTAGTAATTTATTTTATTACAAAAAAACTTAATTAAACTTTGTCCCCCGCTTTTTGTACCAGTCCCCTGGCATATTGAAACAGTCGAAAAAATCAATACCTAGGATATCGATCGAATTTCCAGCACTGGCAATTTAAGGTACCAAATCTCCTTACAATAAAATTGTGGTGCAAATCGATTCTGTTTCTTATGTTAGTATTGTGAAAAAGACATTTGTGCAAGAAGTCGTGGATTGTCCCTTTAGATTATCAGTCCTCTGGTGAGGTTTTACAAAAGAAATTTGTATGTAAGAAGGCATATTTGTTAGAAGTATAGTATAGGTTTAATAAAACTGTAATATTATATATATATATATATTTATTTTTTAAAGTAAAACCTTAATACCTTTTTTGCGCAAAAACCATGAAAAACCTCAGTCCCCTGGTTAATATAAGCAAATGATATTTTATTCAGAAACCTGTGAAATTTTTAGTTATATTGAACTTCGAACTTCATTGCGAAATATTTTTAAAATTTTTAAAAAGAATATAATTTATTTTAAATTGATTCTTAAAAAAAAATATTTAATTTTAATATATTATATTCTCTTAATAAAATGCTAAATAATATTTATTTACCATGAATTTTTATGTTTATGAAGAATAATTAAATTTAATTTCTATATTTCAATGTGTACCCAAGAGAAAATAAGAAAAAAAAAAAAAAAAAAAAATAAAGATTTATTCAGTTCCCAAAAAAAAAACTCAGTACCCTGAACATCCTTTTTCAAAAAATTTAAGGACATCGTCATTTTTTAGTTTTTTAACTGGCCGCTTTCAACAACTCAAAGGGTCGTTCTAATGATCATCTAGAACAACTCTTACGACTTTTGGAATCCAAAAATGTCGTGCCGAAATTTGTATCATTTTATTCCATTGTTTGTAGAATCACCCAATTAACAACGCCGGAAATGTCAATATTTTGTACCGATTTTCAATTAAAAACAAATTGTAATCACAGATGTATAAAAGGTATAATAAAACTATAGAATATTTTACCCTGAAGCAAGTTCCTTTTACAAACGAACTTCAACTTTTTTTTTGTAATGAAATACTTTCATAAAAAAGATAATCCAAATTACAATGTTGTAAAACCTATAAATGTACAAGTAAAAAAATAAGAATATTTTCTGAACGTTTGTAATTATGTATTATTCGTAGTTTGAAATGTTAAATGTTACAATTATTCATTATTATGTCTAAGGCCGTGGGCACCTTCAAGAATCATCAGTAATACTCCGACCAAACTTCACCTTCACAGGTATTCAATGGAACTTCAACTTCAAAACAAAAAGTGATCCATCCGTAAAACCGGCTATGTGTGTTGTTATTTGTACTAATAGAAATTATAATATTTGATTTCTGTAATTGTTTAAATGAGTATATTGTATATAATACTAGTATTTTATATTTGATGTTGATAATGTATTTGTCAATTGAATAAAAAAAAATACAATCACTGTTCTTTTGAAGTGTAAGATGAAGAAATGTGAACTTTTTATTCCAAAAGTTATTGGTTATTCCGAGGTCCATAAGATCTGCTTTAGTAGCCATCATTCACCATAGTTAGAAGGATTCAATTATTTTTTTGAACAAAACTCTTGTGTTTTATAAAATATTATTGTTTTTAAGTTAAAATTTAATTTTTCTTCTCTCTTACACTTCCTTCTTTGTGTTTTTTGAATAATGCTTTGTTCAAGTATATTTTAGTATGTTTAGTTCACAAAATTCACCCAAAACAACAATTTTTTAACATTATCTTTATTTTAATAATTAGACTAACAGCCCACAGCAATTTTTGGGTGTGATTAATAACAAAAAATAAGTAGCATAATTATTTATTGTTACGAGTATTTACAAATGTGAACGTCTTGCATGCTCTAGTGGGAGCAATAGGCAGCCTTGTGCCTGCAAGACGCGATAAGAATAGGGTGCGTCTTGCACGAAGAAGGCCGCCTACAAAACGTCTTGGACCTCGATATTTGCAATCAGGGGCCTATTGCACCAACTACAAATTTGTGATTAAAAAAAATTACATATGAAAAAAACTCGATTTTTTACAAATTTGTTAAAAAAATGCTTGTAATCACAATTTTGTAAGATGGTGCAATAGGTCCCCAGGGCACTTAGCTCTACATTTTGAAGTTATGGCAAAGTTGTTATCACAATTATTTAGATTGCAAAAAACTGCATATTTGACGCACTATTATGCACTATTGCTCCCACTAAAGCATGCAAGACGTTAACATTTGTAAATAACTACTAAAGGCTTATCTAATTATGCTAATTATTTTTTGTTATCAATCACCCGAAAATTGCTGTGGGCTCTCGGTCTAAATTCACAAAGTCTCGGAAGCAGAATTTCAAGTGTTAAATGAAAAAAAAAAAACGCGATCAAAAAACATATCAACAGAAGTGAGGGATAACTTTTAGAAGAAGTTAGTTGTTTCATAAAATTGACCTCCCCTACTTAGCTGTGAGTGTGAAATTTCAAATTCAAATATGTACGCTTTAATTTGTTTAATCTTGATTTGAATTCTTTTCATTTTATTCACATATCCTTTTAATTTAAAAAAAATTGTAACTTGTCTTATTCCAAACCAACAAAGTAGCAAAGTGCTTAATTGAGCTCAACTTCATGAATCACGAATTGAGTGAATAAACCAACCTCCAACATTAATATTCTTATCACTAATTTCCGTCAAGTCGATTAAAATAAACTCTTTAAGAACTAGTGAGGTTTTTCGTGTAAAATGTATGTACATAGTGCGCAACATGACGTTTTTCTTTGAAAAAAAGACATTTAAACTGTAAGGCTTGCTTTTATTACTTTACCAATCATCCTCAGTGATCATTCCCACATTTTGAAAAATAAACGTTATTTTTCCTCACCCTATACAAATATCGGAAATTAATCATAGGAGTAAATTTTAGATTAGATTAAGATTGGTTTCGTCTGCCTAGTTGACAAAACATAAAAAAATTAATATATTAAAATTATATTTTTCATCATAAGATTGGAGCTCAAGATTCGAATGACAACTAACAAATGTATATAAGAAATTTGTTTTAAAAACTTTCATTTATATGTAATTCTCTTTCTATAGAGAAGAGCCAGTCTGCAGAATTTAAATAATTTTTTAACATCCATATTGTTAAGCAAGCGTATAATTTGGCTTTGTGTCAACGTGTCGCTTCGAAAAGCATCCCTTCTTATTTCCTTAAGAGTTGGGGATCGTCCGATAAAGTGGAGAATATCTTACCTTTCACCTAAGTTGCACAAATAGTATATATGACGTAGTTGGATATAGTAAATGACAGTCGAAAAATTCGTTTGCAGAAGTATCGCAGAAGTTTTTAAACTGTGTCATACTACTGCGTTAAAAAGACTGACTCACCATTATAGTGCCATTTTTCGTTTGAAAGTTGATGACTCCGTTGTCCGTGAACATCAATACTTTAATTACCTTTCCGGAGTATTCAATGCCGCACGGTAAGAAGTCTATGATATCATCAATGGACAAAGTAAACATGCTTGGGCTCAATGTGCAACCCTGTCTCACTCCCGATTTCTCTTCATTATTTCATATCTTAACCTGTGTCTCCATAAATATTCTGTATAACTCTCCCAAACTTCCATGACATGCCCATACCGTAGAGCTAGTAAATTAGCGCTTTTCTATCTATCATATCAAATGCAGATCTAAAATCCACAAAAAAAATATAAAGTTTTTTTTTTGCTTTATGAAGGAATGTTTTGCAATAATTTTAACAGTAAAGATGTGATCCATCCTGTCCTAAAACTTACCTGAATCTCCTTCAAAAGCTTGTTGTCATCGATCCATTTATTGAAACAATTTGCAAAATCAGGGTAAATATTTTATAGGATGCATTCAAAAACCGTATGCCTCTACACAGCTCGTACCATTTTTTTTTTGTGAAAAAGAGTCAGGAGAATATTCATTTGTTTGCAAATTGTTGTCAGATATAAACAAAAATTATTTTCTCTCTGCCCACTGACCATCAGTTTCCAGAAAGACGAAGTTCTAATTAGTCATTCTAAGTAGTGCCATGGAGAAGTACACTACATTTCAGCGTTAATTATTGAACTCAGCTAAACGAATGGAAACCTCGGTCTTTGATTATATATGTATATATTGTGATGTGTTTGCTTATGCCCAAACTTACGCGCATGCGCACTCAGTACATGACTTAACGATTTTTTTGAATTCTCTTTTTTAAAGGAACATTCACATCAACAAAATAAAAAAGCTAAAGATTGTTTAACGAACGCATTTATTATATCAAAGTTTAGTTACTTTATGAAGTTATTTCACTTAGTGATATTGCAAAAAAGAAGTAGAAACTGATTTTATCAATGAACAACGTTGTGAGTCCCATTGCCGTATAAATTAATTTGTATTACTCAAATAAAACGAATGTTCATTTGTGACAATAAATAAGTAAATAAAAGAAACAGATATGATGGGAATAATTTTTTTGTTGGATCTTCCTTTTCGATGTACTAAAGATATGATTTTTGTTTTTTTAAACATAGTATTACTTTTGATAATTGAATTTATGTATTAACTATTGGTTTTTTAAAAACAAAATCAGGTATTTTCGCCTTCTAAAATGTACATTTATACATATGATAGTATTACCTAAAATGTAAATTTAAGAAAGGCTATTGTAGTAATAGTTAATTTAATCTATACATACCTATAGTTTTTATATATATGTAGATGCATTTTTTTTATTTATTTTTTTGTTTGTATACTCAAGCAGCGGATTTGACAACAACTAAACTTATATAAATGAAAAACATTCGTTTCTTATAAAATTTAAAAGTTATTATAAAAAAATAAATAATGATAATAAAAAACAACTAACTAAAAATAACCCATTTTTTTTCTATCTTTTCAGATTTACTTCAAATACTCTTCCCTGAGGTATTTGCTATTCCGACTAAGCCAGAACGTCAAATTTCTGAATCTAAAAGACCTGCTTTAATTAAAGCAGCGATATCATCTTCGAAAAATTCAAAATTAAATAATACAAATATTTCTCATGAAATTAAAAACCGTCGAGAATCTGCAACACAATTTTCTATGTCCGATATTAATTACAAAAACGGCAGACGACGAAAATCGATGTCATCTGGTTCGGATAAACAGTCGCATAGTGATTTCGATAAATATTTAGAAAGGAAGAAATTGTTGAAACCGCCAAAACAAACAGCGACATCAAAAACTAAAAACGCGATACCCAAGACTGAAAAAACTAAAAGAAAACGTCCACGCAAGTCAAAACATACTACTCCATTAATAGTTAATGACCCGAAGTTGGACGGTCAAATGAAGCCAATTGTGGTACTTAATCAAGTTGAGGGGCCTGTTTTCATCTTGAGATCTGGTATTTCAAGTGAGACATATACTGAAGTCAGCCCAGGTGTGTTTAAATTAAATCAATCACTACCAACCATGATGTCAACAGCAAAAAATATTCCTGCTATAAGAACAAAATCGTTAAGTGACATTTTATCGGATGTTGTTGTTCAGGAAATGACAGCTTCTGTTGCAAAAGGAACAGAAATTTCTAAAGATTGTACAATTTCAGTTGAAGTATTGGCTGATGATGCAAATGTTGAAAAACAGCTTGATCCTTGTCTATTACCCGCCCCAGTTGCCGTTACTGTTCCGGAAAGCCTTCCTCCTCTTACACTCCAGGAAAAGGAAAAAGAAGAAGAAGGTAAAATTGAACAAACAGTACAGCCGGAAATAGTGCCATTAATTAATGCTGCAGTTAAGTCTCAAGATGATTTGGAACTGAAGCAAATTAAAAAAGAAGAGATGGAGTTAAAATTGCCATCCTCGGAAGTGACGGCACACGTGATTCCCTCCAAGCCAGTCTTAGACTGTTTTAAAAAGCCGCTTAAATCAATGGCACAAAAGCGCTTAGCGTCGGCTTCATTTATCCACGGAGCAACAAAGTATGTTCAAGCTGCAAAATCTACACCCCTATTTCCAGTTCGACAAGAAGCAGTTGCACCTTCTTCTGAAACTCTGAACAATCGTCAAGAAGTCCAAGAGCCAGTTACATCCACAAATGGTCACCTTTTCCCGCCTCTAACAAGTGAATCTGAATCTGACTCGTCATGTCGAACTGAACAAACGGGTGATTTAGAATCATCAGAACAGTCTGATTCAAGTCAATCATTGATTTCGCCTAGAAAAACATTAAAAGTCAGACTGAGGCGGCATGCAATGGTCCAACAACAATTGGAATACAGTATAGTTTCGAATAGTGCTATGGATGAAATGAAATCGAAGGCGGCTGAAAGTGTAAGAAAACGTCGCGCAAGGAAAAGTTTGGAGAAAAAAGGCGAGGCGCTAAAAAGGATATTCGAAAGAGCTGATTCTTCCACATCGTCGACTCCACCTAAGAACTTAGATCAGCAGCCACCGCAATCGGGTTTAATAAATGGGGTGTTGGTGCCAAGTATTGAAGCTATGAATACGCCACCTCCCACCCCACCCACAACGGTTGATGATAAAAATTCGGTTGCCGATGACACTTCCCAAGAAGCAAAATCTCAAGCAGCTTCTGAACCCAGCAATATCAGTCAATCGCATCCGCCCGTCATATATGAAAAAGGTGAAAATGTTAAGAATCTAGAAAATAATATTGATATTTTATCATCAAATATCCCGCCCATCAAAAGCCATGAAAATGTTGAAAATCTTCAAGTGCATGCAAATCAGATGTTCAAATTCAAATCGTGGAATGGACAGCGCAGAAGATTTGAATCGCTAAACTTGCCATCAAAGAATCAAAAGCGCCCCCGAAAAAAGTCCACAACTGAAGCCAGCGATAATATTTCTTCGAAGGGTACTTCCAGGAGGAGCCAACTCAAAAAACGGAGAAAAACTATTTGCACAGACGTTTTTAATCCGCCAGATATATCATCTGATGAGGACATCTTCTCTTCCGATGCAGAAGCTCACTCGTCGACTTTAGATGTAATGCAAATGTACATATTTGAACGGGGCTTAAAACCATCGAAATCATTGTCAATAACATTCAAAAAAGTAAGACAAGATGAACCTTCTTCAGTAAGACTGAACAACGAAGAAATTTCGCCGTCACTTAATAATTTGTGTGACTCTTCTCGGTTGTCGCCGACGTTTGCTGCACTCAATCCAACATCAACGACTTCAACGCCTGTCATCGAATCTGAGAAAATGGAAAGCGAAGGAAGTTCCTGCAACAGTAGTAAACCCAACTGTGATAGCCCTGTGAGCACATCTCGGAATTTGGCGGTAAGTCGAACATATTCTAAAAGTAACATGGTGCAGCAAGTATTTGTGCCCCCAGAAATCGAAATGTTTATTGAAGAACCCACTAAGTTGGCTGTCGAAAAACCAACACCCCCCAGTTTGGTCCCAACATCACCACACCGTGTTACAAAACGCCGAGCCAGTTGTTTTATTAAAACGAAAAAACCCAGAAACAAATTTACAACAACAGATGAAGAAGAAGAAGATGATGATCCCAAAGACAAGGACTATCAAGGTCAAACACGGAAAAGCATGAAATATAATAAAAGAGGGAAAAAGCGAGGTGCACCTCGTGGCAGACGTCGTCAATAGAAGAAGTTAATGTTGAAGAAATCAATTTAATATGTATGGACTAAAACAAATAGAAAAAAAAATAATAAAAAAAGAGAGAACTTACAAAAACAAAAAAAAAATGAATAAATGGAAACCCTTCCCACTTTAATATTAATATATATATTACTATAAAATATATAATTGTAAAAAAATGTGTATAACTATTGAATTGATGTAATGTGATAAGTTAATGAAACAAAAAAATAAAATTGAAAAAAATTAAATATATTTTCTTGGATTATTCATGGACATAAACACAAATCAACGACCAACTATAATTGCTGAAGGATTTGTCTTCTATTATATAATGTTTTATTTATTACAATTTTACTTTAAAGTAATCAGACTAATTTTAACAACATTGAAATTATCGTTGTTTGAATTTTATTTGACTACAATTATGTTTGAACAAAAAATAAATTTATTAATTGTTTTACATTTGTTTCTTGACATTTTAAAGTTTTTTTAATAGTTTGCTTTCAAATTCCTGGAACGACATAATATTAGCATGGACACCAACTAAGGTCTTTTCAGCACCAATAAATTTATTTGTTATTGTTTAGATACATTTTAATTCAATTCGACGGTCAATCGATGAGTAAAAAAGTCAAAGACATGAGATTTAAAATTATTAGCAGTAAACAACAAAATCAAGTAAAATGAAGAATGGATATGAATAATAATTATTGAAATAATATAACGATGTAACAACCCGGACATAAACTACAAACAAACAAACAATAGAAATAATAATTAAATTATGTTA
Organism: Philhelius festivus; assembly: GCA_963931855.1. Taxonomy (NCBI): domain Eukaryota; kingdom Metazoa; phylum Arthropoda; class Insecta; order Diptera; family Syrphidae; genus Philhelius; species Philhelius festivus. The sequence goes on from OZ007557.1 coordinate 81,262,907, forward strand.
TTCAATAATAAGGTATATTTTTCATATAATTTTTCTTTAAATTCATATAAAATTTTGAGATTTAAACTTTAATCTAGTTATCATTCAATTGAGATGCAACAACCGTGGCTATTCAAAGAGAACGGAAGAAAATGGAACCATGGATAGTATTGTATGATAAACCTTTTTTTATTTAATCTATTTATTGAATTATGTCAGATGTATCTTATTGAAAATCTTGTGTGGAATCGGGTTAGCTTATTTTTGATAGTCGTATTTGAACTAATTCACTAACAAATGTTGAAATTTTGGCAGCACTTTAATGGCCCACGATGTTATTTTTCAAAATGCTAAAAATGCACATCAGAAGGACATGTAAAATAATTTTATTCGACTGCCAAACCTTATGTGTTGAAAATGATTTTCATATTTTGCATAAAAAAATATAACCTCAAACACTTTAATGTTAAAATCATATCAAATAAAAAGAAATGTCAGAACGGCAACTCTGCCAAATAAATGGTTGTGAACTTGATAATCACCTTGCATGAAGTAAAATTACTTAGTTTTTAGAGTATTTTTTTGAAATCAGTTATTCCGGTGACATTTACCCTTATTGCGATTGTCAATAATGAATTGATAGTTGATATTTATGAAGCAATTTATTTAATCGGTATTGTGTTTGTCAACCATCAATGATTAGTTGCTAAATTGATAATTTGTATCAATTCTCCATTGTGAATGGAGAAATCGGTATTATCAGTGTCAATTTTCATCGACTTTATTGATATATGCCAAGTGAAAAATGTTATTTGGTAGGTGTAAGTATATTTTATCTATTTCGGGAAAACACATTGTTTCAATGCATTCTTACATCATACTCGTACATTCTTAGTTACATTAAAATGAGTGTGTAAGCCCAGTTGAAAAATCATTCGCCACGCTTGGTACGACTCTTATGCAAGTCTAGAGGATCGATGTGTATCTTTTGAGATATTAAGCATGCCCTAGCTGTGTTCGTCTCCTTAAAATTTACAAAAAACTTTATTGGTCATCTTCGTCGTCGAACCAAAACTCGACCGATCCCATTTTTTAAACTACTTTTCTTAGTTAACAATTAAATACGTTGTTAATTTCTTCTTTTTCTTTTCTTTAATGTCTGCTAACTAAGAATTAGATGTCAAAATTTGGGATCAATTCACTGCTATCAATTGTATCGACAATTCAGAATCCCTTTACCAACTGAGTAACGAATACCGAATTTCAAATTGATTGATAGATTTTTTAATGTTCAAATAGTCGCAAACTGACAATCACAATAGGGGTGATTGAGATGGTTTTTAGAAATATTTCAATGCTCTAAAGCTTCATACATATTATTCTCAGCAGGTGATATTTTTAAATTTAAACTGGTCGCTAAATCAAAATTATCTTTTTCTATTTTTAAGGACAAAACCTGGACTTTTATGTTTGGATGGAACAGTGCAATGATGAACACAACAAATTATCATCTGCAATTTATGGTAGGTAGACCTAAGTTCAAACACATTTTTCTCAATTATTGTTTTAGCTCAATTAAAATAAAATTTCCGTATGCATAACAAAAATAACCGAATGTATGTTATAGATATAATTTCCATATAAAATCAAATGGAAAAGATGCTGTATTATATGTAGTATGATATAGTGACTACAACTCTCAACCTTTCCTGTGTGCGTGTTACCAGGAATAGAGGAAGAATATAATTTTCGGCCGAGTCCGAACGGCTTAAGGACTATTCACATGAAAGCGACCAACGACCAACGAATAAAAAAACAAATGGGATTTAAAACATATATAAACATAAATTCTTCACAAAAACTCTGCAAAAGGGTAGCAATCTAGTAGAATTTAAAGTTAATTTATAAAAATTTGCGTTTTAATTGCTAAAATGAGAGAAATTTGAGAAAACAAATTGGTCGTAGCAATTATATTGCAATTCGCGACGACCAATTTATTTTCTCCAATTTCTCTCATTTTAGCAATAACGACGCAAATTTTTATAAATTAACATTAAATTATACTAGATTCCTACCCTTTTGTAAAGGTTTTGTGAAGAATCTATGTTTATAATATGTTTTAAATCCCATTTGTTTTTTTATTCGTTGGTCGTTGTCGCTCTCATGTGAATAGTTCTTAAGATCAGCAGCACTTTTCATGACAAGAGCATACCACTAAAAATAATTTGTGCAGCTGCTCAGAATCGTAATGTCTGTATGACAGTTCAACGTACTATTTTTTATGCCAAGGGGTACTTCCATCCTTGTTCAAATATTAATCTTTTGATAAACCATATATCAATCCATTTAAATTTTGTCAAATAATTTAACTAATAGTGTGAATATTGAATGAATTGTATAACAAATTGAATTTTCATTTTTTGTTCTCAAACTACCAAAACTGCACACAAAAGATTGAAGTAGAACCTGATACTTTTCGAACGGATAATCTATTTTTATACAAAAATGTTGAGTTGTGTCGTTTTCTTTGCAAACATTCGACATTTACTACTTACAGTTTACTTGTAATTATTTGTATGTATCTAATATCGTCGCGTCGGTCTGAAAAAAAGCCTTCAAAAATCAATAGAACTCACTTTTTTCGAAAGTAGATTTTGAAATATTAAAACAAGTCATCACTAAATGCTTTGAACTACAGAAAAATGTCGTCAGCTAAAAATGTGTAATTTACTTAAAATTTCATAAATAACAATAACGTACATATTCGTATGCTACACGGTCCTCCTTTAAAAAAAAAAGAAAGGTCCTTATGTCGAAAGTCTTTTCGCAAGAATGGTTCAAAATTGCAAGTCACTAAGACCATTATGCGTCTCACTTATTTATTTCTGATCGGAGATCATAGTCATGTTTTCGTAAGACCTACATACATACATGATTGTTGTTTAAACATATTTTGGGAAAATAGGTCGTAACACGATGTTTAATTATAACAAGAATTCTGAAACTCATTCAGTTATTTAATTCCTACAGTAGATTTGTAGTGTTCAAATTTGTTTCTTGTTCAACCCTCGCGCTTTTAAGTTCAGGATGTTGAGTGCACTTGGGACTAAGTAGCGCTATTTTGATACCCAACTAATAAAGCACCCAACCGCCTTCAGTCGGATGCCCGGAGAGATTCTGAGTAATGGACGACGCTTACATAATTAGAATTCTTGTTTTGTAGTATACTGCTCTCCTAAGCATAAAGAATTATTTTATTTTTTTTCCAATTTAACAATTTTATTTGCTTTGTAAAGTTCATGGTTACCTAAAATGTTAAAAAACTATAAAAATTCATATATTGATTAGTTTTTTTTTTGTATCTTTTTCAGGTACAAATAGCCAATGTTCCATGGAAATAGTTAAGAACGTGAGGAATTTTGCAATTAACAAAAAGGATCTTTGAAGTAATACATTTTACTTGATATTTAAAAAAAAAACTAGGTTAATTATTGTAATATATTAAATACAAATTCATTAAACCTTAATTATGTTATTTACATAATCTAAGTTGGCGCAAAAGTCCGGTGTAAGCCGGGGCCTCCTTAATTATGTTTATATGTTAATATTACAGATAAATAAATATATTGATGTGTCGTCAAAATTTATCTGTTTCATTTTATAAATTTTAATTTTCAAGAGACAAAGGTCAAAGTGCTTTTAAAAAACAAGTAAGTAGTACAGAAATACCTGTGATAAATGAATAATTGATTCAGAATTTATTCTTTTTGCAAGAAATTAAATGATTTCTTATTTAACTTTAGTAGCTAGTTGAAAATTGAGCCTTCTAATTTATTTTCCAATTGGAAACAAAAATATTTTGATTCAGTTTATAGCTCAAAAAGGATTCAAATTCGCGCATTGTAGCGAAAACACAAACTTTCAACCTGTCTGGTTTTTGTTAAAAAGCTGTAATTAGGGTTGGTTTTTAAATTCGTAAAAACACTAAAAAGGCAAAGTTACATAATTAATTAGAAATACATTTTATTTTTTAAATCTTTTGCCTTTCCGGAACTGTTAGATTCGGTTCGTTGAGTTGTGGTGATTTTCTCGCAGACTGATTACATAAACTTTTGGGGGACTAAAATCAACTTACTGTCTTTCAATTGGTTTTATTTCTTCAATTCTTTTTAAATAAAAAACAAATAACGAATATTGGATTTTTGAAAATACATAATTAATATTATTTTCTCTTTTAAATCTACAATGCTACTTGAAATTCCCTACACAATGTTAATCATCTTGTTTCTTGTCATTGTTTAATTTGTTCTTTTTATTTCGATTATATTTAAATAGTCTATTAGTTTGTGAATTTAATAAATATTTTTTTTTATCATTTGTTTTCTCTTAAATAAAATTCAATTTTTGTTTTGTATGAGAAATTCTTTAAAAAGTAACAAGTTAATAAATTTTGTATATTTTATTTCTCTCTTAAAATTAAATGGAGGAAGGAAGGATTTTCAATTTATCTCATGTTAATTCGTAAAGTTTTTTTTTTAATTCTTTTAATTTGGTTTTAAAATTCAAATAATTTTTAGTCTTATTCATAAAATCTCATGGTTGGTTGCCATCACTTACTGGCCTGGATTTGATTTTATTTGAGAAAATAATGCAGACCGGCTGCACATCGTCCCACTTGATTCGACGTCGTATCAATTGTTTTCTTTTTGTGTCAGTGCAAATCCACAAAAGCTCCACTTGTGTTCCACGTCTGTGTCGTTTATATGATTCTTAAATAAATTTGAATATTTTTGCAATATTTCATTTAGTCGCTCTGCTTGTAGACATGTATTTTTTGTAATATTTTGCAGATAGGAGCAGATGGTATGGGTTGCAGCTCCCATCGGCTGAACAACAAGAAAAGTGGACACCAGACTAATGATTCTTGCTTCATCCAGATCAATTCTTTCAGATTTCATCTGAAACAAATACAAAAATTGTCCTTCAATATAAATGAAATTTTCTTTTATTATTTTTTAAAAACTTACCTCGTTAGATTTTTCATCCTTGGGTTTCTCTCGGCCATAGTTATCCTTGATTTCGATTACATCACCAAGATGTTTCTTATCATCATGATTATCTTCTTCTTCAAGTTCAATTACATCATCTTTTAGAATTACTGGCGGTGATTTCTCGATAATTTCATCACATTCAGAGCTTTTGGAAGAATGATTACTTTGCCTTGCACTAACTTCTACTATTTTAGTCTTTAACAAAAGTTGTTTTACATTGGCTTCTTTGAGCTTTTGCTCGAGATCATCGATTTTTATTGAGTCTTTCTTTTCCCGTGATTTGTTTTCAAGCAACTGAGTTTGCATATTGCGTATTGTTTCTTGAAGAACTTTGATTTGCTTATCACGAAAATCGGTATCAGATTTTATATCTGATTTAACGAGAGTCATTTCGTTTTTGAAAGCTTCTAGCTGACATCGTAGGCTATCGTTTTCTTCCTGTGGATTAAACATAAATATTGAGTTAGTTGTTTTAAACAATATATAAGGTGTCAAGCTGTTATGTTCAAATAAAAATCCAATGCTTATGGCTACGTACGATTTTGAAGATCAAACAAATATAATAAGTATTAGTACCCTTGTTTCTTGGTGTCTTTTTTTTTACTAAATTTACCCACTTTATGATTTCATATACAAACATGAATGTATTCTTACCTTCAAATTGTCATTGTCGAATCGACATCTCTTACTGCTCGAACTGCGATAGTCTCGATCTTCGTCTGACATTTCCATTTCGTCATCTTCGATCTGCACCGAACGCATTTCCTAAACACAAAATGAACAAGTATAAACGGAATTAGTAAAAATAAAAATAGTTTATGATTCCATTGAGTAGGTACATTCAGTTCATATTAAAAAAAATGTCAGGATCATTTTGATTTTTTTTTATGGAAAATATATTCTTGCCACTTGTGTTAAAAGGCTTTAAATATCTATTTGGTAAAAAGTTGTTTTTGTCCTTCTTCTGCTTTGCATAATTTACGATTTATATTTTGTTTTTCCTAAAAATTAAGTGATTGAGTGTGTGTAAGAGTACTTACCTCGAACTACAAGTCAAATTGTTTCTTAAGCTTGATGATTTCAATTTACCCATTTTTAGCTTAAAAACTATCGATTACATTAGTTTTTTGTTTTGTTTTTAAGTTAAGTCTTGTTTGCCAGCGTTAAAAATGAATGATTGCTTGATTTTTTTTTAATTTACACGTGTGTTGTGTTAATAACACTTCCACTCCATTATATTGATAACCAGCTGAGTTTAGTTTTAATTTGAAGATGAGTTTTTTTTTTAAATAAAATGTCTTGAGCAATGTGATCAGTTATTGTTATTAAATTACAAAAACACCATTTAAATAAAAGCAGCATTTTTGATTTTTTTTTTAAATAAAATTAAGATCCTTTAGAAATAATAATTTTACTTATTTTTTTTTGTTGATATACATCAAGGAGTGCAAAAATATATTTGGTAAAATAGAAACTAAAAATAAATTAAAATATAATATAGTAAAATTGAAATTAGTGCATTTTTTCTATTTTGTGTCAGACTACGTGCAAAAAAACGGATAGTTAATTTAAAACAAGTACAAAAATCACAAGTATTTGTTAATTATAAAAATAAGTTTGCAAAAAAAAAAAAAAGAAGATATTTGTTGGATTGAGGAGAATTAATCTTGGTTAAAGCGTTCAGGACGTTTTCGCGGATTGCAGACAAGCCAGGTGGAGCTAGGGTGTTATCGTTGTTATGAATCGCTTCGATTTCGAATAGGAATACATGGTCTCAGTCAAATTACATGGGTGTACAATGTCACGATAAATTTGTTCATAAAACGAAGGGTACAACACGACGTGAAATGGATTTTCTGTAGCTACATTCTCGCACCATGGTTATCTTAAAGTTATCATAGCAAATTATTGCGCGCATATTATGCATTGGGTATAGAAGTGAAGTGTTGTACCCCTTTGTATAATGGTAAGTGCATTGGACTGTCATGTAGAAGGTCGGGATTCTATTCCCATGTGTTAAATTGTTTAAGGAGAGGAATGCAAATGGCTATTTCACTGGAAAGCTGTTTATACAAATATTTTAAACAACTTGACAAAATTTTCAGAGAATCAAGAAAAATGATATCGATCTTGTCAATTCTCTTACAGAAATAAACCAACGTTTAGAAACAAAAACTGTGTATATAGTTTAGAAAGACTTACTAATCGGATGGTACTTTACCGTCTAAGACGATGTCGTCAACTATTTAACCGAGTTTTTAATCTCGCTGAAATTGCCCAGGATTGCTACCTCAGAATCTTCAATTAGAAATTGGATCGGTGACCATATTGTTAAAAAATATAACTGTCACTATGTAATGTCTTTACAATTGCACCCGGTTCTTAGATGAAGTAATTGACGATTACCGTCTTAAAAGAAAAATTGTAAGAAGAAAGCATAAAGGAGAAGACGTTTAAAATCCACAAATCCCAATGATTCTAACCAACATGCCATTTGATTAGAAACGTTTGTAGTTTTCCGTAGAGCTGGCATTCAGAATTACTATAAACAAATCACAGGAGCAATCTTTGAATGCAAACGGATCCTTCTCACATGGTCAATTGTATGTCGCCTGTTCCCATGTCGGAAAACCATCAGCTTTGTTTGTTTACTTCAGAAAACATTTTCTTGAGCCTTAAAAAAAAATTGTACAACTTTTATGGAATTATCCAAAAGTTTTGTGAAGGTTTGTGTGAAAATCTGATATGAACCTAGTTACCAACATGTTGCCTTAGTGTGTTAGTCTTAATTATTGGCACGGTACCTAATAAAATTATAAACAATCGAAACTTAATTCGACTATTATAGATTATTCCCAGCATACAAAGCTTTTCACATGCAAAACTAAATAATTTTTAATACAAATTAAATGGAATTGATATAATACATTCAAATTAAAACAAATAAAAAGCTAAATGAACAAACAAAAACAAAATAAACTCAAAATAAATAAATACAAATTAACTTCGATACAACAACAATAATAATGTGTATAAATGTATTTTCTTAAGTACGTACCATTGATAGTTTCTTCCATTGGTCGATGTTTTTTCTTTGGGCCTTGGTGAAATGGTCCCAAACCTTCTTGTGACTAGCTGCACTGAACACTTTTTCAATCTGAGTGACTGATGGGAGAGGAGGGTAAATATAGATAGAGATAATAGTAACAACAACATCAACAACAACAAAGAAAAAAAACAGAAACTTTTCTAGTTTTTTTATTTTATTTTTCTCTTTTTCATTTCTGTGGGTAGTTATATGTTTTTTGTTTAGTTTGTTATCAGGGGATGATTTTCTAGTAAAGTTTATATTTCTTCTTAAGACAACAAGTAAATATGAAGTTAAAGAAAATTTTAAAACACTAACTTCAGTATCCGTTTTGAACTGAAGAATTATTTTGTATGCCTAAAAACTTACTTCAAATGTCATGTTCTTACATTGTTCAGGTCTAAAATTAAGGGTACTTACTTAATGTGTTATGAAAAAAAAAATATGTTTCAGCTGTTTTGGGTCTGCTAAATTTTGTTGTAAACAAAATATTTCGAACAAGAATGAAGGTTTTAATTAAAATTTATTCAGCATAAAAAGAAAGCTACCTCCTTTTTTGTTAATTCAAAATTTTCCTTAAATTTCATAATGAACGATTGAAAGCTGTGTAAGTCTATGCGAAACATAGGCAAATTTTTAAGTTAGATTTATGTTATTTTGCTTACTACTTTATTTTGGAGGTTCATAAGTTCTAAACAAAAATCTTTTACTTTTCATCATATTGCACAATTGAACCATCCTCATTCCCATACTGTGATATAGAAAGAACAAATTCGGTGATTTTTTTCAACAAACCTACAGCTGTGCAATTCAAACTATTGTGATAATACAATTGGAAATCGATTAAACTGTGATATTCCTTTAATATGACTGACTGAAGCGAAAGTTCTACAATACATTGACGGCTTAAAAATTATATTTTCATCCGGTCCTGAAAATATTCCGTCCATATTTGTTAAAACCTGCAAGTCTTACATTTGTTATGCAATCATCTATTAATTTAACTGATCGCTGACATCTGGCTCATCATAAATGTGGACAAAAATTAAAGCTGAGAATTATCGAGGAATTATAAAACAAACATGCTTTTGTAAAATGTGATATTCATGTTTTTGTAACATGATATTGACAGAGTCTCTGATTTGTGTATTACAAATGGAAGGGAGCTTAATAAAAACTCAAGAAAAAGATAATCCTTACTGTCTTCTTCCTTTATCGAGGAAACATCAGTTAATCGTGTTCAAAAATTCAATGACAAGTAAATCATGAAGTCGCCTTGGATTAATAAAATTCAACGATTCTCATATTTCGAAGATCGTCTACTGCTAACTTGTCTGCCATATCTTGGAATATTATAGATGTTTGTGTTGTCCTATCTACGACGTATCTATTAATAAAAAAGAAAGTGTACAAAAACAAATTGTATTATTTATTTTCCGTCATCTAGCATGTGACTCAAACCAACAGCTTCCGCCCTTATGAAAATCGTTTGAAACTGCTTGGCTTATTTATGCTGAAGATAAGGAGAGAAGTCAATAATGTCCTTCTTCTCTTTAAACACTTATCAGGGAAAATCTGTTCTGCTCATATACTGAGCCTACTGATTATATATGACAGAGAAGTTGACCTTAACATGGGTCAGGATACATCAAAGTTAGCCTTTTTTTAAATCGTCAAAAAGTGATGTCAAAGTTGAAAATCAGACTTTACTGTAGAACAATTTTTTTCTTAGAATATGACCAAGAATCACATTCCAAAGTTTGGCACACGAATTACCGGACACCCTGTATAGACTTTGTATTATAAAAACCGTCATGTGGTAGTTTTAATGTGCATTTTTAGTTTTTGTTTATAATCATTTATGAAAACAAATTACATATTTTGTTTTAAGTTTAAAACTGTTATTGAAACTTGTCTTAAAAACATGGCATGACACCTAGAGACTGGCACAACACATCACCGAGAAAACCCTGGAAAGTGCCATACTTATTGTTTAGAGTATTTCCCTGCCGCGCCTGAAAATGTCGTGGATTATTCACATTGATCAGACGACGAATCGTTCGTCAAAAACAACATCCTCAAGTTATTCAGTGTTCTTTAGGAGCATAGAATTCCATTGCTTAATCTAATTCTTTTGCGTCACAAATGTCCTAATCGAGTTGACCATTTATTGTATAAGCTTTTCAAAATCGTAAAATTATTTGTAGGAAGGAATTCGTTCAAAATCTTACAACAATAACTATTTTTAAAACCTTCAAACTTATGTTCAATGATTGTTAAAAAAAATTAATTAAAAAAATAAAATACATCTCAAAAACTGTTTAATCTAAAATCGATATGAGAATTCCATCGGTCGTACATAACTGAAAACATACAATTTTATTCTATTTTACCAGTTTTTTTTTTTCATAATAGGTCAGCTTTTCTGAATATTCAAATTCCGCCAAAAAGATTTGTTGGTGTCTGGACTGAGCAGTATTATTGTTTAAATTGCTTTCAATATAACTTAATATTTTTTTTTGTTTTTCGTTTCAACAAAGTCAATTCATTATATTATTTCTACATACCTTGTATTATTTGTGGAGTTTTTCTAATATTCATATATTTTACTTTGTTAACAAAATAATAAAAGAAATCAATTTGAAAATAAAAACTTGAAAATGTACGACAGCTTTTGTCCAGGTAGATTTATTTCCAAAGAAAGATATATATTTAAAAGAGAACCTAATAACCAAATGTTCGTATTTGGTAGTATTATGTGAGTATCATATTTGAATAAAAAAAAAATGTGTTCAATTTGAAACTGTCATTTTTTGTAGAATGTTATATTTAAATTTATTCAACTCATAAGTGCTCACCTTTTTTTTAAATGATTAAAAACTCATTTTATTGAATAACACTGTGATTGAATTAATACAAAGAAATGAAAAATATTTTCGAAGAAAAGGAACACATTATTTTGATTTTAAGTAAAAGTGTAATAGAGGGCAATTTGTGATTTTTTTCTCAATGCAATATATTCGGTTGTACAAATGATAAATGTATCGTATTAAATATTTTTTTTAATGCTTTCAATAATTGTAAAATTGCTTATGAATAATTCAAGTCACTTGTACATTTTTAAAAGAGAGCTTATAAGCAAGTAAATGGTCCCAAAAGTTCTAAAATATGTATAACAAAAATAAAGACATTTTTTTTCATTAATCATGTGATTAAAATACTGTTTCTGTTAACCTAGTTATTCTAAACTGCGTTATACCACCAAGTTCTAGTTTCATACACAAATTCATCAAGAGCTCGAGCTCTTCACATAATGGCTTGAATGGAACACAAATTTAGTTATGTTAACACAGGTTAATATAGGTTCAATTTGGTTTTAAAAATCGAGCCATTTCCTTTCAGAAACGTCTCCGTTTTCTTTATATTGGATAAAATAAATTAAAAACTATATGCTAGTATACAAACCAAGGTTAAGAATATACAACTTTGATAAAAAATTCACAAAATGCCTTTCTTTGTTGTACTTTAACTTACAAGAAACAACATGTGAGTTGATTTAAAAAGAAGAACAATGATTAAGATAGAAGATAGAAACCAGACAGAATTTAAAAGAATATTTTAAGCAACACGCATTATTTATACATAAGAGGAAACATATATACTTTTTATAATGTATTGTAATAAATTTAATAATAAAGACAAATATAATATGTAATCACTAATCACCAATTTTGTACTTACATTGCTGAGTCATGCCAAGCATTTGCTTTCGGTATTGCTCCCTAGCTATACGGAGGTCTTCTTCATACTGTGTTTTATCAGTATTTAATCTACGTACATGTGCATTCGTACTCTGTATCATTGAATAGAAGACATTTGCATTCTTTTTGGAGCAATCACCACGCTCCAACCAAACTATGAGCGTTTGAACGGCTTTCATAAAAGTTTCGTCGTTCTTTAGTTTATCTGATAATGTGCTTGCTTCGTGTTCGGTGTAATGTACGACGGGAGGAGGTGATACGGAACGGAGCCTATCCCGTTCCATGCGTTCTCTGTGTCGTTGTTCCCGTTGAAACTGACGCTGTCTACACTCCCATTCGTATTGATCGTCTCTAGCTTGAGCGAAGTCCACGTGCAAACGTCCACAGTTGGTTGGCTCATTGTTTAGTATACGAATTCGATATCCAGATAGATAGATGGCCGAGTCAACAGAAGCTTCGTAAACAAAACGAATGTGGCAAAAGTTCTTTTTGGACAATCGAAGGGTTGTTATTTCGCCACAGCTCTCAAATATCTCTCGAATTATTGGCTCTGTAATAGTTTCCGGAAGACCACCGACAAACACAGTACGACAGCCTGGTGGTCGATCCCTGATTGTCGGTGCTGGTGCTGTTGGATTTGGAGGAAAAAGAGTGCAAGACTTGCAATGAATAACTTCTTTAACTTGCCCAGCAGGTGTTGATAATATTCCACTTATTTGAGTGGCAGAACTGGGATCAGTTGGATTGTTGATGTCGGGTATCATAGGGTATTGTTGCATTTGCAATGCCATATTTGGATCCATCATCATTGTTGGCTGCATCATCATAAATCCCTGTTGCAACATACTATTGAGAAACATTTGTGCTCCACTGTCACCCACACAACCACCAGCCGCAGACGCAGAAGCTGTTGACGGCTGATCTGAATTGGATGGCTTTTGGGTTTCTGCATTCAAACGGCCACCACTCAAAAACCTTCGAAGGTCAGTAAAGTTTGATGTGGTGTTCTCATTTTCATTCTCTAAATCCATTGGCCCCGCTCCCATTTGATTGTTCTTAGAACTGCTGATTGTTTCGCGAGATTGGAAAGTAAAAGATGGCTTTGATGTACTTGATGTACCAGCACTATTGCCTCGATTTGCATTCGCATTGTGGCGTTTAAATTCTAAAGGAGTGTCATTGAATGTAGGAGGAGGAGGTGCGACTCGTCCACCTATAGATCCAACTGGTGGCACTGTAGCGGTATTAGCTGATGTAATGGGTGTAGTCGGTTGTGGTCCCATATTTGATGCAAGGTTATTTGCTGTTGCTGCCGCAGACATAACTGCTGCTATTTGTGAAATAATATTGTTGCCACCGGCACTATTTGCGAGGTTATTCATCAAAGGCACTGCAATGGGAAAAAATAATTTAAAACTACCAAAACAAAAAAAAAAAAAAACGCCACCAACATGATTTAAAAAATGTAACATTTATATTTTTTCTGTTAAAAAAATGATGATTTAATGGATATAAATTATGATTATTGACCAGTTAAAACAAAATACATACAGAATGCTATGTAAACATGAATTTATGCAAAAACAAAAATTATAAGTCGTTGTAGTGTTTTCTTAAAAAAATAAGCTTTTATATACAAAATTTTTAAAAGATTTTTAAGAAAAAAATTTGGTACGCCAACCTTAAGTTTTTGTTATGGTTCGAATAAAAATTAAATTTCCAAATAAAAATATTGAGGTGTTTTTGAAATATCGAATTTTCCAAAAAAAAATATATTTTTTTTTCAAAAATTTATAAAATACCTTTATTTAATTTTAGAAATGCAATGTTTTTTAAACTTTTTAGAAGCATCTCTATAAAAAATTTGATTAAAATCCGTTGTGTCGATAATGAGTAATTCAAAATTTGAAAAAATGGTTCTATGGTAGGTAGAAGCTGTAATATCTTAATTTCAAATTTTTTTATTAAATTAAAGATCGTAAAAATGAATTGAAAGAAAAAAAATTTATCAAAATTCTAGGCGCCGTTTTCGAGAAAAATATGATTTTTGAAAACCATTTTTTTTTTAATTTTTTAACATTTGTATGGTGGGTACTTTAATTTTTAGGTAAAATAAATTTTTTTTCTCACATCTTGTAGATTATATTGAGAAACTATTTTTTATCAAGTTTAAAAAAAATCTAGCATGGGGTTTTTGAAAAAAAAAATTTGATTTTTTTTTAAAAATCCAAAAAAAAAATGTTGAAAACTTTAAAACAATAACCATTTTTCCATTTTTCGGAAAATTTTTTTCAACCATTAACTAGTTTTAACTAAATAAATTTTTTTTAAATCTGTCGACCAGTTTTTGAGAAAAAAAATATTTATAAAATGTCGGAAAAAAATCGTATGGTAGGTACCGTTATTTTTGATCTTTAAAAGAAAAGAAAAAAACGTTGCGGGGAGGGAAATTTAAAAATGATATCTACCAAGTTTAAAGACAGACAGACTTAGTCTTCTCTATCATTGTAATGTCAACTTTGATCAAAATCTCGAGTTCGATTTTTTTTTACGAATGCATAACTTGCCTTATAGTACCTATAAGTCGCAAGAAAAAAGTAATTTAAATGGCAATTTCGGAAATGAGCAAAGGTGGTATTTTGTGTTTTTGAAATTGATGTTGGGTAGGAAGTTCTTTGTTAGTCCTAGAACAGTCTGTAGGGTGTCAGAGCCAATAAATCAATATTTAGTTGCATGTCCCTTGTTAGAAATAACAACAGCATAACGACGTTGTACGGAATTGTTCAAATTCACCTACCTTTCTACGGGTATCGACCTCCAAAGTATTAATATGCCATCTCTAAAGGGCATTATTATTATGTAGTTGGTTTACAACTAGCAACAAATTTTGTTTATATCGTACCAAATGTTCTCAAAGGGATTGAGTTCTGGAGACGGCACGCGTCATTCCATCGCATTAAACTTTGTTGCCCGAAACCACTGCTTCGCTAGTTTACTAGTATGTTTAAGGGATCATTATCTTAATGAAAGACTCAATATTTAATACTCAACAAATGGCAACTTGAGCTCCTCAACGAAATTAACATAAACATGCTGATCAATTATACCTTCAATGTTATGTATGGGACCAACACTATAAATGTTTAATGGTCTTGGCTGTGAAATATGGATTGGTGGCCGTCTAAAATATTGGCTAAATTCCTTACCACCATTTAAAACTATCTTAGAGTCATCTCACCACAGAATACTTCTTCACTTTTAGGCAAGCCAGTCAGGTTTTTTTTCGAATATCATTGTTTTTTGCCAACGAAGTAGACTTTCGTGGCTTGGGCTGCTTAGCCATGCTCTTATAAATGTCTAAGTACCATTCAATTCTAGCATCTAAAAATATCCTTCAGATACTGGAGTGAAGGGATTCCTTTTCAAATCCCTGACGACCCGTTTGAACAACTTGATGTCAATGTCCTTTCCGGCAGCCAGTTTCTGCCTTTGAGAAGTATGTAACAGTGTTTCTTATAGTTCCTGCTGAGCAGCCAACTAAAAAAATTAGTCTTCTAATGAGTTAATGGTATTGAGGAGTGGAGGGCTTGTCTCTTCCCATTGCTGACGAATATCTATGAAATTTTCAATGAAATCTTTAAAAATCTAATGGTTAACCAACAACTAATCTATTTCAAAATTTTCAGTCCTAGAGTTTAGTAAAAAAAATATCATATTTATTCACATTAATCAATGCACTGCTATTATTTTTATTTAAAAACTTCGTAGCTTTCATTAAAAACGGTTGTTTATTTGTCATATTTACATAGCAACAAAAAATGTTTGCATACAATTTGAAATCAAAGCCAAACAGTGTTTCTAATATAAATAAAAAAGCGAATAATGTTGATCCACCTGTAGATATGAAAACATAACCACCCTTATAATTTCACATTCTTCAGGAAGTGATGTTAACCCGGCCCTTCTACTCAACCGGCATTTTTAACAATAACAATATTTACGAATACAGGAACCAAAGCAAATAGTGCATTAAAGCTGGGGTTGGTTGTCAATTTTGACATTTGACAAAAAAAAACTCAACTCAATACAAAGAGCGAAAAAAAATAACAAAAATGAGAACATGCCCTTCCTGCAAACAAAATGGCGACGATAGTGAAAAATTTTTCTTAAAGCAATTTTCAAATGCAATTTATTCATAAATATCTTTGTTTAATCACAAAATTTATTCAATAATCCACTCAATTAATGTTTATTTTGATGATTAACTCACTCATATTATGCATTGGGTTGCGACCCATGTTGTTTGAGTAATTGAAAGACATCGTTCTACACTGACTCGACAAGTACTCCAATCACGAAAAATTCACAAAATCAAAGCAAACTATTTATATAAATAAACAAACTACTTATCACAATGTTGATGGCATATTTGTATGATTATTTTAGAACTAAATGTTATTTATTTATAAATTGTATTTGTTTTTATTTATTATTTTTATTTTTGTTTTCTGGTGAACTCGACACCTCCCCTAAGTAGAAAAATTCTGGTTGAAGAAAATTTATATTTGCTCATCTTTTGACATTTTGTTTTGGGTTGAGTTTCGCAAAGAGAGATATAATTAAAAATGGTTTGCGTCTGAAATATTTTATAGCAAGTAGAAATAAACTTTGTACTAGGTATAGGTGGGGCTGGAATAAATTAAGAGAATTTTAAGTATAAAATTTAAAAGAAAATTATTTCAAATGAAATTACGAGATCCGTTTCCGTGTTGCGAATTTTTATAAATTTTCACGAATTTGTATTCAAACTCCAAACGCATTTGTATATTTCGAAAAGATCGTAGTTTTCATTTAAGATTTTGCTTGGGAGAGGAAAAATGGAAAACAATGATTCAAATATTATCTATTCAATTAGATCTTTTCAGTTTTTATTATTCAGAACACTCGTAATTTTTCCAGTATTTCTTTCAGCAGCAGAGTTGAATAAATGTAAGTAATTAGTAAGTAATTCATTTATTATTTCGCTTAAGATACATTTTTTAAATTATAAACTATGAATTTTTTAAGCTATGGCATTGCCGTCAGCTCGGTTAGCAAATTATTATTTTTATTTTATATATGAATGACTTTTTTTTAAAACAAATTCGTATATATTTTTTAAAAATAGATAGAGCGTTTTCCAATCAGAATCATTTAGCACTGCGATTGTTTCTTCTAACGTCATAGTTTTCTTTCCGAAGTATGTTTTTCGCTGGGGAGTAAAAATAGGACATACACTCATGAAGTGGAAGCAATCTTCTTTGGCTTTTAAATTGCATAGTGTACAAAACTGGTTAAAACTGCCGTTATATGGGGATCCGTTCAACCCAAGGACTTCACATCTCGTTTTAAAGATCAAAGATATTTCTTTGTAACTAAGCGAATCAATTAAGTAGTTTGATTGCATAAGGTTTAGGTTAAGTTGAGAGTAAAGAAGTCTGCTATCTGAATTCCGTGCCTCTTGTATAAAAGCATCGCGTACAGAATTTTCGTGTGATCGAATTATGCTGTAAAGTTGTTCCTTGAGATCAACCAAATTATTTGGATTCAACGTTACAATTTCTCCTACACAAGCGCTTCCTAAATTTTTCCATTTCGGGGCCCACCAATCTTCGTTTCTCAACTCATACATTGCCATTCTTTTTGTCAGTCGGTTGTCCTGATGAGACAACACCTTAATGATGTAGTCGGCTTGTGACTTTAGAGTGTTAGTGTAAATTTTGGGCAGTCCTGTTTCCAGATATAAGGCATTTATATGTAGTCTGATTCCGAACATATCTTGAGAAAACCATTACTTTCGATTTGTCAGCATTTATTACAAGTCCCCACTTTCTACAATAATCTGCTAGGTGGTTTATCATTAGCTGAAGATTATCTGGAGACTCAGATAGTATCACCAGGTCATCAGCGTACAAGAGGACGTTTATGGTCAGATCCGCAATCTGGATACCTCCAGGCAGGTAAGCTTCTACATCATTAATAAAAAGTGCAAACAGAAGAGCGCTTAAGAGGCATCCTTGTTTAACACCTGTGTCGGTTTCAAACCATTCGGAGTAAGCTAATCCATCCCAGACGGCTGCTTTCGATAATGTATACATTTCCTTCACTATATGAATGAACTTTGTAGAGATGCCTAGTTGTGAAAGTTTGTAGAAAAGCGCGTTTCGATTAACCAGGGCCCGTATTACGAATTACGATTATCGTTTAAAATCCCTCCTTATCGTTAAGTTGCGATTACGTTTTACGATACTCGTTTTTTAAAAACGATAATCGTTTTCTCTTACGACAGCTTTTGGCATTCGTATTTCATTGTTTTGACCCATGTACTATTTTTGATAGAAATATTGAAAGAATGAAGTTGGATGCGCTTAGAAAAATAGATTTTTTTTATTTTATCAGGCAATATTTTGATGCATCCATTATCGTAAACCATAATCGATCCATGTGTTGACTATCGTTTTCTAGGGTATCGTTTTTTTGCCTTTCGTTTCGTAATCTGTAATACGGGCCCTGATCAAAAGCTGATTTGAAGTTAACGAAAAAGGCATAGACCTTCTTGTTCCTAGCTTGAAATGCTTTAACGATCGAGGTTAGAACAAAGATATGGTCTATGGTTGAGAAGTTTTTCCTGAAACCAGCTTGGAATTCAGTAAGTATATTGTTGGTCTCTACCCATGTTTCCAGTTGAATAAATGTTTTGAATTGAATTAACTACACTTCTTATTCTTCTTCTTCGTCTTTGTTTCTGGATTTAATTTCAGGAGCGTTTACAGGTTTTATTATTATTTTTCCGGACTACAAGGGCATAAACCAATTGCTGCTGATGCCAAAAGAATTTATGTTGGCTATATTTCAGGCAATAATAATTTACCTTCCTAATTGTCATTGTCTTGAATATCTATGGAATATTTTAAAAATTTGTATTGGCGGTTTTAAACTTAATAGAAAGTAACTATTAGGTATAAGACAATTTTTATTTAAAAAAAAATCATTAAATTCAAACATTTAGAAACATTCTTCAGAAATGATCTGCTATAATTATCAATTTCGTTGATGAATCTAAAAGTAGAAAAAGCCGGAGTCTACTACTTTCATTCATATTCGTATACTATTGCACAACACGTTTCTGGATATGGGTCTCGATTAGGATGTTATTATTTATTGGGTACTTTGCATTGAAAGTGTAAGTGGAAGAAGGAATTCTCGTCAAAGTGATAAATGTTTTTAAAAAATGGCTTTGTTTGATAGTGTTTGCGGAAATTTAAGGAACAAGAGTTATATTCCATTCGAATCGATAAGTGAAAGTAAAAACTTGTCAAACTGATGGTATTGTCAATTGAACTGGTGTATAGTGGAATTATACAAATAAGGGATAAATCTTACGAAAAATGCAGTGCCCTGAAAAGAGAATACTAAGCAAATCGTTTTCAATCCGATAACTCCTTTTTGAATCATTTGGAAATTCTCAATTGTATAATACGAGGCGAGTTGAAAATTATGCTTAAAAAATTTCCAATCAGGGACATTGTGTTTTTTTTTATTCATCGTGCGGATCAAATTAAATCTCATTTAATTTGAAATAAAATCAAGTAAAAAAAAATCGATTTTAAAGAACGTTATTGAGTGAGTGTTTGCTGTTTGGGTAAGGTTTTGATTCTTATTTGATAAATTTACCGCATTTTATAAAAAAAATTTATTCTGTAAGGTGTTTCGGCCCTTGTGTTTATTTGTCACCTTTTAATTATTTTATTTTTTTTTATAAATGTTTGAGCTTAGTCCGAGTCTTTAGGAATGTTGGATGAGGATTCAAAAGTAGATACTGATACACATTGGTTTTGAATGTCTAAATATCATTCGACATTCGCGTAGTACGGCCAAACAAAGAATATCTGAATTTGACAAGTACGTCTAATGTTGGATTCAAGGGTAAATTAATAGGCATTCCCTTAAGTGCGAGTATTACGGGTAAATTGTTAAAGGGCAGACGTGCAACTAACTATTTCACTAGAACGTAAATAAAATAACATTTACCCGTCGATACCTACACTAGTCTGCCAAAAAATTAAATTTGAAAAACATTAATAAAACTGGCATTTTAAAATTTGGGAGCATTTAGAAAACAGGGGCCCTATTTTGTAAAACGATAATCGTTGAAATTACTTCGTTATCGTTGAAATGCGATTATGTTTAACGAGAATCGTTTAATTTTAACGATACTCGTTAGTTCTAACGACTGCCATATACCTATCGTTTAACTTTCGTTTTATCGTTTCTTGATTTATAATTTTTTTTCATTTATTTATGTCAATTTTTGAAATTCCTAATAGTCGAGATGTTGGTTGCGCTTCAAAAAAAATGTTTTTTTCGGTTAAGCTTGGCAACATCTTTTGTACGCCTTTTTCGTTTTACTTAATCGCTCTTTGTCGTAACTATCGTATTCCTCAGTATCGTTGACTTGCCGCCCGTTTCGTAATACAAAATAGGGTCCCAGTATGGTAAGTTTATTGATATCAAAATGAAGTAAAATAACGGTACAACTTCTCTGTATAAAAATACTTGATTTATGTTTTAGTTTTCATGTAAACTAAATATTTTTCCAAATTGATAAACAAAAAAAGAAGGCAACTTCAAAGCCTATTTAATTTGCACATATCTGGTCACACTTGAGTTTTGAATTACCATTTGTAAATTGTTTATTGATAAATTAAAGCGAGACGTTAAAAATCAAAATGGCATTGTTTTATTTATGAAAAGAAAAGACGGTGAGGAGCAGTTGTATAGGAGAAGGATAATGGATGCATCAAATCCATTTGATACATCCATTACCACTAACATTATACTAAACTTACATGTTTTATGAATCTATTCGCCAGAAAAAATTGAACGAGAACGAAATGACATTTCTTTCGAACGATTCGAAAGTGAAAATTTGCTTAGTTTTCGAAAGATAAATGAACTTTCCTTTGATAAAGTGAATTTTCTAATCGTACGAATCTCAAAATACAAATTACTCGAATTCGACATACTTTCTAATGAAATCAAATGTCAAAATAAGGCTGATTGTCTAGATTTGAATGGGTGTCTTATAAAAATGAGAAAAAAATTATACTAGGAAAGAAATTTTAATAAATAAATTGCTTTAAAAGATTTTAATAATTTAAATTATACCCTTACGAATTATGTGACATCACAGTTTTCTAGACCCTTCTATAATTTTTCGGTGAAAAACTCTGAGCAATTCCTTGTTTGTATAACTTGAGCAAATCCGTTAAGCCATTTAAGAAATGTACGGGGACCGTAGGACAGTTCAGAAATGAGGCAATTTTTTTTTAAGCTTTTGTAAGAGGAATACAAGTTATTACAAACTGTTATCAAAGTCGTTATCAAATAAATTTACAAAAACTGGAAGACATGTTTTTTGAATCGTGTTCTTTTATTTAGGGTTTTAATTTAGATTTTTTTTTTGTTTTAGAATTTATTTTTAATTCTATATTTGATTTTCCTAAAAAATTCATTCCTACCGTCCGTCGTTTTCATATCTCAACCATCATTTTTGGTTTTCAGATCACTGCCAAGAATAGTTCTTTTGACTTCTTTTAGGATAAGACAAATTCCAATGAAACGTTTTCTGATGACATCTTTTCTCACTGTCAGGTTACATAGACTACAAATAACAAAAAAATCATAACGATGAGGTATAAAATTCAGTCTGACTACCTCTTCCTATCATTTCAAATATTGCTGAGATAAGTTTTTGCCTATATTCTACCCGAAAATATATATACTGATAAGGGAATACGAAGCGAATCGTTTTTAATTCCATACTTTTCGAGTCACCTCGATTTGATCAATTATTGAATTCGAAGCTATTCCTATCTGTCAGCTGAATTATTTATTTTTTACACAAAATCATTTGTGGAAGGGTGCATGAACTTTGGAATGAAACTAAAATTAAAAAATGGACTCTATAATGTTGCTTGCATATGCCGAATGTGTGGAAATAGAAGAACCCTCGAATTTCGAAAAAATTATTAAGAAGGGCTTCTTTACATCTTGATCTTCCTTACTTTTCGTGAGTTTTTTGGGTTAGGTGTTAATTATTTGTCAAATTTGCTTCATTTTATAAAACAATACGTTCACCAAACTGTTTCCCCACTCATAAAAAAGCATTTTTATTTGTATTTAATGAAATAAAACATAAAATTTGTTCAAAAGAAAACAATCAACAAAATCAACACCTAAAACGATTGGCTTCGCATTTCCTAATAAGGCCACTGGTTGAAACAGTTAATCCTATATTGTCAATCCACTTTTGCGATGAGGTCATAGAAGGCGTTCTTAACATCCCTTCTGTCGCTTATGCTTAGCTCCTCTAATTAGTGTACTGAGTACTGATCTCTATAATATTCAGCCTTATTTTGACATTCGATTTCATGAGAAAGTATGTCGAATTCGAATAATTTGTATTTTGAGATTCGAACGATTAGAAAGTTCATTTATCTTTCGAAAACTAAGCAAATTTTCACTTTTGAATCGTTCGAAAGAAATGTCATTTCATTCTCGTTCAATTTTTTCTGGCGAATAGGTTCATAAAACATGTAAGTTTAGTATAATGTTAGTAGTAATGGATGGATGGATGCATGCTCCTCACCGTTTTCTCTTTTCATACATAAAACAAATGCCATTTTGATTTTTAACGTCTGGCTTCAATTTATCAAAATTTTCAAAAAACAATTTACAAATGGTAATTCAAAGTTCAAGTGTGACCAGATTTGTGTAAATTAAATAGGCTTTGAAGTTGCCTTCTTTTTTTGTTTATCAATTTGGAAAACAAAATTAGTTTACATGAAAATTAAAACATAAATCAAGTATTTTATTATACAGAGAAGTTGTACCGTTATTTTACTTCTTTTTGATATCAATAAACTTACCATACTCTTTCCTAAATGCTCCCAATTTTTAAAATGTCAGTTTTATTGATGTTTTTCAAATTTAAACTTTACCGGGCCGTTAGCATTAGTAAATTTTTTTTTAAATGATAAAGTATTATCTTTATATTTTTAGATCATCATTTTTTTTTTAAATAAACATGATAAAAAAAACAGTTTGGTCATACTAATTCAGATAGAAATGTCAGTAAATTTCAAACAGCTGATTTCGGAAATGAATTTCATTGAGGTTCATTTTATTCAATCATTCGACAATGAACATTTTTCGCTCGAATGTCAAAATATGCAAAGTTCATTCAAATGAAAATATCTATTCTGTCGAATTAGCTATTCGTTCGAATCTCAAAATAAGCATGATTATAAGTATTATAGAGATCAGTGGTACTGAGCTATAACTTATTATTCTTAATAATAAAATTAGGTTTAAACAATATTTGACAATGAGCGGAAACAGAAACCTTTTATTTACTATTGAATATTTGTTTATTTTTGATTAATTTCGTTGAATATTCTCGATGAAATACGAGTAGATAGACTTGAAAATCTTGACAGGTTAAATGATGGTGATAAAAGACGAGATAAGGTATACAAAACTCGCATGAATCTCATGGGCGAAATTGACGAACATAGTTTCAAAGCAAGATATCGGTTTTCAAAATCCAATGTGATTCATTCATGGTGGACACATGCCACCAAGTATCCAAGTCATGGCTACCATACGCTATTTGGCTTGAAATGAGGTAAATACACAAAATTTGTTCTTATTAGAAGAAAAAAATTTGGTGGCAAGTTACAAACCCCAACCGTTCCTGTGTGCGTGTTCCTAGTTTGTAAAACATGGAATGACCTAAAATTGTCTCCAAAGTACTTGTCACAGAACCAAGACACTAATAACAGAGCAGATATGGATGGCCTTAGAAAGTATGTGTACAGGGTGAGTCATCTGGTGGTTTCACTGATAGCTGTTTCTTGCTCGAAATCTTCACAGAAAGCCTCCGCGGAACGAAATGATTCGCTTTACGCTTGAACAACGTTGGCTCAAACAGTGCGTTTTTTGAAAAGAAGTTTTCGCCGAAGTGAAGCACCCACCACGCCTACTGTACGCAGGCTTGTTCAAAAAGTTCGTGAGACTGGTATGCTAGTGGTCTCATCCCACTCATGGTCCCCGTCGTCGTAAGGTGCGCACAGGCGAGAATGTGGCTGCTGAAGGCGAGACTGTGAGACTCAAATCACGAACATCAAATCACCATCGATCTCAATAGCTCAACATTTCACGCACTAGCCTGAGAGGAATTGTGCAGAAAGATCTCGGTGCAATTGACTCAGCAATAATTATTGAAGGCGCCGAGACAGCCACTTAAACGACGTTGTGTTACATGATTAAAGGGAATGTTAGCTCTTACTAATAAAGCCATAATACATGGGAAAAACTGAATTTTGTTAATTTTATTGCATTTTTAAAAAGAAAATTGTATTTGACCCGACCTTTATATACGTATACAATAAACTGTGGACTATTTTTTAATATTTACCCTACTTTAAAGCATTTTATTTTAAATTTTAAAAGTGCCTCAGAATCCTGCAATACTTCTTCAAATGAAAACAAATGTTTTTTTTTTTGGCTCACAAACGATGTGTATATTGTATCATTTTATTTCTCATTTATATTTTTATAATTCAATTTTGTTGTTGTATTTTTTTTTAAATATAGTAAGTATGATTTATAATAAAATGACTGACTTTAATAACATTTCTCTTCTCTTCTTTAATCATATTTATATTTACACATAAAAAATAACACTCAATCGGGTAAACTTAAATTTAACAACAAACTGAGACAAAATGCATACATTATCACTCATTCTCATTTTATTTTGTTGTTATTACTAATTTTTTTTTAATTAGATTTATGTAAGTATTTCTAGAATATTTATTACCATGAAACTTTAATGCGAACAGCGAAAACACAAAAACTTACTTAATCTTACTTAATAGTCGTTAAGTTATGGTTTATTGTTTTTTGTTTAAATATCTATCGAAGAAATTCATTTAAATTGAAATTTAAAACACATCGAGATGTTTTTTACATATTGTTGAAGAACTTGTTATTTTTTTTTTGTTGTTGTTGTTTTAATATTTTGTGCTGCTCATAAATTTTAATATTTTGAGTTCTTAAATATTTTAACAAATAAAATGTGTTCATATTTACAGTGAAAAATGTGAGTTTTTTATTTGTTAATTTTTTTTTAAATAATGTTGAAGCAATAAAAAAATAAATTTGTATTTTTCTTCATTTATCTATGTTTTTTCTATATTTTTATTATTTCTTAGTATATTTTTATTAAAGTCTTATTTTCAATTCAATTGTTTTCTTTTAAATTTTTTAAACTAATAAATAAAAAAACACATGTATCGAAGTTATAATGTTAAATTATTATTTTAAAAAAATACTAATTAAGAACTTGCAAACAGAAACGAATGCCAATACACAGTAATGTGTGATAATTTTGTTATTAAGCTTTAGAACTTTAAGCTTCTCACCTATAAAGTATTGAAGAACTAAAACCAGGTCTAATTTATAGAAAAAAAAAAACAAACACAAAATTGTCCTTTGCAGCTAAATTGGATAAATGTATCCCTTTAGCTTTTTATCTTTCAAACGAATCAATGGGAGCTCAACCTCGGACGTACTGTTAAATTCAGAGATTCTTTCTTTAGCCGAACTGCACAAATGTGGAATGCTTTACACGACTACTCAATATTTTCTTGCCATTGTGATATTCAGTTATTCAAAACCATTGTCATCGGTATCTCTTTTTAAATCATCCCCTTAAACCCTCGCACTGTTGTCAGTGCCTGTTGTCTTTGTTATTTTAAGAAATTCAATGTAATATTAGTTTTGAAAAACGAGATACGTTGAATGAGTCATGAAATCTACCTTTTGTCTAGTAAATTATAAATACGCATTTCACTTTAACATTCTTTTCCTATAGTCATGACTGGGTATATTCTAAGCAAGAATTTGAGTTTTTTATTTTATTTTTTATAAATAAAAAATCTAGATAGAAGACCATTGGTAGAAAATTAAAAAAAAAATTTAGGTAAAATAAAATTTTGAGTTCTAAACCTATTTAAAAATATCAACCGTTTTGAGATACGAGTACAATAGTGTTCTAACAGATCTAATCCAGCCCTATCAAGAATTCCATCGTAATCGGAAACATGTTACGAATCCCGAAAAAATCTATCACAAAATCCATCGTAGTGGAAAATCTCATACAAATAGTAATTACGAACGGATTTGGTTTTTTCGGGATTGGTAAAAGTTTCGATTACGATGGAATTCGTGATAGGGCTGAATATATGTAGATATGTAAAAAGCGACGAACCCAAGTTTTAATGATGTAAGACCAAATTTATTATATAGCGCTAGCTTATGATTTAAACAACATAATGTTTTTTTAAATTATATAGACTTAAGTCTAAGAAAATTAAAAACACATTCGAAAGCATTATAATTCAATTAAATTGTTTCAAATTAAACCTTAAAGCGGGATAAAAGATTCGGCCTTTTTCGGCCGATTTCCTACGATTCGGAGGATTTTTGCTTCGAGGTATTGTTCCGAACAGCTGTTCGGAATTTTTTCTTCGACATTTTTTCAACGTACCCGGCGAGCTGCGTTGAACTGCGATCAAGTGATTTGTTTGTGAAATTTCTGACAGCTTGATGCAATTGTTTTTCCGATTTCGTCCAACACAAATTATTCGCGGAACAAATTACGACAACGCATTTGTGTATTTTTATTCTTTCCCATAGGATGCCTCGAAAGCAATTTGACCCTCCGACAAACTATGCGTTGCCGACGGATACCTATCGCTAGGGCCGATTAACTCAAGTAAACTTATTAAATTTGAAAACTTTCAACTCATTTTTAATAATACAAAACTAGATCTGAAATCTAATTCAGTAGTACTTGAGAAATCCTTGTCTTTAAAAATTCAAGTACTTCACCGTTTGCAATCTGTGTCTACTTCAAAGCTTATTGTATACTAATTTCCGCTCTATGGATGCCAGTTTCATTCAGTTCAAATGACGAAAATTAAGCAAGCGCTTAGACATATCGAAGAAATAGCATGTTTCATTCTATACGAATGCGTGGGTGAATTAAACAAAATATTACGGATATTCATGTAAACGCAGAAAACCCAGATAAACCTCAGAAACGAGATAATTTTATCTCCACAGAAACTCTATTTGCAAATCAATCTATGCATATGTTTATACCATTGGTGTTTTTTGACAAGTTTTTACTGAAGCTGTCAATCAGCCCTATCACGAATTCCATCGTAATCGGAAACTTGTTACGAATCCCGAAAAAACCTATCACAAATTCCATCGTAGTGGAAAATCTCATACAAATTGTCGTTACGAACGGATTTGGTGATAGCTTTTTTCGGGATTCGTAAAAGTTTCCGATTATTATGGAATTCGTGATAGGGCTGAATATATAACTTGAAAGTATGTAATGTCTATTTGCAGTGTATATAAAATCCTCTATGTCAAAAATAAAACTAACCGTTAATAATAAGAACTCATTCATTGTTTCAAACAAGTTCTGGCCATTAATTTGTTTATTATTATTACATTATGATGTTTTATGAAAACACAATTAAACAATTTTTAGCAATTTAAAATATTTTATTATTGTCATTTGCATTTTTCTCTTCGACATCACTTAACGAGTTTAATTCTCTGGAAAAAAATATAGTGTATTTTAATTTATTGACTTAATATTTCCATAATAATAATTATTTAAACCACAGTCTTATAGTTGTGAGAAATATGAAACACTCGTGGCATTAAAGGAAGTGAATCCTGGCATTGCAAAAGGAAAAGCCTAAGTTAAGGGCCCTATTATGACTTGCGAGTCGCAAGAAAAATTTGATAAATGTGACTATTTGGTATTACCGTTTGCGAATCGCCTAATTGACGTTCGCCTCAAAAGTCAAAAAATCGGCGAATTGAAATCTCACTCTATTACCATTAGCGAACGTTCGCTTTTAACTGTCAGAATCGGTCGAACTATAAATCTTCGTGACTTGAACAAAATTAACAGTTTTATATTTGAAAGTGGTGTTTTTTGTCTGAATATAATTTGTTTTACGCACAATAAAATGAGTGAAAATAGAAAGAGGTAATATGTTTAAAAATAATTGAAACCTCGTTGAAAAATAATAAACAAATTTTATTCTTATAGCATAAAAAGAACCAACACGAACCAATTTTCAAAGCTTTATCTGCCTTTATCCAAACAGGACAAATGTTCACTTCAATTAAATTAAGCACTTCACTGAGAACTACCGAAACTGTAGGTTGCGAGAGACCCAGCTCAAAATCAGTTCCAATACCATTTTGGTAGCTCCCACTACCGAGAAAACGCAGTGCACATGCGAGTTTTATGTGTGGTGGAATTGCAGAACTTTGACTTGTTTTGAACCCTGATCTTATTTTGTTTAAAACATAACTAAATGCATGTTTATTAAGGCGAAAATATGACACAAACCTATAATAAGAATAATTCAATTAGAACTGAAATAAAATTTACGATTTGGTTCTTACAAATTATCTGGAAGTTGGAGTGGGTTGGACGTATCTCTTAAACTTCGTCGTAATCTACACACCATTGTTTTCTCCGCTCTCTCGTGTTCATCTTGATCTTCAAAAAACAAATCAACACTGCTAATCATAGTTTGTTTTATTTCGTATTTACTTCTTTTCCAAATTATAAACAAATATTTCACAAATATAATTCTGATTGACTAACGTTTCACCTATTCATGACATTACATATTTCGCTTTTTAAAGTTGGTAGTTCTGTTTTCAAAAGCGAACGTCGCAGTTCGCCTTTCATAATACCACGACTTAGGCAATTCGCCAAAACGTTCGACTTTAGGCGAAGGTTCGACTCGCGAGTCATAATAGGGCCCTAAAACAAGGTGGGAAATTTTTACACCTGTGATAAATGGATCAAGGTAGTTTTTTTCCCACAGTACCATCACTGACAAATTTTAAAATATTGGATTTATTCACAATAAGCACATTCATTATTCACAGTAACAACAATTATCTCTGTCAATTAAGATGCACAATACCAAAAATAAAATTTGTCAATGCCTTCGACTTTTGTCGGATCGAACGTTTAACGACACTCGCAATAAGAGCCTCAGTCATGGAACGAAGGGAAAAAATCGGCGTCCTTCCATTTGATGACACCCAGTACCAGTGCTGGATTTTTAAGCAACTGGTATAATGCCATTATTTGCGATCCTATGTGTTTCATATTCTTGAAATAAGACACAGTTGTGAGAGTAAATGGCTTGAAAACTTAGAAATATTTAGTTGGGGTGTGTTAGTCGCGTAAGGCGATAGTTGATCATCAAAATTAATTATTTTCATCGACGTACGATGATTTTCAAATTGACGTATCACTTTTTTGCTATAGTTTGTTGGTCACAGCTATTTAGGTGTCACTTTCATACATTTCGTTTTTTTTTTAGAAAGATATGTTGTGTGAGGTTTCAGCTCCACTATAAATTGAAAGTTAAGTGAAAAAATCAATCAAGCAAATATTATGAAACTTTCTGACCCAGTCCGCATCATTAAATATGATCAAAAAACAAACTGACTCAATTTTAATTACATAATCAATCCTCCTACATTTTCCAAACTAAGACATCCTCAAAAAATAAATAAATAAGCAATTTGTAGAGCACCAAATTCGAAAACTAGGTCACAAAATATGACCATGAATGGCTGATATACCTAATGGTTATGTTTCAGTTGTGTAAATTCACAAGTCCAACATAATTCGATAATTTTTTTTAACTGAAGCGTTTTAACATGGAAACACGTCTTTTTGAACTTCATAAAACAGATTGTGTGCTAACAAATTTGACCACTTCAAATAATATGCACCAAAAGTTATTGGAAGAATTTTTGCCGAACCTATGAATTGTTATTGATATCTTTTTATTTATACAGAAATATTAAGATTAATATTCCAGAATTCCAGAACTTTCAAGTTGCAGAGAGCAGAAAGCGGTAATATTTCGTAATAAACAAAAAACATATTCGAGTACTACAGCAATACATTAAGGGCTTTTAAGTTTGTAAGCTTTCGCCAAATTTCTTAACTTAAATACATTCTGTCGATACATAGCAAATAAATTATTTAAACAAATGTCTGCAACGAATTCCAAAAATCTATTATTTTTCTTGTTCCTGCAACGCTTTAAACTAAAAAAGTTAAAAAAAAAACAAACTTTAAAAAAAATGTGTATGCAAAAATAAAAAAACAATGTTCACTGTTACAGGAATTTTATTTTTATGTATTTTTGATTTATTATTTTTGAATTTTTGTTTTATAATAATTTTATATGTAAATCAATCAAATTTATATGACTTAAATTATCTTCTCCGTAATTATAATAATTATTGTGTATTATTATTATAATTAGTGTATTTATTTATTTTTGTTTTATATATAATAATAGTGTTATTTTTATTTTTACTTAGCGGATAAGTCCGAATGGCTCAAGTCAAATATTTATAGGTATGTTTATATATATAGAAATTTGTATTTATATTTTTATATATTCATTATATAATATATTTTTTATATATATTCATCAATGTATACAAGGTTAACAAAACAAAAAAAATAATAAATTGTTAAATAATAATAAAATTGTAGACCAAAGAAAAGAAGCAACAACAAAATTTACAAAATAAAAAGAAACTTAAATTGTGTTTTACATTTTGTTTCTCTGTTTCATTTACACACAAACAAAAACAAAAACACATACACACAAAAGATAGTGTGTGTGCTTTTATCATAACCTAGAAACTTTTCGGTTTTATTCTCTCTGTATGATTTTTGTTTCGTCTTCTTAAATTAATAATATTTATCATAAAAAAATACTCAACAAAAAATTATAAACAAAAGAAAAATGTACAATATATGTATACGATCATAAAAAAATGTCCTGACATTTTATTACTTAAACCTCTGTAGAGCGACCACTCTCTTCGGACCTAGACATCTTTCGCTCCCTGCCCGGAATGCGTCCGGTTAGTGGAATCTGCTGCTGCTGTTGCTGTGGATGGGGTTGTGGCTGCAGTTGATGTGGATGAATCATGCCTGGGTGTGGGATCATCATGTTCGGATGATGATGGTAGGCTTGCATCATGTGATGACCAGGATATTGTTGGGGGTGTTGTTGCTGTACCATAACTGGCCCACCGGCTTGTTGTGGAAAGCGCAATTTAGCTGCAGCGGCATTAGCAGCAGCAGCCACAACAGCCGCATTCTCACGCGAGGCACTGCTCGCTGTGGTCGATTGGAAGGATATGGACATGCCGCTATCTAGGGAGCCCACGCTGCCACGTCTTTGGGGCTTTTCGTTACCAACTAAAGGAGGAAGCAAATTCATCATCAATAAGCCATAAAAGACATGTGCATCTCGCTTAACTTACATTGCTCGTGCATATCCAGCAGACTGTTGCTGAGGGCGCTGCGTTTTAGCTGAGCCGCTGTGTCGTGGTTGCCATTTGTCGAATCACTGCCCTGCGGTGATTGGAATGGGCACGGACACACTTCAACGTCGGCCACTCCGCTATCGCGATTTTCTGAGTTGCCGTTTGGGCGAGTTCGCGATGACTTCTGACGCTCGAGTTCGGCTTCTATGCGCAATGACTCCATTTCGTCCATTTCACTAATGGATTCTTTAAGGTCTTCAGCAAACTTACAGCGATCGTGCTCGTTGCGGGCATTAAAAGTGACCAGAATCTTAGCGTCGACTTTTTGCGACAGCTGAATGCAATACGGATAATTGGGCACATCCAAAAGTGTGACTATCATTCCGCACAGCGGGAAGCTATTCCGGAATGTATATGTTACTGAAGACTTCTTTTTGCTGAAGATCTTTGTAATCACTAGCAGGTCATTGAATAGGAATACCTCACGCTGATGCACGCCAGGTCGTTCCTTTTTATTAACATCAGGAATTTCGTAGAGACGGCAATAGCAGACCAAACGACGATGGGGCAGAGCTAAATTTGGTTTCTTGCCGACAATTGTGGCTTGGACTTTCATTACTTGGGTGACATGATCACTGCCAGGCTTGAATTCATTGGCTTTGACACGCTCATAGACGCCAGCCAACATATCACGATCAATATCGTGGCAGTCATCGATGCCGCGAAGGTTCTTTATGAAGTCTTCGACACGCATTCGCCGTTCGGGCTTGAGGTTCGGTGTGTGCAGGTCCGTATTGAGCATGATGATGGCGAATGCTAGAACGAAGATCTGTAATAGCGAATAAAAGGAAATTTGGTCATGAGGGGTTTACATTAAAATTAAAAAAAAAAAGACTCACCGTATCGGATGACCTTAAACGTCCTACAATATCCTGATTACACTGACAGTAGCGCTGCGAGAATATTTCCATGAGTCGTTCGATTTTCTGTGCCTCGCCTGGCATACGGAAATATGCCTGGAATTTCCTCAACGCTACGTCAACTTGCATGCCTGAGAGGTCAAGTTCGCCAGCGAAGCACTCCAGAACAGCCATATTGAAAGGATTCTGCAGGTTGCCCAAATATTCACCGATCATTTGTCGGGACAAACCCTTTCTTGAGATCAGGAATCTAGCCACACCCTGCGGAGTATTCTCCAAGAATCCTCTGCGAATCAAGTACGTGATGCCTTTCTCGGGTTTCTTATTGAACAGGTTCAATCCGACGCGGTATTGTCGCTTTCGGATGGTCTCGGATACTTTGTAGTTCTGTGTTGTTGTGGCAGCTACATTAAGTTGATCAGCTTCGTTGTGCTGTTCGTATTGTGCAGCACTGGTGTGAGAGCTCATGTGATCATCTGAAACGAGGACCATGCCAGCTGCAGCTGCTGGTGGATGGGAAGCCATCATAAGGATATGATCCGGAGAATGGGTACTAAACTGGTTGGAGCTGTTGAGGGTTGTGCCACGCTTCCATGTTTGCGGTGAATTTGAACGATCTGAGCCCAAATCACAGTTGGCTATCCTATCAACCGATGTGGCACTGGAGTCACTTCCTGAACTCTGAACGGAGGTGAGGCTTCCGTTTTCGGCAGTCTTACACAATCCATTGGTGCGAATCATCGATGGCGGAGGAGGAGTTTGTCTCATTTGTGCCATCATCTGCTGTTGTGCAGCAGCTTGCTGGGCTGTTATCGAAGACGTACGTTTTGGGACCTCTGGAGGCACTTTCTTACGTTCCGAGGTTGTGACCAGTGCCTTGGGTCGCATATAGATCTGAGCTGCGGAATAGTATGGCGTGTGTGGGGAAGTTCCTGGCACCAAAGTGCCTCCTGCACTGACCCATGATGCATTCAGTGAGGAATCCAAATGACTTGAGTTCGAACTGTAGCTGACATCGTGCGGAACGGCATGGTATGTTGACTGGGAGGACACATAGTGAGGTCCACTGATCTGGGCCTGTATTTGGGCGGCGGAACTGTAGTAATGCTGTTCGGTTGCGTGAAGAAGATTCACATGTGGATGGGACGAAGTGGAAGAGGCAGTCGACGCTGATGAAGCCGTAGAAGCTGCACCTGAAATAACCGGAGACTGTGACCAACACGTACTATGCGCTGCTGGCATTGGCGATGTATTACCCGATTGACTCCTTGGAATTGGACTGGAGTCAAGATGACGACGTTCCCGTAACGACATCGACCGTGTAGGTGGTGTCCGAGCTGTGCCGGGAGGACCAGCCATAATGGTGACTCTTGCCTGGTGTGAATGCTGCTGCTGTTGTGATGGATGATCCAATTGAGATTCAGTAGCGCTGCCATAAGCCGACGACGAAGATGTATTTGATGGAGGGCCATCTTCGGTGGTGCCAGCTGCAGCAGCTGCCATCATCATACGTCGGCTGAGACGTTTTTCTGCTTTGGCCATAGCTGTGATTGAGGCGAACTTCTTAACCATCATATAGTGTCGGAAGGCACGCTGAATTGTGATTGCCGCGTTCCGGGCACACACTCCTCCGTATTTACGTTCGAGCAGCTCGATTTGTTTCTCCAGAAGATCCTGGGATAGTTCGTACCTGAAATATAAAAGAAATAGAGTTTAGTGTTTGAATTGAATAAAAAAATGGAAATAGATCAAAAGAAGAAGTTTTGTTTGTTTACATTCGACGAAGCATCGGTGAGAAGTTAATTACTTTGGAGTGTTTCTTCAAAGATTTTTTTTTTGTTTAATTCTTTGGAATAATAGATCAAAGATGACTCGGAGTGTTTATAAAGTTCTTTAGGATCATTTAGAAAAAAATGTTTTTGAAAAACAAAATAATCCATAAGCCCATTGGAAAGAAGAATAAGTTATTTAAGGAACTGCATTAGTACATCTGCAGCGAAAATGCATCTGAGACAAATAATCTATGGAACTGATGAGGGCATACAGTAGAATGAATCTAACAACCCTCAGATCCTGCTGCCGCCGGCTGTTACGAAAATATTGAATGCTCAGCTGTAAGAGTTTTTTTTTCCTTCATTGGATTCTCCTGGAAGGAGAGGGGAATTCATGAAGCACCCCTGGTTTTCGATTAAATGTTGTTGTTTTTTTTTTGGAAACTGAAAATTGCGTGCACAAGGGTCTAATTTTAATCGGAAACTCACAAGCCAAATGGGATTTTCATCATTATCTTTAATATATTATCACTACCACTACAAAAGGGAAGTGGAGGAGGATCCTTTTGTTAAAGGGATGCGTGCAATGTAGTTGCTACAATAATAATTGTGTGCGTCCTTTTTGGCCTTGCTCTTTCGAGTTTAAAGTAAGAAATGCACACAGGAACGGGATGCGATTTCGTGTTCAATCGACAATATTTTAGTATTCATCATACGGAGGGTGATTTATATAAAAACGTTGTATGGATGTAGAGGGGAATTTGTCTTGTAATAAAATTTCTAGAAATAAATACTACTTTTATAATTCACTCAATTAGTTTTGAGATACTCGTACTTTTGAAGATTTTGAGGAATTTTGAGTGAATTTTTCCGGGGAGAACGATAGATCTGAAAATTGCATCATTTCGGCTATAACTGTTTGGTTTATAAGAAAAAATAAATTAATATACATTCCTACCCTCTTGATAGCTCATAGTTTGAGGAACTTTAAAACTTCTGTATTTTAAAATAAAAAAATAAAAGAACTTTTAATGGAGATATTTCTGCCAAGAAAACTCGTTTTTTTTTTCATGGGGAAAAGGGCATTTATATAATTGATTTTATTAAATATCTAGATAAATTAATTTGCTATGATTTTGAATTTCTTTGCATTAGAACACCAAGATCTTAACTGGGGTTGGTTGCTAAAATATGAAGTGCTTTATTTATAGATTTTCTACCTAATGTTCAACAAATTTTGTTGTTCATTAAATATTTTTATTTAATAAAAAAATATTAATTGATATAAATAAAAATATTAAAAGTAAATT
Organism: Philhelius festivus; assembly: GCA_963931855.1. Classification (NCBI taxonomy): domain Eukaryota; kingdom Metazoa; phylum Arthropoda; class Insecta; order Diptera; family Syrphidae; genus Philhelius; species Philhelius festivus. The sequence continues at coordinate 81,298,315 of OZ007557.1, forward strand.
ATGTAGAACAACATGATGAATTCACTGAGATTTGAAAGGCAGATTTTATAGCTAAATGTTCGATAGAAATTGTATAGAATTGCAACCCTAAGGCTAGGAACGCACTTGCGATTTCAATCGCGCGGGTTTTTAGTCGTCAAAATAGAACACATGAGTTTAAATTAGAATGAATGCACTTGATACCAAATCATTGTTTCATTTTTCTGGCGATGCGATTGTCAAAATGAAACAAATGAACTTAAATGTATATGCTCACACGATTTTAATAACTACGACTTTTAATAAATTGGCATGCACGCACTTGTGATTTCTAATCGCACGATTTTTTTAGCCACAAGAAATAAGACACATGGCGTTAAATGTGAATGCGCGCACATGCGACTAAAAAATCGTAGCGATTATAAAAATGAAACAGGTTCTATTTTTTTAAGCTGTTTTTTTGTCGCAAAATTAAATAGATCAAATGGATTTAAATAATCCTGCACGCACTTGCGACTTTTTAATAAAATTCTTGTCAGTAAATGAGAACGCACTTGATATCAACAAATCGTGACGATTTAAAGCTCGCAATTTGTTTCATTTTTTCTTGCGATGCGATTGTCGTACGTTTAAATGAAACAAATGTACTCAATGGATATGCTCACACTTGCGATTTAAATTATTACGACTTAAAAATCGTACTCGCAATGAAAAATGGGCATGGACACACTTGCGATTGTCAATTGCACGATTTTTTGGCCGCATGAAATAGGACATATGGCGTTAAATGTGAATTCACGCACATGCGACTTAAAAATCGCAGCAATTATAAAAATAAAACAAGTTCTATTTTTTCTGGCGTTTTTTTTTCTGTCGCAAAGCTAAATAAATCAAATGGATTTAAATAATCCTACACGCACTTGCGACTTTTTAATAAAATTCTTTTCAGTAGATATTAAAATGGGTTTCATTAGGAAGTGGTGTGTAGTGGCTGTTTCGTTACGTTTAAACTTTAAAGTCTTCTGAAAAACGAAAAAAAAAATATAGGGTGCATCCGGTTATAAGTGGCTACTTAACGGTCAGTTTCACAAGATCCACGATAGTTTAAAAGAACAGCCACAGAAATTTGTGCAAAACTAAAGAATGAGTATTGAATGCTTTAAGGAACTACTGAAACTAGTCGGACCCAGAATTGTACATTAAAATACAAAATGGAGAAATTGAATATCACCTGAGGAACTATTATCTGTGACATTGAGCTAAATAAGGAAAAAATTTAATCGTTGCTATTTATCTGTAGCAAATGCGTGCACTCACATTAAAAGTAGTGTGTTAAATTTGTTTGCGACTAGATAATCGCGCGGCAAAAAAAAGCGCAAGTGAATGCATGGGTAATAATTTATGACAAGTGAGTGCATGGTAACACTTTTTTACGAGCGCAATTTTTGTATCGCGGCGACAAATAATCGCAAGTGCGTTCCTAGCCTAAATCTTAAAAAAAAAACCAATTTGGCGTAGTGACGACCCGTGGAGAACTAAAGACCTATAGTTTTCTGAAAAATTCAAACGGTTGATTTGGGAGGTACTTTTTCATGGAAATGGATACTCTTTGAGGCTTTTTCACTTTTTCACATTTTTGTATCGCGGCGACAAATAATCGCAAGTTCGTTCCTAGCCTAAATCTTAAAAAAAAAACCAATTTGGCGTAGTGACGACCCGTGGAGAACTAAAGACCTATAGTTTTCTGAAAAATTCAAACGGTTGATTTGGGAGGTACTTTTTCATGGAAATGGATACTCTTTGAGGCTTTTTCACTTCTACCTAAAGGCAGTATTCCTAAAAAAATTATTTTCCTTTTTTTTAGGTGACAAAGATGGGGTTCGATTTCCAGACCTTCGCACCAGACGGTAACACTTACACACTCTTAAAATCCTATATCTACCAAATCTATTTTAGAATGACGAGGGTTGGATTTCTTACGTCCATATTTATTTGAAATACATATCTGTCTATGTGACGTTCTATTAAATTCAAAATCCTTATGGTCATCAAATTTTATATGCATACATATGTATACCTATGTACGTATTTTTAGATATAAAATAAAATGGTGCTAAAAATTAAAGGTACCCCTTTAATTGTATGCTTTCTTATAAAGTGACCATCTGTCTTTGTTTTATAGTACTTTTTTTACTATAATCAATTAACATAAATTTAAATTCGACACACGTTTGATTATTTCCTTTTTGTTATATGCTTCATTAGATCTGTCAAATCAGTGTCACATCTCAACAAAATTATAAATACATCTATGTAAGCTAGGTAGATTTTAATCAACTTCCCAACATTTTGGTAACCATTTTCCCTTTGTCAATCCTTTAACCCTTGACAATAAACTGAACCATTAAATTCTGTCTAACTGTCAATTTATTCAATTGTCTTTTAGAAAAAAAAGAAAGGAAAAAAGTCGTGCAAATTATGTCCTATTGTCTGGCATTTTGACACTATCTCTAGACAATGTGATTTTTTTTTATCCTGACGCGACGATTTTCTTTCTCTAATCCCATTCGATGAGGATAAAAAAGTATATCTGTACATTTAGGGTCACAAATGGACAAGAATTTTTCTCGTTTCGATTTTCAAAGATATAAATTAATAAAATGGAGATGAAAACATGTACATTATGTATCTCTGCTTTAGGTATACGTGGGGTGGGTATGGTGAGTGGTGAAAAGTTTTGGTGGAAAAGCCTTTTGAGTGTTAAACTCAAATTAATGGGTATAAGTGTATTGAATGACATATTTTTTACCTTCAATGTTACTAATTCTTAGATAATAAGATCTCATACGGTCTTAACAAAGTTAAATTTTCTATTTCAACAAATTCATTGGTGGTCTCATTTAGTCATAGATATTTCGAATTTAAATACCCATCTTAGATAAAGTACCACAAAATTGTAAGATATTAATTTCATATGTCAAAATGTATATAGAAAGGAAGATTTTTATATAAGATTTTAATAAATCCTAGTACCATAGATGCGCACTATGAAATGGCTAATGCGAAATGAAAATGAAAATAAATTTTGTATGGCAAGATATCTCCTGGAGAACGAGGGCTTAAGGATAATTCCCATGAGAGTGATCAACGACCGACGAATAAATGAACAATGGAATCTAAAAAAAATATAAAATCTAAGCAAAATGGTGGAAAACTAATTGAAATTAATGTTAATATGCTAAAATTTGCGTTTTTATTGTTTAAATAAGAGACATTTTTTTAAAATAAATTGGCTGTAACCAATTGGAATCTGATTTTTACGAACTGTCAAACTCTTTTCGCGTTCCACATACCATCTATATTGCAACGAATGAATTGTTCGCTCGCGAATAACTTCAAAATCATTCTTGATCTTGTTTGTTTGATTTACACATCGTTCGCCACGAAAAAATGACAATTGAGTTTAATTTGTGTTTGTTTTTATGTTTGTGATTGGTGAAACTCTGCATGAATACTTATTCGCTTTTTCTTAAACATATAATTTTCTTATTGTATTTCACAGACCATGAGCAGCGAATAAGACTTTAGGAGCAAAAATAGTCAAAATCAAAAGATGCTTTACGGAGCTTTGGTTCTTAAATGACATTACTGTCTTAAGTGACAGTAAATTTGACAACTGACAGATACATATTTGTGGTCAGTTTAAGAAGGATGTTCTAAGAAAATTTAATTGCATTTTTATATTGTGAATACTTTTAGTAATCATTTTGATTTAAACATTACGTCACACCTCACGTGAAGTGCCAAATACACAAGTTCCACAATTTTCATGACTCAATATTTTCGGTGTCACTTGGAAAAATGACATTAACAACGTCAAACGCAATACTTAATTTGAGTTTCACAAGCAGTGCAATGGCAAAAATGTTAAATTCCTAAAGTCCAATTGAATTGACAATAAACCAAATCAAACCAATTAAATTTTTTTTAAACAGTTTTCCACTAGCTGACAAATCAAATAATATAATAATCTCATTGGTAAATTTATAATTGATATTAAAACGGAAATTACCAACTCCATTCTATAATAATTTCAAATGAGAAAACTCAATTTACCACATAAACTTAATCCGTATGGTGAAGAATCTTCTATACGATGACTTTGTCCCATCATCATGAAAATCCTTGTGCACAGTAGTTGACGTGGTTGTCCCCTCATTATTATTCCTCCTATCATCATAGATCGGAACTTCAATAAAATTCCTGACTTCAGTGGGTGAAGTAGGAGATTTATTCAAACTTCGCCTACGTTCGACACTCGCCCACCTGCGTATGCAATGTAAACTTTGACGTCTTCTGCTTTGCCTCGATACTGACATTTGCCCATTTCCTTCTGTCAATGGTGCTGTCTGCGTTAGAGATGTCATCGACCACAATGATGATGCTGATAATGATGACGGTGATGAAGTTCTTCCTTTTGATGATGACGATGAGGAAGATTGTGATGATGAAAATGAAGTAACCGCAACACGAGACAAAGTTGTTGCTGACTCCCAATAAATGAATTTACCCCTAACGTTAACGCCTACGGAATTAGTTTTCAAATTCATTTTATGTACATTATTTTTGGCACATCATATAAGTCGGAAATAACGGCGGTAGATAGCGGTGGCTTTTATACTACGGAAATAGGGATGGTTGTGAGTTTCGTTTTTAATGGTTTTTTGGCAAACGTTTCTGTACACACAGGGTTAAACGAGTGATTAGACTGAATTGTTATTTGTTAGGTGCCAAAAAAAAAATTTTAGGTTGCAGTTTTAAATGGAAAACTGTCTATCTAAACAAAATTTCATGATGATGGGGGTGGTTTGAAGATAGGCTGTGTGGAACTTTGTTGGTATGAAAAACCAGACGACTACTTTTGTTATTAGTTGCGAAAATACTACACCAAATAGATAAGGCATAGACAATAATTCTATCTAAAGCTTTTTGATAAGAAAACTCTGCTATTTGTTGTTAAGGAATTTCTACATTATTTTGCGTTTTATCTTTTAAATATTAACTTAAAATAACTAATGAACAAAAATAGAAGGCACTTCATTTCTGACATAACAATGATTCGCAGAAGAACACACAAATTCTATTATTTTTTTTCATTTGCAATATAGACTTCAAAATCCTAGGCATCACTTAATAATTCCGAGATTATGTTTTTTAATCCCCAGATTAGGTCAAACATGACAGGAGTGATGAAATGTTTGAAGCTTCATACATATGTAGTTGAGATTTTATTTACATTACAGACAGAGAATGTGTCTGTTCTGTTCATAATGGAGTTGTGACGTCGAAAAACTTGTGGTATTTTTATCTTTTCTTATGTTTATAGACATTTTTTATTGGTTTGTTTATATTTACCTTAGCTATGGTCAGGTGTTGTTTTTTTTTATTTTGTGGGGGAATATATTTATTTAAAATAGCACTAGGTATTTTTTTTTCTTTAAGAATCTGAATTTTGTAAAGCAATGAGCTGAGCATGTCAACAAGAAAAACGAATATGATAAGAAAATTTATAAGTGATTTGAAGAGATAAGAATTTAGGATGAAATTTTAACATTCTTGTTTGCGTAACGACATTTAGATAAAATCATTGTGCCGTCAGTCAGGAATTACATGAAAACCGAGTTAACATTATTGAAATTATAAGAAATCAAACAACCTTCGAGTGAAATGATTAATTTTAAAATTAATTCCTTTTCATAATTTTTAAAACAACTGAGTAAGTTATCTATACATTCAACAAATAATTTCGTACACTATTAACTGCATATTCGAATTTCGTATTTAATGAGGTTTTCTAGTCATAATGTCAGATTAAAAAAAAAATATTTCCTGTCTGTTTTGAATACAATTTTCTCAGTCAAAAGAAATTTAACAAATTGAACCTTGATGAACACCTCGAAAATTTTAGAGCACAAGTCGAACACTTATGAAAGTTTGAGATGTTTTGTATGTCATACCATAGTGGAAGGGAAATATTTAAGCATTCCACATTTGTGAAGTGCGGCTAAAGAAAGAATCTCTGAACTTAACAGATATCCAAGGTTGGACTCAAGAGTAAACTGATGGGTATTCCCTAAAGCGTGGGTTTTAAAGATAGAAATGATTGTTTTAGGGGAGAAATGCAACTAGCTTTTTCACTATAGCACTGTTAATTAAAATAATGTGTTAGTACAGAGAAAAACTTAGATTTGCTGAACTAATTGCTAAATTAGAAAATACATCAATGTTTGCAGGTTGCAGCTCAATACAATCCAAAATCGGCTTTTCGACAGATCGAAATAATAAATAAATTTATTTGTTTTTGATAATGGAATACCTCATAAAATTTCATTGTATCATTAGATGGACTGGATGAATTTGACAACATCTTGACTAGAAATATAACACACAACCTAATTCTAACGCTTATTTTTAAACGTCAAAATCTTCACTTTGTTGAAACTGTCATTTGTTTATCTATTTATGAAAGCAAATACTTGCATTTTGTGATATTGATATTGAAATTAATATTAATAAAACTAAACTTTAAAAATCAAAATTTGGCACAATCTGACTTTGACAGACTTAGAAAAAAGTTTTTTGACATTAAATGTTATACATGAGAATTATCCTAAGTTAAGTCTATATGAGAGATGAAATCTTTATTTCTGCCATCTTTTCATGTTTAATGGCAGAAATTATGTATAGAAAATGGCAGAAATAATGGCGTGTAAATGCCCCTTTTTATAATTAAGAATAATATCGGTGGGGTTTTGACATTCTTTTCTGATAAGTTTTCAACAATTTACCAATCGGAAGTGTACGACTACAGTATTAAATGAACAAAAACAAACAAATTGGAAAACAAAGTTAATGAACCAAATTACTTTTTTTTAAGAAAAAAGCTTGAACCTGAACAAACGCATAAAAATAACGGTAAATTATTGCGCTTTCGCTTATTTTCGTTAAGCAAAAACCGATATTGTACAAAACAAATTCTTTTTCCATCAGTTCGCGCTCTCAAGACCTTATTGACAAATCAATATGACCTTGTCCGTGACATCGCACAAGAACCGCGAGAATAAAATTCCTGTGAAACAAAAATCCATCTTCTATTTTCGTACTATTTCACAAAATTACCAAATAATTTAATCAGGTTCTTCCTCCAAATTGCGAAAAAGTAAAGAAAATGACCGCAGAAAACACAAACAAAAATAGAAAATAAAACAAAATGTTTTTGACAGAGAAACGGGACATAAATAAACTCAAACTCACGTTTAAGAAGGCGTCAATAAAGACTAACAAAAATGTGTAGAGTTCATGATTAATTTGGAGTAAATTAAAAAAAAAAAACATAGAAAACACTCGCCAAGAAAAACAAAGTACGAGTATGTACGTATATAGGGGCATTTTCACATTTTCCTTTTCCTTATTCAGACAAGAAGTGAAATACAAATGAAAATAATGTCATGCCAGTGACAGATATTGACGCCCTAACATGAAACAGATGACGGTATTATTTTTGAAGCCAAAAGCAGGGATGTTCTCTGTACATTTTATTTGTTTTTTTTTTCTTCTTGTTTTAAGTATAAATAAAAAAGGAGAAGCATCTTTGTAATAAACATTGCGCATATAATGTATTTAATTAGACTAATTAACCAACAGTTCATTGCACTTGAAATTAAAAATAAACTAAGGACATGCGTATAGATGAAAATAAAAATAGGGAGCGAGGAACTATGCGACATATATGTACATATATATCTAAAAGTCTTTGGTTTTTATGGCGGGAAAAGAACTCTTTGTGATTATAATTAAAGCCGTTCCAAAGCATGGAAGGACAATTTTCTAGGAAGACTGAAGAGTTCTTTAGGAAGACTTTAAATTGTAGAACACAAGGGATGAACATAATTTAAATGTAATCTTTTGAGGATGTTATTAAAGCTCTGCTTGAAATTAATAAAAAAAAGGATTAGCGCGTAGGTTCTTGTTCTTTCAAATGAATCACTCAAATTGATTGAATTTATAAGTAGGCATTTACATTTTCTGCCATTTTAAGAAAAAATATTGCGTGGGAATGGCAACGGATTCTATTTGTTCTGCTTTTGTTATTCTTTGGATGAAATGTCAATCAAAGGCAATTCAACAAAATAATCTGACGGATGTGATATTTTTAGAAGTAAGTCTAAATGAAGTGATTGATTCGAGAGTTGAGAATGAAATGTGTGTGATGGATGAAGGATATGGTTATTGATTTAAAAAAAGGAACAGGAAGTGGGTGATGAATATTGTAAAATATAAGCCTACTTTATGATGAAATTGTCAATTTATTAAAAAGAAACTGGATTTCGTTCATTGAAACATTGAATTCAATTTTATGAATGATTTGTGGGATGGATTGGAAGTACCTCGAAATAACTTTTTCGTTTCAACAAAAGTGCATATGTAGGTATGTATATTCAAGCTAAAAGAATCACAACATCAAACGAGAAAACCAACCAGTCTTTAGAATAATGATTGATTTGAAACCGCTTAAAAGTTGATTTGAACATCTTTGTATCGCATTAGCCTTTTTTCCATTTTTTTTTCAATTGATTTCTTCAATTCTTATTCAATTTAAATTTCCAATTCAATTTTTAACTATCAGTAATTAATTTTGTTTGTGAAAATTGTATCCAAAACATGCATGATAATCACTTTATAAAAAATGGAAGCAGTTTAGAATGAATCGATAAATTCATCAAGTTCATTTTATGTCAAAAATACTGTCAGAAAGAATTAAGAAAATATGTCATTATCCACAGGATAATGTCTGGTATGAAAAATGGAAAAGATCGCTTTAAACTTTGAAATTAGTACTAACTTAAGGCGTTTTTCTTTTTTAGTTCAGAACAGAACCTGAGTTGTCAAAAAATAAATTGTGTTTCTTTTTTAGTTCAGAGTGTTCAGTTTCGAAAATGTGTTTCTTTTTTCGTTCTGAGTATGTTCTGAGCGTGTTCAGAGTGCGCTCTATGAGCTCAGAATAAAATAACTGAGCAGACAGAGTAAAATGCTTAACACAAGCATTTGACAGATGGAAATTAAAAAAAATGGCGACAGCTACATAAGTGTTCAGGTGTGTTTCAAAATATACTCAGAGCGCTCAGAGCACGCTTGGTTCAGAGAATGTTCGGAACATGCTCGACATGCTATACTGAACTAAAAAAGAAAAACGCCTATAGTACAAATGCAGGTAAATTTTAAACAAAATAGTTAAAAAAGATAAATTAGGTGGATAACAACTCTCAACAAAATATACTTTTGGAGGATTTTTTCAACGCATCAACCATTAAGCAAAGGGGTAATTCCAACAAAAACTTTTATAATTTTAAACTGTCAAAAAAGTGACAAGTTTTTGTTAAATGTCAAACATCTAAGTCAACAAAAATAAATTATGTATTCCTTAAAACACACAGAACGCAGGATTTTTACTATTTACATAACTGAACTTACAATAGTTCTCTTCAGTGACGCTGTTCTGAAAAGTTTGGAACAGAAAAGTACACCTTTTTGCTGTTTAATGAGAAATTTTCTGTTCTAAACTGTTCTGATTTGCTGTTTAATGAGTCTGTCTGGAACAGTTTAGAACAAAATTTTTGCCCTCGCTTTTTAGTTAGAGAAAGGTAGAACAGATGACTGACTGTTCTAACTTGTCTGACATTTCTCATGGAAACGTTTCTGTTCTGCTCTGTTCTGCTCTATTCTGCTCTGTTCTGTTCTACTCTGAACTTTTATTCAGTGAAAAAATCTAATGTCACAAATGAAATGGACGACTGGAAAACCCCTTCAGGAACTTGCTCTTATAGCCCAGTGCTATATGATGCCCTTTGAAGATATAAGGTGTTAGTTTATTATTAAAATTACATTCTACAAAGAATCTAAAAGTATTAAACAAATTTATTTCTTCTTTGTTTACTTTTTGTTTAAAAACAAAATTGTTTGAGTATCTAGCTGTGCTTTAGACGCCATTTTGAATGACTTATCGTAAAAGAAATTTAAGAAAGTTGTTGAGATCTTTTTAATAGGATTTTTTTTTCAGGATTTATACCTTTAAAGTTTAACGACCGTAAAGTTTCTTTCTTTCAGTTGTTGCCACTTAATTAGGAGGAGCCATTAGAAGGGATTTAACTTTAAGAAACACGAAATCACTCTTAGATCTGTAACTTTTAAAATATAAATCTAATGAGAAAATGTTAAATTCAAAAAAGAAAGATACAACAATTTCGTATTGAATGATTTTCACTTTGTTTCTACGACAAGTCGTTCTCAAAACATATTATTCAAAATGGTGACTGAAGCAAACTAGGAGTGATGCCATTTTTTGTATACTCCAGGAACAATCCATTTACACTTAATCAGTATGTTCTTTCAAGAAATAAACCACTGCCAAAAGGACTAACACGGTTTCTTGAAAAGTAAGGTTTTATCAAAAATTAAAGTGTTCAAACATATCATTTGATCTGGGAGTGAGGCCTTTGACCCGCGAACTTACAAACAATTTATGTAAAGTTTTACCAATCGTAATGGTCTCAAGAATTTATGAACATAATGGCCACAAAACAATAAACACATCATATGTATCCAAAAAAATATTGACTATTCCTCCACTCACAAAACTTCCACACTATTTCTAAGGGACACCCTTTATCTTCCTAGGCATCTAAATTTTCTCGAACATAAATACACACATGTTAGTGATTGAATCAATCATTATGACAGTCTAAGAGCCTGTTAGGAAACTATTGTGAATGAAAATGTTTTAAGATTTTAAAGGGTATCGATGATTTTTGATGTTGAAATATAGGGCAGCATTTTATGTATGTTTTCTTTACAAAATATAATGATTTCTTGAAACATTCATAAATAAATGAATAATTAATGAATTCAAACTTAAGGCTCGCATAACGCATAGAAAAGCTGTTGAATTGGGATTTCGAATATCAAAAATGCACAATCATCAATAAAGCAAAGACAATAATCATCAATCCAAAACACTCAACAACACTAACCCTGTGGAGAAACGTTTGTAGCGTCGAATTAAATCAGCAAATTTCTTCATGATTCGTTGAAATAAATTACACGGCAAACAACACTCATAATAATATTTATGTGACATTTATTGCGAAAAAAAAATTCTTTCTAAAAAAAGATTTTTCTCTTTTTTTTTTAATACGAGTATAAAAAAAAGAAATTAAAAATAACGTTAATCCTCTTGTGACGTTTTAATAAACAAAAAAAATTGTTTGTTTTTCATATTCAAATCCACCCACTTGACAGTTCACAAAAAAAAAAAAAAATAACACAGTTTATGAACTTTGCATTATTTAACGTTGCAATCACATTTTCAAAATACACCGTTTTCAAGGTTGAAAACTTGAATTCTTTTGCATTACAAAGTATGCACACGTTTCACTCTAGTCCTTTGTTTCAAGCCCATGACAGATATATACGAGTTCACAACAACTTGAAGAGTTATTCTTGAGTTGTCCACAATTTCCATAGACACAAGAATAGGAACTGTCATTTCAGATTAACTCATGTGACAGCTAGGAAAAAAAAACACTTGATTTGATATTTCGGAATGAGATGAATTCAAATTTTTTACTATATAAGAACTGAAAGAAAAACTGTGATTTTCTGATTATAAAAACAAAACACGTTACTGCGAAGCTGCTTAAAAATTTAGGCTAAGAGGACCACGTCCGAGTGCAAGTCCATTCACACTCCATTGAAATGTCTTTCCTTTTCGAGTATCCGAAAATTTTCAAATCGACAAATTTACTTTTCTCTCCCGGTCTCTTCTGTGGAATCTCTTAATGTTTATGTGAGGTATCTATTTTCGGCAATAAAGAGAAATGAAAACATTTTCTTTAAAAAAATGTAAAAAAGCTTTTTCCACGGATGAAGATGTTTCCATGACATTAAAAAAAAACTGAAAACTTTTCCCAAGGAAATGCAACGACAGTCAACTCAGTGGCGCCTCGTAAATTTTTGCCGCAAAATTATTTTAATTATTGCCGGACTTTTTGGATCCTGTGTGGGGAAAAAAAGCAAAAAGGGAGTCTTACATTCCCTTCAACTCCCCAAACAATACAGAAAGGGAACATTTTTGATGCCAAGATTGTGTTTTACAGGATTTGACGACAAAGACTAGAAGTTGCTTAATGTGCGGAGTCAGGATGCAATTTGTCGATGGCTTAATGTGCATTAAGTAGAGAATGCAACATCCTGAAAGTTATATTGTTCCTGACTTATTGCCAGGAGGTAGATGTCTATATATGGTCTTGAGGGACACGTTTTTGGCACGTGGGTTTTTTATACTCTTATATACATTTGAGGGGTAAATATGGGCGTTAAAATGTATACAAATTGTATAAACGGTGTGAATCATTTTTATTCAAGTGGAAATTAAAATAGACACTTTGGGGAAATTGATGGGAAAATAAAATGAGTTCATCCATTTTATGTAAACAAAAGAAGTGAACAACAATGTGCTGATTAAATTCTTGCCTTGCAATCGAATTGCTAACTCAAGAAATCAGATGACTTAATAATGAGATTTTGAAGAGGATTTTCAAATGTGCGATGATATCAATATTGTTTGAGTGGTTGATAAAGATTTGTATGAAAAACCTTTATCAGAGTCTGGCCTTGAAAAATATTAATAATATCTAATAGTGTCAATTCAAGACAAAACTGAAGTCATTATTTAAAAATATATACACCCTGTACATACATATAAAGGGTGTTTTTTTTTAAGTTTCATAAATTAGCGAAAGTTTTTCTAGTAACAATATATTTGACAGCTGGCAGATGAATAGGATCTACTAAGAACTTTTTACTTCCAGATTGCGCAATATTTGAGTCAGACCGAAATCATTCTTTAAGACAAATGGCGGACAATTATCTTCTCAACTGAAAAATATGATCGTCAAAAACGTTGGCGCAAAATTTTAATCAATCAACAAACAAGTATAATACAAATTAAGAATTTGCTAAATTCAAATTGTTAGAAGTAGTTTACTAACTTTTTAATTTGTATAATATTAGGGCTATTTTTTTTTAATAAATTGATCTTTAAGATAATGACAGTTTCGTTTGGTCAGCCGGAACCATCTGGACGTTTTCCTATTACTTCTTAAGACGATCGTTTTGCACCAGATTACAGTTCTTCTTCGGATAAGAAGAGAAAACCGATCCTTGATATAAAAAAGAATTAAAACCCGAAGTCAAAGTCCTTTTTTGTTACAGATAATCGAAACATTTCATCTTCTTCAAGTGATTATGAATTCATTGTGAAATTTTTACCAAAAAAGTTTATTCAAAGTAAAAGTACCCAGGTGGAGAAATCTCTTGGAAGTTATTGAAAAATATTCCTCGCAAATAATATCAAAATCTTCTAAATAAGTGTCCGCCATATTTTCAAATACAATTAAAAATGAAAGCAACTTCAGTTTTTCATCTGCATTTGACGTTTGATAAATACAACGAAAAACAAACTTCCAAATCAAAAACAGTGTTGCAACTTGTTCGTTTGGATTAACATAAGAAAACGCGAATCACACCTCTTTTGACATTTGGAAATAACAAAGTGTCATTATGAGAAAGATAAATTCTATGATTTTATATTCAATAAATTTTCAGGGTTCATGTACATATATGATGATAAATTTTATTTAAACTTGTAAAATTCTTGTTTTAATCTAGTTTCACGGTAAAATTGTATTATCATCGCACTAATTAAAAGGGACCTACGATTTTCTGCCGAGTCCGAACTGCCAAGATGAGATATTTTTGAAGGAATTTTCGAATCTCCCCAAAGAGCCATTAGTTAAATCTAAATTTTTTTTATGGATGGGAACCGAACCCTGACCTTCGAAATGACAGTCCAACGCAAAAAGTTTACATGGTTCATTGATACCATAATCAGTTGAATGATATGGAATAGAGACAAAATGGTGAACTCTTGGTCTTACACAATACGTCGGAGTGTATAGTTTATACAGTAGTTGTAAAGGAGGACAATTAAAATGACCAGTTACAACATCACGCGCAAGAGGGATCAAAAATTAAACTCTTCTAGATTCAAGATTTTTTAAGTCAATCAAAACACATCTAGCTTTATACGCTGGCATAGGTACGGTCCAATTTTGATGCTGAAGCGAAAATCTCGTCAATCGTTTTTGAATTCTTTCTATTCTATTTGACGCATTTTTATAGTATGGAGTCCAAACAACACAATAGTATTCTAAAGGCAGTGGAACGAAACTAACGAAGAGACACTTGAAAGTGAAAGGACATTCCTTATCAGAAATCTAACAAAGCCAAGCATGTAATCTACGTGCATTCTAAAACCTAATTTTACATCAAATATAACTTCCAAATCATTTTGGTTACCAATTCTCAAAAGCTCATAATTAAAATCTAACAAGCTCATTAATTGAAATTTGATAACCATATAATAGTTATAGTTAAGCATTATCTGCAATGATTTAAACATGATGAATAAGAACTGTGTAGAGGCAAATCATTAGTAAAAAACAAGAACAGAAGTGGCCTAAGATGACAATCTTGAGGAACACCTGAGTGGTTGAAAATGCTCATAGATTGTTCAGAATTGATTTTCTTCAGAAAGAGAAATGTTAGAGAAATTCAAAAGAGTTGTCAGAAATATCAGAATCTATTGCAGAATTTTTTGAACTTAATTTAAAATAATTATAAATATTTTTGAGATCACTACTTACAACAACATAATAGCTCAGAGCAGATGGAATTCCAAAGGATTTCCTCTTAGAATTAATAAACTACCATAAAACAGTATTTTTCTTAAGTCATAATAGGTGCTGCTGTGTGAACAAAATTTTCCTCGGAATTTTCGCCATCTTCGAAAATTGAAAACGACAATACTTTTGCACTGTTCATTGTAAGCTGGCGGGCAGCCTTTTTAAATGAGAGCCAAATTCCGTATGAAACTTAATTCCTGACATCAAATTCCAAGGAAAACTTTCGGCATTATTCAAGTTGACAATTCTTTCAGGATCAAAATGTGTAATTTTCGTTTGGTAACATGTTTTTTTTAAATTAATTATTAAATAAAGACTTGAGTTGTCTATTACTCTTTGTATTAAAACACAATTCGTGGAAAAATTCAATTTAGGATCTAAGTAAATCTACCAAATATCAAACGAATCAGAAAGCTTTTTACCTAGAAAATTTCTCCAAAACTGTAGGATCTTGTCACTAAGATATATCTCTATTTAATTTTCAATTAGCCCCGAAATAATAAAATAATAAAACCAAATTGAAAACTAATATTAAGTGCCAAAAAATAAGAGTGTCAACAACTAAAGCCTAGTACTCAGTTCAAGTGAAAATGAAAATTTCATATATTTATGGCGGCTGGTTCACTCGCATGAAATCCCCAACGAGAGGTGAGTACCAAAATGTGGATTGGAAAAACAATTATGTTCCACAACATTTTCCATGCCAAATTTTCATATCTCAATGTACAACCATCAGGAAAAGTTTAAGGCCGCGTGGAAAACATTTGTCAGTTAATTTAAATATTTTATTTCAAAATAAAAAATTGAAATTTTATAAACAGAAGTAAAGAATGGATAAGGAATTTTTTGATACTGCTCTCGAGAGTTTACTTAATGAAAGTATTCAGTATTTCAGATGAGTATCAAAAATTCACGTGGAAAAGTTTATTCTATTTTCATTTTTATTCTCCGCGTGTAAAGCCTAGTACTCAGTTCAAGTGAAAATGAAAATTTCATATAAAAGTGATTGCTGGTTCACTGGCATGAAATCCGCAACGAGAGGTGAGTACTAAAATGTGGATTGGAAAAACAAATATGTTCCAAAACTTTTTCCACGCTATGATTTTCATTTCTCAATGTACAACCATTAGGAAAAAGTTTAAGGCAACGTGGAAAACTGACATTTGTCAGTTGATTTGAATATTTTGTTTCAAAACAAAAAATTTGAAAATTTATAAACAGAAAGAACGAATCAGTTTAAAAATAATTGTCATTTGTTTTTCATTCAAAGTGAGTATCAAAAATTCACGTGGAAAAGTTTATTCTATTTTCATTTTTATTCTTCGTGTGTAATTTGGAACGTATTTATTTTTCATTTCACGTTAGGTGAGTACTAGGCTTAATTTGGAACATATTTATTTTTCATTTCACGCTAGGTGAGTACAAGGCTTAAGTGTTATAATTATTTAAAAAAAAACAAACCTTTTAAAAGTCTAATTTATGGGTTTACAAAAAAATTCCATTTCAATTACGTAAAATGTTATCATAACATGAGTTTTCTATTTTCTTTCTTACTCAAAACAGTTCCACCATATCTAGGTACTATAAAAATACATTTTACTTAGTTTCTAATGATAAAAACATGTAGTTTATAAAGATATGTACGTGACATAATTTAAATATTTAAAACCAAATTTTTGATAATGACGTTTATTAATATAAAATATGTACGAACAAAAAAATTAGAAAACGTGCACCAAAAAGCACTTGAACTTCATAAATTCATTTATTTTCAATAGTTTCTGTTATCAGAAAAAAAAAAGGAATCACAAAAGCTCACAGTAACCAAAAAAAAGCTTAAATATATTATTACCTGACCACAAAAGCCAATTAACAAGTTCTGAAGTATGGAGGAATTTTTTTTTTCAAACCTGTTTATATTTTAATAATGGCACAAGTCGTTCATTCTTCAAGACATTCTTTCTTGCAAATTGAATTATGCCATTTTCAACTGTTCGATTTTATGCAAATTAACACATAGATTTCTAGGAATTACTTTAATTCAAATCCCAGTTGAGAGTTCATGTTTTGTTTACCTTTTTTCAAAGTGTAAGCCCGTTCGAATGTACCAAGTAAAATATATTTTAAAAGGATAAGATATCCGAGATAAAATTAAACAATAATATCACAAGTATAATGGTGGTTCTAACACAATATCACACACTTATCACACGACAAAACAAAAATCTATCACAAAACTAAAAACACGGATATTTTGGCTTAAAATTGAATTGACCAAAATGAATTAAAACATACAAATCCGCTTTAACATTTGAATTTCAAAATGAAACCAACCGCGTAAATAAAAACCCTCGACAGAGGGGTGCTGACATTTTTCGCAACTGATACCACCCTAAGCAAGCACCTACGCCAAGGTAATTCTAAAGGCCCACACAACGATTTCTTTTTTTTTTGTTTCTCTGTTCTTTCTTTCTCCATAAAATCAAACAAGCACTTTAAACAAGACAAAACGTATAAAACAACAACAGTGCAAATACTAAACGTCAAATCGAAAGTGTCTGTGTTTGTCTGTTTGCATAAATGGCATACGTCAACAAAGCTTTTTTGTTGCTATACCGTGAGTTTCGCTGGAAACGACGAGAAAAATAAAATAAAATAAAAATCATATCACAACGAAAGATTAGGAATTGTTGATTTTTGTTTTTCATATTTCTGTTTTTGAATTAGTGTCAAGCGAGAATACGCATATTGAAGAGGTAGAAATTATCATTGCACAGCGAGTAGCGAAACATGCTCGCACCAGCAGGAACAACTGTCACTATGACGTCTTCGTATGCTGTCAGTTACTTGATAATGATGTTTACTCAAGTGTAGTATAATAATCTGCAGAATTGTATCCAACTCAGTAAGTGATATCGGATAAACAATTTTTTGAATTGAGAGGGACACTTGAAATCCCGTAATTTCCATAGAAGACATCAATTTGTAAATCGAGAACACCAAACCTATTTAAATTGGAACATTTCTTCGTTCTAAATTCCAATGCAATACGAAATTCAACGAATTCATCGGAAATCGTTATGCAGTCGGAATATAAATTTTGTGCCGAGCGTAAAAAGCTGGTTGATCGATGGAAACTATTACCTATAAGTTTGTTTGGTTCCATAAAATGATATATGTATGTATATGGATGTGGGTGACGAGTCTCATAATAACAGCAGAGGTGTTATGGGTTCTTTTATGTATTTAGAAGGTACTTTCGCCTTGATTTCTTGAAGAATCTTGAAAAATTGATTGAAAGAAAGCTTTAAGTGTTGCCAGGTGATTGAAGTTATTTTAAGAGTTGGAATTAATTATTTCAAATGTCTCATAAAACATATCATATTGTTTGTCGCTCCGGTATGAAGGTGAAATTTTCTGAAAATATCGAATAAAATATTCTCGAATCCAGGAAGTAACATTTTGCGTCTTAATTTATGCAAAATGTAATTTTTTAGTTTCAAAACGCGAAAAAATTGTGTTTCATCAATCAAATTTTCTTCAAAAAATTATTTTGCAAGTTATTCAGTTGTATCTTTAAACGAACCTACGATATTTCTCTGGTGAATCTTATAATAAGTTTTCACCAAGAGGTAATCCTAGGTTTAAGTGGATTTACCATAAATCTTCTTTAAATCTCGAAAATTTACCGTACACATTTATTTTAATCACGTTAAAGCCTAGTACACAGATCGGGAAAAATTTTGTCTCTCATACAATTTTTTTCCTGGGACAAATTTTGTCTTGGATTTTTTTCCGGGCAGTACGCAGTTCGCGAGCAAAATTTATACTTTTGTGCATTGCTGTACAAAATGTCTCCACTAAATTTTGGCAAGAAAAAGAATGATACAAGCATTATTTTGCGGGGCAAATTTTGACAGGCACCGTATTTCCGAAAGTGATTTTTGTCAAAACAGGTTTTATATAAAAGGTGCTGATGCTTCTCTTGAAAGCATCAAGAGGAGATTCCAAAAAGGTATGAACGACTTTTGTAAGACAACCCGTTCCAGAGATACACTACAAAACACATTAAATTAAATTTTATCTCTCTAAATTCAAACTACTGCGCTAGATTTGGAAACGTTTTGTAGAGATTAAAATTGTAGAGATAAAATTTGTCTTGTCTCGATCTGCGTACTAGGCTTAAATCTTCAATGGATCAATTGTTCAATAGTTCGAACTCTCCTATATCCAAATCGTTCTAAATTATTTCCATGATTTTTCATCGTTTAGCTCTCGTTCAACTTTAAAAGAAAAATTAAAACACCATTAGCATTTTGTTACGAGTAGGTGCTGTCAAACTTAATGTTCTTTTTAATCGTTTAGTGCGGTGTAAACAACACATAAATCTCTTGCCTTAGATATCGAATTATCTTTAGGTGAAACGTAGTATAACATGAGGTGAATATAATCCAGAACGAAAATTTAAAAGTGATAGGTTCAGCGTTGCGCAAGCCTGCACCAAAGGGTAACAATAAAAAAAAATAGCAAAAGCAAAAAAATTTGTGTAAATTACAGCTTACATCTCTGTACCATACATAATAGAAGTAAGACTTCTTAAAAATAAAGAACATGATATAAAAGAAAACATAGCAAGATTTCAAACCAACTACACTATCACTATCGAGTCAAACCAAGCCAATTTGAACTCCATGCAGGTATTCAAATGGGTGGAAGTGTAGCTCAATCCAGCCATAGATATACAACTAGCTTCAGTTTAAGTTATGTGAAATTTATGGCAAAAATAAGAAAACTACTGGCAGTTGTACTTAAAACAAAAACTAAGATGGAGGAAAAATTCACACAAATATTTTATGGAAGAAAGTGTAACAACACGTAAAAAAAAAGTAACACAGTAGCGGTTTCCTAGGGTAATTCTTAATCAGATCTCTACGGTGTTGTTCGTGGAGTTCATATTAACTTTAGGTAGATAAACTACTTGAACTCCTTAACTATTTCGTTTTTACTATCAATAGTGACGTTTTGACCTAATCGGTGGACAGATGTTTTTTTGCTTGATGATAGTATATATTTTCCATCATTTGCTTCAAGACCATCAAGTCTCGCCTGATCTTCAATAGCCGTGAAGGACTCTATTACAAAACACTGGGAACGGCCGATGATGTCGATATCGTCCGCATACCCTAACAGTTGGAAAGATTTGTTGAATATATTGCCCTCTATGTTAAAGCCTGCTCTGCGCACAACGAGAATGAAGAAATCACATCATAGCGCATCTTCTTGCCGAAACACTGTGCCATGTTTGGAATGGTATGAAAGAGTTGCTTTCTAGATGCACATTGCGCCACTTATTTTCCAATGTCTTGCGACACAGTTCGATCGGTTTCGGGATTCCAAGTTCGGCCATCGTCACTGCAAACATCATCAATTTAATTAGTTTTTACTTATTTCGCAGACTTAGCAGTATATTGCTCAAAAATTCATTTTTGTCAACATACATAAGTTCGAAAAGCTGTTCCAATTTTTACTTTTGTTTATCGATTTGAGAATCATCAATTTTTTCTAGAATGAATAAATTTATGAACAGTTGATTCATAAAGAGGTTAGTGTCATACTCGTGAATAAAATGTTTAGATACATTAATGTTTCAACTCAAAAAATTTGCGGAAGTAAGAAGAATTTACATGAGGTGAAATTCATAGTTTGAAGTTTGTGTCAATAACGTAACAGGTTGAAATTTAAGAACTTATTCTTTCACTTTTTTCAAATAAAACTTGTTGTTTCTAATATATAAAATGTACCCAAAGGGAATATATTCCAGTTGGAGTAATAAAGTAAAAAAGTAAGAAAAGCTTCACTTTCTTAAGAAACGTTTTTCCTACTAAGTGTGTGTATCTGAAAAATAATACCACTGATGATGAAAATAAAACCCCATTAGGATAACTTACAGGATATGCCAATTCCGTTAATGAGTTAAAATCCTACTTGGTCACACAAGCAACATGAACTTATCACACCCAAGGTAGATCGACTGGAATTCTTAAAAAGATGTATAGAGATTTATTTGTATTGGTTTTGTTTTAGCAATCTATGCAATTTTTTAAGTAACAGACTATAAGGGCTTAAATAAGAGCGCTAAGTTTAAGATTTTTCTCGTATTTATTTTTTCTGTTGAGACATTCGCCTAATTTTTATCAGAAACAACTTTTTGAGTATCAAATATGTGAACAACAATAAGTAATAATTGACAATTAGTTGCTAGAAATCGGCTAAAGTTGAAAGCAACTCAACAAAAAGTTGCAGTCAAAAAATTGCTTGGCGATGAAAAACAATCTCTGCGACCAAGATTAAAAAAAATGTTTCTTCGCAATAACACTGTTTTCTTTTTTTAAACATATCACATCATTTTTCGACTTTGAAACTAGTTTTAGTTTAGGCCAAAGTAGAGTTTATCATACAAATATGTTTCAAAAAACTATATACAATTTTATTAAAAAGACTTAATTTTAATGTTTTTTTAATATATTAAAACTTTGAAGTCGTTTTTTTTAATTTTAATTACATACAATTGATTATAACAAAAATTCAAATTCAATAACGGTACTTTTATTGATATAGTCGGAAAGTACAAAACAAATATTCTACGGCAACACTTTATAGAAATTCAAGATAAAATCCCTAACATTAACATTAGGGCAAAAAGAAAAATGCACATTGCATTTTTTATTGCACTCAATGGCGTCTGGCAATGTTTCCCCTGGCAACGGAATACAATAAATTTTGGTGCCACTTCCGTGTCTCAACACATCAGTCTGTGCTCTTTGATGTCTTTTTTTCACATTTTTTTTTCGTGTCCGTTGTTCTTCTCTTTGTACACTTGTTAGTTTTTGTATGTCTCTGCTTTGTCTACGTTCTTTGCATAATAAAAACCAAACATAAATAAAGGAAGATATTGAAAGAAGCAAAAAAATCATAATTCCATCCAGGTAGATATAGAAACAGGCTCGTATTTGGCGATATAGGAGCCCTTGTCAATTTTTTTGAGGCACCTTTTCAAGTCTCATTTTTTCTTAATGACAAAACGCTTAAGGTATTCTTTACCGTTTCATATGAAAGATGGCTGTATTTTATGAAAAAGTCAACTTAGAAAATTTTTGTTTTCTAATTTTTAAGTTTAAAGTAAGGGTTTGAGAATAAATTATCGAAGGCGAGAGTAAAGAATGAGAAGCTTTTTGAAATCCAAGCCAATGTCAAATTCTTTATCAAATAAAAGGCCCCCCTTTAATAACTAAGGCCCATATCTAGTTTCTTATTTTATGATATGCAAATCCGGGCTTGTATAGGAAGGTTTATTTCAGATACATACATCATATAAAATAATGTTTTAAATGTATATGTACTTATTTCTCATCATTTCTTTGGTTCGTGTGTTTTTTTATTTTCCGTGGTGGTTATTCGCTGACGACAGTGCACTTCCGTGCAAAGCTAAAATGATTTAAAAAAAATAAAAATAAAAAAGCTTAACCTCTGGAGGTAAACGAAGAAATGAAAAAAAAAAAATGGCTCATATAAAGGCTTGCAAGGCAGGTATATGATGGAATCTACACTCACTTATGTATATGAAGGGTTTACTTCCGGTAAAGCATCAATTTATGCAGAGCCTATGAGACCCATCCATGGGAAATAGGATCCGCATAGAGCATCCGGCTTTTTTGTTCCAAAATATAAGAAATTCGAATCAATGTAAATAAACACAATCAAGCGTAAAACAGGTGAATCCAGATCATTGAATTGCAAAATAATTTACCAGAAAAAAAAACAAGAAAATATATACATAGGTATGTTTGACAGAGTTATATACCCTATTTTTTTTTTAATTTTGTCAAACGTCGAAGGTTCGGGGATGAAAATAAACGGAATTGAGAAGATTAAGCCGCTCCAAATGTCCTTTGGTTTTATCAAGACTGTGATGGGCAATGTGAGATATTAGATTATTGCGAGGTATTGAAGAGAACTATAGAGTTCAAGCGAGATATTGAAGTATTCAGACAAGATATCACTTCACAATGGAAAATCATCTAAAAAAGAAACAAATAAGATAAAAATGCTGTTCTGAGAGAAAAAAAGACAAGTCAAAAGCGAGATATTGCAAATAACTCATTAAAAAACGATACTTATGCAATTAAACAAAATCGTTTAAGACTCCTACTCAGTACTATTGATTGTAAAAGTGAATTGTATTTTTGAAAGGCTTGTGATGAATAAGAAAGGACTAAAAACAAAAGCGAGATATTTGAAGAAAACTCTTTTGAATCCTTCAGATCAAATTACTAAGAAGTCAGTAAAATTGTTTAGAAATTATTTTTAAAACTAAGCCACCCTGGATGAAAATACTCTTACCCGTTAGCAGGAAAGAGCTTTCAATATATAAGAGCGGTTTTGGATAAGAAAACGACTTTGACGGTAAACGGCTTCTGAAGAGCCTTGAATTACAACTACCAACCATTCCTGTGTGCGTGTCGTCGTCAGGAATGGAAGGGACCTAACATTTTTTTGGCCGAATTCGAACTACTAAGAGAAGAAACACTTTTTATGACAAGAGATACTCTTGGAGGACATTTTTATTTTTTATTTTTAGTTCAGCCAACCCAGTTTTCCGGCATGACAATTCAACGCACTAACCATCATGCCAAGGGGTACTGCAAAAAACTACAAAAACTGAGATATATATTGGTTCAATGCGCTCACTTTTCAGAAAAGTGTAAGCCTCTCAAAAGTATCTACCCAAAGAAGATTGATTTACCCTATAAATCGAGAGTATAGGATATAAAGAGAAACGTGGGAACAATTTCCTGGAAAAAAAAATAAAATCCACAAAACTAATTTCCATTTCTACTTACGCTGTTTGTGCTCGTGAACGTTTCATGACCTCTCCGCCATTGCGTATTGAATTCTTCTTAAGCAATGTTTGTTGGATAACAGCACCGTTGGAGCCATTTGCTGCTCCACCATTACCGCTGCCAACTCCGGTACCGACACCACTGCCAGCAATGACAACAGCACCCCCATGATGGTGATGATGACCATGAATGTGATGATGATGATTGTGATGGACAGAAGATGCTGCTGCAACTGCGGCTGCTGCAGAGGATGAGAGTAGCGATGCCGGTGTACCGGATGTGGCTACGACCGTTGGCAGACCTGCCGCCAATGATGATTGCTGTTGCTGTATTTGCTGCTGCTGATGACACAACTGATGATGGGGATGATGTTGGTAGATAATTTGCTGCTGTGATGAAGGCGGGTAATGGGTGGATGGCTGGAGGTAAACATATCCTCCAGTACCGGTGGATACACCACCGCCTGATGATATCGATCCAGGTGCAGGGGCGGCTGCAATAGCATATTGGCCAGGACCAGGTCGATCGATGACCTTTTGTGGAAAGCTGAAAATAATTACAAAAAAAAATTACATATATGAGAATAAGCTTTATATAGAAAATGGAAAATTGACAACTTTTATTCAAGGTTAGTTCAACTATGCCTTGACAAATAAAATACAAAAAAAAACAATCAAAGAAAATTGAAAAATCAATTTGATATACTAACTATGTATGTACATAGTATATCTATAAGTTTGAGGTAATTGAAGGCAATTTTATTTGACAAACGTGCCAAACGTGACCTTAGACTCAATGCAATTTTCTCTATCGAAAGGGGAAGGTATTTCAATGCATTTTTTTGATATTATAAGCTGGGTAAGATTTCTGTGCTTTTAGATGCTTTATGAGGCTCAATTGAATTGTGAACATGCACGACATGAATTCAATTTTCTAACTGATGTTATGCAGAAGTGTACGTTGCAGGAGAAAGGTGACAGGAATGACGTGACAAGCACGATTTATGCACGCGCCTGATTTCTGTGAAATTTTCCAATATGAATCAAAAATTATATGCAAAAGATTCTTGGATATTTTTCTCATAAAAAAATTCTCAAAATTTTGTTGCCTCACTCTGCGTAAGGACACATTTTCCACTTTATTTATAAATTCGAAACAAATTATAAAATCTTCTATAAATGAAATGTTTTATGAAACCCTCATCGATCGAGAATTCCCACGAAGATACAAATGTATTATTTTCGAATATGTCATCAAATTCTATTTTTAAAAACAAATTTATTTTTTCCCATGGTATTTTTGGAATTTCTTAGAACGCATTGAATTAAGGAAAATAGGTTGTTTTTTCTTTTTTATTTAATAGAAACCACATTTGGAGTGGGAATATTAAAAAGAAGCAATTTAATTTTGTTTTATTTCAGAATTAATGGGTTCCTATTTGCATTTTTAAGATTGTCAAAAATTAAAAACCAAACCACTAATTAAGAAAAAAATAATAAATATTTTTTTTTAAATCAACCGTGAAGCGTAAGAGAGTTGAAAAGAATATCACAACATTGGAAGCGTTTTATTTGATCATAAACAACTGAGTCCTACATTAAATATGACATCTTACAAAAAAATACTATTTAATAAAATATCTTTTGTGAAATGAATAAAAGAGGATGAAATTTTTTTTCGGGAGGAAAATCACTGTTTGTTTTATTATTATTGCTATCGACAGATTTGTGGTAATAAATTTGATGTTATAAAAATGAATGCCACAGAAAACTTTTTACGCTCTTATGAATTATAGAATGTTGAACATCGCCGCGCCGGTTGAAAGGTCAAATTAGCGAGCTAACAACATAGACCTTCGTAGAACAAAAGACTGAAAAACTATTTTTAAATCACAAAAGTCGAGTGTTATAATCACTGTGGAATGGTTTATGGGCAAAAGACCTTAAGACAAACGCAGAAGCATTTACGCCGATATTAGAACGTATCGTCAATTTAAACGTGGACTAAGAATGTGTACTCGTACATTAAGACTTAAAACTAACAATAGTTATACCAATCTACAAGGTGGACCCTAAATCAGACGTTCTGCAATATAGAACCACCTCAATTCTAGCTCCTATTATAAAAACATCAAAGAAGTAAAGGCAGATCGGCTTCAAGTTTACATTGACACACAAAAATGGTAAACAAAAACCAATACAGTTTTACAAAAAATTTAAATTCAAGCAAACTTCTAGCAGAAATTCCTTACGTAGTATATGAAATATTAATAAGAACTATCACAGTCTATCACAGTGAACACGATCATCAGTGATTTGATGGGACCAGCTCTCCCTAAGATTGGTAAAATCGTATTTGGAAATATCAAACTCATATACCAGACGTTACAAGGAGCAACATGGGGGTAAAGAAAAGGACCACGCCCATAGAAGGCGTCTACCTCTCCTTAGGCAGGTGATTACGTGACGACAGACATTTCTTCAATGACTTAGAAGTACCCTCCGACATTTTAGGCTATAGCTTGCTGTAACCCATCAACACCCTTAACGGTCTTGAATGACGTAGGATTATCATAGGTTTCAATACAAGGAGACACAACTCCTAGGGTATCACAATGGATTTACATTAATCTAAGTGTGACGGTACAGGATTAACTGTCAGCCCATTAACCTAACCTATCACAGTCTCGCTATTTTTATGGCTCTTAAGAAAACCTTCTATAGTTTAAGACATGAAAAACTGTTTGAATTACTGGATAAAATAGGGATCAGAGGACGTATTTTGGAAAGGTTCATAATCTATTTGAAAAACCACAGGCATGAATGTTAATTTTTTTTTTGACACAATTAGCCAACAAAAATAACTTAAATACGGTGTTCCCCAAGATTCTATATTGGGACCCATACTATTTTATTATATACGCAAATCAAATGTTAACAGTTTTGAAAATAAAAATAGGATTTGATTTTGCGGATGCTGCAACGACAATAGTGAGCTACAGGTACTTATAACTAGCAACCATCATCATCCATGTCATGTTTAAAATCTAAGAAAATATTTCTGTTAACTTATAAGTTGTAGATTTATTCATGACTTTTGCAATGAAAGTCTTAATTGTTGATACATTCAAAATATTTTGAAATGGACGATAATTTATTAGTTTGACAATAATTATTATTATTATCAATGTTTCTGCAGCTATTTTTGTGAACAAAAATAATGAAATAATCATTCTAAATTGATCGGAAAATCCCTACAGAAATATACTTTTGGAAAAGAGTAGCAAAATGCTCGGCAAATTACTTTAAAGTAATTTCTGAAAAACCTAGCAATCATAACTGAATTTTACAATCTTATTTACACATTGTAGGTGCGTTTCACTAGGTGCGTAATACTTTCTGCAGATCTATATGCATCCGGATCTGAATTAATTTTTAACACGTATTAGAAAACAAATTCGGGATCCTGTTCTCCATCTGGATCTATTTTAAAGATCCAAAAATGTATTCTAACCTTACTTTGGAAGGGTAGTGTAAGCTACAGTGTAAGGAAAAAAGACAAGAAATAATTGAAAATCAACAAACATTAGGATCAGGGTTGCGAATTTTTTAATTAAAAAAACCATAAATCATAAGTCTGTAGATGATTTGTGAATTAAAAAAAATTTATTCATAAGCTATTAAATGACTTATGAATTAAAAAAAAAATTAATTCACTACCTTTAAGTGACTTATGAATTTAAAAAATTAATTCACTACCTATAAGTGACTTATGAATTTAGCGGAGAGATGACAGATCGAATAAGGTAAGATATTAAGCATTCGAATAGTGGGGCGTCTGAAGTTAGAGTCAATGATAAACTAGTACGCATTCATACTTGACGAGTTTCGATTGGGCTCCATCCGTGCAAAAATGTCAGTGATAATTTTGCGAATAATTGGAGAGTAGAGACATAGGGACCACTTTTGTCCAGTTTTAAAATAAACATTTTATTAACATATCGATCTTAAATTCAAGTTTTGAGAATTAAAAGGATTCAGCGATATATCTGTGAAGTTTTTGCATCAGGTACAAGTGTCAAATTTAAACTTAAACGTTAAGATAGAAACACATTTATTCGAGGTAAAAGTATGATAACACTTAAACATTTTGAAAACAGTGACAAATCACATTCACTTGTCATTTTAGTCAGTGGAATGCCGCTTTAATGCCTAAAGCGCACTTAAAACGAAAAACAAGTTAAAACCATTTAAACTGTTACAGAAATACTTATCAATCTAGTGCAGCAAATTTAATTGCTCCTCTTATGGAAATCTTAGACCTTAAGAATGTCTACTCTTAGTTTAAGTTTAAACTAAAGTTGATGAATAATTAAAACATATTTTTGAAAAAATCCACACAAAGAATCTAATATATTTAGTAAATACAAGAAATAAGTACTTTTCCACTCACTTTACTTTTTGAAATTTTCTTCGAAAACAAAAACCACAAAAAAACACATAATTAATATAGTGTAATATGTAAAATGTTAAAACCACGATTTAACAGTTATTGCCAACAATAATGACCCAAAAAATCAATTTAAACGGTTTTTTCTTACAAATTTATTTTTTTTTTTATTTTTTTCTTAAACTCAATTCACGTCAGCACAATTATTATTGTAATCGGTAAAAAAAAACCCGTTGAACAAGCACTTGAGAAAAAAATATCTGTATCTATTTCCTTAATGTATTTGCTTTAATTTGTTTATCTTTATGATTTTTTTTTGTTGGTTTGTTTGAACAAAAAATAAACCAATATTTACTTTTTAACACAATCCGCACTTAGAAAATCAGTTAAATCTCAAAAAACCGAAAACGAAACTAAATTTTCGTTAAATTCAATTTTATAAATTTGATTTTTATTTAACCGACTTTATTTTCCTTTAAACGTCAACGAAACAAAATATCGAACTCCACATCAGTCAGTGTACCTGACATGAAAAAACTACTTAGAAATAAAAATGGTACAAAAAACCGACAGAAATGGAAACAAAAAACTGGGAGATATCTTTTTTTTTTTTCTTGTAGATACGAGTGTTATTTTGTATCAGTTTAACTCGATGAATCTTAAGCTAAAAACAACATAAAAGATACAAACAAACACACGAGAGTTGTGCAGAAAAACTGTCTCAGTAATTGTTGGACACACAGCGGCGGCAGTTGGCGGTTTATGAAAAGTCCACGACTACAAACTAACGAAAGCTAATGGAATAATAGCAGAAATCTCTGTAACCAGCACTTCCAACTCGATAATACACTCTGGGTCAATTGATTGAGGAAGGAATTTTTGTAATTTTCGCAGTATTTTTTCTGCTATAAGTTTTAAGAGCGAAAAATTATAAAAATACAAATTCAGTAGATCGTTAGGTGTAAATAGCATTTTCGGATCTTTAGATTTTAGTGGATTTGAACAAATATGAGGTTAACTAGAAAAGTAGGTAAGAAAGGTAATTGAATTGCCTATAGAAAAGATGCTAACAAATTTTTAGTACGATGAGTCGTTCTCGAAATAATGGTTAAAAGGCCTTTTTAAAATTGATGTTCTGAAGCATTCCAATTACAGATGTGTCAAAAAAAATATACCGACTTCTCTAAGGAATTATACCTCCATCACACTGAAAATAAAATCATTTTTTAAGTTATGAAATTCCATACAACTGAGTTTAAGTTTATTCGACGGAAAATTTGGTAAACATGTATTGTATGACGAATTAAAGCCAATATGTGCCACAAAATAGAATAACTATTGGCATTTCTTAAGTAAGTGTTTTTGTTTCTTTAATACTTCTTTAACCCTTCTTAAAAAAGATTTATACTGATTCTTTAGTACTTCTCTAAGCCTTCTAAAAATATTAAATTGGGCAACTGAAATATGAAAACGTTCTTTCAATTAACTATTTTAGACAAGCACTGATATAAATCAGATTGGCTGAGTAAATAGCGTACAGAAAGGAATAGTTTTATTATAGAAACAGGAAAATATATTTGAAATATAAATAAAAGAAGTAAAAACATGTAAGATTAAAAAAACAATACATTTCTCTAAGAGAAAGGCTAAAGAAGTCTTATTGGAGGAAAAAGAAAATTTAATACCTTTTTAAGAAATCATATATGTAGAAGAATCTTATTCAAATTCAAAAAGATTCTTGAAATCAATTTAGCTTCTTATCTTATCGGAATACTTGCGCCTTTTATCTCCCAATACTAAATTAAATCCTTTTTAAAGAAGAAAGGAATAATTTGTTGTTGTGGAGGAACTTGGCAACATCCATTCTCATTTATAAAATCTTTGACACAAATCGAGTGTAAAATATTGCATAAAAAAATCAAGCTCAATTAATTCTGATCTCGTCAGCATTGTCAATTGGAGAATACTGAGTAGAAGTTATTGCTGCAAATACTCAATGCTGTCGTCTGTCTTTTTGGCCACTATTCATGAGCGGCATGTGCATTGAGGAAACCGAACATCTTTCAGTTCTTGGTATGTGCATCACAGACCAAATTGTGTTGTTGTTGAATGATCACATATTCCCCGTCGCCAAAAACTCTGCTAAGTGGTTAAGAATTCTGCAACGAACGATGCAAGAGAAATGTTTCACCCCTTCCAATCTGGCTGTAATCTATAAGGTCCATTTAGGCTCCAATAACCCACTTCAGTCTTTTAGATAAAATTTAAAATAGAGCTTTAAAGATTTTAGGCGATAGAAGTACAACAGAAGCATTTACGTCTCTCGAACGCTCCCGCTATGTATTTGATGGTGCAACAGCTCAGAGTGAACCAGGACCTAGTGACTTACAACCTCTCAACTCTCAAATATCATCCATAATTAGCAGAATTTCAATTACAAATTATTCACTCAAGGAATATTTTTGTTCGTTCAGAGCAGGGAGGAAGGTTTGAAGGACTAACCTTTATTTCTTTGCCATTTCGAAAAACCTATTTTTGTGAATATTCCGAAAACCGCTTTCCTCAATTCATAATTGATTAAGAATCCTGAAAAAAATGTTATAAAGACAACTTAATACTAATTAGACGATAAATGAACAAATTTCTTTTCTACTTATATTCACTGAAATAGATAAGCACTTATTTGGTTTGATAGCTCTTTGTATTCATGAAATAAAAGGTAAAATAAAAATGGCCAATTATATTCAGCGCATATATTTAGAAATAAATCAATAAGTATGTAAATGAACCATAAACATTTAATTCCTTAAAAATATAACGTAGTTTTAATTAATCCAAGTATTATAACAGATTACAACTTTGCCTTAGCTAAAAAGTTATTTATTGTTTCTTACTTACAGCATTTATCTGTCACAATTTAATGCACGAAATAATTGCTCGGTATATTATTTTTAAGCTCCATTTTGAAAAAAAATTCGTTATTCTGGAACTGATGACTAACTTTTCACTTTAAAAAATTCTTTGCGGGAAATAGCTTCTTCACGCATACATAAATGTCAAAATTTTACTAGGATTTTACTTGATGTTTAGAGACAAAACATGATATGGCTATTATTTATAAACCGAACTGAAATATAACTACATTACGCTGAAGGCATTCATTCAAAAATCGTGTAACTAACAAGTGTAACTCTTAAAAGGATCTGTCAAGTTATTCTTATTTTGTAAACATTTTGTGATGCGAAAGCACTTAACAGATTTATTAACTCGTAACCTGAACAAAGAATAAGTTCCAGTGGTAACATAGCATAAGATATTTTGACAGATCTTAATTTTTCTGTTTTTGTTTTAGTTCATTTTCCGGTTCTATCGCCCGAAAAATGTGCATTAAAACGAATAACCTCAATCAATCGACATTCAGTGTGATACCGCGAAAAATGATCCGCTATTATGTATGTACTATGTATATGTATGCATAAAAAAGTATCTTTGTGTTGTTTTGATGGTATTTTTCACTATAGTAACTGGTATTTTTTGTTTTGGGCTTTTGAACCTTGTAGAGCTTTTATGTTTTATTATTATACACACTCGTATCTGTCCAATTTAGTGATTCATTTTTAGCTTAGAGCTGAGATCTTTAAATTGTTAACAGCCATCAGCTCTAGCAGCATGACAGGTGTAAAAAAAATAAGTGTATCATTGAATTTGTCTATAACTACGAGTTGTTAACTACCAATATGGGCATTGGGCAAAGTGCATGAACACTTTGTAGTGTGCACCTGAATTGAAGGCAAACATAATACAATTAGATTTAGTTACAAAACACCTGACCTGAACTATGAGTTCATATGTACGAGTATGTTATGTGCTAGCTGCTTGTGTTTTTGAGCTCTCTGGTGTAGAACAGGTTACACAGCTGCCGGATTTAGTTTGCAAAAAAGTTCTAAACTTCTCTTCTCCTAATAGTGAGTGAAGCAATTTATTGCAATTTACTTACATATAGTATGTGTGTACATATATTTCTACAACATTTTAAACTTTTTGATTGTAAGTGATAAATTGTTGTCACGTATTAGTTGGAAGTTAGATATTGTATCTTTTACATCGTTTTGCTGGAAATTTAAGTGCTCCATTGCATTTCGATAGGGATATGAACAGAAAAGACGTGATTTGTTATAGAGATATATGGAAATTGAGTTTGGATGGATGGTATAAGGGTTGCCACTTGTTTATGATTTTGTTTTATTTTTCACTTAAATGAAAAATGGCAATGTTGTTGGTTTTATGAGCCGTAAGAAAATCATTTAGTAAACATTTTTAAATCTTTTTTACTTTTCAGTAATTATTAAGTTTGTTTAAACTTCTTCAAAAATGTCGCTTACCTGATTGGTATAAAAATATGACAAACAGGGTCAAAAGTGTCAAAAATATACAACTGTCTGTACATATAAATTGGTAATTTGTAGATGTCAATCGGAGCTTATAGTAGACGAAATCAGTTGGCTTACATACTTGTATTCATGTATAAGGTAATTTTTATAAACTGGTATAATAAAGAAAACGAATAGCTATATGAGCTTTAATTCCATTAATTACTGGTACAATTGTGTTTTAAACCATGCAAATCACTTCTTATAACTTGTTTAATTGTGTAATCTTAAAGAACGTTCAAAGCTGTTGCAGGGGAAAAAACCTCTGAGCACTATAATGAAGTCTTAAATTTCTAATCATTAAAACGTGATGTTGAAATCACTGCATATCTGAAATAAGCAACAAATAAATAAAATAAGTATCTTAACGTTCGGTGCAAAAATTCTATACAAATCTATAAAAATAGCAATAGCACCATAAAAATATCACATTTTGCACGTAACTTTTGCACTTTAATTATACCTTTCTCAGATAAATACATATGTATGTATATCCACTCAGATTATACACTTATTTGATTTATGAATCATTCATATGTATGTATGAGATAGACATAAGGCACATACAACAACAACTCTCAACTCATAATCACCTTTCACTACAAAGTGTTTAGGAGCAGAATGAGTGCACCATTTACAGATTAGATGTTTATTGCAACATTTAACGATAGAGTATCACATTTATTTGTAAACACATACATAGGTGAAGAAGTAATAATTATGGTTCGTTGCTAGAAAAGGCAGTGGTTTCAAAAATGGTTCATGTTATTTTAATTTTGTTTAGTGTAGTTAAGGATACAACTCTCAAAATTAAACAAAAATGTATGATGAACTACATTATGTGAAATGGGAACATGGTTAAATTAATTAAATCATGGCTCTGCCGATTTAGTCGGGTTGATAAAGTAAAAAGTTAGGATATTGAGCCGGATATCAGAAATAAACCAAAAAACAATTTTTAACAAGAAAAAAACAGTTTAATAAACTTTAGCAGAGAGATTAGGCTTGATAGCCCAACGTACCATACAAAAAGTCGGCACAAAATTTATAAGAGTTTCTGTGTGTACCAAATTAAGGTTTCCAAAATTCTATATTCCAAAGATCTCCGCATTCATAAGTCTTCATTTCAAAATTTTAGCAATTCAAAGTAGTCATAGTTGTGTAGGTACTTAATGGGCCTTATCGGGAATCCCCCGCAGAATTTTATTTTCCACGGATAGTTCATTCCTAAGAAACATTTCTAGTTATCGTGAATTTTCTTCGGAATAAATTTTTCCCTGAGAAACAACTACCAACATTAAAAATACAAAAATGTTTTCGGAAATCAATTCGGAATTGTGTGGTGTGTTATCATAGGATCTTTATTCATAAAAAACTACTTAAGGTGAAATTCCATAAAATTCCCTTGTACAATAAAACAAAATATCCCAAACAAATTTTCCCTATTAAAATATAAGCTATGTTTCTATATTCATTCAGAATATTTGGAATTATCATTTTGCGTTTCATTATTCAGCAAAATATTCCAAATAATTAATTTTGTTGTTTTTGTATTTTTTGCGGGAAATTTTGAATGCATTCTTTTTTAGTCCATTTGAAGAAAGGAATTTTGGGTGTTTTCATTTCAATAAAATCGTATAAAATTGTTCCTTTCGACGCGACGGATACCTTAATAGGACCGATAGTTGTTTTTTTACTCATGTTCCCATGAAGATTTTTCCGTTTGAACGAGGTGCTAAATTTCGCTGTCCTTAATATTTTATTAAATTTAAAAATCCAAGGAAGTGCAAAATCCCACCATCTGGAAACACTGTTTTGACAGTAACTTTTGTTGTTGTTTGGAATAATTTAAAATATTTCACAAGTTTGAAAATGCCTAGCCTACGATTTATATCACTGGCAGTGAAGGAGGAAGAAATAACAAAAAAAATGAAATCTGGTCAATAAGTCGCGAATTAATGGATAATGCCAACCGCAAGAAGTATGATTAAAATTTAGCAATGTTCCAAATTATGTTTATAATTCTTCTTGTTTCAGATTTATCAAAAATTAGCGAATAAATACAGTTTTATTCAAATATTTTGCTGGCGAAAGTCTGCGTCTTTTGCTGAAGGTTTTGATTTGTTGAATTCGTTTTACAATAAAATTAAAGAAAATGTTTTTATTTACCAAAAATATTTCAATTGAACTTACATTGCTTCGTCTCGTCTAAATTTTTTCACCAAAATATATGCGGACAAATTCACAACAAAATTCCAATTGAAATATTGTTCAAGATAGGAAAAAAAATTCCGAGGGGAATTTCACTCTTATTATCATTTACAGAACTTTGAAAAACATTTTTTTTTGAAATAAAGAGAAACTGATCAACTATCACAGAAAATGGACTATCACAGATAAAAACAATAATGCTACCTCTTTAATCATTTGTTTGCTGCGTTTCCTAATTTTTCGCCCTAAAAAATCAACCGGTTGACCGAAATACTGATCGTTGATGAACTGGTGTTTTCTTTGTGTGCTTGATCACACTGGGATGTATTAATACGTTCTTCTGCGTGCGATATGCTTGATTCAATAGAATCTGTTGTCTTGTTGTCGGAATGAGAATATTTAAGAAAAAAAGTTTAATTATTTTGTTTGAAAGTTTCGATATTTGTATTTCGATTTTTCCGTTAATGCAGTTCAATTCCTTCGCATTAAGGAGCATTAAATTTGTTACACTTAACAGCCAATTTAAATTCTTGCAATGTTGGTCAAAAACATAGATTTGTATAGGAAATGTGGAAATTCCGGATTTACAAAAACTGGAAAAACATAATAAGAGATTTACAGAATATTGGAATACAAAATTATCTTGTGTAAACATAATTTTCGATTCATTTGCGAAATCTTGAAATACTGAATAACGACATACCCCCAATTTTCCAAAATATGTCTTTTGGGAACTAAACGATTTTTAGCTCAGTAATTTATAAAAAACTTATGGTTTGACGAACAATAGCTAGTTAAGCTCAGAATGAAAAGCACTGTGAATTTAAACACCAAAAAAATCAATTGAGATTTTGGCCGTAAGACTTCAACAAATTTTGAAATCTATGAACACAGTTAACTTCAGATTTTCTAGTTAGACATCTTCCGATGTTTTTGTAACGAGAACGAAAAACTTCAAAACCGTTTAAGAAACCTTAAATCGATCAAAAAACTACCGAATTTAAAATCGTTGATTGTGCGAAGTAGCTCAAAAACGGTTGCTTTACAATAAATTGATAGAGGAACATTGTTAAGTGAAGGTTATTGAAGTTAACCCTAAATAACTCCAAACTATTAGTCTATCATCATTGCTCCTAAAAACACTTGATATATATTTACGTTGGAGCATCGAAACGAGACTTTTGTCCACGGATCAACATGCTTATTGCAAAGGAAGTCCACCATAAGGAGTAAATTACGGTTGCCTTCTAGATATAGAAGGGGCTTTAAACAAATTCGACACATTTGCACTGTCATATCTGAAGGAAGATGGGTTGCTTGATGAACTGATTAACCAAATTCTAAGTAGCAGGGTTATCAATTCAAAACTCGGCGGCTTTTGTGATAGAAAATATTTCAGCAGAGGTACACCACAAGGCGGTGATCTTTCTCCTATTCTCTGAAACTTGGTAGGAAATGAGCTGCTGAAATGTCTGAAAGCTGATTGCTACAGAGTGATTTTTTATGCAGACGATGTTAATATTGCAGGAAAGCATCGTTACATTTTAAAAGAACTTTTACAAAACGCTTTAAACTAGCTAACATACTGGGTAGAGCGGTGTGGCCTGGGAGTTGATCTTCATACAACGGTACTTGCCCTATTCTCTAGGAAATATGAAATGATTCATGTAGAGATCCTCTTTCTATCAAACGTATTCCAATAGCTCAGACGAAGCAAAATACTTGCGTATTATTCTAGACCACAGTGGCACTCTTCTCATGCAAATAGATATTGGAAACAAATTTGGCCTCCAGCCTCGCATTACTGACTATATGTTTTGTCAAACAGACCGATCCTGATTTATGGTGAACCGCTCTAAAAAAGACTGTTATTTATGACAAGCTAATCAAATTCCAAAGATCATCCTGCCTATGTATGTATGAAGCATATTTTGAAATCAAAACAATGATGAAAATTTAAAGTCCTATATTTCCAAATTAGGCTGACTTTTAGAGCAATTTTTACCCTACATTTATATTTTTGAAAAAATATTTGTTTCGAGTTTTGTTTTTCACATGTTTCCTATTGTACCTTAAAAAAACTTTAAAAATGCTGAATCCAGCTAATATTCAAGAAAATGAAGCTCCGTTAATCATCCTTCGAATTCATTCCAGTCCTAGATTTATATAATAATTGCTGTATTTAAATTTAAGTTAGATTAAGAATAAGCTTGTATTAAGCCAAATAAATGGGGGTTTTGCCCCCGCCAAAATTAAAAATTAAAAACCATCGTCTGTCAATGATTTTAAAAATAGACGAAATAAAAATAGAAAATTTCCTTAATTTAAGTTTAAAATGTTGTTATTTCTGTTTAAAGCTCTGATTTACCAAGACAAATTCGGAAACAAAAATTAAATTCCTAAATCTTAAATAAAAAGTTTTCCAATAGGGATTTTTGAACTTTGATTTGAGGTCATTGCTGCCAAATTGGTGAGTCAATTGCTGTTTATTTATTAGGTTTGTTTTGCAAAGTCAACATGGTGAGTTATTACAAAATGTGCTAATGATGAAATTATTTTATGAAAATGGGTCCTCGTTTAGCCCATTGGCCTATTTTACGGTCGCCATAATCGTCTTTCTGAGAGGACTTTTCGCAACGTGATGAATAAGATCAAATCCACCGATCCAGTGAACAATCTGCCAACTCCCATACTTCAAAATTAAACAAAAGATGATGAAAATTTCACGGCTGTCTGGAGAGTGTGCAGAAGAATTCGAGGCAGTCAATTCCACGCCGGGCACACACGGCTTTTCACAGACCACAACTTGGCGAATTTTGCGTCATAACTTGGAGCTACACCCGTACAAACTTCAACTCACCCCAGCAACTCAGAGTTAACGACAATAGACAACGATGTTTGTTTTGCTTACTGGGCTCTCGAGTTGTAAGTTGACCGCAATATCGGTGGAAAAATCATATTCAGGCCCATTTCTATATAAATGGGTTCGCTAACAAACAAGATTGTGTCAAATTTGGGACGAACACAATCCACACGAGATCCACTACATTACAATTTATCCAGAGAAAGTCCTTGTTTGCTGTGGATTTTTAACTGCCGGTCCACAACTCTTTTTAGAACGAAGGTGGCCAGTCCATCAGCATCAACGGCGGCGGGCGCTATCGGTCAACACAACCAATTTCTTTTGGGTCGAATTGAATAATATCGACACCGACAGCTTGTGGTTTCAACAGGACAGCGCTAAGTGCCGCATAGCTAGTGCCAGAATGAGTATCGGTTGATGTTAACCAATATCTTTTGGCCTGAATTAGATAATATGGATACCGACGAAATATGGTTTGAAGAGGACGGCAGCGCTAGGTACCACATATAGCCCGTGCCAGAGTAAAGAATCGTCTGATTTTACCTCGTTAAAATTCTTCCTGTGGAGTTTTCTTATGTCACACCACTGCCCTGAAAGCTAGCTAAATCAATACCATTGGTAAAATTCAGCATCAGAGTTATGCAAAATTGGAAGTTTCGCATGCACGCCACCCACGAAAGTCGCAGCCCTCATTTGAATGACGTAAGATTCCATGCATGCAACTTTTAAATAAATACAAAATTTCAATGATATCTCACTCACAGTTTGTTTTCTTCAAATTAAAGATATAAAACGCTGAATGAAAAACGGGTGTTGTAAACAAAATTCAAAACATTATTAAAGGGGATAGACCGTAAGCTGTAATTTAGGTAAAGGCTTTTCAAAAGGCTACCGACTTTCCCACCCTGAATATTTTCAAATGTGTATTTCATATATTTATATGTACACATATTCAAATTATTTTCATCATCCCTTAAATTAATCGAATTTTTCCTTAAAGTCGCAAGCCATTCATCAGTTTTAGAGCTGAAGAGTCATGCCACTGACCTAACCTTGATCTACTTAATATCTCTAGGTTCACATTACTCCCTGCCCATGGTGTTACAAGTCTGCTAACAAAAATGCGACATCAATATGGTATTAAGGTTTTAGATACACGTGCCAAATGAATTTTCGAAAAATTCCATTCCTTTCCTTTATTAATATAAATTACTCTGTCACCCTAGAAACCTCGATCTATTGCTTTTAACATATCAAACCCATTTTCAACCCTAGGTACGTTGTGTGCTCATATGTACTTACTGTGTGAACATGAGAACAAAAAATTCATTTATTTTGTCAAGTAAATACATATGAGTAAGTAAGTTATATTTTAAGGGCTTCACGGCTTTTCAATAAAAATAGTTTATGCTTCATCGTTAGATTCTATGATTTCTTGACATGAATTAGATACAAAAAAGGGGAGGATTTATATCCGCCGCTCCCTTATGATTTGTGACGAGAAACACAGCGAGAGCGCGTGTGAATGAGGGGCGTCTTCTGGTGTTGTTTTCAAAACCCTTTCCATAAAATTTACTTTTTTTTTTTTATTTTGGAATAAACAACAAAAGTTTACTGCAACAAATCATAAAATCATTTCGGCGTATTTAATGTCGCCCGTAGAATTCAGCCATGCTTGGGTTTTAATTTAACATTTCAATTGTTATTCCTAAACGAAATAATTTTCGTTCGGGTAATAAAAATTGAACCATCGCGCACTTCGTGTGCAAAATTTCAGAGGGCGGTTTCTGCGTCATAATTTAGTGGCTGTTTTTTTTTGTTTTTTCTTTAAATTTTATTTGTTCAGAGAATGCTTCAGTGGATTCAATTTGGATGTAAAATTTCGTCGTCCTTTATATGAATGAATTTTGAGACGCAAAGTTACCTAGAGCTACACAAAAGAGGTATGTGTGTGGGTTTTTCTTATCCATTGAATACCAAAAAAAAACATCCTAAAGGAAACACTTGGATACACTAGAACATCCGGAGAATTTGAATTAAATCGCAGGCGGGATTTTTCAAAAGGACATGGTTTAGCGTGACATTGTCTTCCTCCGTCTTTTGAATACAAAACATCTACCCCCTCAAAAAAATGACGTTAATTTTGTGGAAATGTAAATAAATACATTTATGATAAATACATTAATGAAAAGAACAGAGTGGGTGGGTTTTTTTCCTTGTTTTTCTGTCTACTAAGGGAGGCGTACAGTTCTTTTTCTTTTTTCAAGATTAGAGTCTTTTCATTCACATGAAATGGTATTTTGTTTTTTTTTTCCCAAAAGAGATCTGTCTGCTTTGAACATTTTTGGGAATTTTATTCTTAACAATAATTCTTAAATTGACACAAATATTCGATGACACAAAAACCCAATAGGGAATTATTTTCATTGAAATGATGAGAATAAAAAGACACATTAAATAAAGTTTGACAAGTTAAGTAAGAAAAACAACAACAAAAAAAATCCTTTAAAATTATTTATGAATTTCAAGAGGGATTATGGGAAATTTGAATGCAGCTTAGCAAGTGGATTTAGTAAAAAGCTTTTAATT
This sequence comes from Philhelius festivus, assembly GCA_963931855.1. Classification (NCBI taxonomy): domain Eukaryota; kingdom Metazoa; phylum Arthropoda; class Insecta; order Diptera; family Syrphidae; genus Philhelius; species Philhelius festivus. The sequence continues at coordinate 81,338,597 of OZ007557.1, forward strand.
CAAGACTGTTTTTTTTGTATTTCATTGAAAGTCTACATTTTTCTTTTCCTAGACTGGATTAACACAGAATATGTTTAAGATTACTTTAAATTTTAAAACAAAAATATTTTGGAGATACCAACTGATATATTCTTAAAAAGGGAAAAGTGAAAACAATCAAGCTACTTTTTCACGACTTCACTAAGGAAACATTGGGTTCCAAAAGAGAGCATTGGCTTACAGTCCAAGGGCCATCGATGATTTTTTTAAGGCCACACTACCCAGAGTACCCTATCTCAATAAGGTATTATTAGAATCTGTCAACTTGAGATTTTTCTATACCAATCGTTCAAGAACCTAAAAGACCTTAAGACACGCATCCGCCCGAAATTTTCTATACATACCTGCTTCCATTAGGGAACGTATCGGAATCCCGCTTTTTGAAATCCCGCCTTTCAAAAATCCCGAAAAAAAAGTTTTAAAATCCCGTCTGCTAAAACACTGCTTTTTTAAAATCCCGTTTTCTAAAATCCCGATCTATAATAATCCCGCTTTTTAAAATCCCGCCAAAACCCACAAATCCCGTTTTTAAGAATACGTATTCTGGTTATTTTCCAGATTCTTTAAATGCTGTAGAAACTCTGCATACACCCAACCTCGACCAACCCCAAATCCTATAGTGTGCCCAAGCAGGGGGGATACAATGGGGCAGCATGGCCCCCCTTACATACCTCACTGCTTACAAGTCGTTATAAGAGAGGGGATTATAAAAAACGGCATTTTAAAAGGCGGGATTTTAAGAAGCAGGATTATAAAAAGCGGAATTTTAAAAAACGGGATTATAAAAAGCGTGATATCGTACCCAACCCCTTCCATTATGGTAAGGGTCATACCAACTGAGGAGATATTGTCACACTCCAGAAAACTGATAGCGATCTTCAAAAATTAGACTTAGGAAATATAAGGCTGCGAAAGCACGAAGCAACGACTTGCAGTTGAAGGGTATCGATGATTGTTTTAAGGGAACACTACCCGGAGTACCCCATCTCGATAAGGTACTATTACGATCTGTACCCTTGTGATTTAACATTATGTCAATCGTTCAAGGAACATAAAAGACCTTAAGACAAGCGCGCGGCCGAAATTACAAACATACCCGCTTCTATTATGGCAAGGGTAATGTATGAAAAATTCCAGGTATAGGCTTAATCAGTTTATGGACGATTATTGTTCTTACATTAAGAAAAAATAATAAAAAATCTGATCCTTAAAATGGAGTTTATTGTGTTTTGAAAAAACAAAGAATTGCTGATGTGCCAACCATTCATGTGTGGTTGTTACCAGGAATGGAGGGAAAATATGTATGTACAATTATCTGCCGATTGCAAACGGCTATTGAGCAGCGCTTCTCATGACAAGAGACACTTTTAAAGGATTTGTCAATTTATCGCAAGACAGAGTACACCCCTGAAAAACTTTTTTGCAGCGACTGAGCATCGAACCCAAGACCTTCTGTCTGACAGTCCAATGCACTAGCTATAATGTCAAGGGGTACTACGCAATTTTATTCCCCGTTTTACTATTTTCTAAACCCACTGAATGTTTTGGTATAATTTGGCTCTTCTGTAGTCAATACACACTGAGTTTATGTGCATTTGATTCATTCATAGATAAGTGTCACATCCGTAACAAATTTTTGTTATAATTTTAATACTTCAAGAACGAAATTTGGGTAAAACTAATAACTTGGAGAATAAAGAAGAAGAATATTATAATATACGATGATATCAAATTTCATTAAGTTTTCATATTATACTGAGCCCAAATTAAGAGTGTAACGTCTGCGTCACAAACCTAACAAACGATTGTATTTTAAATTTTAATCATTCACTAAATTATTTAGAGTGTTATTGTTTATAGATATAGAATTTACGGAACAGGGAAATAATTTCACGAAAATCTCCACAGTATGGGGATTTAGTCTACATTTAGTGGGTGTATTTTGGACTCAAAAATTTTCACTTTTAAGCTAGAATAACTTACCGCACAAGGAAAGATGTTTATGTGCAATTGCTAGAGCGGGTTATAAATGATAACATTTTTTATGACCATATGCCTATGGCCCTTGTGCGTTAAAACCTTAATTGTCACAAACACAACAATTTCAAAATATTACTTTCGACATTTTGTCATAGTTTTGTCTATGATTGTCAAACTAGTACTGAAAATCGACTTTCAGGCAACTATTTGAAAAAGAATGATACGTAGTGTTTATGCAAAATTTTACATTACAAAATTTCTGACGTCACACACATAAACTAACTGCAACAAAACCATGTTAATTTATTTTAACGACAACATGCATTCCAAATATTCCTCTAGTTTGCTTTTATTTCTTTTAAGTTAGAATATTCTGTGCATAATTTTTTAAATCATGAGTGTGTCACACCCGTCACAGTGTTCTACCGGTATATTTTTCGTAATTCAAAAAATCTATTACATTTTATCTTTTATATGTTCTGTGCCGAGTTGCCACATTGCAAAATGAAACAATAAAAATTTGCTACGATGAATAAGTTTATTTTGACCGAAAATTATATAAAACAAAATATACGTTCTAGACACGAACTTATCCTTTGTAATCCCGTAACCAAAAAAAAAAATGCATCTTACCGAATAAAAAATATTAAACAGACGAATGGCAACACCAATCAAATGTGAATGACATCAAAAGAGCTATGCGTGTGATGTTAACATTTTTGATGACCCGTATTATCGTTTCTTTTTTTTCTCGTAGGATGGTAATGATATGGATCATTAGCAATGATTAAATGCGGCATTGTTAAAATAATGGATATTTTGACAGAAATAATTTATCAAAATTGAAAAAAATTACAACTTTTTGGTTGAACTCACTCATAAATGCAGTTTAATAACGCACTTATAATTTTTGAACAACACAATACACAATTCGTGAACATACCCTAAATCATTCGGATCAGTGTCTGATCCAAATTATTATTGTTCTTTGGTTGTGACATATGTATACCAGCTGATTAAGTGGTGCATTAACGTTTAGTACATTTACTATCATCATCATGGCCTTCGTTTAGCAAATTATGATAGCTTTGGAGTAAAGGTTAAATTGGGGGAACATTTCGTTCCGCTCTATCACCAATGTGTGAATAATGAAGAGTCAACAATGAAAACATTTAAGTTACAAACAGTTTTTTTTTAAATTTAGAATATTTAATTCAATACACAAAAAAAAAAGAAATTCGAAATAAATCGTCGCCTTTTTCGAAATTGAATAAAAGTGCAGCCATGCAGAAATTTATTAGGATGGGAAAAAAAAACATAAGAATTCAAATTCATACCTTACAATTTTATTGTATGAGACACTTGAAAGGAAACTCAACGAGGCATACACTACGTAGTGTTTAATGAGGTCTGCATGGAGTACCTAATTGAATTCAGTGAATAAGCTTCACGAATTTCTTGGGGCGCTTCATAAAAAAATATTTTCCCATAAGGTTTTTGATGATTTTTTGTGTAAGAACATGAATATACTATATGTATGTATAGACAATTTAAAGAAAAAATATATTACACACACGGTTTACAATCAAAGTTTAAAAACGATAAAAGTTTTGTTACACAATTTTTGGTCTTGAAATTGAATATTAATTTTTGAAAATTGCTTGTTTTTTTTTTAAGGGGTACAAAATTCAAAGAATAAATAAACTGATTGTATACCTTTGATTCAGCATTCCATCGATCACAAATCTTCAAAAAAAGTTATTCAAGGTCAAATGTTGAAAATATGAAGTTTTCAGTAGTTAGTTTATCGTTAGTTAACCCTGAAGTAGTCAAGAAACTGTTGAAATCAAAGTTTGCCGCAATACGAGTAGAATCACTATTTCTCCATTGAAATAAAGATGGCGCTACTAAGTAAATCGGTCTTCCCATGGTGCTGCACTTCGTTTCCAATTTGTCAATAGATTTTTGACACACATTAGTCAGAATTTTCTGTTCAGTTAGTTTAGAGATATGTATGTATGTCAGAAGATTTGCGATCGAGAAACAAGTTTCACGAGTTCAACCCCGAATTAAGGATGATCTCGCTCCTAAGGTTAAATGCGGAAAGCAGAAGAAAGAAAATTTGGAGTGTATATTATACCAATAACAAATTACCGATTTTGGTTTGCACGAGTACACATAAACTTTAGGTTAATATTGGTTTCGTGTAAAAAAAATTTCGAGGTTTTAGGCAAACTAAGGATGATGGAGAAAGCTATCAAAGTGTTTTTCGACATACCATCTTCTGATACGTCTGTCAATTCGTTCACAGTACATCAAACTTAACGAATAAATGAATCTACTTTAATTTTGGAACCGAATTTTTGCATATTATTCATCCTAAAAGAAATATATGCACTTTTATTTTATATCATCTAGAATGCAACAGATTTTTTTTGTTTAATTTCTCAAAAACGGCTTTAACGATTTTGATTAAACTTCATACCTATGACATCTTAAATGATTTTGGCGAGACTGCATTTTTAACATATAATACAGGAAACGGAAATAGGATTTGGGCTTTTTTTTGAAGAAAATTGTATTTTTTTGATAACTTCTGATGTAGATTTTTGTTTATACCTGAGCTCACCAAATTTCTTCCAGTTTTACACAAAGTCATTGCTTTATGATCCAAATAAAAATAAATTACATTTTTAAAGTTTCACCACAAACAAAATATTTAAATTAAAAAAAAATAATATGTCCTTAACTGGACTTTAGGTCAATATTCAATATTGATTTTCAATAGAGCTGCGCAACGTTTCGGGTGTGTTTACACCATTATTCTATTGAAAATGAATATTGACTATTGACCAAAGGACATATAGGTAATTAAAAAAAGGGCACACAAATAGGAAACATTTAAAAAATTAAATATTTTAGTACTTTTGAATTTTTTTCACACTTTCCCTTGGCATGATTTGGTACTAATAAACAAAAACTGTATGCTTTAAAAACTTGGCCGTATTAAAGCCTTTCGTACTTTTAATTTAAAAATAGACAATGAAGTTATTAACAAAACAAAAAATGCTGATAATGAAGTTAATGTTCTCATAATTAAAAAAGTCATCACAAATTCCAATATGGAAATACAATTATGTATTGTCGTTGGTGAAAATGTCGATTTGTGTATTTGCATCCTATTTTAGACGAAGAAATCTCAAATTTTGCAAAATTATTTCTCTTTACATGTACCGAAAACATTCTTATTAGATTTTCTCTAATCTCCGATGGGAAATTCGGTTTATAATAGACCCGTGAAAATTGGGCATCGTTGTATGAAAAATGTTGATACAACGGGTTTTAACCTACTTCTACAGATATAAAAGTAAAAGTATTGGTCCAAGTAAAGAGCCTGGTGGTATATCGTTTCTTCTGTATTATAACCAGCTGTGATTTTTTTTGTATGTACATGAGGCATTTTGGTATTCGCCTTGAAGATCAAACACACACAAAAAAACACACATATAAGTGAAAATTAAAATTGAGTTTTTAAGATTTTGTTTTTCACAGTATCAATTTCGGAAACCATTAAAACACTAAGAATAATGAGGAAACTGGATTGTTTTTATTTTAATACTTTCGTATTGTGTCAATGATGTAAACCTTAGAACTCTTACAACTTTTTTAATTGAAATCTCAATTGGTTTGATGATTGATCCTTCATGTCTGGTTTTAACATATTACACCTAAAAAACAATATTTTTTTTTTTTTAAATTTAAAATGAATATTTGCATTGATCAAATATTTGGAAATAATAAGTTGTTTTTCATAACAGTACAGGGTTTTCCAATAGGGATTTTCGAACTTTGACAGGTGATTGCTGCTATATTGTTGCATCTACGACTGTCAATTTCGCTGTTTTTCCGAACCAATATGAAAAGAGATCCTCAGCAAATTTGTCGACGACATTATAGAAAAGGGTTTTCCAAAAGGGATTTTCGAATTTTGACAAGTGATTACGACCATATTGTTGAAGCTTCGTCTGTCAAATTGGCCGTCTTATCAAATCAATGTAGAATGAGTTCAGGCACAATTGTCGATCATAATCCACACGAGATCCACCAAATTGAAATGCATCCAGAGGAAGTTTTTTGGATATGATATCATGATATTTCATTCATAGTTTATTTTATTTGAATTTAAAGATAATAAAGCTTTAATCTATTGCCAAGAATTCTAATAAACTAACGATTTCTCAAAGTTAAAAGCGAAGATTAAAAAGAGTCAAAGGGAATTTTCATGCTAAAATATTTCGGAAGACTGACATGATGAGTAATTCTGTCGGATTTGAATTCAGGGAAGGACCCATTTTCGGAAAAGAATAGTTTGGTTTCCGTGTCAATAAAAAATATGTATGTTGAGCATTGTATTAAATATTAAACTTGCCTCATATTCAAAAAAAAAACAAAATATCGTGTGTAAGATGTTATGTAAGACATTTAATTTTCATTACACTTGAAAATAGTACGAGTGGAAATCTTTACCGTTTAAAAATTTTTCGTGGGAATTTGTTCAAGTCATTTTATAGCATTTGTTTTTGGGTACAATTTTTCTCCAGGATTGAGAGTTAAGTGAATAAAATTATGGACCACCATATCTTATATTTACAGAAAATGTTAGGCTTTGCAAATATTATTAGAATAAGAACAAATTGCCAAGCAATATGTACCATATATTTCAAAGAATTCGACTTTCTTAGGAACTTCAAAATTTACAGACAAATATTATATTTTCGGACCCTCTCGTGTCGATTTCTTTGGAAAGCTTGCGATATAAATTTCATAAAACAAACTACGCTGAATAATATGGATCAGTAGAATCAACATTAGACAATGATAGTCCGTTTTAGCTGTATGAAAAGGTTTAAGAAAAAAAAATATTTTCACTAAAAAAATTGTGTTTCTATAGAAATTTTTCATTTTTCTTCTCCAGAGTAAAAATAAATATTTTTCAATACCGAACAAAAGAACAGCACGAAAAAATATTTTTCAAAAAACTTGGTGTTAGAAAACTTTGAAAAAAAAAAGTTAAAAACGCGTTACTTAATTGTGTTTGCAATATTTACCGCCTAGTCCATAATACCCGATCTTACCTACTACAGTATACACCCTCGGTAAAAGCAACCGACAAACATTCGAGCCCTTTTATTTATTGAGATTGTTGCAATAACCGAGTCACAAAAAAGTGGAGTCTTGAATTAGAATTTAATGTGAATTAAAGAATATGTTTTGTCGTAAACGAGACAAGTTAGAAATATTTCTTACAATTGCCATAATTTCTGGAAAAACTAAGGAACTACTGAGTGCGAGAAAGTAGTTGAACAATGGCAAATTACAACGCAAATAGTATGTACAATTCACCTACGATCTACGAGTGTACGAAATTCTGAGAAGTTCCTGTAAAATAACTACCTAGTTACAATACAAGAACACCGAAAAAAAGAAATAAAGATTAAACGAAATATGAGATCATGTATGAAAAGTTTTGTTTACGGAGTCACTAATGGTAAAAATTTGGATGTTGCTTTAACCGAGGTATTGCGTTTATCGAGGGTTGGTTTAACCGAGGGCGTACCTATCAATATTTTTACCATTTTTAATTTCAAATTTCATTTTAAAAATTATTAAGAGCTGTTAAAACACAAAAATATATATTTTCTTTTTAAATTTTGAAGAAATATGTATATTATTTACAAATAAAATAAAACAATTAAAACTACCACAAAACGGTAAAAAAAACAAAATATTTTTTAATCATACCTTGTGCCAATAATAAATCCAGAAATACAAATAATCATGTTTGTAATTTGTTTTTATTTTTTTTTTTCTTAATAATCCAATTAGTTATGAGTAAATTAATACAAATTTTGTAGAATTTTGATGATTGAAAATATTGATTCCATATTGTTTTCGATGTAACAAGTGTGATTATTTAAATAAATAAGAAATGTTTTTTTCCATTCAACACAAAATTAAACAAAGGATTGTGTGTGTGATAGTGAAATGATTGACACAAAAAAAATATTTAATTAAAATTAAATCTACAAAAATAATAAACACGTCTCTAAGTACACAAAATACAACAAACAAAAAACATTCACTAGCAACACATAATAAGCAGAGATGCAGATAGATACTTCTTGTTTTTCTTTTTTTAATTATAAACAACACATTACTTCAAAAACATCGGAAACAGCAGCATGTTTTTAGGGTTGTTATTGTTTGTGTAAGAAATTTTGTTAATTTTCTTTTTTCGTAGACAAAAACAAAGCACTTTTGTTTCCCGAAATTATTGTGATAAGAAAAAGTCTATTATAAAATCCACTTTTCTAGCAACATGTTGCTGACTAATTAAATTTCAATTGTTTATTTTCGGTTTATTATTATAATTTTGGGGGAAACGCAGGTATACAATTAGATTTTATTAAACGACAAACTGTAAACAACACTACCAGCCGAATCGGGTGCTTCTTTAGAACTGTTCGCAACGGCACAAGGGCTTCATATTCAACCTGAAGCCAACCAGCCAGCCAGCCAAGCAAGGCAAGGCAGCGCCAGTGCATAGCATACATACAAACAGAAGATGAAATGAAAAACAAAATAAGAATCCACCCCAAAATTGATATAAAACATATACACAGATGTACACGAAATTGGAGGAAAATGGAGGAGGCCAAAAATTATGTATGTCTGTTTTGAAGGAACCAAGAGCAGCCAGCAGCCATAGAGGATTTCACTTGTTCACCATTATGATGTGAATGAAGGATATCAACCAGTGTTGCCGGTGGGAACAAATTGGGAATGTTAAGAAAATGTTTCTTAGACGCCATTTATATAGCTTTCATTGAAAAAAAATCAGGTGATTAAAGAAATTTCAGTTTATTTCTCAAGAATGTAAAAAATTAAACTTTATCTTCGGTTGCTCCTCCTAAACTTGAGAACGAAGATCATTCAATAGAGGAGGTATATCTCCGCATTCGTAAAATTACAAATTGGAGACCATGACAGCTCATAGAGAGCCTAAACCTAGTGACGTACAACTCTAAACCATTTCTATGTTTGGACAAATGGAGGGGACCTTAAATTTTCTTCCGATTCCGAACAGCTAATGAGCAGCACTTTTATTGACAAGAGATACTCTTGGAGGATTTATCAATTCCTCGCAAGTGGAAGTACACACCTTTGCAGCGGCTGAGAATCGAACCCAACACCCTCTGCATGACAGTCCAACGCATTAACACACTAGCCGTTATGAAGAGGCGTTCTTTATCGCTGGCAAAACCATTGCGTTAGCTTTTTCATCGCTCCTGCTTTTCTGGAATCTTCTCTAGAAGATGAAAAACAGCATTTGTCCAGCCTGTTCCTAAAAAAGGCGACCCATCCTTCCCATCGTTCTACCGACCAATTGCACTTACGTCCCTTCTTACTAAGGTCATGGAATCACTGCTAAAACATCAGCTCAAGAAAAATCTTGAAGATTGAAAGCTTCTTAATGATCGGTAATACGGCTTTCGCAGCAATCGTTCCACTGGTGATCTCATTGCATATCTCACCGAAGAGTGGAACAGATCTTTACACTATTTTGGAGGAAGTAAGATTATTTCGCTTGATATTTCTAAGACATTTGATAGAGTTTTGCACCAGGCTCTCTTATCGAAAATGTGTACGTTTGGTTTAAATGAAGCTCTATTCTTTGCATTAGAAATTACCTTACTCTTGATTGTTTAATTCATATTTTATTGGTCGGTTTCAATTCTGATCTCCACAAAATAGATTCTGGTGTTCCACAGGGATCCGTTTTGTCTCCATCTCTCTTCTTTATTTTTATAAATGATCTCTTGTCTGAAACTTCTAGTCCACTTCATTGTTTTGCCGACGACTTTACCCTCAGCTTTTCATACTCGTGCTAATGTCCATTCACGTGTATCTCTTTCGGAAATGGATTTGCAATGGTATGGTATGATAAGCTCATGAATCTCCGCATTGTTAAATAAGGTATAAGAAATCGTGTGGGGATTAATGCTTCAAAAACTGTATGCTGTCTATTGTCGTTGAAGCAAAATGTTGCCCTTTGCCATTTTCCTTGAATGACACTTGATTCGAAGAAACTGAAAAGCTCTCAGTACTCGATATGTGTGTCAACGACAAACTTCGTTGGAATGTCCACATTCTCGAGACCGCCAAAAATGTTGCTAAATGCTTAGAATTTCTATATCGAAGTATGACATTTTTCACCTTCTATGATCTGGCTACAAATTATAAGGTGTTTATATGTCTAAAACTCAGGTATAACTCACATCTTTAGGCAGGTGCAGCACAATCTTCTCTCCACTTATTGGATAGAATTCAGAATAGAGTGTTAAAACTGATAGAAAACAGAACTATCATGGAATCATTCCCATCTTTTGAACACCTTCGGAGTATTTCTTGTATTTCCTTGTATTATCGCTTCTTTTACAAGTAATGGTCACTCGGAGTAGTGAGTTGCATTCTTCCTTACAATCAGTTTACCAGTGATATCCATTTCGCTAATAATGCTCTTTAATTCAAACTCGACGTACCGTCAAATACATACATAGATTCGTTTTTTAGTATCACAACACGATTATGGAATAATTTATCCGGCACGGTTTTCCTTTGCCATTTCAATTTACAAACATTCAAGACCAATGCTCATCGACAGATCCCCCCCCCCCCCCCATCTAATTGCCCAATCGTTCTTGCTATGTTTATGTTCAACATTATAAGAGTCACACAATAAACCCTTGAACTCTTATGAATTATAAAATAAAAAGAAAAAGAGATAAAATTGCAGAATTGCAATCCGAACTGCATGGCGAACTGTCAAACTCTATTCGCGTTCCACATACCATCCACACAAATAAATTGTTTTAAACGTCATTCGCGAGGAATTAAAAATGGTTTGTGAACGAAATGTCAAAATGGTTCCTTTATCTATCGGTCGTTGGTCGCTTTCATGTGAATAGTTCTTAACTGGCCCCTTAAGATTTTTTTAAAGTTTTGGTATCAAATGTCAATGGCACTACTTAAGGACTATTCACGACCACCGAATAAAAGAATAAATGGAATTTAAAACATTTAAGTCTTAATTCTTCACAAAAACTAGACAAATTGTTTTAAACGTCATTCGCTACGAATAACAAAAATGTTATTTGAACGAAATGTCAAAATAGACGAAAGTTCTTTCTCGGTCGATGGTAGCTCTCATGTGAAAAGTCCCTTAGAAATTTGTGTCCCAAACCATTTGAGGCGATGTAGGATAAACAACTCCCTTTATAATTTATTTTAAAAGTGATTATTACCATCATGAATGAAGCAGAATGAATACAGAATTATTTTATAGGTAAGATAGAAAAATTATTAGTGTCATGTGATAAAATTTCAGCCAACAGTTGATCTATAGATTACACCGATGTGGCAACTCTGAATAATGCTTCACGAAGAATAAATATTTGCTGGTGGATTTTCAGCAAACGAGGATAAGACAAGGAATCCTTTTTTGTTTTATTTCTTCATGGTCCCACAGACAGGAATATGGATGATGTTGGGGATGTAAATGGGGATGAGGATGGTAAAAAAAAAATCACAATGTTACCAGGTGAAGTTAAAATATTTTCTCGAGTGGACATTTCTCATTCCAATTGGATTGGTTGCTAAGATATTTTCAATTAAAATCATTGGTCTGGTAAAAGTCAAAAGGTTCGTTTTTTTTCTTTTTCAGCACAAAAAAGGGATGTATAAGAGATATTAGGGATAAGACTTAAATTGCAAAAGAAAAGAGACAAGCTTTGAAAGAAATGCGTATCTGTTAGGGTGAGTGACAGCTTTTGTTAAGTGGTAGAAGTAATCAACCGGACACTTGACAGAAAGAGGGAATAATAGCCTCAAGGGAAGATGTTGAAAGGGTACGACATTGGAGGAGACTTCTTTTTTTTAAGGCATGATATACGAATAAAAAATAAAATCAGGGTTATCCAAAAGGCAATATCGAATGATGGAGTTAATATTGTTGGGCTTCATAAAAATTGATACGAGTGATATTGCCAGATTTACAGATAGGAACATCATTTTTAGGGTCAAATTGATTTTTATCTGGTTCATTTGTTTTGTTCTGGGTTTGGCATAACCTTATTTATGCTGTATCTTTTTTTTTATCCGGAATAATTATTATAGGGGATGTCGGGCAAATTTTTAAACTTAAATAAAATTATGTTTTAAGGACAAAGGTGCTCAAATGCACGTTTAGACGGTGAGGTGGATTTGGTTATGTTTGGAATATAAAGAGAAAAGTTTTCATCTTAATAAAAATGAAAGAAATAAGAATGTGAGAATTCTAACCTCCTGTCTGGCTTTTTAAAGCGCCCTCTTTAGAATCTTGAAAAGACATGTATCTGCTGCACGTTTCATAATTTTAATTATGTTCAATTGTTTTCTCGTTTTTATGAAACCAGTTGGAAGGATTTGACATTTTTTTGCTTGAAGAGAAGTACATGGTACTGTTTTGGGATATGTCAAATTTTAACAGAATTCGCATGTTAGCTAATTGAAGGTTACAAAAAATTTAACAAGTCCGTTAAGCTTAAAGTGTAATTTGTTTTTGAAAAATTCGATTTTATAAGATTTAAGTACGAAACTTATGACAAATTTTGGATAAAAATAAATGTTATACATTTTGCCATGCGGAAGTTCAAACTTTGGATAGAAATTTTCGCCCAGTCTACTAACTTCTCTTGGGTCATAATGGTACCAAAGTTCCTTATGGACCAAGAAATTAACGCAGATCACTGAAGAACCACTCGTTTAGATGAATAGGTAAAAAATGTAAAAATGTAAAAAATGAAATAGTGCCCACGAGTGCTCTTAGCTCATAGTGACCTATAGCGCTGGAGTTGCTAAGCTCGTTTGACCTACAAATTTAATGGGATATGATACCAGAAGGTCATCAGCTTACTATCGTTTTTAAATCGAGAAGTACTCATTACAGAAGTCGTCTAGGTTCGTCTCAGAGTCACTTCGTCGTGTTAAGATCCTCAGTTCGGATAGTCCGTTAAGATCGTCGAGGAATAACTTTTCGAATAGATGGAATCCCATTTTGACCAGAGCAGGACATTACCAGAGGGAATGAATGACTGTTTCCTTTTCCTGCCGATCCCCACAACTACGACATTGAGTATTGTAAGGAATGTACAGCTTCATAACATGTTCTCCTATTAGTCAGGGCCCAGTGCAATTTGCAACTACCTTGGCTATGTCTTGCCTGGGTCTGCCTACCTCGGGACTTATTAAAGGTGGACCACAATTTTTCTAGATAAAATGGAGTTGTTTAAATTGCTCCACCTACCGTTGGATTCTGTGAGTAAAATTTAGAAGATTTTGCTCTTCATAAAACCAAGAGGTGTTAAATCTTTCAGCAAGTGAGATATGAAGAGCTGATCCTTGGTTGGCTAGCTCGTCAGCACATTCTATTCCACTGTGACCCGGAATCCAAATAAGGGTGACATTTAGGTTAATGTTCAGACTTTCAAGCTCATTCGGCGTTGCTGGTCCAATTTAGAAAATGAAAAAGCCGAATCAATGGTTTTACAAGCCGAGTCGCATGACTTTGTGTAAAAATGGCCAACATTCGGTTTTGTTTTGGATCTACTTTAAGTATTTTGCATGCCTTCCCTATCACCAGTAGATACTTTAACTTGAAAGACAATGGCAAAATAAGAAAGCTTAAAAGACCTAGAGAAATTTAAGGACTCATAATAGTTTCTCGAATGGACACCACACCCCATCTTTGAGCCATCAGTAAGATGGTTGTGTCGAAGTCCCTCATCACAACGTCATCCTCCCGGTCCTTTCTAGAAAGAAGAATAACTTCAAAATTCTTACTGATGCCCATGGTAGGGGTGCAGTAGTTAGTGCTTATTGAAAAAAAAAATCAGCTGGAATCAGGTTTGTAATATTGCTGTGTCCGTAAGGTTTCGCAAGCCAACAATCCGATTCTTAAAGCCTAATCGCATTGCAAGATACTTAATATTTAATATATAAATCGAGTGGTAAAAGGTGAAGAAATACACTCAAATCATCCATTGGGCAGGATCGTAGTGCCCCATAGTGCCAAAGCTAGCTGTTCTTTGAATTTTCTTAAGTTCATTAACGTTATACGCTTTACTGAGTGCAGGCGACCACACAATCGAACCATACCATAGTTGTTTACGCCCACAAAGTCATCTTCGATTGCAGGCCTCACCAAATTTTTTACAACAGGTATAAAAAGCTACACAGGTTTTCTTAGCCCGTTCTTTACTATTTCATACGTGCAACATTAAAAACCTGCACATGTTACCCTGGGAAGATATTATTGAAGTTGCTACTTGACTTTATTGAGTTGAGATCTATTTTAATGGAAAAATATTGAGTATCTGTGAAGAATACAAACACCACGGAGTGTTGTTGTAATTGGAGGGGAGGAAGATTCGCCTTAGGGACCGGATGAAAAAATTCTGTTTTCCATCTCCCCATGTCCCATAAAACCATTAACGCTCTCAAGCACAGGAGGTGTCATAAAAGTCAAGTTAACAGCAAACTGCGTTGCAAACAAATAAGCTTTTTCTTGCAAACTGACAAAAGGAGTGATATTGGGAACGAATGTTGGAACCGAAGAATTAGAAGAATTTATAACATTTTCTTAACAAAATCCAAAAGTTTTCACAACATTTAAGACATTGTAGTAGGTTTTGGTCATCTAGGAACTTTGGTCTTCGAATATAAGTATTGCAGCAGGTATTATTCGCGTACAGGCCTTTTCCGGTTTTCTTCGGTGGGGTTTGTTTTGTAGTTTCGGAAGCTCAACTCTCTCAATCTGATAACCTCTTTACAGCCATAATCATGTCTAGAATTCTCTTTGGAACTAACTCCTTTTGTCGTATTAGTTAAAAAAGTTGTTGTGCAGCAAAAACTCGAAGAAATGCTCATAAAATTCCAGATCTTTAGTTTTTTTTCTGTGAAAAGTCCCCACAGAAAAAGTAGATAACTTAGAAAAATGTAAAACTATTCAAAGAAAATGCTTTAAGAATTGCTCAATTGGGTATTAACCAAAGAATCAGACCTTACACAGTTGGTTTATTTTATGTTCCTTCTGGTATTCCTTAAATTCCCATTAATACTGTCTTCGAATGATAAAAAAGGGTTTCTCTACAAAGTGACTTATAACGCACACAAATCTCTTCAAGGTTTAAAATCAAACTCCATTTGCATTTTCCTTAACATATATGTACCTAAATAGAACCGGAAAATATCTCATTAAACTGGGTCCTTTTTCTTAGTTTTTCATTGAAGAGGATACTCATTTGGAACCCTTTTCAAAGGGGTAACTTAAAATACAGCCAACTTCACCACTTCGATGAAATTGTATTTATTTTCCCAAACCAACCCAATGCCAAGATAAGGCACATTGTGTCGCCGTCAGGTTGGTCTTCATATAGTCGTTGACGAAAAGGTTCTCGATTATGACCAGCTAGCTATACCCACTAGATTGTAAATGCAAGAGGATATAAAACGATTACATTTCGCATTTACACAATGGCGTTGGTTTCATGGTCGTCGTAAATGTTCTATGTTGTGATTCATTGTAAACCCTTTTTCGAGAATACAAATAGTAGATAGTAGCTATGTACATATATGTACGGAAGAGCTAAGAGAATGTCATTGTTGCTTGCCTGGGATGTGATGAAAATAATCCTCTTGTGAGGACATGATAAATTAGTTGAGTCCTTTTTATTAGCTATGACAGCGAAGGAACGACGCCGACGTAGACCAGCGCAAATTTGTGTGGGTGTGCCATCTCATCCGGAAATGACATTATTCCGCAAATAGATTTTTTTTATGTTAAACAAGTCGAGCATTTCAGGGTGACCAGCATGTGTGTTATAAAAACGATTTGAGAAAGTACAAAAGTCAATGAATAGCAATTCTTCTAATGTAAACAGAGTGGATCTTAAAGGGAAACAAGTCCTAAAATGTATCTAATATCAACTATAACTTAATTTGTTTTTTTTTTTTTTGTCAAAATATAGAAAGGGTTTTTCAATTTGCGCTGGTTGATTTTGGAGGCCATGTTGTTTTGGTGACATCTGTCAAATCTGAGTGTTGCGGCCAGTTTACGATAGACGTGGTCGCCCTTAACAGTCAACTCTTCAAGAGATCATCGCCACGGACAGTGAAAGTGTACAGCAAAATTCAAGGCAGTCGATTCATCACTATGCACAAGAACTCGGCCTATCGCAGACTTCAACTTGGCCAATTTTGGATCGGCACTTGGGGCTACATCCGTACAAAATTCAACTGACACAGAAGCTCAAAGTTCATGACCATAGACAACGCCGTTTGTTCGCGAACTTTGCTTCGGAGCGTTTGGAAGATAATCACCCTTATTCCGATAGTCGTTTTACTAAAACGAAAATTGGAATTTTATTGAAACGACTATCGTTAAAATGCTTAGAAAAGTGAAGAACATAGAGAAGGCTGCCCTTTTCGTATTATTTAAACACCAAAATGGTCTCTGGAGATTTCTCGTTTTAAAGGCGTTTTATTAAAACGACTACCGGAATAAGGGTAAATACCTATTTTGACCGAAAAATCATCTTTAACGATGATGCGCCTTTTTGGATGAATGGTTGCGTTAACAAGCCAAATTGCTGTATATGGGACGAAACCACACCACACGAGGATCACCAAGTGGCAATGCATCTTCAAAAAGTTACTGTTTGGTGTGGATTTAGGGCCGTCGTCGGCGTCATTGGTCCGAACGAAACCGACGCGACGTTGGTGAGGCGGTCACCGATAATGCCAAGGGCTACATAACGATGGTCACAAATTTCTAGTGTCCCAAATTGAACCATATGAGCCTAGAAGAGATGTGGTTCCAGCAGGACGGAACTACGTGCCACACAGCGGACGCCACGATTCAAATTCTGCATGAACGATATGAGAGTAACTTTAACTATCGCAGACGTAACACGAATTGGCCACCAAGATCGTACTGTTTTACCCCACCAGAGGTTTCCTGAAGATGCAGGTCTATAAAAATAGACCACAATCGCCCGATGCCCTTAGGGTATATGTTCACCTAGGCCATCGCTCAAATTCAACCGGATCTATGTCGAAGGGTTATTGAAAATTGGACCACTCGGATCCGTGCCACCTTAAGAAGCTGAGGCGGGCATTTGAACGATGTCATATTCACAAACATAACGGGTCTACCAAATAAAACAAATAATTTTGTAAATACCCCGCACACTGCTGGTTTTACCCGCGCTTATTGAAAAACCCTTAACTAAAGAAAACAAATGCTAAGCTGGTCACACCTGGTTTTGTAAATAAAAGGTATCACACCTTGAAAGTCCAAGCTAAATCTTTTACACTGCCGGTCATAAGGTTAGAAGCAGGCATTTTTGAGAAGTAAAATCGACATTTCTCCCGTTACATGATGGATTAGAAAAAAACAACTATGGTAAACGAAAGACTATTTTGTTAAGAACAAAATATAAAATTTGGGTATAGGAAAGATTAAGCTAACGGAGCTTTTATGACAAATTGTAAAGTGAGTCAAGAATATGCGAAAATAAATCGGGTCATTAGATTAGAAGCACATCAAATAAATGAAAATAAAATGCAGTTATTTATATTTTGTTATTTATTTTAGCTTTTATTAGATTTTTAATAATGTGTGCTGCCACCAGCCTTCAAAATAACTTCAAAAATTCTATCTTTTAAGGATTTATAAAGAGATTCCAAGTAGTCCAGTGAAATCTCACTCCAGGCCAATTTGATACCATGAATTAGCGCTTCCTTGTCATCGTATTGCTTCCCTCCCTCATATACCTTACGTGTAAGCCAGCCCCACACATTTTCAATTATGTTTAGGTCCGGGGAATATGGTGGCCAAGGCAGCAAGTGGACGTTTTGGTTCGCAATGAAGGATTTTACCTCTCGGGCTGTGTGTATGGGAGCGTTGTCCTGCTGAAAAATCCATGGAATTGGTCCAAACACCTCGCTAATTTTGGGGAATACTGATTCAAGCAAGGCTTTGTAGGTTTTCCCAGTCATTTTGGTATCTTGAACTACCAATTCTATAGCGCCATAAAATGAAATTGAGCCCCAGACCATAACGCCTCCTTCTCTGCTATGGTGACGGTTTAAAAACCGCTCCTCTTTCCTCAGGTCATGGAAATAATAATTATAACCATCTGGCCCATCTAGGTTAAATTTTTTTTCGTCGGAAAAAATAACCTTCCGCCAATCATTTGTGGTCATTCCATTTTGCACATCCCAGCTCATGTGTTCTTTCGCGAAACACAAGCGTTGCTTCTTCCTTGCGTCATTAAGTGGTGGTTTTTTTTTAAGCTTCAGGCGCTTTAAGTGCTTAGAATGGCGAATCGTGCGTTTAACAGTGGACAAGCTGGCCTTAACATTAGCTTTCTCCCTTATTTTAGCTGCCGATAAAGCTGAATTTGACGCTATTCTAAGGATACTTCGCGTTTCGCGAAGTGTTAAGGCAGAGGAAGTGTTTCCTTTATAATTTTTTGAGTAAGACGATGGATTTTTTAAATAATTACTGACACAATGATCACTTCGATTTATTTTTCGGGCTATAGCACGGCATGAAAGACCTTCAGAGCAATAAACATCTATTCTTGCCCTTTCCTCCACTGTCAAACATTTTTTCTTGCCCATTTTTATTAAATCTCAATCAAGAACAATTAATTTATAAAATGTACCGTTTAAACCGAACAAAAATTTATTCACTTCACAAAACAACGTTGATTTGTTCAATGCTTCTAATCTAATGACCCGATTAATTTTCGCATATTCTTGACTCACTTTACAATTTGTCATAAAAGTTCCGTTAGCTAAATCTCTCTTATACCCAAATTTTATATTTTGTTGTTAACAAAATAGTCTCTCATTTACCATAGTTGTTTTTTTCTAATCCATCATGTAACGGGAGAAATGTCGATTTTACTTCTCAAAAATGCCTGCTTCTAACCTTATGACCGGCAGTGTATGTGAATAAATATAACTTTGTAAATAAAATCTAAGTTATATGTATATCCTTGGCTCGTTTGGGTTGTGTTTATTTTTGCACCCAAACATGACCTAGTAAACAAAGCTATGTTTCTACATTGTATATCTAAAAAAGATGCTGTTGACTTAATTTTTCTGCTTTATTTATTCAAGCTTGGCCAAGGATAGGTATAGGACCTTTAATTATAACTTTTTTTCTGTATATGCCAATTGAATGTTAAATAACTCTCTCTATCTCTCTCTCTGGAGGTTATTTCATTCACAATGTTTAGTTAAGTGAACTGCTATGCATAAGGTATTACCATTCAAGCGTACAATTCGCATCTTTTCAAGGAAGAAACCACATAATTCACACACAAAGTTTCAGATTGTGGTAAAACACACAAATAAAAATATCCTGTTAGGTACCTACTCCTGCTCTTATAGGTATAGTTATAGGACCTTCTGTTTTTTCTTGTTTATGGCGAAGGTGGGTTTTTGTTTTTACTTGCAACAATTAACATCTGTTTTTGTGTACCTCTACTCTATACAAACAAATTTATTTTTATAATTTTTTGTTTTCATTTGTTAAGGACATGTGAAAGAGCACTCTCTGATTTGGCTGAGTTCATTATTTTTTGCAGTGTTTTTCTTTCGTTTAAGTGTGTAAGTACTCGTGTATATGGTTGGATGCATCTCAACTCGCTCAGTTCAACCACCAGAGGTGAACTTTTGTTTAAAAAAAAAAAAATTGCACTTGTGTGGCTGGTGGCTGCTGCTGCTCCTGCTGATGGAGATTGCATTCCCTTATTTCTGTTTGTGTGTGTGTTTGTTTTCTTCTGTTATAGTCCTTTGTTGCAAAAGGAGTTTTACAAATGGATGTATGAATATGTAAGATGAATTATTATTATTTTTGCGCAAATGCTAAAAAGGAGAAGGCTACAGAATACATATATTATGGATGTATAAGAGCATAAGAACATTGGTCACATGAATTTACCAGCACACGAAATATGAATGATGACGGGTGTGAAGTCGTGGGAAAATGGCAATAAGGCTTTAATGTATTTTTGTCCGCTTTAACTGTTTCACACTTAAAAGTCTGTCAATAAAACAATACAAACAATCATTGTCAAGGGAAATTACGTCTAGTAGATATGTATATAAGGCTTTGCAATAGGGATTTTCGAAATTTCACAGGTGATTGCGGCCATATTGGAGAAGCCTAATCTGTAAAATTGGCTTTTCTGCTGTTGTTGAGTTTTCTGTTTAAAACCAAATCTTGCACGCTTCACTCATTTCACAGCGGCCATAATCGTCCTTCCGAGAGGATTTTTCGGAACATAGTGGATAAATTTGAGTCGACCGGTTCAGTGAACAATCCGCACAATCCGCCAACACCCGTTCGTTAACTAAAGGCAAGATTTGGCGAAAATATCTCCGCTATCCGTGAGAGTGTGCAGGAGAATCCGAGGCAGTCAATTCCATGATGGGCACACTCTGCCTTTCTCAGAACACACAACACAGGTGTCAGCGGGAGTGCCGGCACACTTTGACCTTGAGTTGGTCCATTTTGATACCGCATTGAATCTTAAAGACTATCTCCCTAAAACTTAAGCCCATTGGAGCTCTATATGAAGCGAGCGAGATTGCTTGTATTTGCAAGATCACTAAGATCATTGTTCTATAAATTTTCCATATGGAGTCTACGTCTTTGGGATAAAGCAGGACATGTACAGAGAAGTTGAGGGATCACTTCATTCTCTTCTTCGTCCAGGCAGCTTCTGCAGAAACAGTGTAATGTTTAAAAACCTTTTACGGAGCTGATATGCGATCTGCTCATAGATATTAAACCTTTGGAGCGGTTCAAATTCATCATAGGCCAAATCTGTTTCGTCGTTTTCGTTTGTTCCACTTAAGATTTGTTCTCTGTGTAGCATCTTGCTTTAGCATAAGTTTACAGGTGCCTTATTTGATAATAAAAGTATCATTGTTCAACTTTTGGTGAATTCGTCCAGCTTTTCAGAAATGTCCCTGTGCACCTAACAGTGATGAATGTTAAGCTGAAACTGCTGTGCCATATCCATCCAGAGACGATCAATAGTTAAGGGCTGTTATTGGGCTGCGGTAGAGGCAGAATCTCAAGAAATTTAATGACTGCTTGGCTGCCCAAGAAGATGCGGATATCTTTAATTGATATCACTTTTTCTTTAAGCCTAGACAGGTCTTCTTTAAACGCAAAAAGTTCCTCCTCGAACACCTTTACTAAACCCGTCATTAGTGTTTGATTGCTCGGTGTATAAATGGATTGAATCATCTTACAAAAATGCCATTTCCTTCAAGATTTCCTGAAAATTTTTTATCAAATTGAATCTGATAAAAACTAATCGATGCTACTTGGGAGTGAACCGAAAGAGTTCAGGAATACTGAAGTAGTCAATTTCATTATTGATCCACTGCGGGGAGGCTATGTTTGCTGCCGTTTTGTATTCCGATTATATCGTGGGGTGTTAGATTAAACAGAATATCCAGTGCAGCGGAAGGAATCTAGCGAAGTGATCCGCATATGAACAGACAAGCAGACCATTGGACCTATATTATATAAATCAAGTAGTGTTTTTCTCTAAAGCTGTCCACCATCCTACCACGCCATAGAATTGGTCTGATAACCGAGATTTAATAAGCGAACGGACGAGTTCGACGCTTAATGAAGCTAATGTCATAGGCAGTTTTCGAAAACGTCATTTGCGTTAAAAATGTAATTGCAAGATGTCATTAGGCACAGTGTGCCTTCCGTTCACATTTCAATATCGCTTCACCCGGTCAAGTCATCATACTTAATTGAATTCTTAAGTGGGCAAATGCCTTCAAATTTACTGGAAATGTGTCCACGATAAGAAGTGGGCCTCAAAGAACGGTCGCAGAGACCCCCGAAAACATCGAGAAGGTACGATTGTCATTTGAACAATCTCCCAGGAGTTTACTTCGAAAATAGGTGAGTACCCTTGGAATTTCGAGATTTCATTCAAAGAATGGATAGAAAAAATCTTCATTTACACCGCTAGAAGATGGTTGTCGTCAAAGAATTGTGGTGATTTTGAAGCCAGACAACTCGCTAGCTAGCCTCTAGACAAAAAAAAGGCACATTTTCATCTCAGTGGATGTGCTGATAAGAAAAATATAAGCAACATGATTGAGACGAATCCTAGGGAGCTCAACCAGAGTCTCCTGCATTCCAAGTAACAGCGTGATGTGCAATATCAATAACGGGGATCTTCGGTTTTTATTTTTTTTTGAAGAATATAATTGAGGGGCTACTGTGACTTCTTCAGGATATCTGACCAAGATTCAGGATTTTTTTCTTGCACGAATTGGAATAAATGGAACTGGAAGATTTCTGCTTTGATTAGACCGGTCCTCAACTTTATGCGAGACTGATTCTCGAGGCCTCATTTCTCTTAGATGCGAATTAATGTGACCAGAAAGCTCTCCTGATTTGGTCACCTGCAATTTTTTTTCTGTGGGAATACATAAAATCTCTTGCTTATAACGATCGTCACAGCGACTTTGGAAGACCTGAATTGGCAGGAATGTTTAAGGGGAGGAATTCAACAGGCTATTTTAATTGAAGATTGTTAAAAGAAAAAGCGATAAAGTTATGAAAGAGCAATGTTTGAAAGAAAACTAGGACAATGTTTACAGTGTGAGGGCCACCATTTGGTCGATAGATATTTCCAAAGTATGTGCTGTGTAGCCCAAAAAAAGAAGTTTTAGTCGAAATGAAGCACTCACCGCGCCTGCAAGTTTGTGCAAAAAGTCCGTGTGACTGGTATGTTAGTGGACAACACCCATGGTCCCCGTCGTCGTACGGTGCTAACAGACGAGAATGTGGCTGCTGTAGCCGAGAGTGGGAGACTCAATTCACGAACATCAACTCGCCATCGATCTCAACAGCTCAACATTTCACGCACTATAGCCTGAGGAGAATTCTGCACAAAGATTTCGGATTACTCGCTTCCCAGGTCCAATCGTCTCAGCAATTGAAGGCGCACGACCATCCGCTTCGTTGTCGCTTCACATTTCGGGCCTTAGAGCAGCTTGAATTGGACAACGATTTTGGGCGAAAAATCATCTTTTCTGACGAGGTGCGTTTTCATCTCGGCTATACAAAATTGCCGCATCTGGGGCTCGGAAAAACCTCATGTTATTGTCCAGAAGCCAATGCATCCATAAAGGGTGAACGTTTGGTCTGGATTGTAGAGTGGTGGCATCATTGGACCATTTTTCTTTGAAAATGAGGCTGGGAACAACGTTTCGGTCAACAGTGGGCGTTACAGAGCCATGTTAACCGACTTTTGTTTTGACTGAAATTGAAAAAATGGATGTGGACGACTTCTGGTTCATGCAGGATGGCGCGTTATACAACACAGCCCATGCCACCATCGATCTTTTGCGCACCGATATCCCAAATCGTGTTATCAGCCGTATTGGCGATGTCAATTGGCCGCCTCGGAGGTGTGATTTCACCCCTTATGGACTTTCTTTTGTGGGGAACCATGAAAGATCATACAAGCAATCCATGAACTACAGCCCGAAACCATCAACAAGGTCTTGGGAAATTGGAGTGAAAGAATGCGCTAGAGCTGTGTCAATCAGGATCGATTCGATTTTTTTTTTGGCATTTTTAGACGTTTCTTTATCTATCGACATCGTAGCCATCCTTTGATGGAATTTGACAGTTTATGACTTGACAAATAGAGGACGAATTCAGTTATGACGTACATAGAGTATTTCGTACCAAATGTCAGCCGAAAGCCCTAAAATTGTTCTTTTCCAGAGCCACAAATAAAATTTCTTGACGCTTTTTAATCCATGGACATAGTATCCATCATTTGATGTCATTTGGCAATTTATGGCTTACAATTTGGAGTATTTTGTAAGAACTACTTGTATCAAAGAAGCCTCAAGTCAATCTTATCATCGAAATTGAAATGAAAATCGAATCGGAACAGTATTGAATTATTTGAGTGAAATGAAAATGATCGAATGATCGATCGATTGAAATGATCGAATCATTTTCGTAATCGATTGTTGAACGATTCGATCATTTGAAATGAACGATTTACACAGTTCTAGAATGCGCTACTGCGAAGCCAGCCGAGGTAGACATTTAACGACGTTGTGTTCCATAATTAATGGGATTGCATTTTTAAAAAGAAACTTGTATATGACCCACCCTTTATGTTACACTTGATTTTGTAGTATTGTTCCTGAACTGGAATCAGTTTCCAAATATAAAATAATAATCCATACTGTTAATTTTCTTTTACAATCCCCAAATAAGGGACTGTTCCAAGCTCGTGTTTTCTTAAGCAACTCCGACGTCTTCCCCAACTCCACTTTATATAAATGTATTTCTTACAAAACTTATCTATCCCCACGCAACGTTGCACTCAATCCGTACTTCCAAACTAAACAACACTTTTTGTTTATCATCTTCACTCTATCGAGTTCATATTACAAAACCCTGTTCCATAGTCTTTTCAAAACAAACGAAGTAAACATTTCACTTGGACGAACATCCTTAGGGACAACCATGATGATGATGATGATGATCAATGCTCAAGGCGGATACAAAGATATAGAAGTCCTATCGCCTCCGCTGCCGTCATATTGAAAACTATTCAGCAGAAGCAGCTGTATGACATGACGTATGACTTACTGCCTGCCTGACAGTAAACCGAAACCACGTCACGAGAAATAGAAGGAGATTCCTTTCACAAAACTATATGCTCCCAAAGTTAATGTAGGCATAAGCTGCAGGGAGTACAGCCAACACCCACCACCACAATGAAGTTCATATAAATTCTGGAAATGAAACTATAAATGGATTCAGATTGACATATACTGGCGCATAGGTGCATTAATATACAACATGTGGTGTGTAAGCACGATCTCGGGTAAATGACACTAGTGTCAGAATAGAGCTGTCAGTTGATGGATGAGGGGGGACCCGTCGGAGGCGACGATAGTGCTACTTTGCCAGTACACCTCCTGGCACTTTTAAGCAACCATCAGGCAGCAACACTATGATTATTACGTAGTTGATGATAAAAGTTTATTGCTCTGTGGGCATATATAGGTGCCCCACCTACACATGCATTTCTCTACACAAAAGCAAATACTTTACTGCCATACGAATTGAAGGAGAGTAAATATTTGCCACTTGATGGGTTGGTTGCGATATAAAAATAGAAAAAAAATAGTTTTGTTGTGTTGCCTTTGCATTGAAACTGCAGCAGCAGCATGCATAGAAAAATTGTAGAAAGAAAATCACAAACAATAACGAACGACACAGGGAGAAAAAGCGAGAAGGAACGACCTCTTGATTAGCAACATGTTGCCGGGCAATAACCTTTTGCATCGAGGAGACCGATTAAAGAATATTTTTTCGGTAAACACTTTAAAGCTGTCAACACACATTTCTTTTAATCTGCAGCCACAATATTCAAATGGTGGGTTCGCTGCAGGACGGGAAAATTGAAATACAACAGCGACGCGAGATTGAGATAAAATATATACAATATCTAACCTGAAAATTGTTTGCCCTCTCATCATCAACCACACAGGCGAAGGTTAAAAGAGGTGTATAGTTGGGGGCTATGAAGGTGAGACTAGCTAAAATTGTTCGTACATCATTGCTGATGACATGGTTTGACGGAAAAGTGGAAGAACAACAAAAAACAAAAATGTTCAAAGAGTCTTTTAAGTGTCGGATTGATGCTTAAGGGGCTCTTTATGTTTATATACTCGGCAGATGCTTTTGGGTTTCAATTTTTTTCCTCGTCGGATTAGAATCAATTACAAAGAGGGATATGGCTGGCTAATGGTAAGCGAGCGTCGCAAGAAAGATTAAAGGTAGAGACTGTGACTTCAAAGAAAACCAGGATGACTTTATTGTTGGACTGGGATATCTATCTAGATTAAGGGAAATTGCTGTTTTTAAAACAAATTTTCAACAAAAACAAAAATGAGTTTGCAAACAACTTTGAAACTAAAACTTTTGCATGTTCTTATTCGTCTAATTTAAAGATTAACAGGGTATCCTACAGTCACCGCCTCATAGTGGTGTGCTTATGCTGAATTGGTTGTAAAATTCGATGATTAAGTGGATTTTTAATACACAACTTTAAAATTCATTGAATTAGCAATGGCTTACAGCTCTGGTAATCAAGAAAAATATTTCGTTTTGATTGAATAATAATAAAAATATAACAAAGAAAATTAAAAGAAATATTTTTAGTATCTTTTTAAAAATGAATCTGACCTATACTCACTTACGGGGTGACTGTATGGTGGACGGCCTTAGATAAAGCGACAAATCGCGATAAACTAAGAAAAGTGCAACGTTTAGCGTGTATGTGCATCAGCGGAGCCCTTGGCTTCACACCTTAGACATACTGTCAAACGATTTTTGCAGGAGTTGCTTGGACGAGGAGGAAGAGGAAACAATCCCACACCTTCTTACAGACGCAAACTTCATCTATGAGAATATTTCTATAACGAACCAAGCGATCTCATAAACACAGACATTAAAAGTCTCATTCGCTTCATCAGAAGCTCCAAATGGTTCTAGCTAGTAGGGAACCTTTTTGTTCCCTATTAGATCGTGGTATCACAATGAACCTCTACTGATCTAAGTGTGTCAGATGCTTTAATGACAGCCACTTTAACCTAACCTAACCTAACCTAGTAGGATGTTAAACTGTTTTAGTATGATACTGGGTTAAAACCATGATTAAGCTTATTTTAATCGAGTTTAGCATCATACTTTTTCTAACATTTTATTAACGTTAAAATTATAAAATGCCTTTTTTATATTAAAAATACATTATTTTCGTCACACTCTTTCTATTTTAAATAATTAAAAAGCTTCAAAAGTCTTTTACCAAAACTCGCAAGAAAAAACTATTTATTTGTGAACTTAAATCCAAAAATTCAGTTCCATAAAGATGCTAATACTTGTGCCAGGGAATTTTGATTTACTCGTATAAAAGATAATCATTTTCTTGTTTATTTTTTCAGATCTCAGTCTGAAAAAGAAGTCAAAGCATTTGAAAACCCTGAAAAACCAAAATTAAAAGAAAACTATATGCATCTCAGAATTAATAAAAAAAAATATTACGTATACTTCTATTACCCACTATACTGTTTTGGTCGAATAATCTTTGAAACACATTTTTATTGAATAAATCAAGGACTATAACATTTTTTAAGAAATCATTATGTCCGTTCCCTGTGGTTGAAAAATTATATTTCAGTTAAAGATTCTTAAAAAAACTTGTACAGTATTTTACGGATATAAGAAACACACAAATTTGGTTGGTTCTGTCAAAAGATAGAAATTGTATATGTAAATCCATAAAAACTTTTCGTATTATTCAAAATTTGGTTAAGTCTTTGAACTTCAAAAACATAACGAGCTACATTGTTAAAACGTTAAATTTTTTCTGCAAAGCAGCATCTAAACTACAAACAAAAATTCACACCCGTACATTAAAAAAGGCACCACCAATGTTTTAACCAGCATTTTCCTATATGCTGTCCAACAAAAATTGTCAGTACAGGGCGTTTGTCTCTCATTCTGGTTGCATTGCCATGCATAAGTGTGTCGCCTTTTAAAGCTCTCACAGGGATTCCGTAGTTTATATTATAAATCGCCGCAAATGAGAGTAAAAAACGCGTAGAGCTACCGTCTGCCGATTCAAAACGACTGAAAACAATATTCAATTTACATTTTCCCACAACGCCAAGTGGTAAGATTATATGCGCGTTTTTTTTTTAAGTTGAAAAGCAATGTGACAACACTCAACATACTCATCTTCTTAAAATGTGTTCTCAAAAGCTTCAAATCCCAAAAGCTCCTTAATAAAAACCACTGAAAAAACTCCTTGCTTGCAATTGAGAATGATAATGGTAACTCTGTTTTGATGTAGATAAAGAGCGCACGATCGTATTGAGTGACACTTGACACTCTTGACAGTATCTCATCAGCAGTGGGATACGACGGTCATGTTGGGGTGTATAACTTTTTGCAAAGAATTACAACAACAATTCCTTAAGAAAAGTCAGTGGCTTGCTCTTTTTTTACTGGCATTTTTCCTAACGCATTGTAGTGAGGCGCCACTGCTTTAGAAAAAGCTCTCCCATAAGGCCTGTACTGACAATTTTTGTTGGACAGAGTATTTCTACTTGCCTGAACTTCCTTGCGACAGATAGTGTTTTCAGCCCACCATAAGCCTTTCCTACCACAGCTTTTACATGATTGTTCCATGTTAGGTGTAGATGAAAGTATATGCCTAAATTTCTCTCCGTATTAACGTACTCGAGTGGAGTATTGTTTAGGAATATTGTCGGAAAATAAATTTCGTCGACGAGACACAATGGATAAAATGTTTGAGTTCTAGAGACCACAGCTTGACTACTTCTTGATAAATATGAAAACATATGGTTAGCTGCTCGAGTTAGAATCCAAAGTCAGTTGACAGTTTTTGGCACATAGTTTTGTGATCAATAGTATCAAATTCTTTGCAAGATGCACTTTTTCAAAACTATGTCAAAATCTGCAGGGGTTAATCTTAAAAAATCAAAGATATCTTTCAGTCTGATGACGATTCGTCAACTTGCGAAACAATTGTCCTATTTGAGGCTTGGGGAACTAAAGTAAAAAAAAATGTATTCAATTCAGAACAGAACACATCTAAGACTTCGCGAGTTTACCTCCCAACTTCTAGTAAGGCCTTTGACAAAATTTCACATACGCGTATTCGTACACCCTTGGGCTTGAACCTATCTTCTTAGATGAAAAAAAAACCGTTACTACAAAGCTCGATTCAGATTTACTTTCTCTGATGATTTTTTAGCTACCTCCGGGGTCCCACAAGGCAGCCACTTAGGGCCTCTCCTTTTTAATCTTATTAACGATATTGAAATGGTCATCAAATATTACCATATCTCACTCTACGCCGACGATACCAAGTTGTCCAAGAAAATAAATCTACTCTTCTTCAACTTCATCTCGACAGTTTTTCTGTATGGTGTATGAAAACTTGTTCAGATCAAAATATTTCCAAATGTGATTCAATTACTATTTCACAAAAACAGGTCCAATCTTGTTCTCGTCTCTACCTACTTCATTGTCAACTCATATCCACCGCTCAGTCATTTTGCGCCTTTGGTGTTTTATGTGATAGAGAGCTCAACTTTCTCACACATATTAACGGGATTATTTTCAAAGCAAACTCTCCACTAGTCATCGTGAAACGATAGCCCAAAGAATTCTCTGACCCCTGTTACCTAATCTTATACATAACCTTCGCTCGTCTCTTCTTGAATTCGTTTGTCAAGTATGGTCCCCTTTCCAACAAATATGTACATATACCCAGAATCAAGAGCATTCAACGTCGTTTCCTACATTTCGCCCTTGGTGGTCTGTCTTGGAATATAACCCTTTGATTCTACCTCCGTATCGTAGCTTGAATACTTTTAAGTTAAGACAGTTTTTTTACCTCTCAAATTTTAGCAGAAGATTTAGAAACATTCTTTAAATTAGTTTCCATAAAATTTACCAATTTAAGTTTATTTGCAAGGATATATCCACTTGAAAGATATGAAACCCAACATCATAAGACCCGTTTGTTTTCCATAAAACAAAGAAAAAGAAGAAAATTACGCGTTTAGTGAATCCACTAAAAAATTACCTATAGACACGCTGTATACTATACACAAAGAGAAATATGTTTCGTTGCGACTCTATAGCCTTGGAAATTCCTAGACCGATTTGTATGAAATTTCTGAAGTTTGTTCATATTGGAGGATAGAGGTTTATAAGTGGTTTTACTAAAATCCACCCACTTTAACGCCCACATTTTTACATTAAAGTTTTTTTTTCTTATTCAACGGCATAACAAAGTACCATAAAATGTAAATGACGAGTACTTACTTGTTTTGAAATGAGAAGACAGTCTGTAAAAAGAGTACTGCAGTTTTATAACATTAACACGATATTCTGTTTAAATAAACAGACGAACTGTTGAGTTAACACCAAACCACGTAAAATGCATCGGGTAAGTAACTATTGTAAAAACAACCATATGACATGTTAAGTCACATGTTTACTGAAATAGAAAATTACTGGAAGCAATGTTAAAACAGAACGAACTTTCTAAAAATTAACACTGCGATCATGTTAAAATTTTGCTTTCTACAATAATTGCCAGTTAAGAAAATGCTGCCTCTTTTTAAATCGACTACAATGTTATCAGAAATAGTGTCATGTTAATTTTACCCAACAGTAGTGTAGACTAAGTTTCAGAATTTTCTCTAACTTGAAATGGAAAATGTACATTGTTAATTCAATAAGACACTTGATAATTTTGTATCTAGTTTTCCATGTAGAGGCAGAGTTCTATTTTGTTAAGAGTCAACCTACTGCCCCACCCATTTGAAATTAAATTGAATTTTCTCTTTAACGTCACTGTAAAGTTAAAATTAAATTTTTAAGCTCCCCTAAACCTAAGGCATAACCCGTGTAATATTTTCCGCCAACTTCAAGTCCCAGTTTTCTTAAATGTTATTAAATAAAAAATCTATTGCTTTTCTATTTCAAATTAAGTGCTTTATGCAACTAATAAACAAAATATTCTTCGATCCTTAACGAAGCCTTAAAAGCAAAGATTTATTACTTATTCTCCAATCCACCAGGACAGAGAGAACAACCGAAACGAATTTTATAGCTTTTAGCTATATAACTTCCCAAAATAAAATGCCATTTTCAAAGGCATGCCCCCGCGCGTAGCTCAGAACGAACAAGAACCTATCAAAAACTAATAAAATTGTTTTACGTTCATTTGTGTATTACCCATTTAAAGGAATAATGAAGGAAAATGATGGTCATCGTTAAATTGTATCCCTTATCGCGGCTATAAAACGAGGCTACGGAACGTTTTCATTAAACTCTAAATCTATGTAGGCAGAGAGAATATTGTGATTCTTTGTAACTTTATT
Source organism: Philhelius festivus (assembly GCA_963931855.1). Lineage (NCBI taxonomy): Eukaryota > Metazoa > Arthropoda > Insecta > Diptera > Syrphidae > Philhelius > Philhelius festivus. The sequence goes on from OZ007557.1 coordinate 81,369,797, forward strand.
AGCACCATCATCGACTTATGATAGCACCTGCCAATGTTCGTCCACCACAACCCACTTAGAAGCCTCCAACATCGCCAGTCTGTCGAAAAGTTTTGAATATAAACACCTTTCAAATGAAAAGACACTCGGAGAGCAATTTTTATTTTTTATATATTCACCACACGCGTATCCTTCTTAACTTTCGGCGTTTTTTTTTTTTCGTAAGAAACAAAAAATTATTGGAACAAAACCGATTAAAGTGTGGCGTTGAAAGACGATCTGATATGAGATAGGCTATAGGCACAGACATCAGGCACAAGGTACACTCTATTAAGTCACGCACGACATATAACTACCTCCGACACACGTCCTCCCAAAAGTGCAGGCATCAAATATTGAATGCTCCATCAAAGCAAAACAAATGACTAAAAACAAGAAAAAAAAAAGACAAAGGAATCACTTAAAAGGCAGCTGCCGGATAAAAATGGATACAAAGTCCCAATTTGACGGGCTATACGTTCTTCAAAGTCACGTTTAACACAAACGTTCCTTTGCCGATAAAAAATATAAACGAAAAAGAAAACCGATCAAAATCAGAAGCCTTGGAGTTTTGGTTGAGAATAAAGTAGGTTCAGACTAGGGTCGCATGGACTTGTTCACCAGAAAGCTTGAAAAGTTCGCTTAAAATATTATAAACGTGAAAAAAATGGATCTTTGTGCTTCAAATCCCCTCGAGTCCTAACTAAATTTACCATAAAAGATACTTAGCTTTGGGATACTTTTTATACCGAAATGGGTTTGGGAAGGATCAATCTGGGAAGCGGAAGGTAAGTGCTTAGTTATATTTTATAAAATTTCATTCAAACTATTTCTTGTCTTCAAAGGCTCAAAACGACTTACAGAAGTTGCGTTGTCGGTGGGTTTTAAAATGATTAAAAGGTTCAATAAAAGATGGCCACATATTTTGTCTAATAAATTCCTCCCACCCTGTTCTTTTTTTACGAATCTACAACTCGCCCTTAAATACAACCTTTAACGGGTGTAAAAATGTTTGTTTTATGTTGGGCTTCATATTGGGAAAAGGGTGGACCTCCAAATAAGATGGACCATGAGCCATGTGATGATAATCTTTTTTTTTTTTTGGTGAAACACTTTTTTCGATCTTAAATATGATATCTACAACATCTGCTTGTTTCTTAACGGCCTACCCACACTTAAGGACAGGTGTAAGTAAGCTTGGTTCCTAAATAATCGACAAAAGGAAAATGCAAATTCATGCGAATTATCCCACCAGGTGGAGTACGATGAGGCGAATTAAAAAAAAATTATAAATCAACTTCTTGATCGTTCATTGTGTTTCGGTGTGTCTTGTCTTCTGGGCTTGAGAACCGCACATTATAAGTGAAGGATTATCACTCAGAGCAATCTTGTAAAACATTTTTTTTTTGTTGTTGCTCGGTTTGAAGCTGCCAGGCGCGTTACGCCTTTATATGCAATGTTAATGACTGGGCTTACCGGCTTACCTTACCACGGACAAACGGGATATATGTATAAGCCATAGTCCCAATGATGCATTCTGAACGGAAGCATAAATACATTTTTGCCTTTAATGGAGCTTTATAGGGTTTGTAATTATGTGTCGGTTGTATGTCTCTTGCGCACGCCCTTTTGGGCAATTGTTGCCGCTTATGGCGGTGAGAATAAACAAATAAATATGTTGCGCATGCTTGATGAGACTGAGGAGGTTTGTCGTCTAGTAATAGATTTTCAATTATAAAAAGGGTTAAATCAATGGTGCCAAAGGGTTAATGGATCCGTTCATTATAAATTTTGAAAAGACGTGAGGTGCATTTTTATTATTGACAATAATTTTGTTTGAAATATTGCTAGCAACTTTGAGTACCAGGTCAAACTTGCGTCAATTTGTATTCTCATAAGAAACCGAAAATTGAATACAATCATTAAAAGATCGACAGTTGACTTGTCTTTATTGACTTGTGCGAATAATGATTTGCGAATAATGAAAAATAACTTCCACTGTTCTATTCGTTCTATAGCCTGCACCATTTCTCGAATTTTATCAGTCGCGATTTTTGTTTGCGATTTTCTGTCGTTGAACTTAACAAATCGTGGTTGTAGCAAATTTAGACGATAAATGCAAAAATGAATGCCAATAGTCTCCGCAGCTAGGCTCGTTAAATTAAGTATTACCATGTAATTTTAATTATATGTTAATAAATTATAATAATAATATTTTTTTATTGTGTCGCAACAAATAGCTTTTAATGTTAATGTACGCATATTCTTCCAAGTGATCCCAACGATTAGTAAAACGCATTTGGTTGACCATTAGGCTGAGAGCTTCCTTGCGATTTTTTGATTTCTTATAGTTGCTATTACAAAATCGCAATTGTAAGCAACTATTGCTATTGCAACATTTAGGGTTTTTATGTTGCGCAATTATTTAATCGCGAACTTTTACAAACTGTCGCAAGTACATGGAGACCCATTGAGGTCTCATAAATTAGAACTTGTTTATTTTTTTTTATTTTTTTATCGCAGCGATTTTTGAGTCGGATATGTGCATATCCACAGTGGAATTTGTATGTCGTGTTGTAAACTGCTTGTGACTATGGTAAGCAGGCGTGAGCATTCGCCGAGGACTAGAAAAGCATAGGCGATTTTCGTCGAACGATTAATCAATCGCAAAAAATAAATCACATGAGTTTAAACGACAATAAATACACATGATGCCCAGAAATCATAGTGAGTTACGGCTACTTTTAGGAATGATAAAAAATAGCGAATACGCTCTTAGCCAAAGGTAAACATGTCGCAAGTGCGTGCAAGTTCAATTAATTTAGTTGATCTAACTTTAACTTTGCGACACAAAACGAACGCTTTCAAAAAGAACTTGTTTTATTATTTAATCGCTGCGATTTTAAAGTTGCATGTACCTAGTTTGTATTCTCAAAATCCTTTTTTCTAAGGTCGTGTGTGTAATAAATCTTGCGACTGGAAGGCATGACTACATGTTTGCCTTTTTCTTGTTGCGTCTTAAATCGCAAATGTGAGCACACAGGTGTAAGAGAATTTAATAATTTAAACTTGTAAAAATCGCCAGAAAATTAAATAAATTGCTACTTTCTAAGCTAGGAGGGCTCTTGCGATTTTCTGTCATCGCGACAGATAGAATTTGTCACATTTTAACTATTGTGTATCCTTTTATTATCCTGCGATTTCTTTGACATTATGTGTCTTCATTTACATTGAAACTATCATGTATTCTATTTTATCAAATAGTCGCCAGATTAAAAGGGCTTTTATGCGTTCCTAAAAAAGTCAATCTTATTTGACATTTGTGAACTAGACAGCTGCAGTGTACAACCAGACAAGCAATTGAGCACTATACTCAAGAAGAGCGTGGAATAATTGTGTCGATTTGCTTACCCTTAATCGGTCGCTGGTGTTAGCGCAGCGTGAGTTTTGACGACTGGACTGGTTGTTCGGCCGAGAATATCACGGCTGTGACTGCGACTGCCGATGATGAGAACGAAGAAACATCTAACCGACGACGGGCCAAGCAAAGACGCCGACGGACCCTGCAGCGAATTTTAGTGAAAGACTTACACATGTTCCCGTACAAAGTGCAAACGGAGCATCAATTAGGCTAGGAACGCACTTGCGATTTCAATCGCGCGATTTTTTAGTCGCAAAAATAGAACACATGAGTTTAAATAAGAATGAACGCACTTGATACCAACAAATCGTGACGATTTAAAGGTCGCAATTTGTTTCTTGCGATGCGATTGTCGTATAAGCTTAAATGAAACACATGTACTCAAATGGATATGCTTACACTTGCGATTTAAGTTACTACGACTTAAAAATCGTAGTCACAAAGAGAAATGGGCATGCACGCACTTGCGATTTTTAATCCACGATTTCTTAGCCGCAAGGAATAAGACACATGGCGTTAAATGTGAATGCACGCACATGCGACTTAAAAATCGTAGCGATTATAAAAATGAAACAAGTTCCATTTTTTTAAGCGATTTTTCTGTCGCTACTTATTTGTAGCAAATGCGTGTCTCACATTAAAAGTAGTGTGCTTTATTTTTTGCGATTAAATAATTGCGCGCAAAAAAATCACAAGTGCGTGCATGACAATAATTTGTAGCGACTACGACTTTTTAATCGCCTCGACGAAAAATCGCAAGTGCGGTTACGACTTGCTTTAGTCCTAATTTATGTATAAGAACAATAAGAGATTTACCAATCATTTGAGAATTCTAAGTTAGAACATAGAAGCGAGAAATAAATTTTAAAATACGCCCACGTTTAAAAAAAAAATATCGCACTTTTATCCGGAACCTTCTTAATGACAAATTTCTGTACCAAATTATTTTGTTTATCAAAAGTAGTTAGTAGTACCTAACCCCTTGCTTCGCCAAACTTTCACAGAGCATGGAATACTGCAACCAAAAGGGATCAAAACAAAACCGTATTGACCGGTAATATTTAAAAAGACATTAATTGACATTTTAAAGACGTATTTTTATCTCACCTTGCATTCATAGTATTTATTCAATCTTCATGCTTTTGTTTTCAAACAAATAATAATTTATTCTGAAAGGTTCCAATTCATAAACAATATGAATGATTCAAAACTTAGTTACGAGTCCTTGTCGATAATTCAATTTAATTCTTGTCTGTTTCCCTTATGACTATCCCTAACAGTCAGGACCTTTTAAATGCAATTTCAACGAAAGAAACACAACAGGGATAGGAAAAAAAAAAAAGAATCCAATTTACACAGAAGAGAAACAAGTTTGTGAAAACTATAAGCAGAAACGTAACATGGATAATTCGAATCAATTTTGCTCAACCATCAAAGATCATTGTGGATATAAAAGATGCAGGACAATACACATCCTCAGAAACTAGCATATAATCGGGTGAACAAAAAAAAAAAAAAACATGTCCTTGCGATATTGAAATACTGCAACATCGATGGTTGAAGGTGCCTTCTGCAGGATCCTTCCTTCTATTTCTCCTCTTCCTTTCTACAAATGTATGTATATTGGAAAATTATTTCAGGACCCAACTAAAACACAAATTCCATCTAGTAGACATTTTTCGTTTTTTTTTTTAAACATTTTTCTATTTCAACAAAAGCAAGGAAAATCCTTCGAATCGTCCATTCAACTTGTGATTGAAAAAAAAATAAAGGAATTTGCAAAAAAGCAAATAAGGAATTTTGCCAAAGTAAAGTAAGAAAATAAAAATTTGTAATTTCCTTATCCAGGAGGTAGAACACGACTAAAGAGCAAGCCATGCAATAATGCAACTTCTACATCTACACCAACGCAATCCCTCCTAGAAAGGACATGAAAAATCACAAAAAACAACAACACAACCAAAGATTTCGTGTTCAACAGTTTGAAAGAAAAAAAAAAGGAAAAGAAGAAAATCTAGGATAATATTCCTATTTATAGTGTTTCTTTCGTTAGTGGTTGTTGTTGATGGTTGGGTTGAATTCGTTTGGTCCTTAGGGAAAATATACATAAAATAAGATAGATACGGCAAAACAACGCAGCAATGTAACGATTGTAGGTGCTCTTGTTATACAGTATATGGGACAAGTGCACAGTCGGTTGGTGTTGGGTAAAGTGGCATAGAGAACCAACAACAACTAAAACCGAAAAATAAAGGAAATGCATTTCCTTTAGGTATCACTTAACAAAAAAAAAAAATAATAATAAAAGAAGAATTTTTTTTATTCGTTTTATTTTTGCGGGCTCAAATATTTAAAGGATGCTTGAAAGGGATAAGAAAGAAAGATATTGAACATTTTTTAAGAATTTTTGTTCTTTTTGCTTTGTTGTTGTTCTTGAGATATGAAAAGAGGAAAAATAATTCAAGATATGAATTTTCTGTTTACCAACAAAAAGGGTTCCACGAACTATGCATAGTTTTGAGTGAAAAATAAAATGCACCATTTTGATGCACTTACTGATAGCTGAATTTTATTATTATTTTTTTAAAGAGAAAAAAAGTGTGTAGTGCTTGCAACATTTTTTCCCCCCACATGTTTTTTTCTTTTTTTTTTTAAGACCAAAAATAACGGTTTTCGAAATTTTATAAATATTTTTTTTCTCAAAAACTATGCCACAGGATTTTTAAAAAAAAAATTATAAAAATTTCATTTAGTTAAAACTCGGTAATGGTAGAAAAAAAAAATTCCAAAAAAATGTTATTTTTGGTATCCCCCCTGGGTCCATTTTTTTGTTTTTGATTTTCTCGAAAACGGTACAGCCGATTTAAACCATTTTTTTTATGCTAAAGCTCCTCCAAAGTTTTTATACTATAACATATTCAAATTTTCAATTTTTTATTTTTTGGATTTTAAAAAGAAATTCAAAATTTTTTTTTGGAAACTCAATATTTCGAAAACCCCATGCTTGATTTTTTTTCAAACTTGGCAAATAAAAGTTTTTTAACATAATCTACAGGTTTTGAGAAAAAAAATTTTGTTTTATCTAAAACTAACGGTACCTTCCATACAAATGTTAAAAAATGGTTTTCGAAAATCGTATTTTTCTCTAAAACGGTTCCGAGAATTTTGCTATTTTTTTTTCTTTTGATTAATTTTTACGATAGTAAATAAAAATTTGGAATCTAGATATTACTGACTGTACCTACCATAGAACCATTTTTTCGAATTTTGAATTTCTCATTATCGGCATAACGGATTTTAATGAAATTTTTTATAAAGAAGCTCCTAAAAAGTTTAAAAAACATTGCATTTCAAAACTTAAAAAAAAAATATTTTTTCAATTTTTAGAAAAAAAGTTTTTTTTTTTTTGGAAAATTCGATATCTCAAGAACGGCTTAGTATTTTTCTTGGAAATTTAACTGTCATACATACAATAATAAAAACTTACAGTAAGTGTCCCAAAATTGTTTCTTAAAAATGTTTTAAAAATTTTGTACATACTCGTAAATGCTTATTTTTTTAAGGAACCACTACAACGACTTATAATTTTTGTTCCTGCATAAATTCATATTTGCATAGCATTCTGTTTTTATCTCTTGCTACTAAAAGAATTTAAAAATTTCATTTTATCCTTATGAACAGTTTTCTTTAACAACTTTCGTTTTTGAAATTCATAGTCTATTACATATTATCAAGTTCGTGCGACCCAGTCGTGCATTTTATTTTATAATTAAAATTTTTGAGCACAATGCGAGCGTTTAGGAAAATTGGAAAAAATTTAAAAAGAGCTAGGGATGCACATCCGATTTGAATGTCTGAATATTATAAATGGGAGGGAAATATAGACTCAGACAAAGTCTTCCACATTCATGAAGTGCGGCTCGAGTAAGAATATCTGCATTTAAAGGTACGTTCGAAGTTAGGCTCAAGGGTAAACTGTTAGGCACTCCCTGAAACGCAAGTATTACGGTTAAAAAAATTTAAGGGGGGAATACATCTGGCTATTTCACTAGAACACTGTTTATAAAAAATAACGGTAAAATAATGAAAGACAATAAACATTGCTCAAGAGATTCAAATGATACTTCTATCAACTATCATTATTTTAAGCTCTTTTTTGAATTCTATCCAAGAGACCTGCTCTAATATGGGAATTGTACTCTAGGTTTGGACGAATATTGGCCTCATAGATTGCAGTCAGATCACAAGGGGTGAAAAATATCTTAGCAGCGTTTTTTAGCACATCGAATATGTGGTCATTCCACAGAAGGTGGTGTGTAATGCGCATACCGAGAACTGAGGTTTCTTCAATGCAAGTGCCCCTCATGAATAGCGACACAAGACAGCATTGAGTTTTTGAAGCATTAAATTCTACGTGGTTTATGGTTCCCTATTTGACAATGCTATCGAGTTATGAATTTATTGAGCTTTTCATACGCATCCGAAGAACAAGGACCTGCATCTGCAAATATGAGAAGCAGTGAGTATTGTCGTCAGCAAAACAATTTAATGGATTAGAAGTTTCAGACAAAAGATCATTGATAAATATGAGAAAGAGAGTCGGAGACATAACGGAGCCTTGTGGCACACCAGCATTTATTTTATGAACTTCAGACTCAAAACCGTCCAACACAACTTATATTGAGTGGTTCGAAAGGTAGTTTCTTATTTAACGAAGAAGAGATTCATCGATACCAAATGCACGAATTTTCGAAAGAGAACTTAATGCCAAACTCTGTCAAATGTTTTTAAAATATCAAGCGGAATAATATAATAAAGATCTGTTCTACTTTTCGGTGAGATATGCCACCAGATCAACAGTGGACCTATTGTTATGAAAGGCACAATGACGGTCATTAAGAAGCTATCTTTCTTGAAGATATTTCTTCAGCTGATAATTTATGAGCGTTTCTATGACCTTAAAAAGAAGGGATGTAAGTTCAATTGGGCGATAGTTAGAGGGGGGATGAATATTCGCCTTTTCTAGAGACTAGCTTCACAAATGCTGTTTTCCATCCATTCGGAAAGACACCAGTAGAGTAGAACGGATGGAAAAGCTTACGCAATGGTTTTGCCAGCGTTTACCAACACCTCCTCAGAACAATAGGGAGGGTACTATCCAGACCAGCGTATTTGTGTATATCGAGATATTTCAGTACTTTTGCTCTTTTTTTTTAACGAAACAATTATTCCACATTGCTTAGGAGTATAGCGATTCTCATGTCTTACTGACGTTCACAAATGTCAAACTATATAATTGACACTTGCCGCCATTTGCAAAAATTAAGGCATTTTCCGATTGGCTTACAACTTTTGCGCCACCTGTTACTACATCTGAAGTAAAAATACGAAACAGTGTAACACTAAGTTCTCATCAAAACGATATACGATATTTCGACTGAAATCTTTTGATATTTCAAATTGATGGAACAAGATTTTGAAGGAAATTTTAACGAAATCTCAATGAAAATTATGGGTATTAACGAAATCTTGAAACATTTACTTGAAATCTAAACATTTTTCAGTTGAAATCTCAGTCTTCGGTATGGTGGGAGCATATTAGAAATTCAGATCAAGTTTGTATTTATGTATTATTTATTATTCTGTATATCGGTTTTAAGTATAACGAAATTCATGACTTTGGGAAATTACATTAATTTAGTCGAGGAACCCCCTGGCTGCCGTCCATTTACAAATTAAATTATATTTCTATACATTCATTGCAAATAGATTTTTTAGATTTAACATGCTTTCAACTTTATTGACGAATATAAAGGAAAACATCGAGTTTCGTTACATAATGGTTGAAAGGCGAATATTGATTGTAAGAGCAAAAAAAGTAGGTCAGAGCTTTAACATTCCCAATTCTAAATTCAATCCTCAATCTTTATAACAAGGTGATTATATTTGAGGACCTCAATCTCCTATCCAATCCGTTTTTCCCATTGACCAACAAAACTTGAACTCGTTATCTTTCAATAGTCGAGTAGGGAAATAAAAAATAAAGAAAATCCTTCTCTGCCGTTTTTTGTTTATTTTGTGTCGTTAAAATTTATCCTTCAATATATTATTTTTATATTTGTATAGAAAAAAAGGGGAACCATTTTTTGTGGTATAAAAAAAAAAACAACCCAAAGGATATTGACACCAATTTAAAAGCACCTAAAGGCTTGAGAAAAACGCAAAAAAAAAAACACATTAATTCAAAGACTTTTTTCTCTACTCCTCTCCTCGTAGAACGTAAAACAAAAATCCATTCAGAAAAAATTGAAGGACAAACACATCATTATGTTCACATCTTTGCGCATTCTGCACACACTTTAATAAAATTCATACAAAAGATCGATATGAAAGTTCTAACTCACAACAAAAGATTCCCTGTGAACGGGTGGCAACTCAACAAGGAAGGCTCTTTGATGCTTTGCCACATAGTTAGAAAAGCCCTCAGAACCGTCTGCCGCTCTAATAATTTCCAAGAGGTCTTTCTTTATTTTTTGTTGTTCTGCTTCCATTGTTTGCTCTCTATACGGTGATTTAATTCGAATCCCTGTAGGTCCCTTCTTTTTAAGAAGAGCACACCACAACAGAAGGACACGACTGTTAATTCACCTTTTCGTATAACACTAACGCAGTTCATTTTCTTTCGAAATTTCTTTGTTTAAGGGTATTTTCGTAAAAATTAACATTGAATTGGTGAGTATGCCTATGGAGACCCCCCATGGCCGTATTATGAGGACGATGATGATAAAATCAACCCTTAATAATTAAAAGGGATGCCCAGACCCAGGTTTTGTTTGCAGAGGCAGACAGATAGCCATTTGAATAACTTCTACTTAGTTTTGAAATGTCTTTTGGCAATAATTATGAGTATGATTATCTCCGGTAGAGGTAGACGTATATCGAAAATCATACAATTCAAAAAGTATCTTTATCTACTGCTCCATAGAGCTGCAGAGGTTGAGTATTTATTAAGCCTATTCTTATTACTTTAAAGACTAAACAAAGTGTACCTACCTAGAGGAGAAGTGGTCCTTTGTTTTTACGACCATGACTGCGAGTTGCTGATGTTATTGTTGTTGGTGGTTAAGTAAAGTTTAGAGGCATACAATATTCCAACTTTATCTCTTTTTCTTGGTTTAGATACTTTCGAGAAGGAGGAGTATGATTTTATGGCTTCATCGCGCCAGGGGAGAAGTTGTTTGTAGTTATTTTTTATTATTGTTGTTACAGCAGTATGTAAGTAGAATTTATTTGTTGTGGTGTTTATTTAATAAGTTTAACGGTGATTCTATTTTTTGTCTGTTTTTTATGATGGGTGGTAAAGATGACAAAGTTTATCAACAATAACGCCCTTTTATTTATTTCCACTTTAGATTAAGGGTGGGTGGATAGATTATGCATTCTTTTGCCTGCGGATGCCGATAACTTGAAAAAATATTGAAGAGTTAAAATTGGTTTTTCTTAGAGACGAGGAAAAATGTTTTTTTTTTTTACTGCCAAAAAGTCCAATTGAAGATTTGGAAAAAGGCACTGTCTTAATTTTGGCATAAGAAACTTTGTCTAAGTTGTTCATTGCCAAATTATGAGCCTTAAACTATTCAAGATTAAATTTTGAAAATATCGATTTTTCACAAAGAACTTGAAAACGAAAAAAAGTTCGGGATAAGATTAATGTAGGAACAATAGATCTCGAGAAATATAGATACGAAAATTGAGGCGTTAAGGTGAATTTATTTTAACATCATTTGAGGTAATGAGAGGCACGTTTGTGCAAGGGATTCATGCTAAAAATAAATAAATTTGGTGGTGCCACAGCTCGTAGAGAACCTATGGGAACCAAGTAAGGAGGGGGAACCTACAATGTCTGCCGATTCCAAATGGCTAATGAGCAGCATTTTCAATGACACAAATACTCTTGGATGATTTAAATTTTTTTTTGTAGCGGCTGTCAATTGAATCTTAAACATCTACATGACATTTCAACGCACTAAACATTATGCCAAGGGGTACTTATATGAAGCGCGGTATTTCTGCGCAGTAGCTAGAATGTTTTCCGCCCGGGACAGAACAATAATTTGCGGTCCTATGTAGTTAAGTGAAAGGAAGCTCACACTGTGTCTCTGGCATATTATACAAAAAATTTAATATTATAAAAATTGTGTTTTTTATTAAAAAAAAATTGTATTTAAAATAGAAAGATAGTTTTCTAATTGGTTTACAACTTCCAATGTACAATGAAGATGATATTGCCGCCCCTTACTCCTGGCGACCACCCACCCCCTTCAATTACTTTTTACTTGCGACTTATAGGTACTATGTATAAGGCAAGTTATGCATTCGGAAAAAAAAATCGAACTCGAGATTTTTATCAAAGTTGACATTATGATGTGAGCGAAGACTAAAAAAGTGGGTCTCGCAATTCTGTCCGTCTGTCTGTCTGTTTGTTCGACTACAGCCTAAGCGGCTCGGCCAATTTTTTTTAAACTTGGTAGATCTTTTTTAATTTTTTCCCCCACAGGTTTTTTTTTTTTTTTTTAAAGACCAAAAATAACGGTACCTGCCATCCGAATTTTTTTCAAAATTTTATAATTTCGACAGATTTAAAAACTAAAAATACAAACAACTTCATTTAGTTAATTTCCACAAAATGGTTATTGAGGTTACCCCCCATGGAACCATTTTTTTTGTTTTTGATTTTCTCAAAAACGGTAGCACCGATTTTGACCTTGTTTTGCTAAAGCTCCCCAAAAATATGAATAGAATTGTGTACTCAAATTTTGAAAAAAAAATTGGATTTTAAGAAAAAAATTTCAATTTTTTTTCAAAAATCAATATTTCGAGAACCAAATGCTAGATTTTTTTTTAAACTTGATAAATAAAAGTTTTTCAATATAATCTAGAAGATGTAAGAAAAAAAAATTATTTTACCTAAAAATAAAGGTACCCACCATACAAATGTTAAAAAATGGTTTTCAAAAATCGTATTTTTCTCGAAAACGGCGCCTAAAATTTTGATAACATATTTTTTCTTTCAATTAATTTTTACGATTTATCATTTAGTAAAAAAAAGTTTGAAATTAAGATATTACAGCTTGTACCTACCATAGAACCATTTTTTCGAATTTTGAATTTTTCATTATCCACATAACGGATCTTAATGAAATATTTTATAGAGAATCGTCTCTAAAAGTCTAAAACACATTGCATTTCAAGACTTTAAAAATTTTTTTTTGAATTTTTGAAAATAAAAATCATTATTTTTTTGGAAAATTTGATATCTCAAAAACGGCTCACTATTTTTTTGGAAATTTAATTTTCATTCGTACCTTAATAAAAACCTAAGGTTGGCGTACCAGATTTTTTTCTCAAAAAATTATGATAATTTCATCCTTATGAACAGTCTTCTCTAATAACATTAGTTTTTAAAATTCCTAGTCTATTACATTAGGAGCAAATTCGTGCGACCCAGTCGTGCATTTTATTTTACTTGTTACTCATTTTGATTGAAACTGTAGAAAACTCAAAAACAATCCTTAACACACAGACAGAATGAATAGAAAAATTCTTTTTTGCTTTGAGCTGTCATAGTGACAGTCCAAACATAGGGTTTACACTTAACTGCGAAGTTAATGATGAGTTTCCTTAAATTAAAATTTAAAGTGAGTTTTAGCATTAAGCTGACTTTTTAATTGATTAATGGTTTGGTTAATTATTAAGAGCCCACTCAAATATTCAAGTCAACTCGCAACGAGTTTTTCAATAAGGACATAATGACAATGAATTTCAAGATTTTTTTTTTTCAAACTTTGACAGAGCTTTATCAATTGAAAGTTCAAACGACTTCAACTCCAAAGTTCGTTTCGCAGAAAATTCTTCTAGAAAAGTTACTTTGCTTTTAATGAGAAAGTGGATTCAGTTCTTGAGTTGATTTGTCCGTGTAAGTGTGTATACAAAGATCTTAACTCAAAATTTGCCAAAATTTGAGAAATTATTTTTGGACTGAAGCACTACGGCTGCGATATTTTTCGAACTTCGGCTGGTGCATTATTTCACTGCTATATTCCATGAAATATGATTTCAGTGAAAAATGAGTTAAAAGATTAGTATGAAAAAACAAAAGCAAGAAAAATCAATAAAATTTTGTTGAATTGCGATGATTTTTCAAATATGTATTTTTGACCTTTTTTCTATTCTTATTTTGGTCCCGAATTTCATAGTAAACAAATGTTCCATATTTTTAATTTAAGAAAAAATATGATAAATGGAACCAAAATGACCCTAATTTTTGTTTTATTTTGACGGAGTAAAATTAATAAATTTGGAGTAAATTTTTAAACTTTGGAAACTTGTTTCAATTTCAAATTTGGGCTGATATTTCATTTTAAAAAATGGCCCATAAATTGGAAAGATTTCGTCAATGTTGATCTGCCAAAAGCCACACGGGGTACCGTTCCAGAACGCTCGCAGAGCACATTTAATAGGATATTATATGCGACATCTAGCAGGGATATGACATGACAGTCCTTGCATTTTCTTCATCATTTCCATTGTGTGGAGATACTGGGACCACTAATTATAGGCGTCCATAGCAGTTGAATACACATATCTCCTTCGATTCTGCAAACTTTTACCCTTTGAAAAGAGTTCTTAGTTTAATATAAATTAAAGTACTTGATACTAGCCAATAGGGGAACATAGAGCGAAGGTATGCATTTCGTACAATACTCATTGTCACAGTTGTGTGGATCAGCAGAAAAAGGAAACAGCCATTTATATCTGCTTAAATCCAAATAGCAAAAATGAGAACTGAACTATTTGGAAGGTTATTCCTCGACTACTCTAACAAAAACAATCTGAGCTGAAGATCAAAGACGAAGATTTGGCCCTGAGACGAACCTCTATGACTTCTGGATCTTAAGACCGCGAGCTAGAGAACTTCACGTAGAGGGCCACTCTTATTATCATATCCTATTAAATCCACAGGTTAAACGAATTTTTAGTATTACAGCTGCGTACTCCAGGGCTAATTGGGTCACTGGGTAAGATTGCTATTGGCCGCCATTTCTACCTACTTACCTCAGTATAACAGCGCATACTTCGCCACGACTGAATTAGGTTTGGGCTTACTTAAGTTTTAAATGATAATAATTTTCTATAAACTCTTTAGATACATTCATAGAAACCTGTTTCCTTGTAAAATGCAAGATCAAAAGTCAGCAAGAATCTGAGGGGGTTGCCGTCTCAAAAGAGTCTTTTTTTTAATTTAATTTAGGTTTATCAATTTGGAGAAGTTTAAAATGTCAAGTTGGTTATTTTAACGACTAAAGCCAAAACAAGCATGAAATTCGGCTTAATCCAAGTGGTACTACGCAAATGGATAGGAACTGATCTGCAATCAACCAGGAAGCCTCATATTAAGCTATAAATCAATATGTACTATATGTTGAAGCTAGTGACAGATAAGTTCGCAATTACTCAACTGAGTCATTTTGTTAACTATTGTGAGACGACCAATTATTGATTTTATTATTTTCAATTAAAATAATTGACAAAAAAGGATCAAGAGTGCTGTTTCCGAAAATGTTCAGTTCTTCATTGGTGATTATTCGAGCCAAAGATTGAATCCTCATTTTAAACATACATACACTTATTAATTCCCCTCTCCGCTAGAGCAGATGTCTTGACCATAAACTCAAATCCATTACTCCACTGAGAACCATCTGTCAATATTACAATAAAAAAAATTCCGTCTTAAAAAAATCTGTTAAAAATCAAAACCTCTGATACCTTATAAGAAGTACAAAAATAACAACAGATTTTCCTCAACATCCCCCAAAAATGAGCATCATTCAACATGTGCATCAGGTATTCCCTTCAACAAGTAGCAGGAGTATTGAAAAGACTGCAACAAAAAAAAAAAAAACCATACTCTATATCAAAATCAGGTTCGCCTCCGTTCTACAAAGGCTTAAGCAAAATGCAGCCTTACAATTACAACAAATACAACGACGACACGACATACAAAAGCAATAGAATGCGGCAGATGTTTCTTTTTTTTATCGGTGAGTTCTTTTTCTGGATCCTCTCATCCAGACAGAGACTGATCGAGTCCTACAGGAGAATAAAAGGGAAAACTTAACAAAAAAAAAGAATTATACTCAGTGCCGAAAAGTGCATGTCAGTGTTGCATATGGAAGGAGGATGAAAAACGAAATTAGTTTCAATGGGATTTTTGTTTGTCCTTATTCGTTCCACCTTATACTATATGAAGCTACCTGCCTGATCCAGATATACACAGAGAAGCTGTTGGCTACCTACATACCTGCAGGATATGATTTTTAATTGCATTCCCTTAACCAGGTGCAATTTTTAGGGAACGATTTAATATATATTTTGTTTGAGGTTTTGAAGTTTGTTGTCTTCATGAAAAACCTGTTGAAATTTTGGAAAACAATGTTTTTTTTTTCAAAAATAAAATTCAAATGAGTCGTATGAACTTGCTCTTATGTTTGTTTAACATACTTTTTTTTTTTTAATTGAATGTTAACAGGGAAAAATTCATTTTTTGAATGGCTGAAACAACTACTTTAAAATTCCATGTGATTTCTCAAGCAAATATGAATGTATTCTAAAACAAAAAATCAATGCAGCTGTTTAAAAAAACAAAATAAGTTTCTATATTTATAGTTCTTAGAACATTTTTAAGAAGAAAAAAAATTGATACGCCAACTTATATTTTATATTAAGTAGTGAAACTTAAAATTTAACAAACAAAAATATTAACCCGTTTCTGAGATATCGAATTTTCAAAAATAAAGCATTTTTTGAAATTTTAAAATGCAATGTTTTTTTAAACTTTTTAAAGAGTTCTGTAAAAAATCATAAAAATCCGTTGTGCAGAAAATGAGACAGTAGAAAATTCGAAATTCTATAGTATGTCAGGAAAGCCTCGATTTCAATTTGTTTGAAATGAGTTATAGATCGTAAAAAAATTAAGTAAAACCGAAAAAAATTTTATCAAAATTTTAGGTGCCGTTTTCGAAAAAAATACGATATTCGAAAACCATTTTTAACATATAACATTATTTATAAACATTATTTATAAGATAAAATAACTTTTTTGAAAAAAAAAAAAAAAATAAATAAATAAATCGGCAAAGTGTGAACGAAGCTTTACACATTGTATTGTATTCTGAATTAGTTAGACTTAAGTGGTCAATATCGGAAACTAAGGCCAAGTTGCGCAGTGCTATGAAAATGAGCCTAAAATGCACCTAAAGGAAACTTGAGTGCCACTTACTTCGGTATGTGCGATTTCGAGCTGCACAGACTCGTAGAAAATCGGGGACTACTGACCTAAACTCCAAACTGTGTTAGGAATTAGAATTTTCTACCGAGTCCGAACGAATGTGATGATGAGCACTTTCTAATTAAACGATACACCCTGGAAGATTCGTCAGTTCCTCTCTAAATGCAGTACCCCTGAAAACGTATAAATGTATTTTTGTTTTTAGGTAGCAGCGACTGATAAATTGAAGCCAGGCCTTTGGCCCACCAGTCCAACTAACCATTACGACAAGAGACATACATAGAAAAGTAAAATCTAACCGAGAGTATATTTCGGTGGTTTAAGAATTTAAATGCACTACTGGGTCGCACGAACGTGCTCCTATGTAATAGACTAGGAATTTCAAAAACGAATGGATTCTTTAAATAGTAAGAGACGAAAACAGAATGCTATGCAAATATGAATTTATTCAAGAACAAAAATTATAAGTCGTTGTAGTGGTTTCTTAAAAAAAAAGCTCTTATATACAAAATTTTTAAGAAAAATTTAAAAATTTTAAGTTTTTAATACTGTACGAATGAAAGTTAAATTTCCAAAAAAATATTGAGCTGTTTTTGAAATATCGAATTTTCCAAAAAAAAAAATGATTTTTCAAAAATTCAAAAAATATTTTAAGTTTAGTAGCATCTCTATAAAAAATTTATTAAAATCCGTTATGT
This sequence comes from Philhelius festivus, assembly GCA_963931855.1. Lineage (NCBI taxonomy): Eukaryota > Metazoa > Arthropoda > Insecta > Diptera > Syrphidae > Philhelius > Philhelius festivus. Next base: position 81,387,282 of record OZ007557.1, read on the forward strand.
TGATAATGAGTAATTCAAAATCTAAAAAAATTGTTCTATGGTAGGTACAAGCTGTAATATATTAATTTCAAATTTCTTTACTAAATTCAAGATCGTTAAAATTTTTATCAAAATTCTAGGCGCCGTTTTCGAGAAAAATACGATTTTTGAAACCATTTTTTAACATTTGTGTGGTGGGTACATTGATTTTTAGGTAAAATAAAACTTTTTTTCATACATCTTGTAGATAATGTTGAGAAACTTTTATTTATCAAGTTTAAAAAAATCAAGCATAAGGTTTTCGAAATATTGAGTTTCGAAAAAAAATTTTTGAATTTTTTTTTTAAATCCAAATTTTTTTTTTGAAAATTTGAATACACAATTCTATTCAAATTTTTGGGGAGCTTTAGCAACAAAAAAAAATGATCAAAATCGGTCGTACCGTTTTTGAGAAAATCAAAAACAAAAAAATGATTCTTTGGGGGTACCCTCTCAATAACCATTTTTCGGAAAATTTTTTTCAACCAGTATCTAGCTTTAACTAAATAATAAAATATTTTTGTATCTTTTTTTTTTAATCTGTCGAACAGTTTTTGAAAAAAAAAATATTTACAAAATTTCGAAAAAAAAATTCGTATGGCAGGTACCGTTATTTTAAGTCTTAAAAAAAAGAAAAAAAAACGTGTGGGAGATAAAAATTAAAAATGATATCTACCAAGTTTAAAGAAAATCGGCTGAGCCGTTTAGGCTGTAGCCGAACAGACAGACAGACAGAATTGCGAGACCCACTTTTTTAGTCTTCGCTATCATCGTAATGTCAACTTTGATCAAAATATCGAGTTTGATTATTTTTACGAATGCATAACTTGCCTATAGTACTTATAAGTCGCAAGTAAAAAATGTGTTAAAATCGACGTAGTGTATGTCACTAAAAGAAACTTAGTAAACTCGATTGAAATGAAATTGTTCATATTAAACAACTAAAAATGTTAGTTTAACCCAGAAACTTTGTTATATTAATCGAAAAAAACAAGCCTATAATTCACACTCTCCAAGATAGTTTAATTTCAAGGAGCAACATGTTTAAATCAAATAACTAAACTTAGTTAATTAAATATTAAGACAAATTCTTGGTTAAATTTAACTAATGGTTTTGTTGTTTAAACTAAATAATCATCATATTGTTTAATTTAACCTAATGACGATGGTAAAATAACACATCCAATTAATTATTTTAACTGACTGAAGATTGTTTAAATTGCACATCAATTTTTTGATTAAAACTATCAAGTTGATTTTTTTTTTAATTCAGTAACCGAGTTTACTCGTGTAAGTTTAACCGGGTAGCTTGGCATTTTGTATACTAGCAGTCTCACTTGTTTAATTTTACACGAGTTGTATGTAGTTTTTGACCGATATTTTTTCTGCGTATACGCACTTCATCAACTGGCTCAGTTGGGAGACAAAGCATGCAACAAATCAATGCCTTGACGACATTTTATAAGTAAACCCTTTCGTAAATTGATTATTTATACATCTATCTAAAGAACGGTACCTGTAATACTAATTCTTTATTTGGTATCTCGGTGAGAGTAGGTCGTTTAATGGAGGGATCTTAGGATAAATTAAGTTTAATTTGTGAATGTTAAAAACGCAGTTTTATTGAACTTTAAAGGTTGAAAATTTAAACAAAAATAGATTGGAGAGACTGAGTTTAGTATTAAAGTAGTTTCTTTGTACAGGGTAAGTACTGACCTGATAGACAATGGAAATATAAAACTGTCTCATGAACTTCATTTGTTCCTATTTCAATGTGCGAAATAATGAAACGGTTTATGTTTCAATGTATTTTGAAGCATTTTAAAATTCATAATGTTAACAAAATGAAACTCACTAATTCGGACTCAATCTTTTCAATCTTAACAGGATCTAAGTACGAGTATGTACGTCCGTTTTTATATTTAGAAGCATGAATTTCCAATAAAAACTACTTTTTTATAATATGCGCGTTCTCAAGGGGTTATTACTACCCTTTAAATGATTATCACATAGAGGTAGGTAGAGCATTCTACATTCGTGTAGTACGGCTGAAAAAAGAAGCTCTGTACGAAGATGAGCGCAAGGGTAAACTGATGAACTTTCCTAAAAGCGAGTGTATTACTGTTGAATTGTTGAAGGGGGAGGAATGCAACTGGCTATTTCCCTAAAACACTGTTAATAAAAACAGCGCTAAAATAATGCGAGACATGAAACTAGAGCAAAACTAATTGTTCATTTTGAAAAATCGCATCAATAGTGATTGGTTCAAGAATTCGATCTTTTCGTTTCGTTCCGAACGAGACCAAGACCGATACTAACGAAATGTATTTAATCGTTCGTTCAACTAAAATATATTTTTCCAATCCTTGAACGAAAGTTTGGCTTTATCTACTTCTTTTCGACTTCGTTCACGCCATCTTCAATTGCATATAAAATGAATAATACATATTCCGTTTTATTTCCATTCTTATTTGGTATTGTGAAATTACTGAGAACAAGTTGAATTAACGAAAAATACCTTTTTTCGTTCGTTTCGTTTACTTTATATTCATCGGTTTCAGTGGCAGGAGATTGACATTAGGATTGATTGATTTGGTCTATTGTGATTGCAATCAATCAATCTTTTTGGCGAACGGGTCACAAGGACTGAATCAATGGCGATTGACAAAGCTCTACATGAAACATTGCGGCGGTGTTCTAGGATTACGAATGCTTCTGTTATACTTCTATCTCCTGTCATTTGCAATGGTATCTTTTTAATTCTGTCTAAGAGACTCAAGTGGGTTATTGGAGCAAACTCGAGTTTCAGACGTATAAAGGCTTTCGATTACAGCAAGATCAAAAGGGGTGACAAATTTCTTGCATCGTCGGGGGAAACCTAAGAATTTTGCAGTTTTTTTCGGCGATGTCGAATATGAGCAAAGCTCAAAGGCTCAGGAGTTTATATCCAGCGAGACTTATCCAAACTGATGCAAAAGAAACGAAGAATTCTTTTAAGCTACAGAAAAGCTATTAGAACGCATTTTCCCAACGAACCCGTACAAATTAAAAACAATACACTTGTGATTCGAAAAAAAACATTTTATTTGAATAATTCCAACATTCTAAAATTTAACCAAACTGATGGAGAAGAAGAATTAAATGCAATGTTTGGGAAAAAAATTAACTTTGATGCCGTCAGAAACTTAACGCTGTCAATTTGGACATCTAGCCGTCAAAACAATAATTGTACTAGAGCAACAAATGCAGTATCGCCAGGGATGTCATCGAGTAAAGCAAACTGTAGTAAAGTAGTAGGGAATTGAGAAAAAGTAGCCGTCAGCTCAATATTTAATTTAAGTTCTAGTATTTTATCATATAATGTATCAGGCCTTAATAATAAGCTATTGTACCCAGATTTTTTTAATTATATTAAAACTTATGATTTATTTTTTCTATATGAAACGCACATAATTAGCGAAAATATCTCTAAATTTACAAATTTTTTCAATGGATTTACACTTTTTTGGGAAGCAGCAATTAAAACATCGGTCAAAGGGCGTGCAAGTGGTGGGAGCCTCTACGGAATAAAAACAACATTACTCACTAGCTATGAGTTTGAACAGCATCGAGGAGTTACCGTAGTAAAACTTTTAAAAAAAGCAAATATGTTTATTGTACCTGCTTACATTAATTGTACTAACTGGAATGAAGATTATGAAAAACTCAACCAAATAATGTGCCATCTCTCTAATAAAAGCGTTTTGGTTATCGGCGATCTAAACGCTAGAACCAGCAATATGCAGATAACATCTGTAAGTAACATTACCAACCCACTTATTTCATTAGACTCTAGGATATCCAAGGATGATGTGTGCAACCAAAATGGTTCAAATCTTCTAGAAATGCTACAACTGTACGATTGCGTTATTTTAAATGGTTCCACGAGTGGAGATTATGAAGGACACTACACTTTTGTTGGAGGACAGGGCAAATCTGTAATTGATTATTGTGCAGCAAATGGTAGCTGGTTAGAGTTAGTATCATCGTTTGAGGTTCAGTGCAAAACTTATTCTGATCATATGCCCCTATTGGTAAAGTGGACCAATGAAACAACAACACAACAAAAACAGCTTCACCTTCTTCCAAAACTCAAATGGAAAAATGTAGACTTGGGTGCCTACCAAAATAAATTAGATAAGCTCCTATCAGAAATACCAACGCAAAATTCTACTGAAATACTTTCAATCCAAATAACATCTTGTATAAGGAGCTTCTCACGTATTCGATCTCCAAATACCTCAACAAAGTTTAAACAAGATTGGTTTGATTATGAATGCTTTGAAGCACGAAAAAAGTCATTCTCTTTGTTAAGTGCACTGCGTAAATGCTACTGTGATGAACTGAAACTAATGTATTTGGAATCAAACGCTAAGTATAAGAAGCTATGCTCCCTGAAAAAAATCGAATTTTGTACCAACCAAGCTCACACTTTAGGCCTCACTAAAAACCCCAAAGAATTTTGGAAAATCGCGAAGAAAATAAACGGATCCAATTTCGTAATAGGCACAGCTATCTCCGCAGAGGATCTGTCTTTACACTTCAAGCAGTTACTATTCAACAAATCTACCCTGTCTTTTGCATATGCGGAACCGTTAATATTAGATGAAATACTGGATCCAGAAATAAGCAGTAATGAAATCCAAGCTGTAGTTGACAAGGCCAAAAATGAAAAAGCACCTGGAGAAGATGGTATACCGTATGAGTTTTTCAAAAATGGTAGCCCTGCTTTAAGCAACCAGTTAAAGAAACTCTTTAATAACATTTTTACAACAGCTATTGTTCCAACTTCATTTAAGAAATCTGTTATATTTCCCATCCATAAAAAAGGTGACCTTAATAATCCTCAAAACTATCGTGGAATATCTTTTATGAACACAATTGCCAAACTATTCTGTGGTGTTCTTGTGAACAGACTTGAAAGATGGGTAGAGGAGAACAACATTCTAACGGAACTCCAAGCTGGGTTTAGGAGAAATTACTCAACAGTTGACCAAATATTTTGCCTAACCTCAATAATAAGAGCATTCCAAGCCAGAAAAAAGAAGGTCTATTCTTTTTTTGTAGATTTCAAGGCGGCTTTTGATCTGGTGAATCGCAATGCATTGATGTATAAGCTGTCTCAACTGGGTCTTTCATCCAAATTCATCAACGTTTTGAAGGATATGTATTCAGATACGAAAGCAGCAGTGTGGGATGGAACTGCTATCTCACAATGGTTTGATACTGACTCTGGAGTTAAACAAGGCTGTCTGTTGAGTGCCTTATTATTTTCGTTATTTGTGAACGACATAGTTACTTGTATACCCGGTGGAATCCGAATTGCTGATACCAATGTTAATGTCCTTTTATATGCAGATGACTTAGTGTTATTATCAGAGTCTCCAGAAAGCTTGCAGCTTATGATCAATAGGCTTTCGAATTATTGTGAAACCTGGGGCCTTACCATAAATATTGAAAAATCAAAAATTATGGTCTTCGCCCGTACTTGTCGAGGAGGAACAATGTATAATTGGTTCTTAAATGGCAGCAGAATTGAGGTTGCTAAAGAATACAGATACCTGGGACTGAAAATAAATTCGACCCTGGATTTCACGAAGCATCTTCAAGAAAAATCAAAAACATCGCAAAGTTTGGTCAATATTACATGGCGGAAAATATTTAGAAACGAAAGTGTCGCTCTTTCAACTAAATACAAAATATTTGATAGTGTTGTGAAATCAACACTTTGCTACGCGGCTCAAGTATGGGGAACGGATGAGTTCGAAGAGGTTGAAAAATTCCAAAGAAACTTTTTGAAAAAACTTTTTAATCTGCCGAGAAATACTCCAAACTATGCAGTATATTTGGAAACTGGTCTAACCAAAATTTTGACCTCTACTCTCAAGCTACAAGCAGACTATATATTAAAAATCGCTTCGCATCCAGATACTCGACTAACGAAAAAAATGCTTCTTTATGAAGAAAGAAACCAGGACTGGTGGATGATGAAATGGCAGAATATTGCTTGTTTTAACAATAAGGATTTGCAATGGAACTTTAGTAACTTAGCTTTGTTAAAGGAACAACTTTACACCCTTATTCAAATAAATGAAGATAATAATCGAAACACCCTTATCATCGAAGCACGAGAATCCGAAAGCAGAATTCTCTACTCACAGCTAAATTATAACCTTTTCGGCAACAACTACTTTAAAGATTGCCTAAGCTATAAAGAAATATCATTATTATTCAAATCAAGATGTGAGCTTCTCTACCTAAATGGAACCCCCTACAACGGCAGTTTTAATCGATTTTGCACGCTGTGTAACATGCATGCCAAGGAAGACATTTTCCACCTCATTAGTATTTGTCCAATCTTTAAACATCAAAGATTTACATTTCAAGGAAAAGAAAGATTTACGATGTTGGAAACGATCGAAATTTTAAACGGAACAAACTGGAAAGCGTTATGCTGCTTCTTAAAATCTATTTATAAATACAGAAATTTGTTAATAACTGAATATATTTAATTTTTTTCGTTTATATATTATTTCAAATAATAATTGCCACTCGAGCTGACGGCTTAGCCAATGCTTTAAAATTCATAATAAATTTTAAACTATGTAATGATATAATGTAAAATGTATAAAATGAAATGAAATGAATGAATATAAATAAATAAATAAAATAATAATAAATAAATAAATAATGTGATCATTACGCACAAGGTGTTCTGGAATGCACAAACCAAGAACTGAAAGATGTTTGGTTTCCTCAATGCAAGTGCCACTCATGAAAAGAGGCACAAGGGCAAGATTTCGCTGAGTTTTGAGTTTTTGAATCATTAAATTCAACTCGGTTTTTTAATCCCCAATAGACAATGCTGTCGAGATCAGAATTTAATGAGCTTATCATTAGGCTCCCCATCCGAAGAACAAGGAAATGAATCTTGAAACGAAAACTTGTACGCCAAGACGAAACCCACATCTTTGGACTTCTCGATCATCATGTTGGAATTAATTATGTCCTCTAAAAATTTGTTTTGGGACGAAATAAATACTTTCTTTCCCTCTAGAGCAAGTGTGAACACAATTCAAAAATTCCATCCTTATTAAATAATAAATTCCCAAACTCGGATTCAAAAGAATTGCTAGCATAGTTTGTAACTTCAAAACGACATGGCACCATAAGGTCCTTCAGCTGTCATATCTCAAGAGATATACACGATAGATATACTCGTAACATATATTGCATGTCTTTCAATGTAGGACGAAGGCGGCCCGTATCGAATATCCTCAAACACACATCCAATACTCTTCGAATATGGCACACGAACAGGAGGACAAAAAAAAACAACAATTAGAATGTCCTTCGACATTCTAGTTATTCCGATTGGTTTTATTTTTTTTTTTGTTAATTTTCCAATTTTGTTGAAAATTTTTTGAAAGGACCTCTTTGAGTCTTTGGCTAAATGCCCAAAAATATGCTGAGTGATTATTATAAATATTCAACTACCTGCCAACAAAATTACAAAAACAACACTGGCAAATAGAAAGAAATTTTAAACCACACCCAGGAGCAGATGTTTTTGCCCGACTGATGCGAGGAATTGTGCCTTTCGGCTTGAGTTTTTGGAATAGAGGATAGATAGAGGATCCTTTCAAATAATTCTCCCTATGTCTATAAATTAACAAAAGAATGCATCATGTATTTCCCTGAATGCAAATTTATTCCCTGGTTTGTTTTTCCTGTTGCTATCATCATCATCAGCATTACCTACAATCACCTGAGTAAACCAATTAAAGCCGCAAAAGGAACACTTTCGAGCTGGAAATATATTCCTGTTCTGGCCATGAGAATAATTAAAGACTACTCGCATACAAAACACCGAGAATGCAAATGTGCTCATTTTTGCAGATTGATGTGTTAGTCGTAAAATGGAAAATATCCTTCCAATGGATGTACCTACTCGTATGTAAGACAAAATTCAAAATTACATCGTAAATTGTGGCAGAGCGTCCTGAATCCGACCCAATTAAAATATAGCTTCTTCTTGGCACGATAACACTGAACTCACACACACACATTGTTCTTTATAAGTAATCCCCGAAAAAGGATGACATTTAATATTCATTCACAGTCCAACATCCTTGTATAGCAAACTTCCAGATTTGTAGGGATAAGAAGGACCCTCAGGGAGTGGATTCAAAGGAAGTAAGAAATCTTCTCCTCTTCCCGAGCAGTCATATAAAAGGATGCAAAACGGAATTCGAGTTAAATCTCTGATACAAGAAAGGAAGAGCAGGAGAGTGTATTACTTAAATTTATGCAAGTGTTTCAAAAGATGCCCTAAAGGACTCAAATCAGGACCTTGTATCACTATCGTACATTTCACTACAGTCTTTAGTTTTAGCTTAACTTCCTGTGTCTGTGACTTTCCTGGTTCTCTGGATGATGACTCCAGTGGTTGGTATACATGGAAGATGGTTCATGCTGATGATGATGTTAAGATAGAAAGACGTGGTTTTCTTTGCACCTTTTTTCGATTTGCATTTTCTGTGTTCTCTGATGTTTTTGTCGTGCTGAGACTGAGAGGACGTATAAGGATTTACTTAAATAATCTTCATTCCCCCCGAGGGGAGAAGAGGGCGATGAAGAAAGAACGACGTTTGGGGGTGTGTCTTGGAGATATTTTATGCAAAACGGACATGATAGTGCTTTCTTTTATGTTTACTCTTTTAATTAAAGTAAATCAGATGGAGTTAAGCTAGCTAACTAAGGAGGGGCGATAGTGTCATTTATTTAGTTTTTGTTTTTGCTTTGTCAAACTAACTGATGTTGAATTTAATAAACTTCTAAGTGAAAGGGGAATTTTTAAGGGAATTTATGAACAGCGCATGCACAAACCATAATGTATAGTAATTAGTTGACAAGTATGCCTGAAAGTATGTAATGAAATTCTTGGCGAATGAAGATTGTGTGTGGAGTTACAGGTTTATTTTTTGTTGCATACTTTCAGATGGTGAAAGATGTACACTGTAGGCCAAAAATTTGAGTACCACCGACGACTTAGTTACATTCCTGCTTGGGTTGATTTTATGAATTAAAGAATGGATTTGTTTAGATACCTTATTGGGTTTTTAATACACAGATTTTTTAAAAAAGAGCGTTTTTTTTTATAAAAGTGGAAGAACCGATTATTTGGATTATAGAGAAGTGTCTGGGTTCTTCATAATTAGATATAAATTTGTATGGCTTTTGATTGTTGATTTAGCACTCTTTTATGAACCGACCAATTGTAGATTCGGATTGAAAGTTCTTAAATAAAAACCACGTTTGGAAGCCAAAAATATTTATTTGAGATTCTTTACCTATTAAGTAAGCAACCAGTACAAAAAGAGGAAAATTTGCGAAAACCACAATTAGCAAAACCTGTAATTATCAATCTTGGGTATTTAAGAAGGTAAATAGCAGCGAGAAAATGCCTTGCAGTTGAAGATATCGAAGGACATGCTCAAAATGGACTTCTTGAGGATAAGCCACGGTCAGGATCTACAAATAATCACGGGCATCTGCTGAAAGTGACAAGAAACGAAAAAGCATCAAATAAAATACAACACGAACTAAGCTGCTGTCTTTGACAACGGTCAAACAAAGGCTTAAAGATGATGAACTATTTGGACGAGATGTTGTTTGGAAAACCTTCTTTTGACCACATTACAAGGTGAAACGGTTAGAGTGGGTCAAAAAAGCGTAGAAACTGGACGGAGGAAAATTAAAACAAAGTTTATGCAGCGATGAATCCAATTTCGAGGTATTTGGAGCAAAACGGAGGGATTTTGTTCCCCGCAGCGTTGAACAAAAGATGCTACATGTGACATGTGTTTCTTATGTTCTTTCTTTTTGTGTGAATCTCTCTGTTGTATTATCTAAAGCCGATGGCCTCAGTTGCTAGTTCTTTTCTGTGTCTCTACTTCGTAGATTTATCTACGCAGTAGTGTAAAATGTAATGTAATGTATATCGAGTTTTCCAATAGGGACTTGACAACTTTAAATTTAATTTGTGAACGCACCCTTTCACTAATCAATGAACTATCATTGTCAATTTATTCAGTAAACTCAACATTCTCATCATGGTAAAGTACACGAACGAGCAACGTCTGCAAATTATAAAAATTTTCTACCGAAATTCGGAGTCGGTGACCGCAACTTTAAGAGCGTTAACTCCAATTTTCGGTCGTAATTCTCGCCCTAGTAGACAGGCAATAGCAAGTTTAGTGCAAAAATTTGAGTTTACATATCCGTTGCTTGATGTTGCCGTGTCAGTGAGACAACGGTTGGTTGGTCAAAGTGTCGAAGGCGAAGCTGCGGTTCAGGCGTCCGTAGTAAAAAACGATCCAAATCAGTCAATTCCCCGGCGTTCTCAAGAATTGGGCTTTGCCAGACCACATTATGGCGTATTTTAAGTAAGGATTTTGGTTTATACCCATACAAGATCAAGCTGACTCAAGAATGGAAGCCGATGGACCATTTGAAGCGACGTACGTTCTCCGAAGTGGGCCAGTCGATTGGCCACCTCGTTCGTGCGATTTAACGTCTCTAGATTATTTTCTTTGTTGTCAATTCCTTATTGGAAAACCCTTTATATTCATTTTCTCACTCGATGCATCGTTGAGGGTTGAATATGGAATTGTTAAGGAAAGGCGAGAAGCGGTAACCATTATGTTATTAATTTGTTTTGTTTTTGCTTTCTTTTTTACCTCGAAATTGAGTGTTTATTTCCTACATTTGTTTTACTATAATATTTTTTCGAAAATCATTCGAATAATCATATCTCGATTCTTTAAATCATTCAATTGTGCCCAACACTAATTCCAATTTCAACAAGACAACAATCCTACAGAAACAGAGAGAAGACGAAGAAATCTTTCAAGTCCTTACATGGCAGCCACCGCAAACATCGGATTTAAACCCTACAGAGTTATTGTGGAAGGACCTGGATAGGGTCCGGGATCTTAGTTGCGGAATATTTGTCTCCGTACTTTGGATTTATTTATGTTCCTCATGAGATCTACAAAAAGAAAAATTAAAAAGAATCCCAATTTCAACCACATTTTCTAAATAAATAGGGGTTTGATTTTTTCAACTACGCAAATCAATACAAAAAAATATCGAATACAAGTTTATAGCAGCACCGATATTTAGGTTTTCAAAAATGAGATTGTCCAGGGATTTAACTTTTTTTTTTAAACTTAGTTAAACAGTACCAAAAGTGATCAAATTTAATGCAACTGAATTCAAAGATAGCACTTAATAACGCGGCTTTTAAAGAGCTTTATGAACAGGAAATAGTTTCCAATAAATTAAATTGAACCACCGTTTTGAGTGAGCAAAATAAATAACACTAAATCAAACACAGATCTGCTGTTGATTAATATTGGAAAGAAAGTTGCAGATAGAACGGATCCCTACGGAACGCTTGCATTTTTTTAATTATTAAAACCATCCAAGACAACTTGTATTGAGTTTTCCGAAAGCATATTTCTAATCCAACGAAGAAAACATTCATATGCACGCATTACAGTAGGCCAGATAGAAATGCATAAGCTGATAGATAGAGTATTAAAAACTTTTAGACATTTTTTTTTGGAAAGAAATTTTTCACATAAACTTACGAAGTCATTCTTTTTTTTCTTTAAAATAACCAAAAAGTATAAACAAATTGTTCAATCATAATTATTGGTTAATTTCATTTGGGAAATTTTTTTTTGATTGATCAATTCAATTCATAATTTTCCCCATCACTATTAAAACGCTTTCGAGATACATATATGCAAGAAACTGAGTTATGTTTAATTTTTCAACCGTATACTGTACGCGGTAAAAAGGTATAGTTTTTGTCTCTCTAACGATATACATTTTGTATAAATCGGGCAAAAATTCACCACCAAAAAGAGAGAAAGAAAAATTGGCTTTGGTTGCTCCTTGATGAAACACAGATAATTTTTAAAATATTTTGTCAAAAAAACTAGTACAAAAATATTGTTTGACAAAATAAAAAAAAAACTTAAAATCAATTAAATCTGACAAAAACTGTAGAAGCTATAAGGCTTTATATAAAGGTACAAATTACTTGTTTTGAGAACTAATAATATTTGTTTATACAAACTATTGTACTAAAAAAGAACCATTTCTTAATGTACAATTTTAAATTAAGCTTTAATAAACTGAAACTATTGCTATTGACCGGCCTTAACGATGCTGTTTGAATCATTAAAACATTAAGCATGGTAATTGCTCTATAGGTAAAATATGTTTTATTTTTTACAGTACGCTCTTGATAAAAGCACCCTGTCATAAACCCAATACCTCGGTGATCTGATGGCATACCTCACCTTAAAACAGAATAATTCTGTACCTTGTGGCATTTGATATAACTTGGCACCAGACTTTCTAATCGAAAATGCGTGAGTTTGGTATCTATAAAACTCTTATTCTTTGGATATGAAATTACCTTCTGGATCGTTCAATAAATGTTATATTGAATGATTTCAAGTATGATCTTTAAGAAATGGGCTTCTGGTTTTTCAAGATGAAGATTAACTGCAATTAATCTACTTACACATCCGCTCCAAACGCTTTGTTGTTGCTGACATAATATTTGTCCACCAAATAGTAACTGTTGCCATCGATTCTCCGGCACTTCTTGAATTAATTTTCTTTAACACCCATCCATGTAACCTAAGATCTATTCTCTTCTTTCGCTTTCATACCCACTGCACCAACAATTCCCATTACTAAGACATTACGCTTAGACAACAGTGGTCAGCACATCCTCGACTTTAACGACAATATTCCCTCCGTCAGAAGAAACCTCTAATCTAAATTTCCTTAAACCCTTAACTCGTTAGCTTAAGTAAGTATATGATATTTTCTCAAGTGGGCTTCAAGTCAATATTAAATAATATTGATTTTCAATAATCAATATAGCTGTAATGTTTCGGGTTTGTTTTTACCCTTCTTCAGGCTTCTTTTAACTTAGCTTGCAGCTTTTGTGAAGTTTCAAAATCCAACTAGTCAAACCGCTCGATGAAGATTTAAATAAGGTTGAATTGGGCTTCAAGCTCTCTCCAATTCTTCATATATTGTCTTTGGTTGATAAATTCACAAAAAATTTAAATATTAGAAATCTGTACAGCAGCTATACTCTAGCTGAAGCTCCAATTCCAGCCCTTTATTATGTTAAAGCTAATACTTCGCATTAAAGAAAAAACAATATTCGTACCATTTTTCTATTTGGAAGTTTTGCCATGTTTGATAAATCGCAATATTTTTTGCGGTTTTTGACTCATGACAAAATGTCTTTATTGTTTCAATATTTATGCTACTTCATGTGGTCACCATGAAATTAGACTTGTAGCCAAATGCCTTTACAATCCTCTTAGCAGATATTCTTGTAGATTGACCCAGACAGTGTAAGTTGTCGCTTACTAACACTGGGTTTCTTTTTGAGAGGTAAACTCTCTTAAGTGGAAGAAGGGCCATTTTTCACGATCCTTATCCCACTGAATTGAGGCTTTAAAGTCAGTTTGGGAGGTTTACTCACCTGAGTGGGCCATGTTTAATAATCCTTTCACCACTGAACTGCGGTTTCAAAGAAGCTTGAAGAGGTTATCTCTCGACAGTGGTGGAGGTGGCATTTTTTATATATGTATTTTATATTTTTTTTGTTAAAAAGTCTTTTTTAAGAGTTTTAATAAAGAATATCAAAGGAGGATTAGAAAAAGGCTCTGGGATTCTGGCACCATACATGGGATATTTATAAGAAAAGTATGCCATTTAATTGCTCAAAAAAGATCAACTAGTTTTAGAAATTGATCAGCCATAGAAAAATTGCAATCAAGGCTTAAACTTTTGCAGGGTCACGCACGATTTTTGGCACCCCATTTGTGGGATATTTGCAAAAAATGTTTACCACCTGAAAGTTCTGTAGATCCATAAAAAAAGATCAGCTGTTTTTTGATGATTTTTTAAAGTTTCTTTTTTCAAGGCCATGTACGAATTTTGGCACCTAATTGGGGAAATTTAAAAAGTATTAATATGCCAATTTAAAGTATAACGACCATAAGGGTGTTAACACACCCTAAACTTTACAGCTTTATTGATTACATTTTTTAAAAAGATATCCATAAAAAGTACTAAGAATATAAAAGGGATCGTGAGCTTTTAATGAATTTCGACTAACTATTTTGTTCTAAATATTTCATATTTCAATTTAAACAAAATAAAATTTATTATGAAAAATAAACCTTCACTATTATGTCAGCATCCCATTTGAATTATTGACGAACAAGGTTTTGGATGACCAAATTAAACGCGAAAGTATCTTTTGGTCCCACAATGATGTTGTTCCAATGATATTCATAAAGTCTTTAACTCTTGCTGTGAGCGTTCTAATAAAAAAGTTATAACATCTTACCACACAAGATCCAGATATGGATATGTCAACTTGGGCATATCAGAAGAAGCAATTCTTAAATTGACATGCCTTAATGCAGTTTTACCAAAAAATACGAATATATTGGTCACTATATATGTCATGGGAATTCGCTTACCTGAAACGAGAGAAATAAATACATTTTTAAGTTAATTCGAATTTTTATATAAAATATTTATATTTATTCTTAGTTGAGTAAGTTTATCCAACAAATACAAAAGCCAATGAAAATCAATTTTTAAATTTAATTCAAGCAGAAAAAATAATATTATAGAGTTGATGTCCATTTATAAAATAAAACAAATCTTCCATAACGATTGATCAGTTATTCATTTAAATGTCACGTGCATATTTGCTTTATTATATCAGAACTTAGATAGAGTCTACAGATCATTATTCTGATAGCAACATCATTAGGACTGAACAAATGACACTCCAACCAACTGCAAGTATAGTCTCTGTGCGGTTTTAGAATTGGAAAATTGGAACACATTGCATTTATAGAGGAATTAGCATTGCCATGAAAATTAAAGTGAACATTTTTTCGAAAGCTGACTTGAATGAGTTAGTCACGAAAAGTACATTTTAGTTATTGGTGTTCATGGCAAAAGGTATTTTTCGTTTCATAATTTTTTTTTTTCTGAGGAATTTGTTCGTAACAGATTGACGAGCTGTAGCTAATTTAATGGCGCCGCAGTTTATTCTTTAGAAATGATATTCGGTGTTTTTGAATATACAGGGTGATTTGCATAAGATGCATTAGAACATTAATGCGAGCAGGTTGGGTCCAGACAAAAAAAAAAAAAAGAAAACTTAAATGAGGGGTTTATTTGTGTCTATTTTTTTAAAATATAATATCGACTTTAAATAGAAAACTATAGATATTTAATAAGCGTTTATGTTCTTTTAGTGCCAGAAGTTCGTTTTCTAATTTTTTTTTAACTCAAGTTAAAAAGTTATTTTTCTTGTTCGAATGATTCTTGAAAAAAATATATCTTGAAAAAAAAAAATAAATTGATTATATTTTGAACATTTACGATATTAAGTACCATTCTGGTGTAAATAATTGTAAGTCAAAAACAAGATGGTTTTGTGACATTTTTAAGTTTCCGAATTAGCGGCGTATTTTAAGAAAAGTTAAAAACATCAAGTCTTAAGAACCACGAAAAGTAACATAATTATGGTTGTATGTGTTTTAATTAAAAAAAATACTGCTTTTTTTTAAGATTTGTTTTTTAGTTCATTAACCCTATACAACCCCGGTCCGAACATAACCTACGGGAACACAAAAATATAAGCTTTTTGCTTGCCGTTTGCCTATACGAATGGGTTTCATTAAATAAATAAAATCAACTTTTCGTACATATAACTTTCCTAATGAAAAAAAAACCTTTTATAAAAAGTGTATTCATCAGTTTAGGACTGATATAAAATCGTAGGGTTCGGACACTAGTCAAGGACTTAAAGATAAAATAAAATGCACGAACAGATAAGATAACAATTTGTTTTAATAGTTAGAGCCATAAGCAAATATGAATTTATATATAACTAATGACCCGTTTTTGAGATTTCAAATTATTAAAAAAAAAAGATTTCTTTTTCATAAATTCAAAAAGTTTTAATATGCGATATTTTTAATAAACTCTTTAGAATCTATATAAATCAATTGCTGTTTGTTTGTCTCGCTAAAACTCGAGAATTGCTAGACCGATTTTGCTAATTTTGATCTTGAAATATTTTTGGAAGTTCATTGAAGGTTTAAACGGTGAGAAAAATAAATAATAAGTAACGCAAACTACTAAAAACGACAATTTAATTTTCCAATACTAAATGTTCCTAGCTGTGAAACATTTGAAGTCTTTACACTACAATACGATACTGAAGTACTGGCCGAAACAGTTCGTTCAAATGTTTCGCAATTGAATTAACACCAAAGAATTGCGTACGATACTTTCATGGAAGCTGTGAACAGTGGATCTGCTGGAACACTTACTTCCTTGATGCTCCCGGGGGATTGGAAAAACGTAACTAATTTCATTGCTGTTGGCAAAGATCAGATCGCAAAATGAAGTACCCCTAGCATTGGCTTCATTTGGAATAGCTGCAACATTGTTAGAAGGTGGACGAACCGCACTTTCTGACTTGAAATTATCACTAAGTATACAAATCAACGAAGCACCAGTTTGCAACAACGTCAATGGCGAAGATTCTACAGATCTTAAAAGATCTTCGTGAATGGTTTTTTGGGAAACCACAGAAGTCCAAACTATCGTCATTTGATTGAAAAAATGATGCTATGCGTCCCATGCTATTGGTGAGTATTTAGCAGATAAGTGTTTCAAAAACAAAGATTCCACCAGGACCTTGCAATCATTTAAAAGAGGTATGAGGGCTTTTGGGATCAAGGGATGATGAGTGACTACTGCTGGATTCAACGCCACATAAAAGAAGAAATGTAAGCAATGCATCATATTTTCAATAAAAATTATGAAAAAAAAGAAAAAAACTGAAATGGTCTGCCTTCACGTACTGTTTCATAACTTCCACATTTATTATTCGATTTCATTGATCTTGTGCGCTTTAGCTTTGTAAAAAGAATATCTTCCACGTGAGATCTTAAAAGTATTTTTAATATTTTTTTCTATTCTTACGGAATGACTTAAAACAAGCGATTTTCAAAAAACGGCGAAAAATTGTGTTTTTTGAAGCTTTGAACGGCTTTTTCTTGATGATTGTTGGATGATTTACGCAAGTCGTATACTGTTGGAAAGACAAACAAAATATCTGTTCAAAAATATAAAGTATATGGGGCATTTCACGTGAAGCGGACAACGAAAAAAGTGATGGGTGTTGAAATTCATTCATCTTTGTGTTATTTATACTTCATTTGAATCTAAAAATACATTTAGAAGGATTTTGAATTTTGAGGTCTGGTACTCCAGTTATGGGCTTGTAAACTTTCGACAAGCAATGTGTAATGGTTTTTAAGAAAAATGTTGATAAATTAAAAGAAGCAATATAAAAATAATTTTAATAGTTGAATATATGGTAAAACAGATGTTCTTTTTATTTATGAAATCTAAACCGGAAAAGAAATTTTTTTTATATAGAAAACCGGAAGTTAACATTTCAAATAAAATTTTGGTAAACTTGGCCCATTTTTATATTTTTTTTTTATGTCTCAAAATAAAGCCCATATATTAGAGAAAATACATGCCAAGTTTCAGAGTGGGATACCCATACGTTTAGAAGATACATAATTTTTAGTGCGTTTACCTCGTGCAAAAAACAGATTTATTATACCTATAGAAAACCGGATGTTGGCGATTCAATTTTAATTTTAAGTAGCTTAGACCATTTTGATATTTTTTTTTCTTTTCTTTTATTGTTCTTTATATAATAAAGATTCCAAATACCAAGTTTGAAGATGGGATCTCCATCCATTTAGAAGTTAAATATTTTTTAGTGCTAAGGTGGCAACTTCGTGTCATGCGATAAGCCCCTCTTGGTCTAGCTTTCTTGCCTTCTCATAGTATGAAGAGACGCCATCTGTTAGGAGTGTAACTTAAATGCTAGAAAAAGAAAGATATAATATGCGGCAACGTTACAATAAGTTGTACTGTATGTTTTTTTGATTTAAGTTCTTGCTATAAATGAATACAACTTTTAGTTAGTTCGCACTTGAATTTAAGTTTAATAATAAATAACACAGACCCACAAAAAAAAACTTCTTTGACTCTGGGATGTGAACATGTGTCTCATAGGTTTTTCGGGTCGCTGATTTCAAATCCGGGGTCCGTTTGACTCCATCAGGTCAGGTTTAAGGGCATTTGAAGGTCAAATCGCTAAATATTCGTTTACAAATCTGAAAACCTATATATATATATGTTTTTGGCATCGCTGAATTCGAATTTTGGCTTTTTTTGACCCCAACATGTCAAGGTCAAACGAAGGTCAAGCGTCTGCAATCTAACGATATGATATTTTTGACCCCAGATTCTGTGTTGACTTTTTTTTACCGACCTCTGTCATGTAGCGGTCATCCAAAATAAGACTCGTTTTTTTTAGATTTTGGCCTATGTATTGGCTGTGAATTGGTTACTTCTGAAGTTATATGGATACCTTCAAATGACCTAGAGTCTGCAAAATGGTATTAAACACACCTTATATTCGGATTCAGTGACTCCAAAAACATAAGAGTCAACTGGTTCGAGAGCCCAAATCCCGATTTACTGTCGATACATCAGCCGAGAGATCCAAAAGGAGTATTTGACCTTGGAATATTTTCCAGAGGTCATTCCAAACAACAGATCTAGATGAATTTAGATGTAAAATTTTACGTTCTTTCAGAATCTGGGGTCAAAAATATCATATCGTTAGATTGCAGACGCTTGACCTTCGTTTGACCTTGACATGTTGGGGTCAAAAAAAGCCAAAATTCGAATTCAGCGATGCCAAAAACATATATATATATAGGTTTTCAGATTTGTAAACGAATATTTAGCGATTTGACCTTCAAATGCCCTTAAACCTGACCTGATGGAGTCAAACGGACCCCGGATTTGAAATCAGCGACCCGAAAAACCTATGAGACACATGTTCACATCCCAGAGTCAGAGAAGTTTTTTTTTTGTGGGTCTGTGTTATTTATTATTAAACTTAAATTCAAGTGCGAACTAACTAAAAGTTGTATTCATTTATAGCAAGAACTTAAATCAAAAAAACATACAGTACAACTTATTGTAACGTTGCCGCATATTATATCTTTCTTTTTCTAGCATTTAAGTTACACTCCTAACAGATGGCGTCTCTTCATACTATGAGAAGGCAAGAAAGCTAGACCAAGAGGGGCTTATCGCATGACACGAAGTTGCCACCTTAGCACTAAAAAATATTTAACTTCTAAATGGATGGAGATCCCATCTTCAAACTTGGTATTTGGAATCTTTATTATATAAAGAACAATAAAAGAAAAGAAAAAAAAATATCAAAATGGTCTAAGCTACTTAAAATTAAAATTGAATCGCCAACATCCGGTTTTCTATAGGTATAATAAATCTGTTTTTTGCACGAGGTAAACGCACTAAAAATTATGTATCTTCTAAACGTATGGGTATCCCACTCTGAAACTTGGCATGTATTTTCTCTAATATATGGGCTTTATTTTGAGACATAAAAAAAAAATATAAAAATGGGCCAAGTTTACCAAAATTTTATTTGAAATGTTAACTTCCGGTTTTCTATATAAAAAAAATTTCTTTTCCGGTTTAGATTTCATAAATAAAAAGAACATCTGTTTTACCATATATTCAACTATTAAAATTATTTTTATATTGCTTCTTTTAATTTATCAACATTTTTCTTAAAAACCATTACACATTGCTTGTCGAAAGTTTACAAGCCCATAACTGGAGTACCAGACCTCAAAATTCAAAATCCTTCTAAATGTATTTTTAGATTCAAATGAAGTATAAATAACACAAAGATGAATGAATTTCAACACCCATCACTTTTTTCGTTGTCCGCTTCACGTGAAATGCCCCATATGTTAATTAGTTCGACCGTTTTTTAGAATTAGGCTTATACATGGAAAAGGAGCAGAAAAACACGTTTTTTGGTCATATCTCGAAAACGCTTCTTCGGAAAAATAAATGATTGCCATTTTCGTGTTCAGAGAGCCAAAATTAATCTAGAAAATACTTTTTTTTTTTAGGTACTCGCCAAAAACCGAAAATTTGTAAACTAGTGTTATCAGTAATATTTTAATTCCAAATCTTTTTTTTAATGAATTTATTGATTGTAAAAATTAAGCGAAACATTAAAATTGTCATCAAAATTCTAGGCGCCGTTTTTGTACTGTGGGTACTTTTATTTTTAGATTAATTTGGTTTCCTACAACTTGTAGATAATGTCAAGCAAACTGTTAATTTTCAACTTTCAAAAAAATCTATCATGTAGTTTTCGAAATATTGAATTTTTTTTTTAAATCCAAAAATTCAACTTTTAAAACAAAATACACTATTGATTCAACTTTTTATGAGCTTTTAAATAAAAAGAAACATCAAAATCCGTTTAACATTTCTTGAGAAAATCGTACCAAGTACCATTAATAAAAATTTTTTTTGGAAAATTGTTTTCAATTATTATCTTTATCAGGAATCAGTTTTGAGAAAAAAATATTTTCTAAGATTTCAAAAAAAGGTAAAAATTTATTTTTTATTTTTTGAAAAATAGGGGGAACATTTTAAAAATGACATCAACCAAGTTAAAAGAAAATCGGCCGAGTCTGCTGTAGTCGAGAGAATTGTGAGACCTACTTTTTTGCTTTTTTTAGTCTTTCTTATCATCGTAATATCAAGTCTAATTAAAATCTCGTGGTGGATTTTTTAAAAGTAAAAAAAGTACAACCATACATACATATTATATGTTGCAAGTAAAAATTCAGACATGAGTTGGAGGGTTAAGACTGGTTTTTAAAGCGAAAAACTCACTGAATTTTAATTTGTTTATTGTAAAATACCTAACAGTATGTCCAAAGTATTTTTGCATCAAGGAATTTACTGTATTTAAATTCTTATTGTCCATGAATGTCTAATATTTAGGTTCTTACTGTCCATGAATGTCTTAAGCAAACAATTTGAATAAAACTTTTTTAAAAGTGGGCGTGTCGATGGGTGGAACTTATTTTTGGTGATAATTAAGTTAAAAGCTATCATTTATTCTTTATATATTTATTGCAGTACCCTATCGCCTGCCAGCTCAAAACACAACCAAATTTTTTTTTCTCGGGGATGTGAAAAATCTTTTAATAGTGCATCTCATCCTCGCCGGATGACTCGACAGAAAAGTGTATGTCAAAATGATTGAGATTCACTAGCCCTTGGTGGTTCATGAACCGTTGCGCCCCAAACGTATTTATTTCCTAAATGTTTGTATAATTAGCACATTACTTAAATTTGATTTAAATGTTGTATTAAATATATATATTTTTTTATAATTAGCACACACTCAAAGGTTTTTTGTATACCCTTAATATGCCAGAGACACAGTGAGAGCATTAGGAAAAAAGGGAGGGGTTAGAAAGGAAGTGTCGGTGTACATTGGTTTTGAATTCTTGAACATTGCAATGACTGGGAAAGACAGAGCGTGGTAAAGAATTCCACATTCGCGTAGTACGGCTAAAAAACGAATCTCTGTACTTCACTTAAATATATTTAAATTTCCGTAAGGTTACTGGGGCGTATACGTAATTTATTTAATTATATTTTGTAAAAAAAATTTCTATGAGTCCATATTTTTGACGATTGCTTTTCAGAGGTTTTATAAATGTTTTAAATATTTATTAGTTTAATCTCGTTAAGTCCTTAAAGGATTATAGCCAAATTCAAAAACTTCACCCTCGAGAAAAAAAAAATCTCTATATATTTTTTTTACTGCATGTTCGAAATTGTTTACTATAATGATGTAATAATAATATTTAATTTTCTATATGTAATGAAACTATGTACATACATAGTTTGATAATTATTGTTTTTATAAAAAGGTGCTTTATTTAAGCTGCATTGAAAATTTCAAATAGGTATCCACGGCGTATACGCAATTTATCTCTTAATATAATATTTTTTTGTTTGTATAAATGAAGGCCTGCAAGTCCCTACTTCTTATAGTGTTTACTTTTAAACGGTGTTATTAATAAATGATGGAGGCATGTATTTGTGTTAACAACTAAAAGAAATATTTGCGAAAACATGGCTCCTCTGGAAAAAGCCCATACATCACACTGGAGATTAAAGTGTAATTAATTAATTAATTACAACTCACTCGGTTTCAAGCAACCCCCCATGAACACAAAGCCTGTCAGCTTCAATAAATTTAAATGAGAACAAAATTATGCATCGAGTAGAATATAAATTTATCTCAGGTATTTCCCACTGCATGGCATGCGGTCATCGCGGATCGGATATTCGTCCCAGTGATATGGCGATACGCCTCTCAATATCAATTCCATATCAATATCAATTTAAAAAAATATGCATTCTTATTAACAACAATTGTTGTGTTGTTGTTGTTTTCAATAGTATACGTTAAAAAAAAACTTACCTTACAGTCGTCACATGATGTGATGTGTGAGTTCGGGTCTCTTTGTGTCGCGTCGAATAACTTACGACAGTCACATGACGTGTGGCGGTTCGCACGACACGTCGCACACGACTGCGTCCATCGCCGACCACAACAACAATCGGTGGTGGTTTTTCGTTTCCATATTGAAGAAAGGATTCAGAATTTGATTTGTCAATTAATTCCATTTCGGACATTATGAATTATGTATTACTTTTTATTTTATTTTTTTTTCGATCAATATCTTCGAATTTATTTCGTTTTGGGGTTATTTACAATTTTTTTTAATTTTTTAATTTAAATTTTGATTAATTTGTTTTTCTTTGGTTTCGTGTTGCAGGTTTTGATTTTTGTTTAAGCAATTTTCATTGTCTGCTGTTTCACTTTAAAATAATTTTCGAAAGTTCACATTTTTATTCGTTGAATATTTTTCTTGTTGTTGTATATTCAGTTTCAAGTTCAATTAAATAAAGTTTATCCATTTTTTAAGCTATGGAATAGCTCTCCTTGTAATCTGGCCAAAAGAGTTTCATTTTTGATCTGAAAGAGGAATAGAGATTAGCCTTGGAAGTCGTCAGTCTGGGATTAAGCTCCAGACAAACAACAAAGCTGATCTTCTGTTCACAATCAATTGGCGTGCATTATTTGAATATTCATGACTCAACGAAGCAGAAGCACATCAGTCAGTAGTTAGTAGTCAGTCGTACCTACACACGATACAGTCGCATGAGTCAGTCAACCTCACATCATTATTTTAGTTGCAATTATTCTGTTAAACGAAAAAAATATTTTTATATGGTGATCATGCGAACAAGTTGCTGTTAATATTATTGTTTTTTGTTTTTGTATATTCAAGCGCGGAGGATGTGTGTATGAATGTGTTTTATGATGAGAACAAAAATGCATCATCACAGTATGTGGGGCAAGCAAGGAAGATAATGACTAAAAATGTTTTAAGCTCCGCAAACTTTTTGCATCAAACCTGCATCAAAGTCAGGTTCTTCACTGAAAATTTTGACTTTTAATAGACTTAATTTAAAAATCACTTTTAATAAAAAATGATAATGAAAATAAAAACAAGATAAAATTCCTTGTGTAAGTGTTTTTATCTATGTAATTTAGACCTGCCTTGATAACAATTGCCAAGTCGTTGGAAACCTTAGCATTTTACAATTGTTTGAAGATACAAATTTCACTCCAAGGAAATTTTAGTGCACGTGATAGGTAACACAAATCAAATGAACGACTTAGTCGCACTAACTTGCTCTTATGTTTAAGAGGCTTAGAATTTTAAAAATCAATGTTAGGAGTGTACTTAAGCATAAAAATGGAGCTTAAAACAGAAAGCCATGTGATTTCTAAGCAAATAAAAATAAAAATTATATTTTTTTAAATAAGTTTTCATATACAAAATTCTTAAAACATTTTTCATTAAATTTTTATTCAAAATCGATAGAGCCTTTTTCGAGACAAATAAGATTTTGCATAACGGCTGTAAAGCTAAAAACTTCAATTTCTCCTCTAAGGAATCACCGTGGACCCTTAAATATCAAGTTTGAAGAAAATACCTCCAGTAGCTTAGGCGAGTTAAATTTGTATCCAAATGCAGAACTTGCCTTATGATATAATAATGACAGAAATCAGCTGTATCGTTTTTGAGAAAATCTTTATATCTTTATTCTTGATTTAAAGATTTAAAATGTTAAAACTTCAAGAATTTATATTGTTGGCTCAAGAACTTTCATTCTTGATTTAAAGATTAAAAATGTTAAAACTTCAAGAATTTATATTGTTGGCTCAAGAACTTTTATTCTTGATTTAAAGATTTAAAATGTTAAAACTTCAAGAATTTATACTGTTGGCTCAAGAACTTTTATTCTTGGTTTAAAGATTTAAAATGTTAAAACTTCAAGAATTTATATTGTTGGCTCAAGAACTTTTATTCTTGGTTTGAAGATTTAAAATGTTAAAACTTCAAGAATTTATATTGTTGGCTCAAGAACTTTCATTCTTGATTTAAAGATTTAAAATGTTAAAACTTCAAGAATTTATATTGTTGGCTCAAGAACTTTTATTCTTGACTTAAAGATTTAAAATGTTAAAACTTCAAGAATTTATATTGTTGGCTCAAGAACTTTTATTCTTCGTTTGAAGATTTAAAATGTTAAAACTTCAAGAATTTATATTGTTGGCTCAAGAACTTTTATTCTTGGTTTGAAGATTTAAAATGTTAAAACTTCAAGAATTTATATTGTTGACTCAAGAACTTTCGTTCTTGATTTAAAGATTTAAAATGTTAAAACTTCAAGAATTTATATTTTGGCTCAAGAACTTTCATTCTTGATTTAAAGATTTAAAATGTTAAAACTTCAAGAATTTATATTATTGGCTCAAGAACTTTTATTCTTGATTTAAAGATTTAAAATGTTAAAACTTCAAGAATTTATATTGTTGGCTCAAGAACTTTCGTTCTTGATTTAAAGATTTAAAATGTTAAAACTTCAAGAATTTATATTGTTGACTCAAGAACTTTCGTTCTTGATTTAAAGATTTAAAATGTTAAAACTTCAAGAATTTATATTGTTGACTCAAGAACTTTCATTCTTGATTTAAAGATTTAAAATGTTAAAACTTCAAGAATTTATATTGTTGGCTCAAGAACTTTCATTCTTGATTTAAAGATTTAAAATGTTAAAACTTCAAGAATTTATATTGTTGGCTCAAGAACTTTCATTCTTGATTTAAAGATTTAAAATGTTAAAACTTCAAGAATTTATATTGTTGGCTCAAGAACTTTTATTCTTGACTTAAAGATTTAAAATGTTAAAACTTCAAGAATTTATATTGTTGGCTCAAGAACTTTTATTCTTCGTTTAAAGATTTAAAATGTTAAAACTTCAAGAATTTATATTGTTGGCTCAAGAACTTTTATTCTTGATTTAAAGATTTAAAATGTTAAAACTTCAAGAATTTATATTATTGGCTCAAGAACTTTCATTCTTGATTTAAAGATTTAAAATGTTAAAACTTCAAAAATTTATATTATGTTAAAACTTCAAGAATTTATATTGTTGGCTCAAGAACTTTTATTCTTGACTTAAAGATTTAAAATGTTAAAACTTCAAGAATTTATATTGTTGGCTCAAGAACTTTTATTCTTCGTTTAAAGATTTAAAATGTTAAAACTTCAAGAATTTATATTGTTGGCTCAAGAACTTTTATTCTTGATTTAAAGATTTAAAATGTTAAAACTTCAAGAATTTATATTATTGGCTCAAGAACTTTCATTCTTGATTTAAAGATTTAAAATGTTAAAACTTCAAGAATTTATATTGTTGGCTCAAGAACTTTCATTCTTGATTTAAAGATTTAAAATGTTAAAACTTCAAGAATTTATAGTTGGCTCAAGAACTTTTATTCTTGATTTAAAGATTTAAAATGTTAAAACTTCAAGAATTTATATTGTTGGCTCAAGAACTTTCATTCTTGATTTAAAGATTTAAAATGTTAAAACTTCAAGAATTTATATTGTTGGCTCAAGAACTTTTATTCTTGACTTAAAGATTTAAAATGTTAAAACTTCAAGAATTTATATTGTTGGCTCAAGAACTTTTATTCTTGGTTTAAAGATTTAAAATGTTAAAACTTCAAGAATTTATATTGTTGGCTCAAGAACTTTTATTCTTGATTTAAAGATTTAAAATGTTAAAACTTCAAGAATTTATTCTGTTGGCTCAAGAACTTTTATTCTTGGTTTAAAGATTTAAAATGTTAAAACTTCAAGAATTTATACTGTTGACTCAAGAACTTTTATTCTTGATTTAAAGATTTAAAATGTTAAAACTTCAAGAATTTATATTGTTGGCTCAAGAACTTTTATTCTTGATTTAAAGATTTAAAATGTTAAAACTTCAAGAATTTATATCGTTGGCTCAAGAACTTTCATTCTTGATTTAAAGATTTAAAATGTTAAAACTTCAAGAATTTATATTGTTGGCTCAAGAACTTTTATTCTTGGTTTAAAGATTTAAAATGTCAAAACTTCAAGAATTTATATTGTTGGCTCAAGAACTTTTATTCTTGATTTAAAGATTTAAAATTTTAAAACTTAAGAATTTATACTGTTGGATCAAGAACTTTTATTCTTGATTTAAAGATTTAAAATGTTAAAACTTCAAGAATTTATATTGTTGGCTCAAGAACTTTTATTCTTGATTTAAAGATTTAAAATGTTAAAACTTCAAGAATTTATATTGTTGGCTCAAGAACTTTCATTCTTGATTTAAAGATTTAAAATGTTAAAACTTCAAGAATTTTTATTGTTGGCTCAAGAACTTTTATTCTTGATTTAAAGATTTAAAATGTTAAAACTTCAAGAATTTATGTTGTTGACTCAAGAACTTTCATTCTTGATTTAAAGATTTAAAATGTTAAAACTTCAAGAATTTATATTGTTGGCTCAAGAACTTTCATTCTTGATTTAAAGATTTAAAACTTCAAGAATTTATATTGTTGGCTCAAGAACTTTTATTCTTGATTTAAAGATTTAAAATGTTAAAACTTCAAGAATTTATATTGTTGGCTCAAGAACTTTTATTCTTGATTTAAAGATTTAAAATGTTAAAACTTCAAGAATTTATATTGTTGGCTCAAGAACTTTTATTCTTGGTTTAAAGATTTAAAATGTTAAAACTTCAAGAATTTATATTGTTGGCTCAAGAACTTTTATTCTTGATTTAAAGATTTAAAATGTTAAAACTTCAAGAATTTGTACTGTTGGCTCAAGAACTTTTATTCTTGATTTAAAGATTTAAAATGTTAAACCTTCAAGAATTTGTACTGTTGGCTCAAGAACTTTTATTCTTGGTTTAAAGATTTAAAATGTTAAAACTTCAAGAATTTATATAGTTGGCTCAAGAACTTTCATTCTTGATTTAAAGATTTAAAATGTTAAAACTTCAAGAATTTATATTGTTGGCTCAAGAACTTTCATTCTTGATTTAAAGATTTAAAATGTTAAAACTTCAAGAATTTATATTGTTGGCTCAAGAACTTTCATTCTTGATTTAAAGATTTAAAATGTTAAAACTTCAAGAATTTATATTGTTGGCTCAAGAACTTTTATTCTTTTTTTAAAGATTTAAAATGTTAAAACTTCAAGAATTTATATTGTTGGCTCAAGAACTTTCATTCTTGATTTAAAGATTTAAAATGTTAAAACTTCAAGAATTTATATTGTTGACTCAAGAACTTTCATTCTTGATTTAAAGATTTAAAATGTTAAAACATCAAGAATTTATATTGTTGGCTCAAGAACTTTTATTCTTGGTTTAAAGATTTAAAATGTTAAAACTTCAAGAATTTATACTGTTGACTCAAGAACTTTTATTCTTGATTTAAAGTTTTAAAATGTTAAACCTTCAAGAATTTGTACTGTTGGCTCAAGAACTTTTATTCTTGATTTAAAGATTTAAAATGTTAAAACTTCAAGAATTTATATTGTTGGCTCAAGAACTTTTATTCTTGGTTTAAAGATTTAAAATGTTAAAACTTCAAGAATTTATACTGTTGACTCAAGAACTTTTATTCTTGATTTAAAGATTTAAAATGTTAAAACTTCAAGAATTTATACTGTTGACTCAAGAACTTTTATTCTTGATTTAAAGATTTAAAATGTTAAAACTTCAAGAATTTATATTGTTGGCTCAAGAACTTTTATTCTTGGTTTAAAGATTTAAAATGTTAAAACTTCAAGAATTTATACTGTTGGCTCAAGAACTTTTATTCTTGGTTTAAAGATTTAAAATGTTAAACCTTCAAGAATTTATATTGTTGGCTCAAGAACTTTTATTCTTGATTTAAAGATTTAAAATGTTAAAACTTCAAGAATTTATATTGTTGGCTCAAGAACTTTTATTCTTGGTTTAAAGATTTAAAATGTTAAAACTTCAAGAATTTATACTGTTGACTCAAGAACTTTTATTCTTGATTTAAAGATTTAAAATGTTAAACCTTCAAGAATTTGTACTGTTGGCTCAAGAACTTTTATTCTTGATTTAAAGATTTAAAATGTTAAACCTTCAAGAATTTGTACTGTTGGCTCAAGAACTTTTATTCTTGATTTAAAGATTTAAAATGTTAAAACTTCAAGAATTTATACTGTTGGCTCAAGAACTTTTATTCTTGGTTTAAAGATTTAAAATGTTAAACCTTCAAGAATTTATATTGTTGGCTCAAGAACTTTTATTCTTGATTTAAAGATTTAAAATGTTAAAACTTCAAGAATTTATATTGTTGGCTCAAGAACTTTTATTCTTGGTTTAAAGATTTAAAATGTTAAAACTTCAAGAATTTATACTGTTGACTCAAGAACTTTTATTCTTGATTTAAAGATTTAAAATGTTAAACCTTCAAGAATTTGTACTGTTGGCTCAAGAACTTTTATTCTTGATTTAAAGATTTAAAATGTTAAACCTTCAAGAATTTGTACTGTTGGCTCAAGAACTTTTATTCTTGATTTAAAGATTTAAAATGTTAAACCTTCAAGAATTTGTACTGTTGGCTCAAGAACTTTTATTCTTGATTTAAAGATTTAAAATGTTAAAACTTCAAGAATTTATACTGTTGGCTCAAGAACTTTTATTCTTGATTTAAAGATTTAAAATGTTAAAACTTCAAGAATTTATATTGTTGGCTCAAGAACTTTTATTCTTGGTTTAAAGATTTAAAATGTTAAAACTTCAAGAATTTATATTGTTGGCTCAAGAACTTTTATTCTTGGTTTAAAGATTTAAAATGTTAAAACTTCAAGAATTTATACTGTTGACTCAAGAACTTTTATTCTTGATTTAAAGATTTAAAATGTTAAAACTTCAAGAATTTATATTGTTGGGTCAAGAACTTTTATTCTTGATTTAAAGATTTAAAATGTTAAAACTTCAAGAATTTATATTGTAGGCTCAAGAACTTTTATTCTTGATTTAAAGATTTAAAATGTGAAAACTTCAAGAATTTATATTGTTGTTAAAATAGCTCAGCAATTAAAATTGAACGGCAAAATACGAAAATACTTAAAATTTCAAGAGCAAAAATTATTGCGGAAAAGATGCATTGTTAACAAAAATTGAAAATTTATTTGTTGGACTTTTAAAACTACAGATTGTTGACCCAAAAAAAAAATTGTCAATGAAAATGAAATTGTTTTCTCAAATATTAAAAAGGTGAGATTTCTGTAAACGGAAATTGATGTTGAGAAAAACTACCACATATTATACTTATATGTTAAGTAATAGAAATATATTAAAACAAGCGTTTTTTTATTGATTTATTAATTTTTTATTTTTACTTTGTGACTTTTTTAACGTTGGATAAAATAGGTATTTCAGTTTATCAAAAGCAAAACATCGTCATACCAAGTATGTGAAGAGTAATCTTTCCAAGAAATTTCAGTTGATTGAAGAAGTGCTCTCAGTTTAAATGAAATGTTTAAACTATTTGAAACAACTTCTGAATCAGTCTTAAATTATGTTGTACATAAGTTTTTTTCTGAAAATATTGTCAAAACTGTAGTCTAACTCTCCAAACTATATGATTTTATTGGAAACAAGAATGTCACCGCTATTTACTGCAACTTTAAAATTTCACACTGATTATGTAAATATTCGAAAACTTTATTCTACAAAAACTGGCTCCTTTTGATAAGAAGATAAGACTCCTTAGCGTTTAGGGAAAACAATTGTATATGTTGACTAAACGAAAAACTGTGAGTTTAAAAGAAAGCGAAGTCATCTCGTTTTAGAAATTTTTATTACAACTTAGCTGACAACAATTATCTCTGCGATGAAAATCGTTTTTTTTTTCGATCTATGCACCGTTTTTTAATTCTAAAATCCCACTACTTGATTTTTATGGCCTCTCAAAGTGAAATAAAAAATCTACATGATTCTTTTTAAGACAATCTAGGTTATTTAAATTGGTTTACCGTTGAACTGACAGCACATGTTTGTGTTATATAAATTATTCAAATATAATTTTAAAATTAATTCTGGTGTACCTCAGGAGAGCCATCTTGGTCCCTTGCTGTTTGTTTTATTCAAAAACGATCTTCCTTCTACATCATTCAATGGAATTCATTTATGCTAAAAAATTAAAAACCTCATACATTTAAAACGAATCTTCATTGATACCAAAATAAAAAATTACCTATCTA
The DNA here is from genome assembly GCA_963931855.1 of Philhelius festivus. Classification (NCBI taxonomy): domain Eukaryota; kingdom Metazoa; phylum Arthropoda; class Insecta; order Diptera; family Syrphidae; genus Philhelius; species Philhelius festivus. The sequence continues at coordinate 81,418,145 of OZ007557.1, forward strand.
AACTTAATTCCAAGACTTGAGAACAGGAACATTATTTTCTTGCAATTCCTACTGTAAAATCAAGATTACTAAACTTAGTGTAAAGCCTTGAATTCACATTGAACAGCAGAAGCACTACCAACAACAACAACAAAAGCGACCAGGGAGGGAAGCTTCAATCTAAAACAATTGAGCAAAGTCATAAATTTAAAGCTCATCACTAAATTTTCCCCCATTCTCGTTCATTGCCGCCATATTATTTATACAACGATTACGATTGAATCTATCATGACCGTCAATTTTAATTCGGATTTATTTATTGACTCTCACATGAGAATCTTGAGATTTTCATTCACACATAATCAAAATTTATTTCTATCAAATTTATCAGATATAAACTTCTAAATTCGAATTTCAAATTCAGTTCATGTCAAATCATTTTAAATAGGTCTCTCACGGTCTTTGGCGGTGTTGCTATAGAGACTGGCACACTATTTCATATCAAATCACACATTTTGTCCATTGCTCTTTCACACTGTGAAAATACGAGTGTGTTTGGTTCAAGAAATGACTGTCATTTTGACAGTTCGAATGACATTTGATGTAAAGTGACTTGCAAATTAGATTCTTGCATTTCTGCAGCCGGTATAGCAACTTAAACTTAATTTTCTTCGGTCTGACTTTCTGACTGAATATACGTGTGTGTGTCTCTGTGTTCCGTTAAAAGTTTTTGAATTAATTCTGCATGCAGCCAAATGCAGATACTTTAAATGCAACATAACTCGGTTAGTTAGCATACATTCTGAATACATAGTGTCCTAGATACTTTTTGTATCTTTTTTTATTTATTTATTTTTTGCACAGATCATGGTCATGACTTGGGCACAAAATAAAGGGAAATGTCTGATTATACAATTTGCATGCTTCTTTAAATGAATTTAGTTTTTATTTTTCGTATTTGCGACCATCTTTAGATAGATAAGAGGTCGTTTGACAGTATGGTACCAACGAAGTACAGTATCGCATAAATCTGCATTAAGCTTTCACCGTCTGCGTACGAAAAACAGAATTGGATAACAATTTGATTATGCGATTGGGGAACTAAACACCAGCAGCAGAGAATTGGAAAAAAGATACAAAACTGCCATCACAAAAACCGGGTTAACACACACGTAATCGCTTCTAGCAAAAGATACATATATTCGCTCTGACCGGTAGTGGATGCCAGTTTGAATGCAAAATTGTAGACTACATTGGCACCTTTCTGTTGCATTTTTATCTAATCGCGCACAACTTTGATTGATGTATGATGTTTCTATCTTTTCCTCATACATCACTGGATGAATTTTGTCAGCGCATAAAAAAAATAAAAAAAATCGCAAACTTGTTGAAAGCATAAAAAAAGACACGATAATGTGTATTCAGCCCAACACAACAAAAAGAATGGAGGAAATTGATGTGGGAAAGTTGTATCTTAATAATTTAAATGTAACTAATGCTGATTATGTGATGTTAATAAAAGAATACACTTTTTGAATATTATGGAAATTGGCATTTTTAAAATATGAAAATTGCGAAAAAAATATAATTGTACCATTGTGTGTAGACTAGAAACGAAGTGTAAGGAAGACAACTTTCTCTGGCAGCTTCTTTCCAATCATGGATGAAATGAGGCACGCTCCTCTCTAGAGGATAGGATTTATTACAGATTCTTGATGAATGATGATTTACGATCATTTGTTATGAGAATATTCCAATTAGCATCGAGGAGGTTTCTTTTTTTTTTTAATCATGAAGAAGTTCGGAATGGAATACAAAATAGATGCTTATTTGTTGCTTGTCCTGGTTATATCAAGGTCAAAGTTAAATAACTAATTAGCTTTCCAAGCTGTTTTGGATAGTTTTAAGTCCGCAGTTTAGAAAATGAATGGTGTCCCTCAAGGTTCTGTTTTGTCTTCGACTCTTTTTTCCATTTCTATAAATGGTCATTTATGAATTCATATAAAAAATTTCAGTTTAATTGCAAAAATATGCATTTCATTTAACATTGAATTCTTAAATTCATCTCTTTTTTCTTAGATATTTAGTAAAAAAAAATAATTAAGATTTGACATTTGACAGCTCATTCGCAAAACACAGATAATATTGGGAACAAGTGGAGCCCGTCAAGAGTTGTAACGCTTTTTTTTATTTATTTTTTATTCATCTACGAGTTTTAAGCTCAGCAGATTACAATTCAATAAGTTAAAATTTAAAGCTGACTTATATAAACTATCATAGATACAGCAATTCATAAAAATAAGTTATTTACATCATTTTTAAATGTACATATCTCGGGAGCATGCCACATCAATATGACTAAGTATTTATTTTAATTGAACTCACTAACAAACCTTGAAATCGCTTCGTTCATACCATAATTGGTTCTGCACCTAGGCTGAAAAAGCAGGTGTCTTTTCCTCAGTGGTCTCATTGTAGCGTGTATGGAAAGTTAGGACAGCAAAGAACGATACTTAATTTGATAACAAGAAATATCTCGCTCAAAAACTAGATCACGAATTGTTCTATAAGGCTTGAGCGGCTGCAAACCCTAAAGCTTTCACCTGGCTTTAGAATTTGAATAAAAATTCCAGCGTATTTTATAAAAAAAACAAACCTCGTAAAGGGATTCTGAACATTTTTCAAATTTTGCAGTTTTTCTTCCATTTCATCAAATACTCGTAAATATTTAACTCTTCTTGAAATACATACTCGTATATAGCCTTAAAACTATCATCTAAGTGTAGGATTTCAAGTATAAATTTTTAAAATGAAAGAGAAGTTGTATATTTTTACCCCATTTCACTCTTTAAAAAAAAGAAGTTTCTAGAAATATCTGACCCTTAGATAGACCTCCAAGTCTTTATAACTTTCCAAACACACAAAGAATTAGTAAAATCGGAAACAATTTCTTCATTTAAAAATTGGTACAGAAAACTGTAGAAAAAAGTCAAAAGTAATAAAAATGAAATTTAATTTATTTAATTTCTATTTCAAAAACCCTATCTTCGCTCTGTGAATTTTTTGAAAAAAAAAACACATTTTTATACAAAAAAACTAAGAAAAACAGAAGTTCGAAGTTTAATCAAAATCGATAGAAATGTTTTCGAGAATATAATAAAAAAAAATGATCGCAACTACTCGTTCTAGATGAACAAAAAAAATTGAACAATTTCTCTAGAGAATAGTATATGTACGTAACAATGCTATTTATCAAATGTGAGGCGAATCAGTTCATCCGTTCAGGCACTAGCTCGATGGTTTCATAGGACGCATGTAGGAAGGGTATGACGAAACCCACTGCGTTCGATTGCTCCATCATTGTTCGATGTATGGTTGATTAAAACATCGAGATTTGTACAAACTATGTTGTATTATACTATCCCTATTCTAAAATATAATAACTAAATAAGAGGCTATTACGGCTCAATCCTTCCTATGTGCATGTTAGCAGAAACGGAGGGAACCTACAATTTTCCGTTGATTCCCAATGAGCAGCACTTTTGATGACAAGAGATACTCTTGGAGGATTTTCCACTTCGTCAGTACACCCCTGAAAAATATTTTTGCAGAGACTGAAAATTTAACTCCAGACCCTCTGCATAAAAGTCCAACGCGCTATTCTTTATGCCAAGGGGAAAAGTTAGGTTAGATTGAAGTGGCTGCCAGCATTTCAGTTCACATACTTAGTCCAGAGTTTGTTCATTGTGATACCATATGAATTCAAAGATTTTCTCCCTACTCGTTGAACCATTTGGAGCTCCGTATGAAACGAAAGAGACTGCAAATGTCTACATATATTAGATCACTAAGTTTTTCAAAGAAAAACTCTCCAAGATGGAGCCTACGTCTATGCGATAGAGCAGGGCATGTATATACATGGAAGATGAGGAACTGATTCTACCTCTTCCTCGTCCATACACCTTGTCAAAAAATCGTTTGATTAAACGCCAAACCTTAATGCGTGCTTGCCTATAAAATAGTTTCTACTTATGACACCAATTACGGAGCTGCTATGCAATCTTAAGAATATCAAACACAAAGAACTCTTCAGATCAAGCATTGGCCAGATCTGTTTTGTAATCAAACAGAGAGTTATATTATTCCATCATAGGTTTGTGCACTCTATAGCATCTTGTTTCAGCATAAGTTTACATGTGGCGATAGGTTTTACCTTTATTAGTCTTAACGGGTAATATAGGTAATGTTGTTCAATTTTTGCCGGATTCGTCTGCCTTACAGTTCCTTGTCCCTATGCCCGGCCTCAACACAGGTGAAATATGAACAGCAGTTAATTGCTGTTAAAGAGTTAGTAGAGATCGAGTTAAAAGATCTAATAGCCGATAAGATGCAGATATTAGTTGTTGATAGCACGTTTTCTTTGAGAAAGGACTTCTTTAATCGCCTGGAACACGCTACAATGATTAAGAACACGGAAAGAGAATCATCTTCCAAGAAATTCATATCCTCCCAGAAAGATCTTGAAGGAATGGTGACTTGAAAACTTTTTGCCGAACTGTAGCTTTGGGATAGTGTAATCAATGTGACTTGAAAGGAATCCGAGGGAGTTCATTAATTTGGAATGGCCAATTTCGTTATTAATCTATTGTGATTCAAACGGACGGCTGTGCTCGCCGACGTTTAAGTGTTGAAAATATCAAGGGTTGGCAGATGAAACAGAACTTCTAGAGTGGTAGATGGGGTCGTTCGTAGTGCTCCCCATATGCACAACCATGATGATCGTTGGACTTTGTTTAGCTTGTCACAACACCATACTGGTAGACCATAAGTAAGGATCGGTCTGATTCCCGAAGTGTATAAAGTAAGTAATGCGGGGTTGAAGGCCTAATTTGTTCTCAATAGATTTTTCGCACAACGAGAGTACCACTGTGGTCTTTTTGACTCTTTCTTGTATATTAGGTTTCTAGCTAATTTTTTTATCAAAATAAAAACGCAAGTATTTTGCTTCGTCGAGAAAGCTTGTGGAATGCCTTTTGATAGAATGATAATCTACATGAGGAACTTCAAATTTCGTAGAGAATAGCCCAAGTTGCGTTTGGTGAATGGAGGCCAATGCCTGGGTACTACTGAAATAAATCCGTTAAGTACCGTTAGCACTATCTAATTGAACTTGTTGAAAAACTGATTCAAAATAGCTTTTAAGGGAATTTGTTCCACAAAACGTCAATTTTGTATTCATAACTAAACTCATGTTTTCATGGTTGGTTTTTAAACTTCATATCAGAGACAGAGTTTGAAAGCATAGTGTCTGTGTTTTATACTTCTAGAATAGTTTTGAATCATTTTAAAGTTACTTCAACTCGGAATTTATTAAGATTTTTATTTAAATTGTCGAAGTCACTTTTCAGTCGATACGTGTTAGCTTTAGTGTCGATGGCAGAAAAAAACCCTGCATTCATGTTGATGAGCTTGACAACAAGCTCAATTGATATATCAACGTTCTTTCTTTGTTTGCACCGTTGTTCCTTTTAGGGACTTTACAAAAATTTAAATGCTAAACCATTGGCATTGTCACAAAATTATTTTTTTTTCTTTGTTCATTTTGGTAAACTCCATCCTGAAATTGGGATTCGAAAAAAAGTTTGCATCCGAAATACCAACCAGAAGTTGTAATTGAATTATTCATGGAAACCAATTTTTGTTCGTTTGTTCAGAATCCGAAACACGCACTGCCAGTGCCTGTCAGCTGAAATCAATTTCAAAAACTGTGCCAAATGCAAATTTTTAAACAAAATACAAAATTTCTCTCAACACAGAGCAAACATTAAAATGGCAAAAAATGTATACAATTTTTCATTAAAGATTAAAAAAAAACAAAAAGTTTAACCAATTGCAGTCATTATCGCCATTGCCGTATTCACCCCACGTAGGTAGGTAAGCATATATTTTTTCGAAGCTTTGTTTCCCAGCACATTTAAGAAAAAAAAAAAAAAGAAATAAAATAAAAATTGAAAACAAAAAACCTTCCGGCATCATCGAACTTCGAACGTAGTATTATAATAGTCATCATGCAATAAAATTACCGCCAATCTCCTTCAATCACTTTATGCCTGACTCTGCCGTCAGATGGCAGCTCTCTGGATCAGGCAATTTCATTACTTTTATCGGGTGGTCAATGACTTCGGGGCAAGCTGTGTTTTTTTTTTTTTTTTTTCATTTAACACAAATCTTTGTATGGATTTTTTTTTTTTTGTTAAATAATTTCTTTACTTTTCAATAGCTGTACACTATGGTGATAAATGCCAACTTTCGTGGAAAAAATTCAAACTTCACTGAAAATTTCATGTTTTTCAGTGATTTGCTAGTTTCAATAGATTCACGATGAAAATAAATGTATTTCATATATCTTTTGTCATAATTACCACAAGTTCGAAAAATCCCGTCTTCACAAAGTTTTCTGGTGAAACGACAAAAAGATCAAAATTTGAATTGGTCATATTGAAACCATAACCAAGAAAGTGGGAAAAATGTTAAAAGCACTTAAAAATAATAGTTTTGCTTTGTATTTTTGTGTTTATAAAAAATCATTTGTAAAATTTTAAAACGCATTATTTTATGAACTAACTTAGAGTACCAGAGTGCAAAATTACATCAAAATCGGTCCATCTATTAAAAAGATATACAGAAGTAACCGGGAAATAAGACCATATTCTCATAAAATGTTAAAATCCTAAGTCTTTAAGACTTATTTGGCAAAAATCTGAACCATATCCTTATAATAATAACATTCAGAATTACATGCAGGAAGTAAAATAAAAATTAAATTTAATGGTAGCTAGGTGCTCTAGATGACCTCAAGAAAGTTTAGAATTTTTTTATTTTAGAATTCACCCACAAATCCTCTGTAGCAAATTTTAATTAAAGCTCAATTTTGTTTTGACAGGAAAATAAAACTTTGCCGTATGAAGCAACTTTTTATAATTTATGAATTTAAGCTTAGAATAAAAGTCATTTGATCCCACTGTGCGAGGCGTTGTTGAATGACCAAACCAACCTGCTGCTTTTTGTTATTGTTGTTGGTATGGTGTATTGTGAAAGTTATGAAACTTCATCTTCGGTGCGGTTTCTATCCCTTCTGGTTGAATGGTAAATCATTTGTATTTTTTTTTGACGAATGAGGAAACTCTATAGATAGATGCGGATACACCGCGTGTATCTGTGAAACACAATACTTTCGTTACCAATTTCTGACTATCGCTCTTGATGGCAGCCAGCCATCGAACTCAATCAATAGCACATTGAGAGATTCAAGACCTGTCGGTGTTGGTGAACGATGAGTTATGCAACAATTCCTCTTAGAGTTAATAATTCCCTTCGGCGGAGCAGCGGCGACTCGCAGACGCAAACTCTCTGCTGATGCATAAATGGTTTTTCAAAAAAATAAAAGTTGCACATGTAATATAGTATCTTAAGTCTCCGATTTCAATGAGCTATTTTTCAAAAAATCGTACAAAACAAGACAAAATTATCAAATAAATTGCTACTACTACTAGATGTTTGCCGTTGGTTATAATTACATAATACACGCAACAAACATGGCGGCTTATAATTAAATTATTAAATGTTGGTAATTGAGTCATATTGAGTTCGGATTAAGTGAGAGGTATTAAATGCGCTATGTGTACCTAGTGTTGAAACAATAATGACAGTTTGAAAGTGGTTATTTTTCAACTTTTGGTTTTAAGTCCAAAAAGGTTCCACAAGTCTTATCAAAGGTTATTATATTTATTGTTTTGTTTTTTTTTTTTAATAAAATGAAGGAAAATAATATGATGAAAGTCATTATGCCCATAATCAGTACTTGTCATAAACATAATTATGGACTTTAAATGACTTTGTGTTAATTGTTTTAAATGTAATTGAGGTTGAGTGTTTTATTTGATTTTAAGTAGTCTTGAGCCCTTAAAGGGCTCAATTAGAGGTGTGTAAATGTTGATTTCGTTTTGTTTTCGATTGCCTAAGTGGTTTTTATTTTCGTTATTTCCGTGAAGCAGAAATGTTTGGGAAAAAATAAATTAAGATTTATCTTTTTGATACTGAAGTGTCATCATCATCGGCTCGACAACCGGGTTCCGGTCCTGGCCTCTTTCAACAAGTCTCTCCACCTATCCCGGTCTCTAGCCGACGCCATCCAGTTGCGCACCCCAAGGCTTCGGGCGTCCTGGTCTACGCCATCTCTCCAGCGCAAGCATGGTCTACCACGCTGTCGTCTACCATAGAATGTACCACAAAGAACTTTCCGAGCAGGTTCCTCTTCGCTCATGCGAGCTAGGTAGTACTGAAGTGTAGTTTGACAAAATACTTATGTAATTGGAGATTTTCATTAAGTTTACACAAACATTTGAAGAAAAAGGTGTTAAGTAGGTCTTTTACTTTTTCGATGATTCTTTAGATAAAGATTGGATACAAAATTTTCCGCAACCTCCTGAATGTTTCGTGACTTATTGAACTGGAAAAAATATAAGTAAAAGGTAGAATTTTCGAATGTGATAATTATGTTCCAAAATTTATCACAATTAACACTTCAGAATTTCGATCGTTCTAAGTGTCAGTAAAGTTATTTATATTTATTCTATAACAGCCCCTAACTGCCGTTGATCTTTTATGGAGTTGGCTCAGGAAACTGTAAGACTCACCAACTCGGGAAAAGTGAACAATATTACCTACATATAATACATAATAAGGCTTACTAGGTATGCCCATTGCTACATATAAACTTATTCTGAAGCAAGATGCTATAGAGAGAACAAATCTAAGCTGGGATTATATAACCACCTGTCTGAGGACAATTGGATCTGGCCATTGCTTGATCTGAAGTGCTCTAATTGTTGATATTCTTAAGTATATTAAACATCAGTTTCGTAATTGGTGTCATAACCGGGCGCTGTCTTTGGTTTGGAGTTTATTCAAACGATTTTTGCAGAAGCTGTATGGACGAGGAAGAAATCAGTTTCTCATCTTCTATGAACATGCCCTGCTCTATCCAATAAATAGAAAGATTGGAGAGTTTATTTTCGAGAAACCTAGTTATTTACTTAATATAGACATTTGCAGACTCTCTCGCTTCATAAAGAGCTCCAAATGGTTCAACGAGTAGGCAGAACATCTCTAGGTTAATGTAGTATCACAATGTATCAACTTTCTCTTTCTCTTCAAAAAAAGCTCTAGAAATGCACTTGAACACAGATTTGTTCTTTTCCAGAACAAATTAAGCAGTTACAAATAGTAAAAAGGCGATTTAGTAGAATAATTTTTTCATCAAATTTCGTGGTAATTTCTGTTAGAAGAAAATTTGATTCGTTAAAGTTTTTTGGTTAAGAAGTATTTTGTTTTCGACTTTCTCTATAACGATTTAGCCGATTTCGAACAATTCTGTCTACGGTAAAAAGCTTCTGTAAAGTTGCACCTTTACTCATAACAGTTAGAGTTTATTAACATATCTCATACTTAGTGATTTGGGGATGCTGTCTATTTTATAAATAAGAACTTATGTATCGCAATTAAGGGTAGAATATGGTACGATTTTTTTTTTAATTTTACGTTATTAGGTGCTACTTTTGTTTTCAATATTAAATAGTCCTGTAAATTGTTGTTAAGTCCTAAGATTAAGATGGCTACATAGCTTCCAGTTTGAGAAAAAGAAAAATTACAAAAACTACTTTTTCCCCCAAACTGCTAAATTATACCAAAATCGGTAAAGCCATTAAAAAGATATACAGGAGTAACCAAAAAAAAAAGATAATATTTTCATAAAACGACAGAATATGGTACAAAATTTCTAAATAAAAAAAAATCCAAGCTAAAGTCAGGAATGTAAGCAAATTGAGATTTATAATGTCTTAAAATACTTTTATATGCAGATGTGTACCAAATTTAGAAAACAAAGTTCAAACTGTTGTGCAACGTTTTCAAGAAATTGAAAATAATGTGTATGCTATTCATTTGATATTATTTTACAGAAAATAAATTTTCCAAAATCTGATAGATTTTAAAAAAAGAAATGAAAATTTTGACACTAAGAAGATGGTAATTATATATTTAAAAATTTTTAATTAACTAATAAAATACTCGAAATATTTTTTGGTTGCTGTATTTGAATCTGAGGTCAGATTAAGACTTTTGACAATTGATTTTTTAAAGAAAACCTTTAACTTATTTAATAGTTGAAAAATATTATGACTGAATAATTTTGTAGTCATTGAATTCAGGTAGATGAACACTTTCAAAATTGTAAAATTTGCTTCCAATTTGAATTTACAACTGTCAGAATTCTTAATCTGACCGCAGGCAGATTTAAATATCATTTCGATATTTTGTGTAGTTGATTAAAAACTTAGCTGGTGACTTTTAAATGTCCGGTTTAGCCCAAAAATTATATTCCATAAAAAAACGAAAATTCGTTTTAATCCCTTGGGAACATTGCGCCAAATTTTGGACTTGCTTTTCTGCACTTATACGACTTTGAAAACAGTTTTCGTTTTAGATTTTTAGATTTCATGCCATATTCTGACCTAAATTTTGAAGTCTTCATTTTGAAAAATAAAAAAAAAAACAGTACTAGGCCCACTCTAGTCATTACTAATTTTTATTAGTTTTCGTCAAGAATTGGAAATAATTTTTGTCAATAAAATTCAACAAAGAGACTACCGTGGGCTAAAAGTCTGAGTTCGAATCCCAGTCAGGTTCATTCGACCAGAGATATTTTGGTCAAACATACGATTCACGCAAGGTATTCGGATTAAACAGAAGATTGGCTCAGTGAATTTAAGCTCTAGGCCCACGTTTTCCCTTGACGACCAAGCTTTCACAAAGACCTACAGTACAGTGAGTGATCTTTTTGCGAAAGTCGTTTTGATTCCACTGCTCAAAAACTCGAAATAGGAGTAATAAGAAAAGCACGTCCAATATTTTTGACAATTTTGACATTTAAAAGTTGCTAGCAAAATTTTTGGTTCACTACTTAAAAACTTGAAATACGAGTAATGTAATATAGGCCCTTATTGCGAGTGTCGTTTGATAATCGATAAACGACTTTTGTCGAAAATCGATGATTGAAAAATTAAGATATCTGAAGTTGTTTTTGTATCAGATACCACAGGTTCTGTTTTTATACGTAGTTACAACAACATACAGTTATCCAGATAGGTTTGGATACAAATTTTAACGCATCCAACGTTTTGGTATTATCTACTTTTATCGAATCGAAGGCTGACGACACTCGCAATAAGGCCCATAGTCTAAAAAAAAAACAAAATTTTTTCTGATTAATGTTATAGCATCTGAGCTCTGAGGTTATACGTATAATAAGAATTCTGACAGTTGACTGTTATAAGAAAACTGTTAAATTACTTATTTATTTGGATAAGAAATTATATACACTGTTTAATGAATAATGGTAATTTAACGGCTGTTTTACAACTGTCAGAATTCTTATTCTGACGACAGATTCATTAACAGCAATTAGAAATAATGATATTTTTAAGATTATTATTTCAGATTATTTCGACTTTTTAACTAGTTGAGCTAAAATTTGTTCGGTAACTTTTAAGAGTCAAAATTTTTTAATATCTAACGGATTTGATCAGATATCGTCTAAAAATGATCTTGATTAACCGATTTTTAGACCCAGTAGCACATAAATTAGCTTTAAGGAACAATGGGAAACAGTTTGCACTTCGTTTTTAAATTTGGTACATTTTTGCATCACTTCAAGGTATACAATATATTTTCAAACATATATTTATTAAATTTCCTGACTTAAACGGAGGATGTGTCTTGTTTTTGAATTTCGTACCATATTCTGACTTAAATTGTGAAAAAATATGATTAAAAAGTAGTCAGTGCTACTAAGTTCAGCGTCTCCAAATCATTACTTGTACCAAGAATCAACAAATTTTCGTCAAGAATTGGAGTGAAAAATGATACTTTTCGGTGAAACAAAAACCACCTTTTTGGGCTTATTTTTAATCGGAATGTTAGGTTTGATAAAATCTTAACATTTTCGTTAAAACGGTGTAACGGTATTGTCCTAATATTGCAAGTCTAAATGCCATATTTTTTAATTGAAAAATTTTAGTCTCAATGCTAAAAACAAAATCTTAACTTTTTTAATAATCCGTTCCAATCAGCTAATTTATGAACAAGTCTATTTAGACTTTGTATTTTAATGTGGTAAATATTATATTAAATCGACACAGTAATTTGCAAATACGTGCTTGTTGTTGCTTATTTAAATGAGTAACAAAGCATTACATAATACAAAATCAGAATGATTGTAAGAACAAACTATTGAAATGGACTTTAAATATAGCAAATGACTTATGCCCTTGCTGCTTTCCACTTGTTGTCAATTAATTTCTTAATTAAATCTCTGATTTATTTTTATTTACTAGAAACTTAATTAAAAGTTTTTGTCTTTATAGAAATAGATTTGTATATTGTTGACGGCAAAAATAACAACTTTGTAAATATGTCAATTATTCAAACAATACCCACAGTTCTGATTTCTGAATTACAACCTCAAACAGAGCCAATTGTGTCGTGAAATGTTATTTATTTGATGCATTTATTCACTGGAAGCCATGTGAATAATAAATTCACAAAACCACTGAATAATAAGCATCAATCAATTTTATTGAACGAAGCTCTCAAATGTTTTGTTCCAACAACAAGAGAATTCCGTTAAACTTTAATCAACATCCAAATAATTATAGCACAGAAAATTAATTTAAATCAACCGCATCATCTGAAAAGTGACAAAATTATTACCAAATCATGTATCTGTCACATGGAATCATGCATCATGACACAAAGTTTGTCAAATTGACACTTCTAATTGGTGGCCATCATGTTCCCATGCATTAACCTGTCAAAAATGAGTCGCCCTTCTCCAGAGCTTTTGTCTAAAAACAAAAACAAAAACTCCAAGCTTTAATGATGATGACTTGACAATAGGATTAGACTGTACAGCGGCCTCTAAAAATAACAAAATAATGCTGAAATCGAAAGTGTCATGGATGGTGAATGGAATCCACCTGTTCGGCAAGATAAATCGAATAACAAACTTGACATTTCGTGCGTGCATCTAAATGACACAACAAACGAACAGACCCGCACCACATCAGGTGGGGACTTAATATGTTGTCCGTCAGTTATGTTTGCTGTGTTATGTGATGTTACTTTCACGACACAACCAAGACGATGCATATCATAAATAAATGGTCATTATGTAAAAAAGGCAAAAAATATTAAACAAAACAGAAATAAAAAATTTAAGACCTTAAAATATGTTAACCACGTTTCGACGACAAACCTCAAAGTTAACTTGGATGGAGATTGAGTTTTGTGGTTGGAAATTTTTATGGATAGGTTCGCCCTATGCTTCTATACTTTTTTTTTTTAACTATATTTGCAACTTTCTATTTGTCATTTTTTGCCTTTGCCGTGGTAATAAATTCAATGTTCCCATTTTTCTCTGGCAACAATGTTTTCTGGAGAGTTTGGGAGGAAAAGCAAAAAAGGAACAGAAAACATAATTCGCAATTAGAAAAGGAAACAAAAACCAAAACCAATCGGAAAAAGTGATTCAGAAACCACTTCAAAAGTCGTAAATTGGTTCCTTTTTCTTGCTTCCTCGGGTGCTCGAAATTAAAGAGAATTTTGCAGTATAAATTTGAATAGTGGAACAGTATACACAGTTAAAATAGGAAAAACTTGATGAAGTCTGAAAATTGATTTGTTTGTTTTAATGAAAGTTTGAAGTTCGGTAATTCTTTTTTACCCGAATATCAAGGCATCCAATTTAAGAAGAAAAAAAAAATCTACAAACACGCCCACCGACACTCCCACTGTCATAATTCTTTTGTTTAATTTTACATTTATAAAACCGAGATTTTTACTGCACAATAATTTGAGAGTTCAAAAGGTTCATTATTTTCAAAAAATCCATGAATGTTGTTTGAATTCAATATTATAGCGCATTAATCCTGTGTAGCTTACTTAAACTCAGTAGAGTAAATTTTATATTTTTGATAATTGATGGAATTTTTGGAATTAGAGAATCCAGCAGCGGGAGTCAGCCTGACTCCCGCCAAATTTCTGATAACGAATCTATGAATCCACAACAGATTCGCACTATACACAAATATTTTCATTTGATATCATTTGAAAAAAGACTTGTCAATTGAAAGATATAGATAATTTTGGCACTCAGATCTTTCTGATTCTATGATCGACTTTTTTGAAACGCAAATTAATAAATCGAAAGACACTTCTACTTTCAAGAAAAAAAAGGTCATAGTTCATGATATCACAAGTATAATTAAAAACAAAAATAAATAAAATAAGAACGAGGTATTAAAATTTAATCTGAGAAGCCCACAAGCCCGTAAGACTTACTTTTACCGAAGATTTCCTCCCATCCACGCTGAAAAGTCGCGTTTTAAGTGAATTCAAAATAAAGAACATATTCACCGACGAGCTGGAAAGTGCAGAGTCAACCAGACTTAGACCGATATCTAGAAAGTGGAAACCCCTTTGTGTCATCTGCCAGAAGGATCAGGTTGGTTTATAACTATTACTCCTGTAACTATTAGTGGATAAAGGCGATAAGGGTCAAGGCAAAGGGGGTTAGAGAACTTTAAACTTTTTGAACTGGGATTCATCTAGATGCTTTTCCAATTTATGTTTTTGATTAGTTCGGGTAGTCGAGTCCAGTGAAAGACACTTTTACTACCCAAATTTCTCCTCCTCATATTGTATCAGGAGATATTGGTTTTCTGAGATCAGAGCTGTGGTAAAGACCCTAAATTTCATGGTCTTTTGCTGTTGTATATCTCCAAAGTTAAAAGTGCAGTATGATGTGACACCTTCACATACTCCCACAAGGAAATATAATGAATAATTTTATTTACGTTACCTGCCTGTCGGTAAGTCGGTTAACACCGGTTGACAAATATTGGAAACTCTCTTTGATAAGGTAATGACAACACTAGTTTATTGATTATCCGGTTTTTGTAATGTCAATTTTAACACTTATAAGTCGGTAAACAGCCGTTGCAACAAATACGTTGCATAGCAAACACCTACAAGTCATAGAAGCGTGAAATATTAAACCTTCAAATTGGAACTAGTAGCGTAACGATACGTGAACCGGCAATACCCGAAATAACCGAATAGAATAAATCGTATGCATATTTTATTGTTTAATATAATATTTAGGAATTTATGAATTAGCTCTCTTTTTGAGGTCAATCAAGAAAGACTTTCAAACTAAAGTTTTTTTGTACCTTTTTTAGTTAAAATACGACAAGCACACGTTAAGCTTTGAATACAAGATATATCACAAGACCGCACAAATCACAATGTCACTCTTATCTAAGTTCGGGTCATTGTGAAATTGATGAGAATGAACGGGCGGGCAAACTGGCCAGGCAAGGATTAGCCCTTCATAACTCACTTGCGGAAATAGTCAACATTCCGCTCCGAGTTATGAAGGCATTATTGTCTCAATTTTTAGGTGAAGCTGGTTGACTAATCGCATTATATCTAGAAGGATTGACTAATCACATTATATCTAGAAGGATTGTCCATTTATGATAGATCCCGAGCACTTGATCTGATTTGCAGACCCAGGCAAGACATAGCCAGGATCGTAGCCTATAGCGGACACTTGCCAATAGGAGTGGAAGCAGCGGAGCTAGGCTTACCTCATAACACTCACTGTTAAAGCTGTTGGGACCAGCGGGAAAAGGAAACAGTCCACCATTTCCTCTGAAAATGCCGTGCTGTGGCCAAATTTAGAGCACAGCCTAAGGAAGGGTATTTTTTGACAATATGAAGAACTTTCGGAAATAAGTCTTGATCTCTTTTCTCAACGGGACGAAATGGCTCTAGAAAGAACTTCGGTTATTTCTGTGACGTGAACTCCGTTTGACTCCTTAAATCCCGGCCTAGCGGACTGAGCGCTTAGAGAAGTTTATGGTGATTTAATTTTCGGATGATTGTGCAAAAGCAAGACATCAAAACCTATTAGATCCTTTCATATTTTTAAACTTAATCCAAACTGGATGACTCCGTGAGAATGTCCACAATATCCAATATCACTCTAATCCACAGGTACAAACGAGTTATGGTATTACTCGTAAAATGGCGCATATCAGCGTTAATTTTGCTACAGGGCTAGACTGCCAGTGGTAGCCATTTCTACTTATCTACCTACAAGTTGAGAAGTCCTGTTTTTGCTTGAAGTTTTCAATCCTACGTAAATTCCTCTTTGCTTGTTTTAATGTGCGTTGTAAATTATCACTTTATTGGAAATAAGGAATGAAGCTGCTATTAGTTTCTTTTAATCTTTTTCGCTTTGAACCAAAAAACTTCCAACTTGCATAGTATAATTATACGGTTGGTATGTGTGACATGGTGTGCCTCAAAATGCATTAATTTTTTCTTGGGGGTGATAAAACAAACTTTGAAAAACCCCGGTTCTGAAGTTGAATGATCTTTTGATGAAGACGATTATTGTCAATCGATCAAAGATATGTAAGAAACGATTTTCGTGATTTATAATAAAAAATATTAAAATAAACCATGTAGTCACTGTGTCTTTTTATAAGTCATTAAAATCGGGCAATTTTTATGAAAATCATCTTTTTTTTTATTAAGTTTTTTTTAAAATGGAATACATTTTATCCCACTGTTAGCCATTGGCCATGTACATTCGCCTTTACTCTGACTTAAATCAGTTAGCCATTCATACATAGTGAAAAGAGTCCCTGTGTTAGATGACCGTACTCGTATCTGATGATAAATCTACGTGCCACACATACAAATTGTAAAAACAAACTCCAAACCTTAGAGGATCTCATTTCATTGCAAAACGTATTCGACACCTTTTTTATGCGAAGCAGGTCTTCTTCTTTTTTTTTTGTATTCCTCAACAACATAGACAAAGTAGGTAGTTGTATTGGCTAAAAAAAAAAGGTGTCAGACGAGGTCCGAAATCTAAATTTATTGAACACTTAGAAGCTAAAGTGATACATTTTGTATTGGATGGATGGAGTTAGTAAGGTGTCTTGAGAGTGTTCATATTTATTATACGATTTATAAATGATAAGAACTTCAAGTTGTAGGGATTTGGAAATATGAAGTGGAAAAAAAAGTTCCTGCATACATTTTGTGTATTTGACTTATTGATACTTTTTTTGTGATTTTTAAACTTTAAATTCAAACCTAATTTTTAAACAAATTTCACACAAGTGATTTTGGTTTAAAAACAACATAAATTTTAGTCGAGGTTTGAGTATTAAAGATATATCAGAATTTCAGTAAATAAGATTTAACTTTTTTATTTCGAAATCGATACAAAACACCAATTTTGAAATATTTACATACATAGATACCGGATTTTGCCTTCAACTTGGTTCATCATAGATAGAAAATTATGTTGAAATTTACCCAATCATTAGGTTAAGTAAAGCCACTTTTTCTATAACAGTAGCTACCAGTTTCAGTCAAGCTAAACGATTTTGTAACTCTGAACGAGCTTTGTCAGATCAGGGTGATTTTCGTAGAGGAGATATGAACTAGCTACCAAGATTGTACTATTTTACCCTATAAGAATTTTTCTTGTTGGATTTCCTTAAGTTGCAGGTCAATGCCAATAGCCTCAAACCATGCATCGTTGCCTTCAAAGTCATTATAACCTTTGGCATCACCCAAGCTTATCCGGGTCTACGTATGAGTGAGAATAATAGAAAATTGGGCTTCACAAATGCATACCAGGAAGAGACGGAAGCCATTTCAACTTTGCCGCACTCCACAACATAATCTTATCAATAAACCTGACAAAACAAAATTCACACACCAATTATTTTATGCAATTTTCATATCTATCCGTCCTATTAGAAATCTCTTAAGGACTATCTCAAAAATGTCTTTAACGATTCTGATTAAACTTCGTTTCTGTGATGTTCATAGTGGTTGTAAAAAAACTGCGTTTTTAGTTTTTGGTGAAAAATGCACATAGCGGAAATAGAATATTGACGGATTTTTTGGCATTATTATCGTATATTTCAATAACGAAATTTTGTTGCATTTTTGCACTATGGCACTTCTTAAGAGACTTCCTCCCCGATACGTCTATTTCTCCGGCTTGCTGGTGATTAGACAACTAAGAAAACTCAATAGTAATCACCATGTCACGGCCAAAGCATAAACGAAAGTGATTGAGATAATGTTCTCTTTTGCTCGACGTTTTGGTTTTAGCAATCTTGGAAATATGTAGTTAGAAATAAACGATCGTTGAGATCAAGAAGATTGCTTAGGAATATCTTTCCTAAAACAAGACTAATAAAATGGTGCACACTCCTAGTGGTTGGTTACTACTTCGATCGATTGCTGGGTGTGTGTATCCTGGGGTTGACAGGCCCTGAGTTTTGCAGTAACTCATCTGTAAGTGACCTTGGTTGACCTCGGTTGCGAAGCTCCACCGGAAGCTATATTCTGGCATCACGGGAGATAGTGCCCAGGAGTTAGAGATGGGTTCCGTAGTGCAACCTCTCTTTCTCAGACTATCTATAAGGTAGGCCCCCTAGTGGGAGTATAGTGGTGGTTGTGGTTTATTCCAAATGCGAAAACATATGGTTTTCAAGCGTGCTTGAATTCAAGAGGTGTTAAATAGACCTCGCCTTTAAGCAAGAGGTGTGCACATGCTGCAATATATCACAGCTTTGCTACTGAGTTGGCTTCGGCTGACTCGGGGCTAATGGTCAGGGCTCAATCTGAGTCCGATGAGGGTAGGCTCTCAGTGGGATAAAGTCGTAAAGACAGGTGCTCACGTTAAACCAAACATAGGTTCTTAACAGACCTGTTGAATTTTAAGTACAAGTACCAGTGCAAGTACCAGGACTTGAACTAGTACTTTAGGACTAATCCAAGAGTCCAATATTGCATGCTTAAGTAGCAAAGTACTTCAGCAGTTCTTCTAAGTACTTGATCAGTTCTTTTAAGTAATTTGGTCAGTTCTTTGATTCAAGAAACAAACACTACTCAATAGGTAAAATGTGGTGCTCAACTACTGGTACTTAAGTACTTAATACCTGGCTTGGTACTTGTACCCAATTACTAGAAAAATACTGGTACTTGTATATTTTTAAATACAAGTACCAGGATACTGTAGTACAATATAATTAAATACTGATTAAATACAGGTCTACTACTCGTACTTAAACAAAATAAATGAATTGAATTGATTTGAATTGTGTGGGATTTGATTAAATGGGTTGGTAAGGGTTTCAATTTGATCAACATAATTATCTTCTTCGTATATACGAAAAAAATTTAGCTTTAACCTTTTTTCATTTAAAAGTTATAAAAAAAGAACGTGTTCTCATTTTATATTGAAGAAAAAAAAAATAAAATCTGATTTTCTAATTTTCTGGACCTTTATAAACAAAACATCACACCCTTTCTAAATTCAATATTTAGATCCGTCAATTTGATATTTTTAAATAATTTATCAACCATTGACTCACGGAATAAAATCAAGTCATATTTCTTATCAAAAAGTAGAAAGACACTTTCTCAGTAACAAGGTATTCCCCTAACGATAACAATTTTTGTTTGTACGAATTTATTATTCAAACCCCATCAATACTTATAGAAGTACATTTTTGTTCAAACGACAAAACCTCCCAGGGAATACGTTTATTTATTTTATGCTATTTCTTTTATTTTTTGACCTTTGAAACTTTATGGGTATAATTATTAACTACCCTCGCTTGAACTTTGTCAACATTGAAAAAAAAAAATAAATCAAATATTGAGCAAAGTTAGTCATATTTAATGATGTTTTACGTTATGTACCTGCAATTATAAACAAAAGGTAATTTGTTGTTATTTTTATTTTTTAAATTGAGGTTAAAGTGATATTGAATTTTTGTGTAATTTAAAAGTTTTCCTTTGAAGATTTGAAGGAAAAAAAAACAATATTTTTTGTTGCAAGTTTTGAACAGACGATGAACTTTTGTTAAGTTTGACGTGAAAACAAGTTGAATGGAGATAAGGGCATGTCGTTTTGGAATTTAAATAATGTAATAGATTTTTTATTTTAATTTTAAAACATTTTTGAAAGAGAATCATTTCAACAACATAATGCTTTTTGTTTTCGTCAGTTTTTGACCTTTAACAAGCTCAATTAATCTTACTTACTTATGTGAAAAGACACGGTGACGGATTTATACTTCCGATGCGTGTATCTGGGTATCTTTTCCTTAATTCCTTTATTTATACATTCAGAGTTATGCATGATAACATGAATGACAGAAGTAATATCAACGTGAAACAATAAAAATGGCGCCCAACGTAATAGTCCTTGTTTATTATTATTATTATTTTACTTAATGTTTACTAGATCATAAGTAAGGGATAGAAGGATAGGAAATATTTATTGAAACAATTGATTAAGAGGTTAAAAGAAGTAGATCGTTGCTTTTAAATGAAAGATACACGAACACATATAATTATATGCTTTTTCAACAAGAATATACAAATGCATTTGCCTCATATAAATTTAAGTGAACAAAATGTGTCGTCTTATTTTAATTTAAGACCGAAAGAATAAAATAAAAAAATGTCGACGATATGCAGTGATTAAATTAGAATTGGAAGATAAAAAAGAATTTTTGGTCAAAATATGGACATACATATTAATTACTTTCAAATTAAAATTTCACTATCTTGGATGTCAGGTACTTCACCTTGTTATTGTATTCATGGTGTTCAGTCTTAAATAAACGGATAAATGACGGCAGGGACCCTAATGGTAGAAAAATATATTTAATAAATGGCGCCCAACGTCGGTCACTAGATTTTCTTTTAGTAATTCAATTACTTAAACATGCATCTATAAGGTTTTATGAGTTTTTAAATCAAGGAACAACAAAACCTCGAAAACCTGATTGATGAAGTGTATTGAGTATATTATTAATTATTGGCTCATAAACGATGTCACCTATGAATGAAATTGATGTAACAACTCTAATATAAGACGTTGAATACTTTTTACTCTACTTTTCTAGCATTAATTACTGGAATGTATGGCAACGCAATTCCAAACGAAACAAAAAAAAAAATTTTTTTTTAAATGGCGCCCAACGTTTGGTTATGGATATTGCTTTTTTAAGCAAATTGTGGAAAAGGTTTTTCAAACCTGCGTTCGACGTCCCACTAATGGATGTAGGAACCTGCTTTGTATATATAATCTGTAGTATTATCATAGAGCGCGATTTTGTATTGCGAACACTATCCTGGTGGTGGCGCTGAAATTAGCGTACGATCTTACAGTGGAGAGTAGGATAAAATACAAAACAATTAGTAAAAAAAAAAACATTTTATTAATAAATTTAGCAGAGACAAATCTAGCAAGTACTGTCCCTGTGCTTAAGATGTCGCCACAATCGTTCGTCTTCTTGATAGCACTATAAGTTTTACATACAAAGGTACTCGTACATGTTAAGTGTACCTACTTATCAATCCGGCCCTGAACAAAACTTCACACATAAAAATATATTTTTTACAAAAACTGTGCCATCCCTCGAATGCGCTGATAAATAAACAGAAGAATCAATTAATCGAAATTAAATGAAATCAAAAGGAATATTCTTGTTGAGGGTGGAACAAAACAAACACATGGTAAAATTTAATTAAAAAAAAAAGCAAAAACATCCAGAAATAGATTTATTAATCCGCAAGATTACTACTTAGGGGGAAATTATCATTTTGCTCCGTATCTATGGCCTACTTTTAATATTTTGACTCAACCCATTATGTGGGTTAATACCAGCTTATACCATAAAAGCATAATCATCAAATGACATACTGAGAATTATTCTACTGACATATTTATTATGATTTAAATATAAATGTTGAACCTGCAGAATCAAAACATCAATCAGCCTTGAGGCCAAACCTTATAAATACAAAAAAGCAATAGTAAATCAAATGTATTTAACATGACAAGGCATATTGCCAAATTCTTAAGATTATTGTTTACACTTGGACTGAACTGACTCAGCATGAAATTTTATTTATTTATCGATTAAGATTTCTCAAGTAACAAATATGTGCATAGTGTGAAGAGGGCTATATTGGCGGAACGGCGGGCGTTATATGTGGAAATACCGTGAGAAAACTCATGCGAACATGTGTTTTGAAGATTTTTCTTTAATTTTCATTGATGGATGAGCTAAGCGAATGTTATTGATGAACTTTTGATGGTGAAATCTATTATAAATAATTGGAAAATTATATTTGATGGGTAAAGTTTATGTTTGAAGGCTGGCAATTGAATTTTTAGTAGAAGATATACAATTCAGTGTGATTTAAACTCTAACTCACCTAAGGTTCATGGAATGGATAGATGCAATGAGGTGTTGCATCTTAGTTTGCAAGAATTGTAAATGCTTTGTATTAAGGATGTGTGAATGTATTTGGTGTTTATTCTTCACAACTGCTATGATACTTAAAAATGGCGCCCAACAATCGTCTTTAGAGTGATTCACTAAAAAATTCCCGTCAGAGGGGGTATATTTCTCCTCATTAAGACAGAATATATAATATTATAACAAAATAGACATCTTAATAAATCGATTCAAAAAAAGGGTCATATGGGCAGACACCCCGGCGAATAGGTCTTAACAATTGGTTGTTTTATCTTGTATTTTCATATAAAAAAAATAATTAAAAAAATATTCACAGCTTGTGGAGAATTTGAGCCTAATGATTTATACTTTCAAGCATTTCTGTCCATGCTTTTAGTCGGCAGAAATGTAGGGAACCAACAATTTTCTGCTTAATTTAAAGTGGGTAAAATATGAAACAAAAGATACTCTTGAAGGATTTGTCAATGGTTCGTAAGTAAGCGATTTGTCGTGTTGTGTGTAGTTACAATTTCGATATTCAAGCGAAATGGAATTAAAAGAAAGATAGAAAATTTACTGAAGCAAAACCATTATTTTTTTCATCAATATATTCGTATCCTCAACCATTGAATAACATTAATTACATTTCTACTCCAGAAAAGGAATTGGACTTTAAAATGGCGCCCAACGTGGGGCAAGACTGTTTGTTTAGCCCCATTATAAATAAATAAACTTGTTCAATATATGGATTGTAATGTATATAATTAACTATGCTGCTTAACATATGGATAAAGAAAACAGTGTTTTCAGTCAATGAATCGCTTTTATCCCGACAGAACAACACTTATGACTGAATATATTTTAGCCATGCAAATAAACTCTTTGAAATGGCGCCCAACCCGAGACTTCAGTGTTTTAATGCTGTGGGAAGTAATAATTTATATGTTCTCGATATTGTAAGAGGTTTTCGGAACAAAGTTTAATGAAAAGTCTTATCCTGGTTTTATTGAAAATATTTTATATTTGGGGAACTGATTGATTGATATCCACTATGTCAATGGAAGCAACACGTATGTTATTTTGGAAACAATAGATCCACCAAAATATTTCAAATCTTTTGTTCCGGCAGAGTCAGTGCTGTAGTGCAGATCACAACGAAAGAAAAAAAAACTCTTTAAAATGGCGCCCAACGCAGGATCATAAGTTTTAATAATTTTTGAAGTTAGTTGGCATTGTAGTACCCCTTGGCATAATTGTAAGTGCGTTGGACTGTCATGCGGAAGGTCTCGAGTTCGATTATCAGCCGCTGCAAGAAAGTTTTTTTCAGGGGGGTACTGCCTCTTGCGAGGAATTGACAAATTCTCCAAAAGTATCTCTTGTCATGTAAAGTGCTGCTCATTAGCCGTTCGGAATCGGCAAAAAATTGTAGGTTCCCTTCGTTCCTGGTAACACGCACACAGAAATGTTTGAGAGTTGTAAGTCACTAGATCCTGGTTCACCCCGAGCTGTTGCACCGCCAAATTTATTTATTATTTAGTTGGCATTGTAAGAGTTGTTTTGAAAATGAAACCAAATTTAGTGAAAGTTCTTGGGAACTTCTATTTATTATAGTATCTTCCTATGTACACTTAAACTTTAAATAGAATTTGAACTGCCTTATAAAGTGTAATCAAGTTAAAACTTTAATCTCACTAAGTAGGTTTATTTTTAGATACCATATGCCTCGAACTACACTCTTTGTTCAACTTTATTTAATAATACCTCAATAACTGCACAGAGCCTAGATACAGACAACTTCCACAAGTACCTTCATATACCTACCCGACTCGTAGATACCTATAATATTAATTGCTTACGTACTTTACCTGCATCATATTTTCCAGTAGCGTGCGCACATGCACGACTTCAGTATAACTTATTTCCGGTTAAAAAAAAAGTAAAAAAAAAAAAACAGTAAATAAAGACCGACAGCGTAAATTCACAAAAATAAAAACAAACCACTCCTTGTTACGTGGAACATGGGACATCATCGCTGTTTCTTTCTGTTTTCTCTCTTTCTCTCTCGGAACAAATTCATTTCGCTCTGTATAGATACTTTCAATGGTGATATAAGTGCAAATGAGGATTCGATTTCTGTTCTCCCTGTTAAATTTAGCACAATGCGTTCCACCTCAATTTCAAGTACATGTCGCACAGATATACACAAATACGCACAAACACAAATTTCCTTGTTGCATTCACACATCCCATCAGCAGAAGCATTCGACCGATGAAATGAATACAGGCCGTGCCACAAAAAGAGACCACTGGCCCGGCCGGCCTACCGACCGGTCGGTCCTCTCTTCGGACCACGAAGAATCCATCTGAGCCATTATCATCATCATTATAACCATTGCCACCATCGTCGTCGTCGCACAGTAAAGCAACAGAAGTTTCAACACGAAGCAACGGCTAACCGCACGGGTATAGAATGTATCTAGATTGATTTGAGTCGTTTTCAGTTTCTTCGATTGCGGATTCGTGGCGCTTCGCTAGTGATATGGAAATTCTATCCCTCTTCTTCGATGTGAAGAGAAACAAAACCAGACGAACCAGCGCAAACTATTTAACCTCGAAAAATGTATCTTATGGATATGTGTATAAGAAAAAGTATCTAATGGATATTTAACATGCGACATGACAGCGATGGGGGCGAAACTAGCGGAATGATTGAGTACTTTCTATAAGCAATTAATATGCCATTGGATCAGAGTGTCCAAATTACAGCAATTTTGGAGACTAAACTGTCAATCATAAAGTATCTGTTGGATACATATGCATCGCTGAGGCATTATCTGCATGCATCTGGTGTGGCAATACTTAAACAAAAGTCCAATTAAAAACTGGACAGTAAAATGCACATTCGAATAACATATCTAAGTATATGCTCCTATTATGGTTAGATATAAAAATATTTCAAGTGAAAAGTTTTCTTCAGTGAAGAGGCCGGATGACTGGACGTAAATTACCCTCTTCTTCTTCGTGTAGCGTAACTAATGAATGACCATTTCTAGTATAGACTATAGGTAAAAGTATATACATGGGCTTGATGTATGGTCCTATTTTTGTGTGGGTTTATTCAACATATTTAGGCACACGCCAATGCCCTCAGTGGGTATTTTCTAAGTCGCGTCGTCGTCGTCTGTTTAGAGTTTTGACGAATGAATTGGATTTGATTAACGTTTCTTTGCACCTACATTTATTTTCGAAGACGCAACGACGGAAAAAGGAGGGCATATAATATTATGCCTACGTACATGTCTTTTGAAATACTCTTCACTCATAGTGAAGCAACCATATCGTTAAGCGAGGAAACAGAAGTATGAATGAATATGGCAGATATTGCATGAATGCATTTCTAGTGTGCACTCAAGGGTGCAACGCTTGGGCGGGTATATTTGACCTTTTTTTTTGTTTTTTTTTTTTTTTGTGTTCCCTTAGTTTTTCTGATACTTATCAACTTTTAATTTGATTTGAAATTCGATGTGGAAGGAAGTGGCACTTTGGTCTAATAGTATGAAAGATTGAAATTATAGTTTAAGTGGACTTCAAATGATAGTGTGACGCATCGGTACACTTCAAACTCCAGTGATTGAAGTCCAAGCAACAGCCGTCTCATTACATTTACACGGAATCATTTTTACTTCAATTACTTTCAATTACTCGTAAATACCCGACTATCTATTCTTCAGCATCTACCTGCAAATAGCAAAATTCACTGCATACTAAATAGCGCTCAACGATCAAATTAACCTCATTACTCAAAACAAATTTTGTTTCATTCATTAGCTTTTCAATTTACATTTCCTTTTAGCGGACAATATGACAAGTCGACGTGAGAAAATTCAATAATTCGAAGCTTATCGGCTTATTGTAGTTCTCAATTTACCGTTTGGAAGTACCGATAAAGAAGAATAATATTCCAACTGATATCGGTTTTTGGCAACATTCGTGCTCTCCCCGTGGATTATCCTTCTCCAAAAATTATAGGTTCCGACCGTTTTTCCCTGCAAGCCCCTTTTTAAGCGATACATTAATCCAAGTATTTTTCCTTTATATAACACTTAGGTCCGAATCATATCCGTACCGTTTCTTCCCTAGTCGCATTTTCTGAACGATACCCTCAAATTAGTAGGCATTACCTTAGATTTTGATCAACATCTTGGGCTATGTATGGTTTCCTAGGATTAACCTTGTACAAGAATCAGAACTCTGCCCATTTTATAAATTTGTTTGCTGAGCTTTGTACAAAAGGATTCCTTCCGGTTTCGCCTGCTTAGTTCTTCTCACCAAGTCATTGGAGTCTTTCCTCTTTAGGTTTACCTTAAGCTAAAAACACACTTCTAACGATTTTTTCTTTCTTCTGAACTAGGAATCGAGTTTAAACTGGGTTTCCCTGCTTGCTTCTTCTGAGTGATATTATGAAATAAGTATTTTCGCCTTTAAAAACCCTTAAGCCAGAATCATATCCCCATAAAATTTTACACTTCTTGCACATTCTGAGCGAGATATTGACTTAACATTAGAATATTTACAATAGATGACGAATATCAAAGTTAACCAGTTATTTGTTGCTGGCGATTGAGCCATAAGGAAAGATCGTACATTTTTCCAACGAATACTTGATTTTTGAATTGATGTTCTGGAGTGAAATTGGTAGCTTATAAGCACGGACAAACAGAGTACTAATATCCTACCTATATTCTTATCCACAAAAGCCTGTTTCGTACATTTCTTTGAATGAAGCAGTGTTTTCCAAGTGCGAAAAGTTTAAATATCTTGGATCTAAGATCAATAGAGAAGGATCTTCTGATGATAAACATCAAGCATTGCATAGTTTTAGGGTATATGAAGTGGCGGGAAAACTGCCATCTTCAGTGATCAAGAAATGCCTCTGTTGTTCGTTTACCACTTACTGTTGTAATGTTAAACAAAGTCAAAGACTTTTTTAGAGTAAATTGACGGGAGCTGAAATGAAATTTTTTTTACATGAGTGCAGGAGTGATAAAGCTTTATCAAATAAATAGCATGAAAATCCGAGGAGCCTTCCACATCAATATACCATATCAAATACAGCATTCAACTAAGCTGTTACTGCCATGTATAAAGAAGTTATCCTGAGAACCCGAAACGGTAAAAAGGTAGACATAAAAACTGCAGGATAATAAAATACAACGAATCCTGAATTCAGTTGCCCTCAAACATGGAACAATACAGAACCAAGAGGCCTGCCGACGTTTTCTGAGGTCAACCTGGAGCCCGATATCAACTAAAAACTACAGATTGGCCTCAATCAGGAAACTTTGAAATGGAATTATTTCCGGTTAAGAAAGTAAATGTGGGAATTTGTAATAAAAGAGCTTTCAAAAAATTATATTAAAGAAATCTCAGCTTTATTATCCCGAGACGTATTGGCTAGGATGTTCATCCGTCACTTCAAGGTCTAGCGATTGATTTCCTAGCCACTGACACCTAGGAATAAAAATGTGAAGAAGTGATAAATCTTCAAAGAGTATCTTTTGTCGTCCAAAAAACCTCTCTCAGCAAAGACGTTGTCAAAAGCACGTTTATATAAGTTTATTTCATAGAATCATATAAAATAATCTACTTATATCACGTCTTAGAATTCATCCATCCCTTATGCAAATAAGAGGATTACAATTTTTGTTCGAAATCTTAACGAAGAACTTTTCGTTCCGTCTACTGAAGCATGAGATACATAAATGGCATTAAATTAATATTTTTGATGAATTTTAATACCTTCTTCAACTTGACTAAACTTTTTATTTTTATTGAAATAAAATGAGTTTCTGATATGAATTTTGCTTTAACCCCCTTTTACACAACATAGGCTTACCTTCTAAAGTTTCACGTCAAATAAAAATACATGCCATCACCACCAATTGACAACATTAACACCTAGTGGCTTTGATGGAATTCTTGAAGATTCAAGCATCATCTAATATCTAATTTCACCTTCTGTTAATAATCTTCAAAAAGTTAATGACTTATGACCACAAAATCATTAAATTTTTAATGACTCATAAGGACCCCCTGGTAAATGATTTCCACACCTTTCCAGGTACATCTCTTGCAGCAATAATTTTAACCCCCAACAGCTCTAAGGTTATTTTAGGTTAACCACCTTAACGACCGTAAACTCGTAAGACGTCACACACAAAATAAAAATAATAAACAAACAAAGATGTACCTCCACTATCATTGCCACTCTCGCACAGGAAATCACATTCTCGTGGTTGATGACGATCGTGGTTGTGGCGGATGGCCGGCAGCGGAGGCGGTGGACGTAAAAGAAAGTTGTCATTAGCTCACTAAGGTAGTTCGGAACAAAATGTCTGGTCTCACTATGAGGCTACTTCGTGAATTTTGTTTTTTTCTTTTGTTCTTTTCATTTGTCGTCTCGTTTCGCAATTCTCCTAATTGTTAACGGACACGTAATTTCACTTTCAAATAAAATTAATTTCTTCTTGTCTACGAGTATTGCCTTACCTTTGTCCCAGGCTCACCGAGTCGAGTCGAGTCGTGCAATCAAAGTCAAATTGAATGACAAGAAGTTCACATAAGGTCAACTGAACCGCACAGAGAAGAGGAAACACATTGAAAAACTATTTTTACTTTTCTCAGCTCAATTTCTTTGGGGGAGTTACCTTTTTTTTCTAATAATTTAATTTGTTGGTGTAACACTGTTAGATGGTAAGAAGGTGTAATTTAGTAATTTGGTGGAACAATTTTGATGTAACTCGGTAATTTTGTTTGATTTAAAAAGTAACACTGTGCCGTAGTTGCGTCAGCGCAAATGAAATTGAAATTATGTTGAAAATTGTTAGGTGGACGAATCTTCGCAAGAAATTTATGAATCCTCATTTCGAATTTGAATAAGAATAAAGGACTTTTGGAATCTTCTCATACATCGCATCGGTTGGAAAGTATGAAAAGTTCGTATGATTGTTGTCATGACATTCAAATCTTCATTTAATTGTCTGCTAAATTTCATTCACAACGCCAAAACACGTGTGGGAGTTTATTAGCAAATTAATATTTACATACAAAGATCAAACATCTTCTTTATGAATAAAGAGGGAGTATTTTTTAAGGTCGGTTAATGGACTTTGACCTTTCAAGTGTTTTTATGATGGGTAAAATGATGAGTAAGTTATTATTTTTATTTACGAAAAAAAAAACATACAGTAATTTAAAACTTTGGAACACCTACACTTCATTATAATCTGTTCTCATAAGGTAACTCGTTGTTTAAAAAATTAAGATGTTCTTTTTTTTTGTTTAAAAATCATCACGAATTGGGTTCACAGTTAGTTAGAAGATTGGATGAATCAGTATTTAAAAACTGGTGAAATTTCTAGCCTAGTAAGCAAACCCCGCTTATTTTAACGCCTACAATTCTCTCCAAACATCAACTTAAATTCTAGCTAAATTTCAAACAGATAGACAAAATCGAGAGACCCACTTTTTTCGTCTAACCTATCATCACAAAGTCAAGTCTGACCAAAATCTCGAGTTCGATTATTTTTACGAATCAAGTACATACACTAATTAGTTACCTAATCGTAAGTTAAATTTTGTTTTTAATAACAGAATAGGGGTATTTAGGTGAAAGACTAATCCTCCTATTAATAAATGAGGGAAAGGGGCGAGCTAGCACTTATTTATCTGTCTAGTTGTTATTATATATTAATAAACGTGTAATAGGAAGTGACATATGATAGGGAATAGCTTAGACTCGCGAACATCCGCGTCTAATTGAGAGGTAACTTTTTAACACACACATTAGAATAGATTCAATTGAAGCATTTACTACTACAAGCATACATTTCAATAATCAGAGAATGTGCCTCCAATTATGATATGAAGGCTTGGAAGATATCATGAAGAAAAACTTATTTAGGTATTAATAAGAAACCTTACTAAACTGAACAGCTATCTTTTTGTGTGTTAGCTAAAAAAAAGTCTTTATTAATGGGAAGAGTTTTTTATAAATAATTTTTTAATATTATTTAAACATTCATAAGAAGTAGCATACTCATCCATAACTTACAAATAAATCACGGAGTCTTTGCTTTTGCCTTTCAGCCGTTTCAACGTCAAAATAAATGGTCTTATTGCAATAATTTGCATAACATTTTTAGGTCAGAGATCATTTTAGTTCCAGGGTTAAACACAAACGAAGTCTTTAACCATGTTTTTCTTTCAATTTAGATCCTGAAATAACTCAACAAATTAAATGATTTAACTTAAGACTACCTGAACTATCTGACTCTAACAAAATAGCGGACCTTATTGACTTTTTCGTGGCGAAAAAAATAAAACGAAATCATATAAGTGTCGAAGGTAATTTAGATTTATCGCCAGATCATACTCCAGTAATTTTGTCACTGAGTGAGGTCGAAATTATATAAAAAGGTAATCCTAAACTCGTGAATAAGATAACAAACTCCAACAAATTCAAGCTTGAAAACAATTCAATTCAACAACAGATCCGCTTTGGAAACAATTGAACAATATGGTCATGAAGTAGAGCAATTTATTGCTGATGTATAACATGCTACAGAAGAAAGTAATCTAATTAATTCTATATGCAAAGGAACAAAGCTTAAATATTCCGTCGAAATAAAACAGCTGATGTTGGAAAAAAGAAGAACTCGAAGAAGATGGCGAACTACGATATTTTCAGGCGATAAGGCAGTATTCAACTGTCTCAAAAATGAACTAAAAAAAAAATATTCACTTGATCGAATCTTGAAAAATTTGACGACGGATGCTTCAACCGAATACTCCTTATGGAAAGCCGACGGTAGAATCTCAAGATAAAAATTGGTTCGGAAACCCGAAAAAAGAAGACTGACATCTTTGCTGAACATTTTGCGAATATCTTTAAATCATTCTCAGGAAATACAGCTACAGATGATTTACAATTTGGTGATAGAAGCGACGAAAGTGAAAATCCCATTTTTACGCTCAAAGAAGTAAGAAACATGTGGCAACATAAGTTATCTAACAAAAAATCACCAGGGTATGATCTAGTTACGTAATAACTGATCAATTTTTAAAAGAAATGCCTTCAATATCCTTCAAAAAACTCCAATTTAAAATACACGCATGCCTTTAGCTTAGATATGAGCCACATTATTGGGAAATTGCAGAAGTCAATGTTATTCCTAAGCAAGGTTAGCCACCAACAGAAGTAACAACTAACAGACCTATATCGCGTATACCAATCATGGCAAAAGTTTTCGGGAAACTGCTCCCAAAAAGGCTCAGCATATAATACAAAAGCGAAGACTAATCCCGAACCATCAGTTTGGATTTAGAAATAAAAATTCCACGATAAAACCAAGTTCATCGAACTACGGATGTTGTAGAAAAAACACTTGATGAAAAACAAGTATGGTCAGCTCTTTTTCTGAATGTTGTTCAAACCTTTGATAAGGTTTGACATTTGGGACTTGAGTACGAACTGCAAAGAGACCTTCCCAGACAGTACTATGAAATACTGAAATCCTTTGCTACGAAACGACTCTTAAAAGTACGGTACAACCAAAATTCTCGAAAATAAAGAAAATCAAAGTCGGTGTACCCCAGGGAAGTGTCCTAGGGCCAACCCTGTATTCGTTACATACTGGGAATATTCCAGTAAAATCAACGCTATTATGGCCACCTTTGCTGACGATACTGAAATATTGGTGACTGATAAACCTATTACGAAAGCTACATAAAATCTGCAAAATGCAGTCGATAAAGTTAGAGATTGGATGCAACGATGGCGTATGAAAATTATATGAAACAAAATCGACGCAAAAAGACTGTACAAACAAAAAACTAAATAATGTTCCAATTTTTACAAACGTAAAGCTGTACCTTACGCCAATACTGCCAAATACCTTGCAATGACTTTCGATGAAAAGCTAAATTGGAAAGAACTGATCTTAAAGTACAGAAAAATGTAGTGGTTACTAGGACAGAACTCTGGCCTATCTATACAAAACAAAATAATGTTATACAAGCAAGTGCTGAAAACCGTTTGGACGTATCCACCTTTTAGGACTGCACAAAGAAAACAAATGCTGAACCAATCTAAAAATTCCAAAACAAAGTCCTTCGTGCAATAATAAATGCCCCTGGGTACATAAGAAATAGTAAATCGCTACAAAGTGGAATTCAAATAGAAACGATCACAGAAGATATTAAAAACACGCTGTATAACACAATCAGCGACTACGAAGTCAAACCAACTCTGAGATGGAAACAGTTTTAAATGTAAGCGACAATTTAGCAGCAAACTCATGAGGAGAGAGGGACAGGACTCTTCCCGATTTAAGAATTTGTTTAACTTTATTTACTTACTGCAAGCAAATACTTACGCCTAGATTTACAAAAGAACTTAAAAACTGCTTAGCATAAATGGGCGTTGAGGTTAAGAATTTTGCAGAGAGAGATTCTGAGAGAATATTTGGAGAAGGGGAAGTCAAAAGAATTTTGCATACTGTTTGCAGCACGTAACATGCGATTCATAGGTTCGTTACATCCATAGCTAGAGCGGTGGTGTAAAAGTTGAGTTCAAAGAGTGACACCGATCTAAGACTTTTACGGTTGGTGTAAAGTGAAGTTCTTTGATGAAGCGCAGGACAGTCGATATTACCAGGTAAAAGTTAAAGAATAAAAACAATATCAGCCACTTTCTGGTCCCGGTGGTTTTCCGGCGGTAAGAGTCCCACATTATTTGGTACCGAATATAAAATTAACTAATTGAGTTATTTCTCGCACCTCCAGCACTGACAAAATAGCCTAAAAAAACATACAAGACTATGTTGAAAAATCTGTAGATCGTCAAAGTTTATCAACGTTAAACTGACAACTTTTATGTGACTCAGAGAATCTGATGCGTTTTTAGAAAGTTCAGCTACATACTATAACCTACAACATTTTTGTAAGGATGCTTTAGTTATTTTATGAACAAAATTCATAGAAATACGTAATCTATTTTGTTACGTTGGTTCAACGATCTTTTCGTTAACTTATGAAATTAATTCATTCATGAAAAGAAAGAAAGAAAAATAACAAGTCAGCATAGTTTTTATTTCTGTAAGAACTTGGTTGAGAATAGATTGTCTTATTTATTTCGTTCTATAAGATCTTTTCTTCTTTTCATTCTTATTTGTTCAAAGACTTTGTCAAAACCAATAATTTAGCAAATTCCATAACCTAGCTTAAGGTGAGATTTAGTTTGCATTAATTAAAATCACAAAATTAAATCTTTTCAAAAAACGTTAAAAGAGTTGTGATATAACCACATACCTTCCTAAATTAAAGTAAATCCTATTTTTACAGAACCACCTTTTTTCGCCACCCATAAACTATAAAAAAAAATAAAACTCCAAAACCACCAACCTCTAGCTGATTTTAATTAAGATTGCAAAATGCAAAAATTTCGATCAACAAAAGATATTATTTACACTCAACTTAACCCACAAAAAAAGCTAATAACACTATATCAACAAATCAATGAACCCGCTCTTCTCACCCTCCCACCCGCTGCCAACGGCATATCGCATCATTTTATAACCGGCGTCCTACAAAGAAATCTCCATTTATTTCCATCCGTCTACCACGTTAACGCCAACCCAAAATAAACAGTTACACAAAACAAGTTATTCAATAAAAATACGAACACAAAAAAAAAATACATCTCCATTACAACACCGCATTTAAAGGCAGCAAAATAAACCATCTTTAACATAACCACCAGCACCAGCCATGATAATTTTTTTTCGAACGTATTTGGCTATAAATACAGAAAAAAAGATACAAATTGTATAAACACTCCAAATCACAGTACGCAATCACTCCATTTTAAGTTATAACAACATTTTCTTAGTATCTCTCGGGTGGGCAGATACATAGATACTTTTCCACCATTCCAAGCAAAAAATACCAAATAAATTCTATAAAGTTCTTCAAGTTAAGAACACAATAAAAAAATGAAAACAACATCGACCGGCGAGCGGAGCCGTGCTCGCGTAGTCGGCGACCCACATCAATTAGAATCCAGTTTAGAGATATAGCAAAAATGTATCTGGATATTATTTTCGTTAAGATTGTTTTCCTTCGAGCGCTGCCATGAGCCCTGGCATTTTCCAAAACCAGCATCACACATGGCGAGCGTGTGAAAAACCTTCGAATATAAATTTTCTATGCGACTAAACTTTTCGTCGTCGTAGTCGTTGTCGTATCCTTGAATCTCCATCGCCTAGCCAGGTTGTATCTTTGTATCTTCTGACCATATGGCAGCAGCAGCAGCCAGAGGCATGCAGAATTAATATCTCTTTTTTTATGATTATTTTTTTCAGATCTATTGATTTTACATTAATTTAGTCTGTGCGCACATAATCCAAGATATCTGCCGTCCATAGTTGGGGGAGTCCATGTATAAGTATCTATCTTCAAAAATTTAAAAGCCAATTTTCCATTGCGGATGTTGCCCTCGATATAATATCATATCTGAGTGGAAATTCCCACGAATTTGTATTTTCTGCTTGCCTCCCCAATGAGCTGAAATATGAGGAATTAGTAACATAATTTCAAGGAATTATCTCATCTAACTTCATTGGGGATTAAGCATCATAGATGGGGCATTTATCTATTTTATACAAGTGGTGTTATTATGGGAAGATAATTAGACCAAAATGGAGTAAGGAAAATGATTCACAGTCGGGAATGATGATGATGTTGTGGCGAACTGAATTATTTTTGTATAAATGACAAAGCATTGGGCTCGTGTGGGTGGTTATAGTGGGGCGTTTTATACAATCGAATGACTATAATCGTGACTATAATGTTAACCCATTGATTTACATTGGTGTTTCTTGATTTGCAATCTCGGTATGGAAGAACATGTGGGTGGGAGAAAAACTTCGTGTGATGGGATTTTTTTTTTTTGTTCAAAACCTACACAAGCCCTCAAATGACAACCTTTTAATTTATTGTTGTAACCAAGAAAAAAATTGAAGATTGTGACCTAGAAAAATGTTACAAAACTTTTCAACTGATTGAATAGGATGACACAAATTTTGTATTAATAATTCTTATGTTGATATTAGGGTGATCCAAAAAACCACAGAAATATATTAAATAGGATTTAAAGGGATAATGGCACATTGGTTTTGAATACTGAATATCAAAATATACACATTCGTGTAGTGCGGCTAAAGAAATAATCTCTAAATTTAACAGTACGCACAAAGTTCAGCTGAAGGGTGACCTGATGGGCATTGCCTGAAGCGCGAGAATTAAGGCTGAATTCCTTAAGAGGAAGAATGCAACTGGCTATTTCACAAGAACACTGTTTATAAAAATAACGGTGAAATAATAACGAACAAGAATCATTGCGGCGGTGCTCGAGAGATGGCAATGCTTCTGTTATAGTTCGTACCATTTTTAGATTCTATACAAGAGACTCAAGTGGGTTATTAAAGTACTTGCCTATGCCCAAATATGGGAATTATTTTCGAGCTTTGTATGAATAAAGGCCTTATAAATTACATCCAGATCAAAAGGTGTAAAAAAATTCTTGCAACGTCGAAGGAAACCTAAGCGCTTAGCATTAGCGTTTTTGGCAACATCGAATATGTGGGTATTCTACACAAGGTGACCTGCACATTCCAAGAACTGAGAGTTGTTTGACAATGCTTTCGAGATCACAATTTAATGAGCTTATACCAGCTGCAGTTCTAAATCCACATCCGAAGGACAACGCCATGAATTTGGAAAGAATATAAGAGGCTGATAGTACTGTCATTAGCAAAATTATTATATGGATTAAGAAAGAGAGTTGGAGACAAAACAGAGCACACCAGCATTTATTTAACAAATAACAGACTTGAAAGGTAGATTCTAATCCAACAAATAAGAGATCCATGATAAAAGCTTGATATAAAACTTTATCAAATGCTTTTGAAATATCAAGGTTTATTTTCTCCAGAACGATGTAAATATTTAAGCCACTGATCGGTGAGATATACCATCAGACCACCAGTGAACTGGTGCTCACAGAGAATGTTTTGCTCTTCATGAAATTTCTTGATATGATAACTCATCAGCGTTTCCATGAACTTGGAAAGAAAGGAGTTAAGTGCAACTGGAGGAGAATTAAGCAGGAAGAAAATTCGCCTATTTTTAGGTACAGGTTGGACGAATGTTGATTTCTATCCACTCGAAAAGACACCAGTAGAGTAGGACAAATGGGAAAACTTACACAATAGTTCTGTCAGCGTTGCGAGGTGTTGTTATGTGTTTTCATAAAATTCATGTGACTCCTGCATCTGGATTTTCTTTAATAATCGATACCATCCTCAAAAATTAGTCACGATTAATTTTCGACTTTCTTAAAAAAAATGTTAATTTATAAAAAAATATTTACATGTCTGTTCATATATCGGCAATAATCGTCTTTTCAATTCCACAAACGCAAGAAATCCATTGCGGATTTGCGGATTTAATAGTCACAGTTTTGTATAGAACTGATTCGATGTTCGTTTATGAAAATGGCAAACTGATTTACCGAAAAACGGGGAAAGTTTCCCTTCCAAAATATAGTAGAATTAAAATTGTTGATTTTCATATAACCATTTCTCCGACACGAGGTAAAGCAGAACAGGAGCCAAATTACCGCATCAGTGAACGAGTGAGTGAGTCTCATCAGTGATCGAATGAAAACGTCAAATTAGAGTAATTGATTGCTAGATAACGTGAGCGGTAATGCCAAAGTCACATAATTCAGTCACGTATTACTCGATAACTGATGCGGTAATTTGGCCCCAGGACTGACTATAAAATCATTTAAACTCTAAGCAACTTGTATCATAAAAGCAAGTTTGTACGATCCAGTCGTGCAAACATGTTTCCATGGTGAACAGTAAGGATAAAGCATTCTTCGAGTAAAAATTTTAGTGTAGTTTGGATTTAGGATGAAATCCAGAAGACAATCTTTCTTAATTGTGTCCATCAAATATTGATTCAAGAAACATTAGTTAAAAAATATTGCATATTTAAGAAAAATAAACAACTGATCAAAATGGCCTCAGCGCAGGTTTGTAAAAGAATGCAATCTTTTATGATACAACCTTTAATGACTTAAATTAAAAGATTACATTCATTGAATTCACTCTTGAGAATTCGACTTCAAATTTTCAATCACCGTTCATTTGGCATAAAAAAGATTGCAATAAATTCTATCCCTATTCATTCCACAGCATGTTTGATTGCAATCTTCTGAGACTTCATGGATTCTTTGTATTCGTTAGCAGTTTTTGGCATTTATTTACAATCTTTGTTATCTTTTGAATTCATTTGAATTCTTTCCTTTGAATGCACATGAATGAAAAAAATGCATGAATTCTCAAGAATGAATGAGGAAAAAAGTGATTGCAATATTTTTGATTTGAATGAATTGAGATTTTAAATTTAAAGTCACAGTCTCAAAATTAAGTCCATGATACAAAACAACTCTCAACCATTCCTGTGTGCGTGTTACAAACCTACAATTTTCTGCCTCCAAAATTCCAAAATTTGTTTGGCAGCGGCTGAGAATTGAACCCAAGACCATCTGCATGACTGTCCTACGCACTAACCATTATGCCAAGGGATATTACAAAGTCAATGATGCATTTCATTTAATTTAATGAACGATATTGATTAAGATTGCATTCGCAAAAGATTGCATTCTTTTGAAACCCTGCCTCAGGACTACTCTAACTTACTGCACGAATTAGGTTAAAACTTATTAAACAAGGTTTTGCAAGTTTAATAGTTCTCAATTTACGCTCTTAAGTGCGGTAATAATAATCTTTTATTCATACGAGTAAAAGCTATTTACATATATATATCATGTGAGTGGTTTCGATTTTTTTATCGGATAGTTAGCGTTTAGGTAATTTATGTTAAAAGATTTAACAAATATTTCAAAACATTTGTTCACTTAAATTTGCAAAACAATTAAAAAAAAAAACCTTATCCGATGAATCTTTCGTTTCAAAAAAAAATATCACAACATGCTAATGGAATAAATTTTATGATACAATTTAGCTTTCAAATGTACTTTTTTTCTCAGAAAAAACAATATTTACTTTGAACTATCCATTAGCCTCATGTGAAATACACAACACTGGACCAGCATTACATTAATAATTACTATACTTATTAAGTCTAGGTATGTTACGTAATCGAATATAAACTTTTGCATATAAATTTACCTTCAAACAAAAACATCACTATAATTATAATCCAAAAACAAAAAAAAAGTTGAATTAAGGTTGAAGTAATATAAAACAAAATTTACAAAAAACCTCACATTAAAAAATATGGACTAACTTTTCAATGGAATTGTTTTTATTTTCTATTTGTACTGTCCACATCACAATGATTCATGACAGTGATAATAATTATTATTATACTATTGTTGTTATAGCTTTGGGTTTTTTTTTGAAAAGTTAATCTTTATTTTCTCTATTTTGATCCAAACAGAAAAGCTAGTCATTTAATTTTTCGCAAGAATATTTTTTTTTATTATATTTTATTCTATTTTATTTAAAAAAAAATGGAGTGCGTTCATAAATTATAGCATTTTTATGAACACTTTCGTAGGCGAAAAGGTGAAAAGTGAAATCAGAATACTTTCGCGGAATTTCGCAATATAAAAAAATTAAATTAATGTTTTGTTAAGGTATATGTGTAGGTAGAATTGTTCGTGGAACACATTTTTTTTATAATTTATGACACACATTCTGGGTAAATTTTATATAGCTAGATCTTGACCTTGATCTTGATCTCAAAAGAATTTTTTTTTTTCAAAAACAAACGTTTCATCTATAAAAATATTTTAAATTAAAATGTTTCTTTGAAAAATGTCTTCATCCTTGGAAAAAACATACTGCCCTACTGAGCGAAAATGCCAGACCTTGTAGACTTCTTTATCGCAAAAGGACTAGATAAAATTTACACGAAAATCTAGGAAAACTTTGACCTTTCCACCGATCATTCACCAGTTATGTTGACAGTAAGTGGAAAGCTAGACCTCCATTTTTATGTAACAACAGAAATAACTGGGATAAATTCAGAGAACATTGCGAAGAAAATATTGCGCTTAATATATCTTTGAAAACGCCTTTAGAGCTAGAAGATGAAGACGATATATTTATTAAAGTCATACAAGACGCTGCATGGAAAAACACTCCACACAACTTTAGAGATCCAATTAAAAGCACAGATACAATTCCACCGGAAATAAAAGATCTGCTTCGCGAAAAAAGAACTGTTCGGAGAGGATGGCATCAATCCCGAGCACCTCAGGACAAAACCATCTTAAACCGCCTCTCGAATGAACTCAAATATGCTATCCGCGACTCAAAAAATCGGAAGATTTCTACCTTTCTTGAAGGTATGACTGCAGATAAAAATACGAACTATTCATTGTGGAGAGGTATAAAAGATGTTAAAAAGCCGCAAATTACATTCAGCACCAATCAGGAAAAATAATGGTGGATGGGCTAAGTCCGATAGAGAAAAAGCCGATTTATTTGCTGAACATCTAGACGAAACTTTTTAACCTTTTGACGGTCAGGCGTTGATAAATGAACATGGTGATATCCAATGGCCATCTGAAAACTTTCTTACTCGGAATATCACGTTATCAGAACTTTATTAAGCTATTAAAAATCTTGAAAATAATAAAGCTCCTGGGTACGACCTAATCAATGCTCGAGTGCTTAAAGAGCTACCCAGAAAAGCAGCAATTAAACTTCAGCACCTTATGAATGCGGCATTAAGGCTTTCATACGTTCCGCGCCAATGGAAAGTCGCAGAAGTTTTCCAAAACCGGGAAAGTCTCCGAACGAAAAGAAATCTTATAGACCGATTTCCCTATTGCCACTGATCTCCAAGGTATTTGAGAAAATCTTATTAAAGCGACTGCTTCTTATTATCGAAGAAAAGCGGCTTATTCCTGACCATCAATTTGGTTCCCGGAAAAGCCACTCAACAATTGATCAGGTATACAGAGCAGCCAATGAAATTGAGAAATCACTAGAGGGACAAAATGTATGTTCAAGCGCATTTCTAGACGTCTCTCAAACCTTCGACAAGGTCTGGCACGATGGCCTCAAGTTTAAACTGCGACGGG
Source organism: Philhelius festivus (assembly GCA_963931855.1). Lineage (NCBI taxonomy): Eukaryota > Metazoa > Arthropoda > Insecta > Diptera > Syrphidae > Philhelius > Philhelius festivus. The sequence goes on from OZ007557.1 coordinate 81,458,849, forward strand.
TCTTTTCGGATCAAATATATTATATCCTTGAGTCCTACGTTGAACATAGGCTATTTCGAGTTAAGCAAGCGAGGGAATATTCGGATTTTAAGGAAATCAAAGCTGGTGTTCCCCAGGGAAGTGTTCTCGGTCCGATTCTGTTCGTACTGTACACTAGCGATATTCCTCAAGAAGAAGATACCATAATAATAGGTACTTTAGCAGACGATACGGCTATACTTGCAATATCCGATTCAGTTGAATCTGCAACCGAGAAGCTCCAACGAGCTCTAGATAAAATTTCGGTATGGACTAAGAAATGGCGAATTGTTCTTAATGAGTCCAAATCAACACATGTTAATTTTACTTGCAAAAAAAATTACCAATCTGCCCACTTATTGTAAAACAAGTGATAAAACCAGTATAGACGTACGGTATACAACTTTGAGGTTGTACTAAACCAAGCGATAGACAAATATTACAATCTTATCAGAACAAAGTTCTCAGAGAAATCGTAATGCTTCGTGGTACATTAGAAACAGTGATTTACACAGAGACTTACGATTACCAACTGTTGAAGATGAAATAGCAGTTTTCGTTGGGAAGCTCCGAACTCACTTAAATGACCATAGAAGTAGAATTATTCGACAAACAATTGATGAGACAAACCTTGTGCGCCGACTTCAAAGAACGAGACCGTTTGACCTAGCGCCATAAGGAGTATCCGCTTTCAAATGCGGTATCCGCAGGTCCTCTCAGTGGGGAGCTACCTGCCAAACGTGATTATATTTTGAAATTAAAACTACTTGATAAGTTAACTTAGTTGTAGTCGCACGAACAAAAGGGAGGTGTTTTTTAGTGAGTAAAAATCTCACACTATTATGAGTATCGGGCTTCACCTACAACATAAAAAAAAAAAAAAAAAAAAAAACCTTGGAAACACTATTTTAGTATTTTAATAATATTTAAAGTACCATTTACTGGCTCTGAAAAGAGTTAGCAACTGGGCCACTAGTAGTGGACTAGGAGTTAATCAGAGTAAGACGGAACTGATGCTCTTTACTACCAGCACTAAAATACCTACATTCACCCTACCTCGACTTAACGGTCAAACTCTTTCCTTATCTTCCAAAGCTAAATACCTTGGAGTTATTCTCGACCCCAAATTGAATTGGAAGGTAAATATTGAAGAACGGGTTAAGAAAGCCTGTATAGCTTTCTATGCCTGCAGAAAGACCTTTGGTAAGAAGTGGGGCCTTCAGTCGAAGATGATTTTGTGGACGTACACTGCAGTGGTACGGCCAATTTTGTCTTACGGATCGATTTTTTGGTGGCCTGCACTTAGCAAGCAATATAACGTCGGAAAACTTAAAAGGGTTCAAAGAACGGCTAGCGTCGGCACTACGGGGGCTCTCAGATCATGCCCAACAGATGCCCTGAGCGTTATCCTGAACCTTTTACCACTCGGGGATTTCAAAGCCATTTTTCCCACCAGAGAGGATTGGAAAAATGACGTTGTCACAAAGGATTTCGATTCGATAATCTTCACTGATGGATCTAAGATGGAGTACGGTGTTGGGTCAGGAATTTTTTCCGAGTCCTTTAACATCTCCAAGTCCCTCAGACTACCAGACTTTGCGAGTGTATTTCAAGCTGAAATACTAGCAATCAAGGAGGCATGCAAGTTGCTCCAATCTAACCAAAACCAATTCAGAAATATAGCTATCTGCTCAGATAGCCATGCGGCCATTAAATCATCTACATCTACCTCAGTACTTGTAGATGATGATGCAATGTCGGGACGAACTAGCGAGTCTGAACATTGACCTCCAGGTCACTCTCATTTGGGTTCCAGGTCACAGTGACATAGAGGGTAATGAACAAGCTGACGCTTTAGCTCGACAAGGCTCGGCCTTACATAGCTCACTAGCGAAAAAAGTTAATATTCCTCTTGGTGCTATGAAGAGAAAAATCTTCTCGATTTTTCTCAATGAATCCAACCGTAGGTGGAGCAGTCTCACAAACTGTGTCATATCAAGAAAGATATGGCCTACTTACAACAACTCACGTTCCAAAGATCTAATATGCAGACCCAGGCGCGACATAGCCAGGATCACAGCAATATGCACCGGGCACTGGCCCATAGGTGAACATGCAAGAAAGCTAGGCATCCCCTACAACCCACACTGCCGTAGTTGTGGAGATCCACAAGAAAAAGAAACTGTGGTTCATTTTCTTTGCGATTGCCCCGCCTTAGCAAATTACAGGATGGCTTCCTTTGGGAAAGCCTTCCTCGATGACCCCAGCGAACTTTCGGAGAAGAAAATCAAAGATCTGATTATCTTTCTGAATGCGACAAAATGGCTTTAGTAATGCTCCGCTAAAGTATATAAAAGCCATTTTCTTCCGTACTAAATCCTTATTAGGTTGACACGAGTTTAATGGTATCAAAACGGCGCACCCCAGCGCTAATTGAGTCGCGGGCCCAGTTGGCTGGCGACTACCATCTCTACCTACCTACCTACCATTTACTTAAATGAAACTTAAACCTTAGTAAGAACTTAGAAATCTCAATCGATTTGTCTGATTTGTATGATATGTTCGTAATTGTTAGAACTTGTCTTAAGTGTGAAATAAATTTTTTGTAAAATCTCCCGAAAAGTTCAACATTTTGATGGAATTTATATATAAAAATCTCAATAAAAAAATGTGACGTTTAGGTTAGGCAAAGCCGTACCGATATTATTCGTAATAATGTCACACCAACTAATTTTAAAATAAAATGGAAACATTATCATAGATTGCACTGCTCATATCACGTTGAGTAGATAATTTCGACAAAGGGTTGTGCACTGTGGGTGAAGCGGAAATAAGAATATAAACACAGATGCTTGCATGAACATGAAAAGTGAATATATATTTTATAAAGTGTTTTATTGGAACTTTGCAAAAAGGTTAAGTCGTTGTTGAAATTATTTCTGAGGAATAACCTCCTTCCGATTTCAATGAAATTTTCTGAAACTTGGAAATATTTAAGCACCGATTAGTAGGAGTTATTTGTTTTAGAGAAAAAGTTGTTCTAATTCTGATGTACATTAGTTTTAAATTATTTGTCGAAATTCACTATAGCTCTTCAAAATGTATATGTGTCAAGTGGATAATCTAAAATTATAAAATCTATCAAAACACTATGTAGCAATTTTTTGAAAATTCTAAATTTATTGACAGCTCACAGTTTGATATACCTAATTCTGTAACATTAAACCTAATTAAAATCAAGTTTATCGAACAAAAAATAGTTTTAGTTTATTTTGTATAATTAATGTTTAATTCACGATAAACATTTTGTCTATCTGATGAAGGCTACTATTGATTCACCCTAGGCAATATATTCCAAGCAAACCTGAGTGAAATCAAAACAACAAGTTTCCTGAGAACTATTCTAAATTAAATAGCGCCACTAGGCTTCCTGAATTATTTTAATTTTAATCTAACTCAATTTAAGATTCTTCATTGATTTGCAATAATTTATCACTGTGCGTTAGTCTTTGAATAAAAAAAAAACGTGATTCTTATTTTTAGAATGAGAATTTTTTTTGTTTGTTAATATTTACTCATGCATAGCATGTTAGAGGTCAACACGACAAGTCAGACTTAAAACTAACTTGTAAATAAAGTAAGTATGTTTTTATATTTTTTTGCACTGATATTGACAGCAATTAATCTTAGCTTTCATTTGTTGAAGTTTGTGTCGGAAGTTGGTAAGGGTACACCTATGTACACTAGGGTGGGTCAAAAAAATCAAGTATTGTTTTTTTTTGGATCCGACACATGAAAACTAGTTCCTAGGTACCTGTAGAAAGTACTTACCAAATATTAGCTCTTAATATTAACGGGAAGAATATGCTCATCATAGTTTTTCATTATCAATTTAGTATCATATAAAAATGGTCATATCTTATCAACAATAGATCGTTTATACAATCGCATAGTCAATATTTATAGGAAATTGAACGCTCTACAAAAATGGTCTTATATACTCTTTTCATTAATCCAACCATTTAAAAGATATTCAACGTCAAAGATTGAAGTATTTTAAGGAAAGTAACTTTTTCGTTTTTAATTTTGTAACTTAATAAAAAATAATTATTGTCAAATGAGTTTCAATTATTTCTATAGGAAATTGAACGCTCTACAAAAAAAATCTCTGTAGTTAATAGATTACTCAAGCCATTCAAGAGATATTCGCAGTAGAATTTCAATAAATATTCCCAATTTATTCAGTTAATTTATGAATTTTGACAATATTCATGAGAATTTGAGTTTATTTCGATAGAATGACGGTTTGCAAGCTATATCTTATCTTTTGTTTTAGAATATATTTTTTTTAATCAATTTTTTAACGATATTTTCTTTTTATAACTTTTATTACAGTTTAGGATTGTTATTTAATATTTTTCAACGGGTTTATTTAAAATGTCATTTAAATTAATTTTTTCCACAGAATTTGGGGAATTTGAAAATTTAATTTCGAATGTTGGTAGTTCTGTTACTCAGTACTTGTCATACTAGCGCCAGGTCATTTCTATTTTTCCCCTTATATTTCTACATTGCATACATAGTTTTTGGAGCTCTGAGTTGTCTTCTTGTGTATAACTAAAACCAATTAACTAACAGCTGAGTTTTAATATATTATAGATTAATGCGATTCGGATTCTAATCATCTAATATGAATAAAGAAATCCCTTTAATTGGCATACCGATGTCGAAAATTCTTGAACTGAAATTACCAACAGTGAAAGAGGTTATGTGTGTATTTTTTCATCAACTTAATATCCTTAAATATTCTGTGAAACAAAGTGCTAAAAATGTAGCAGATCAGGTTATAGAGCTATGGAGCAAAAATGATATTCCGACTTCTAGTAATGATAATGTAGTGAAAAGAATTCTTCGATGTCATAACAAATGGTTAAGGATAAAAAAACTGCACGCGTAAAAAATCGCCAGCACAAAAAACGAAAGAACTAATATTTCAGAATGAACTCAAAATGTTATTCGATATTGTTGATCAGAAGTCTTTAAAAGTGCTCGATGACCGAATTAAAGACTTATATTTGAATCAAATTTGAATCATTTCGTATCAATACTGTATTAAATTATAAAATTTCGTATGGTGAAATAGAATTTTTTTTCTGCTGACATGTTAAATTATATTTCTGAAATAAAAACCTTCTTTTCCTGAAATAGAAAATGAACTATCTTAAAATTCAAAAATTAACTGGATAAATTGGGAATATTTATTGAAAAACTACTAAAATCAGTAGGCATTGGAATTCTACTGCGAATATCTCTTGAATGGCTTGAGTAATCTATTAACTACAGAGATTTTTTTTGTAGAGCGTTCAATTTCCTATAGAAATAATTGAAACTCATTTGACAATAATTATTTTTTATTAAGTTACAAAATTAAAAACGAAAAAGTTACTTTCCTTAAAATACTTCAATCTTTGACGTTGAATATCTTTTAAATGGTTGGATTAATGAAAAGAGTATATAAGACCATTTTTGTAGAGCGTTCAATTTCCTATAAATATTGACTATGCGATTGTATAAACGATCTATTGTTGATAAGATATGACCATTTTTATATGATACTAAATTGAAAATGAAAAACTATGATGAGCATATTCTTCCCGTTAATATTAAGAGCTAATATTTGGTAAGTACTTTCTACAGGTACCTAGGAACTAGTTTTCATGTGTCGGATCCAAAAAAAAAACAATACTTGATTTTTTTGACCCACCCTAATGTACACGTTATGAACATTTGAAGGCAAACATTGTATTTTAGATAAATTTGCTGGTGATGATAATTTTCAACAGAATGGAAACCAATTACTTAAATTATTTGTGACACTTAGAAAGTAAAACTCGAAGATTTAAAGGATTCTTTCCGGTTATAATTGATTTTTAGCAAAGAAAGAGTCAATTTTCGACAAGGTGAACAAACAACTAGGCGGTCAGCCATCAGACGAATAGGGGGAACAACATGTAGCATACGAAAACATGCACGTGCCGTAACTATTCGGGACTGGTGGAAGTGTGATCATAGCCTCTCCGCGGCGGCCGCTAGAAACAAGCCTTTTAAAAAAGGTTTGGCTAATATGATCAGGCTGGCGACAGGTTAATTCCCTGTCCCGTAAAACTAAAAGAATTACGAGACCGACAACAAGCCTCGGAAACGGACTGATCTCACGACGACAACCCACGCAAAGAAAAAGGAATAACGATTTACGAATTTTCTTATGGAACGTACGATCGCTCTATAGAGCTCGAGCTGCTCAGCAGCTAGCCGATGCCCTGTCAAAGTATAAAGCTGACATAACAGCTCTTCAAGAAATCAGATGGACAGGGAATGGTGTTTTACAGAAGAAAGAATATGACATATACTACAGCTGTCATACAAAACACCATGTGCTCGGGGTAGGCTTCCTAGTCAGCGAAAAAATGAAGTCTACTATCATCGGCTTTAACGCTATAAGCGAAAGGCTATGCACCCTTCGCGAGCGAGGCAAATTTACGAACATCAGCCTCATTAACGTTCACGGACCTACGGAGGAGTCCTCAGACGAAGAAAAAGAGACTTACTACGAACAAGTCGAGAGGGCCCTCAATGCCTGTCCAAGGTATGATGTTAAAATCATCCTTGGGGATTTGAACGCAAAAATAGGTCGGGAGCCGGTATTCAGGCATTACGCAGGCACCCATAGTTTGCATGAGAACACTAATGACAATGGACTTCGAGTCTTAGAATTGGCAGCATCGAAAAACATGGTCGTTGCGAGTACCAGGTTCCCGCGTAAAGATATCTACAAAGCCACCTGGGTATCACCTGATGGAGTCACTCGTAACCAAATAGACCACGTGTTGATAGACCGTCGCCACTACTCGAACTTGATGACGGTACGAACGTACCGAGGTGCCAATATCGACTCGGATCACTATCTTGTTGGTATGGTTTTCCGAGGGCGGATTGCCTTGCGAAGACGCATTGCATCCGCCGATCAGGTTCGAATCAACACGGCTGCCATGCGCAATGAAAACACCAGTAACACCTTTGGTAATGCGTTAGGACTCGCCCTAGAAACACCTGACTTAGGGAGAGTAAGTCCTGGAGCCAGTATGCTGGGCGTAAATGAAAAGTGGACACGTCTTAAAAATACTGTCATTAGTACTGCCAACTCCATCTTAGGCAGCAGTCGTAAAAATCGGAACGACTGGTTTGATGATGAATGCAAGCTAGCGACTGAACGTAAGAATGTTGCGTACCGAGCAATGCAACAATCTCATAGAACGCGGGCACGCGAAGAGGAATATAAAGAGCTCAGAAGAACAGAAAAACGGCTTCACAGACAAAAGAAATCAGCCTGGGAGAAGAACCTAATCTGTGAAATAGAAAACAGCCGAGAGCGAGGTCCGCACCAGGCGCGGAAGTTCTACCAATCCGTCCGAAACATGACGGAGAGGGAAATCTGATCACCGATCCTGAAAGCATACTGGAGCGATGGGAAGTGTACTTCAATGAATTGCTAAATGGTCAGCTCACTGCAGAAGTGGAGGCTCCACTACTTCAAGAAGAATACCCTATGTTGCCGCCACCAAGCATAGAAGAGGTTGAGAAGGCTATAGGCCGGCTCAAACAGAACAAATCCCCTGGAGCCGATGGCATACCAGCCGAATTATTTCATCACGGCGGGCCAGCCTTACGTCAAGCAATTCATGATATTATAGTGCACGTATGGGAGCAGGAAGAAATGCCAGAAGACTGGCGAAAAGGCATAATATGCCCCATACATAAGAAGGGAGATGTCACAACGTGCAGCAATTATAGAGGTATCACGTTGTTGAGTACCGCCTATAAGATATTCTCCTCTATCCTACAAGACCGGATAACCCCATACGCTAAAACCGTCATCGGACAATATCAGTGTGGTTTCATTCCAGGCAAATCAACAACTGATCAGATCTTTACCCTTAGGCAGGCGATGGAAAAATGTCTAGAATTTAACATCCCAACATACCATCTGTTTATAGACTTTAAGGCCGCCTATGATAGCATAGCCAGGGTAGAACTTTACAAAGCCATGAGAGAATTCGGCATCCCAAATAAATTGACACGACTATGTAGGTTGACCATGACCAACGTAACAAGCCAAGTAAAAATAGCCGGATTGCTATCCAGACCAATCAAAATCTTTAATGGACTCCGACAAGGGGACGGTTTGGCCTGCCTCCTCTTCAACCTGGCGTTGGAGAAAGCAATCCGTGACTCTGGCACGGCAACAAGAGGGACCATCGTCAACAGGTCCAGCCAGTTACTAGCTTACGCAGACGACATTGACATCATCGGAAGAACCGAACAAGCTGTACACGATTCCTTCATCCAGATCGAGCAGGCGGCACAAAATCTGGGGCTGCACATTAGTGAAGGTAAAACAAAGTACATGGTGGCGTCGAATGCGAGAGGAACAGTTGGTCAAACAATCAAGGTAGCGGAGCACGAATTTGAAGTGGTGCAATCCTTTAAATACCTTGGGTCAATAGTAGCAGCCGATAACAATATAGAAGAAGAAATACGCGGGCGGCTTCTCAAATCCAACAGAGCCTACTATAGTCTGTCAAAGCTTTTCAAATCCAGAAATCTCACCATAACTTCAAAACTGCTGCTGTACAGGACCATGGTCCTGCCAGTACTCACATATGGATCCGAGACTTGGGTGCTTAGCAAAAGGCACTCCGACCTCTTAGCTGCGTTCGAGAGAAAAGTCTTAAGGAGAATTGTTGGCCCCATATGTGAGGAAGGACGATTCCGGAGACGGTACAATCATGAATTGTACGCAATCTACCTAGAAGCAGATATCGTGACAAAAATTAAGCTCGGTAGACTCCGGTGGGCAGGGCACCTAGCTCGCATGAGCGAAGAGGAACCTGCTCGGAAAGTTCTTTGTGGTACATTCTATGGTAGACGACAGCGTGGTAGACCATGCTTGCGCTGCGCTGGAGAGATGGCGTAGACCAGGACGCCCGAAGCCTTGGGGTGCGCAACTGGATGGCGTCGGCTAGAGACCGGGATAGGTGGAGAGACTTGTTGAAAGAGGCCAGGACCGGAACCCGGTTGTCGAGCCGATGATGATGATGATGATGATGAACAAACAACTAGTCCAGAACAGTATTTTTTCAAGTTATACAATTCTGAAAGAACCATTGAAACAACTGACTTCAACCTCGTTCACAAGCTTAAACTTTAGAGATGATTTAATTTTGTTTGAGTAAACTCGCCTATTTTGAACTTATGTAAATCGAACATAAATAAAACTTGCAGAAAATTTGATTCTCGATTAAATTGGTCATAATGGATTAAGACTCATCGAACGATATATTTCCATCACTCAGTATAATTAATCATGATTTCAAAGTGAATTTAATTGAACTATTTCCAAGACAACAACTAATATGTCGTGACTGGCGTGAATGCATTGATTTGAGATTTCAAAAGTAACAATTACTTTGATGTGTCGTAGGTTATTGTGCTCGCTTTGTAAACTTTATAAGCTTAATTTCAGTTTAAAGTCCGTAGTTAATCAGGTTTCTATAATATTAGTACAGCTTTTTGGATTCGAAAATTTCGTTTTTGGCATTGTTTGTGCACTATATTTGACATTAAATCTAAATTTATGGCCATCACCTGTTTGCAGAGTTGCCAATATCTCAAATTAAAGAGTGAATTCGTATTTCGCAAATAACAAACCAGCCTTTGATTTTTGCCATAAAAATTCGGTTATACAATTTTGTTCATATTTTTGAATTATTAAATAGGAAACAAATAATTAAATAAAATGCACAACTGTATCACACGAACTAGCTCTTATGTTGAAGAGACTTAGAATTTAAAAAAATGGGTGTCAATAGTGGCATACTCGTATGTTCATTTTTAAAAGAATAGAACTACTACTTTCGTAGTTGGGACCTTAGAAAAAGAGTGTCATGTGATATTTTAAACAAATATGGAACACAAATTTTGAATCCTTGTAGAGCTTTTAAAACAAGTTTTTATATAATATTTATATTTAATTTTGAAAAAAGTTGTAATAACATTTGAGAACGCAATTTTTAGTTATTACTATTGTGCAAAAAGAAATTAAATTTCAAAAAAAATATCACTAATTTGTTTTTAAGATATCGAATTTTCTTAAAAAAATTGAAATTTTGTTTGAAAAATCCAAAAAATATTTCTTTTTCCAGGTTTTGAAATGCAATGATTTTTCAACATTTTAGAACCTTTTTTATCAAACATTTGATTAAAATCCATTATTCCGATAGTGAGAAAGTAAAAAATAAAAACAATTCTCAATTTCATTTTTTTTACTTGTATATCTGTCGTGTTTGGTATAAAAACATGAAAACTCCATAAATGTATTTTTTCAATAAAGGCATTTAAAGTTGTAAAAAATTTTGTAAACTAACTTTAAAAAAATAATGAAATTATTTATTTTCAATTCAATGCATATGTTTATCAAATTTGGAGCGAATCGATTCAGCCGTTTAAGCCCTAGCTTGATATAAAGTGGGCGTCAAAAGGGAATATTGTATGAAGTTACATATCTTTTTATACCAAACACCACAGACATTTATATGTTATATATGGTAATTAATGTATTCGTAAAAAATCTAACTTAAAATTGACAATACTACATATGATAGGGAAGACGAAAAAATGGTTCTCGAAAATCTGCCTCCCTGTCTGTTCGACTGCAGACTAATCAGCTTAGCTGATTTTCTTAAATCTTGGAAGATAGCATTTTTTTATTTTTACCCCAACACGTTTTTTTATGATCTTACAAAAATAACGGTACCTAACATACAAAAATATTTTTTTCGAAATTTTACTATATATTTTTTTCTCAAAAAATGTTCCAAAGATTAAAAAAAATTGCCCAAAAAATATTTATTAATGGAACCTTCCATCGAAACATTTTTTTTTTGTTTTCGATTTTCTCAAAAACGGTACAACTTATTTTGATAAATTTTTGTAGGCTAAGGCTTCTTAATAGCATTATGTATTCATGGAAACGAGAAGGGAAAATAGGCGCATCAACAGGGCCTGAGCCCCATTGCAGAAGAAAAAAAAATATTATCAAAAACGAAATCAAATAAGAAAAGAAAGTCCAAAAAGTGGAAAGAACTGCCAAAGCTAAAGCAGGCGAAACTACGTATATTACTGGGCAATTACAAGCCAGAACGTTTCATTAACTGCATCAACTTTTGTAGGAACAATTTAAGAATAATAACAGGTATCCTCACTGGGCACTGGAAACTTAGAAGACACTTACGTTTACTTGGCGAAGTAAATAGTGCCATATGTAGATTCTGCAACATCCATGAGAAAACACCAGGTCACATATTAGGAAAATGTTATCCACTTCGGCAATAAATTAAAAAAATATCCGGAACAATACCAGTTCGAACAGAGCGACCTATCCTCTATGAAGATCTCTCAAATATTTAAATTTCTAAGAGCAATATATTTGGAGGAAGAATTGTAAGATGAGCAAGCTCATCCAGAATTAAGTGGGGCACAATACATTTCTGAATCGCAGTGCAATATACGCAATGTATAATTCATTCATTGATACGTATTCAAATTTTAATTTTTCTTTTATTAAAAAAAAAAAAAAAAACAAAACATAAGTTTTTTTTGAAAACTCAATATGTATTTCGATTTTTTTTAAATCTTGGCTTTTAATAATTTTTTAATACTTCCTACAAGATGCAGTAAAAAATTATTCTTTTATTTAAGAATAATTATCATTTTTGAAAATCGTGTTTGTATCGAAAACGGTTTTAAGAATTTTGATAAAATTATTTCTGTATGTATCATTTTATTTTTACAATAGTAAAAGAAAAATTAAAATCAAGAACTAATAGTACCTACAAGAACCATTTTTTTTAATTTTTGACTTTTTCTTTGCCGAAATAAGGGATTTAAATTAAATTTTGTATACAAAAGCAAAAGATTAAATAAAATATCGAAAACATTATCAATTATATTAAATTATATTATATATTTATATATTTTTTGGATTTTAAAAACAAACTTAATTTTTGTTTCTGAAAATTGGTTATTTCCAAAACGAGTCAATCATTTTATTTATTTAAACTTTCTTTTCCACAATAACACCTAACATTATATTTAAAAAAAAATCATATAAAAATTTATTGTTTTACGAATCCGCTACAACGATTTAAAATTTTTCTTCCTGTATTAATATTTTCTTAAGGAATCCTATGAAATTATTTTCAAGCTCCAAATACAAAAGAATTTGTTTTAGCCATCTAAAAATGAATTTCATGCTTTTCTCTTATAAATAACACCAATTTTTAAAATTCAAGTTCGTGCATTTCATTTAATATGAAATTATTCTCATTTAAGCAATGATTTTCGGGTCGGGTTCTTGATATTTAGAGATTTGTGTCATTCTAAATTTTGGCATTCGCGATTTTGCCATTAAAAATTTTGACTTCCGAGGTTCTGAGCATTGGAGATTTTTACATTCGGAATTGGCACGCCACTTGTGCGTCAAAGCTTGAAACTTTTTGACCAATGAAATACCTGCTTTACCATTAATAGAGCAAGACTTTCAGCATTTAAAATGTATTTTGCCCAGAAGGTACAACACTGGGACTAACTTGTTGTAGGACACCTCGTGTATCAACCTCCTTTTTCATGTACATAAACTGCCTTTAAATAAAATTCAATATAACATCATTTAGTTTAAACTTTAAATCCATTGTAATAGCCTTGAAAATGCATGAGATAATCCACTACAATGACGAAAATAAACCTGACAAAAAACTCGTTTAAAAAACAATCTAGGGCGTCCAAAATGACGCACACTACCATATACACGCACACACGTTAAAAAAAATGCTAAATTTAAAGGCTAACAAATAAATAAATCATAGTCAATGGATAAAGTCGATCAGTTTTAATATTTACTCAAAGTAATCCTCTTTCTGTATAAATAACATTCCAGTGATCTAATTTCTGCATAGATATAGACACTTTTACATTTTTGTTAGAAAGATATAACCAGCTTAAAAGTCATCGTTGCACACATGATTTTTATTGAATAAACTCACTCTTTCAATATAAAATATTTATTTCACCGTTAACATTAAAAAATAGATAGAGATGCATTGCATAGATGCAACACACCATCCAAAGGAAAAAGATACTTCCCAACAACAACAGCAGCAAAAAGAGTACACAAAAAAAAACCTCACCTGAAGCCTGCGGCTGCAGTGCTGCATGACTGAAATTGAATGAAGTTTCATGTGTATATTGTATTTGCATACAGAAGTGCGGAAAAGCATACACACTTTTGTGCATTAAAAAAAAAAAAAAACTTCAATAGATAAAATTCCTCTGTAAATAAAATTTACAAAAAAAAATTGCGAATAAAGCGACAAAGGTAGGTAATTAGTATCTACCACTTCGTATTGCATTTCCATTTCTTTATTTCATTATTTTGTGTTTTTGTTAAGGTACACCACCATCAGTCATATGTATTTATTTCTTCAGCGTGTAAATATTTTATTACCAAGAAAACTGGCGCATATAGTACACTTCTCCCCACAAAATAATCATAATAAAATAAAACATTAAAAGCATGAGGAAGAAAAAGATACAATATCTATGCCTTCCCTAGTAGAACAAACAAAGCAGACAAAAAAAAAAAAACAGTAAAAAAGTACAGACATTAAAAGAGAGGAAAAATTAAGTAAACCAAACCAAAACCAGATATTATGCAAGCGACACTTTAATACAAAAACAACAACAACAACAATAATAAAAGAGATACATTTTTTGCGGTTCTGAAACGTGAAATATTTCAATTTTTTTTGTAAGCCAACAGCCAACGAAACCGTATTATCTCTGACTGTATACTTCTGTGGGTTTGCATTTAAAGAAAAAAATACTTTAACTTTATACGTGCTAATAGGATGCATTAAATCATTGTTTGCACGAGATTTCGGTTAAATTAAAAAAACGAAGAGATTAACTCATGGGAACAGAATCTGCATCTAGGTTGCACGTTGGTACTGTCTGGTTCTCTTAAGGGGCCTGGAAGGAGTTCAATATTGAAAATAATTTATTGCAACTTAGACAGGAAAAAAGCGGGTTGGGTTGAGACGTCTCAAGCCAGCCAGTTAAGATCTTTCAGTTTGAGAAGCAACAGCTCGTAGAGAACCAGGGCCTAGGGACCTGCAACTGTCAATTATTACTGAACACGGAGTCGTGTCCGAACCACTTTTCACGACGATAGATACCGAATACTAACCTACAAATAACATTTCTTTTACATTTAAGTGGTAGCGGGTTTGTAATCGATCCCATATTTCTGGCTTGACTGAGCAACGCACTAACGCTATAAGCAACAAGAATAATGCACGGCCTGAAATTCGGAAGCAAAACGAGTTATCGGAAACTACAAAAAAAAAAAAAAAAAAAATCATGAAATCTTTATTTGAATCGAAATGGTCCATCCGCTTAGTCCCATTTTGGCTTACTCTTTCTAACATTTCGGCCGGTATCACACGAATAAATGCTTCAATGTTGTCTTCGAGTGCGTCAATCGAAGCGGGCTTGTCGCTAAAGACATGAGCCTTAACATAGCCCTACACAAAATAGTCCAAAGGCGTTAAATCGCACGATCTAGGCGGCCAATTGACGGCCCCAAACGTGAAATTAACTGTTCACCGAACTCGCCTCTCAATTGGTCTATTGTTACGCGTGCTGTGTGGCATGTGGCAACGTCTTGTTGAAACCACATATCATGCAGGTCAAGCTCTGCCATTTTGCGCAAAAAAAAGTTTGTTATCATCGCACGGTAGCGCTCACCATTCACAGAAACGTGAAGACATACGACCCAATGATTCCGCCAGCCCATAAGCCCGCACCAAACAGTGACTTTTTCTAGATGCATAGGTAGCCCTTGCAATGCTTCTGGCTGCTCTATACTCCAAATACGGCAGTTTTGCTTGTTCACGTATCAATTAAACCAGAAATGAGCTTCGTCGCTGAACACAATTTTTTGATAAAAAAGTGGATCTTTGGCCATCTTATGAAGAGCCCATTCACCAAAAATTCGGCGTTGTGGTACGAGCTCGTAGCTCGTTCGGCTTCAATTCTTGCATCAGCTGTATTTTGAAAGGCGTCACACCTAAATCCTTCCGCAAAATTTTACACGTAGTGGAGTAACAGAGGCCCAATTGCTGCGAACGGCGGCGCCGAATCGATAATTCACGGTCATCACTAACACTGGCTGATACAGCTGTGATATTTTCCTCAGTTCGCACTCTACGTAAGCGTGTTGGTGGTTTAATGTCCAACAATATAAATTTGGTGCAAAATTTAGTCACAATAGCTTCAGTAGGTCGATTAAACTCTCTTAACAGAGCACACATTTTGATAATAAAATTCAATAAATTGCAAGACGATTCATGGTTAAATGATAGACCAAACTGAAGATGTTTGAAAGTGACACAAAACACGAAACGTGCGTGAGCTGTCAAAACCAGTGTTGCCAAAAAGAAAATAGCAAAAAAATCACCCATTACTATAAAATGGTAAAACGATCAACCGAAGGATAAAAGGCCAGAATGGATCCGCGCTAAGATGAGAGCAGGAATACGGTTATAGATATAAAGTCGGTGCTAACAATCTGGAAAGAACATATTCAAGGCTGCCATATCGGCGAAGACAGTTTACATTGCACTGTTAGGCAGAACACTTTATTAAAATAGAACTATAGTGAATGGGTTAAGCACCTAGCCGAATTATTCAGCAGGATATGACTTAGTAAGGAACGTACACCCAATAACCTTTAAGACTTGGACAGATGAAAAAGTATCCTCTAAGTAGATTCTCTACAAGAACGAAAATTATGGGAATTGTTTCACTTCCAGTCAACGAAGCCCAAGTTTCACGACCTGGAATACAAGAGGTATAGGCTTAGCTATGAAACAGCTTAAGAGCAACAAGGGCAAACATAACTTAAAAAGACCAAAAATACAGCTTCTGATTGCTTGTCAGCATCAGAGCTCTTCAAAAACAGTGGTTATAGTTTGCATCATGATTATGCATGCATCAAATCATCAACTAAGCTTGGGTGAAAGAAAGTATATGCCATGAGTTAACTACTGTCAGCTCCACATGACCCGTCTATAAAAAGTTGACCTTTTGTATTTTAAGAATTATCGAGGGATATCTCTGATGATATCTCTGATTAACGTCCTATATAAAATCCAATCTAACGTCTCTACGATTATCCATTGCAGAACCGGCCGGGCAGATCGACTATCAAAGACAAAATGTTCACATTGAGGCAAATCGTGAAAAAAACCAACAAATTTGAAGTCGATTCTCACCATCTTTTCAACGACTTCAAAGTCTCATATGTATCATTCATAGCTAGGAGCTCTATAATGTCGATGATCGAACTTGGGATACCGGAAATTTACAAAAAATGAAATGTGGATAGTGAACTGTTATTGTCGAAATATGGGCTTGGTTCAAAAGAACGATTTCAGCTGATTAAGACTGGAAGTTCCGACCGACAATAAGCATTTACCACTATTTGTTAACGATTTTTTCTTTGATATCTTTTGAATACTTAAGTCTCCGTAGTACCTAGCACTCGTATGTACCTCCATTATGTCTACTTCAATACAAAATTGTGGTTGAAGTTGAAAACAAAAATGTTAATATCTCATTAGTGTGGGACTTTCCGTTTGGTTAGAAAGAAAAAAAAAACTAAAAAAAACGCCATCGCTTATTCAAATATCAAATAGAAGATTATCTACAAGATTTACGAACAAAAAAAAAAGTTGCAAATCTTTTAGCATTGTACGAATACTCGTAGAAATGCATACATCCGGTCTAATGTGCGATAGTGATTTTTTTTTTTATTCAGCAAAACTATACCTAACAAAGTTGCTAAGTTCCCATCGATAAAATAAAAATATAGAACAATTGATATCTATAAACTGTGAGAATAATCGAAGGAAGAGAAAGGTTTCAAAATGTATGTAGGTCTCAAGTAGGTTATCTTGGCTGCTGGTCGTAGGTTGTGATTTTTTTTGTATCCTTTTTTTTCCTATTGGTTTTACTATATTTGATGAAGAAAATTGTCTTAAAGACGAAAGATATCACGATTCTTAAAAATGTCGTGATCGATAGTCAGTTGTTGGTTTTAAATCAACTACTGTGGGAAATTTTTGATGAAATTCACATTAACTTATTGTGAACTAGACGAACCCCGTTTCACTTGATTTTTTTGTGTACAATTTTTATAAAGGATGATTCAAAATGACTTGCAAAAAAAACATTCTCATGATGACAATAGATTGTTTTTACAATCAGTGTAGAATTTTCTGAAAGTCAGTAGACAAATTTTAAATTTTTCCATATTATATATAGGAAGTCCCACGGACACCGAATGGTCCCCCATAGGTTCCTGAGGTCATTCTAAAAAAAAACTTAATTTATACTAACAAAAAATTATCAAGATCATTTTGGAGAGGAAAAGAAAATATTGTGATCTTTCTTCCGGGGATCAATCTGGGGCCTCATATAGGAATTATCTGTCTGCCAAAATGGACAAATTAATTTAAAAATCTTATAATGAAATATTTGGTATTAAAAATACATCACTTTTTGCTAGCTTTTATAATTATTCGCAGAATTTTGATATTTTTATTTTATTGGAAACTTTTATTGAAGTCTAGAAAAAAAAAACTGAATGTTTTCAAATATTTTAGCAAATCAAGTGTAAATTGGATACCAGCCGAAGGATATCATCGATTTGGGCATGCAAGTTGAGGAATTGTGTGTGGTGTCAAAAATGAATTGATCGGAACGATTGCAAAAATTAGAATATCATAAGAAGATTTGTAAAATGAAATGAAGACTGAAAATCATGTTTTAAAAATTATATTAGTAAATAAATATTAACTGCAATAGGTGGGTGATTGAAGATTTCAACGAAGAAAAGCAGAGCATCTCTGATTTCCAAATACAGTCCGAATGATGCTTTTCAGCACACTTATCCGTTATTGTGTTTTTTAAAACATACAAAATATAGACAAGGGAGCGTGAAGACCAAATAACATCCGACAAGATCAGAACTCTTTAGATCAAAAAATGCAGAACCTGGAAGCTACTTTGTACCTATCAGTAAAATCCCAATCCCAATCAGGAAGCCATTAGGAAGCCATTGAGAAACCAAACACAACCAAAGCTATATTAAAATCCTTTTCGAAAGAGAATTTTTAAGACTTAGAAGAAGGTCTAATAAATTACAAAATGATTTTAGGCAAAAAAAACAACATTTTTCAATTGTTACTCTTGCAATGCATTTTTCAAATCTTTTGCTAAAAGAACCGGGGCCGATGTTTTTTCAATATGCACTATCTCATACGGTCGTAGAGGAGCTAAATGAAGAAATTGAAATTGAAGAAATAACGAGTGCTCGTATTAGATAAAATAAAATGCACGACTGGGTCGCACGAACTCGCTCCTATGTAATAGACTAGGAATTTTAAAAACGAATGTTACATATTTGAGAAAATTGTTCATAAGGATAAAATAAATTTTTTAAATTCTTTTAGTAGTAAAAGACAAAAACAGAATGCTATGCAAATATGAATTAATGCAAGAACAAAAATTATAAGTCTTTGTAGTGGTTTCTTAAAAAAAAGGCTTTTATAACAAACTTCTTAAAAGACTTTTAAGAAAAAGATTTAGTACGCCAATTCAAAGTATTTATTATTGTTCGAATAAAAATTAAATTTACAAAATAAAAATATTGAGCCCTTTCTGAGATATCGAATTTTCAAAAAAAAAGAAAAAATTGATTTTTTTTTTCAAAAATTCAAAAAATATTTATTTTAAAGTTTTGAAATGCAATGTGTTTTAGACTTTTTAGAAGCTTCTCTATAAAAATTTTCATTAAGATCCGTTATGTGGATAATGAGAAATTCAAAATTCGAAAAAAGTGGTTCTATGGTAGGTACAAGCTGTAATATCTTAATTTCAATTTTTTTTTATTAAATTAAAGATCGTAAAAATTAATTGAAGGAAAAAAAATTTTATCAAAATTCTAGGCGCCGTTTTCGAGAAAAATACGATTTTTGAAAACCATTTTTTTTTAATTTTTTAGCATTTGTATGGTAGGTACCTTTATTTTTGGGTCAAATACATTTTTTTTATCACATCTTGTAGATTATATTGAGAAACTTTTATTAATCAAGTTTAAAAAAATTTTAGCATGGGGTTTTCGAAATATTGAGTTTTGAAAAAAAAATTTTGAAATTTTTTTTAAAAATCCAAACAATTTTTTTTTTGTAAATTTGAGTACACAATTCTATTTACGTTTTTGGGGAGCTTTAGCAATAAAAAAAATTATCACAATCAATTGTACCGTTTTTGAGAAAATCAAAAACAAAAAAAATGGTTCCATGGGGGGTACCCTCAATAACCATTTTTCGGAATTTTTTTTTAACCATTACCTAGTTTTAACTAAATGAAATTTTTCTGTACTTTTATTTTTTGAATTCGCCGAACAGTTTTTGAGAAAAAAAAATATTTATAAAATTTCGAAAAAATTTCGTATCACAGGTACCGTTATTTTTGGTCTTAAAAAAAAAAAGAAAAAAACGTGTGGGGGAAAAAATTAAAAGTGATATCTACGAAGTTTAAAGAAAATCGGCCGAGCCGTTTAGGCTGTAGTCGAACAGACAGACAGACAGACAGACAGAATTTCGAGACCCACTTTTTTGTCTTCGCTATCATCGTAATGTCAACTTTGATCAAAATCTCGAGTTCGATTTTTTTTACGAATGGATAACTTGAATTATAGTACCTATAAGTCGCAAGTAAAAACAACGAAGCCGGTGAGGTGAGGATGAAATTCCCGTTGAATTTTTCAAAAATGCACCAGAATCATTTTTTTAAAAGTTGAAAATTCTATTTGATGTTTGATCGAAAAGAAACTCCTGAAGGTTTTTTTTTTTCTTTTAAACAAAGCTGTAATTTTTCCCATATTCCAGAAAGGTGATCGCTCCATTCCGGAACAATACAGAAGTATTTTTTTGAAACTCAAGATGAAAATTATTTTCCGAGAAAATAAACGTTTAAGCATATTTCAAGCAGTATTTCGAGCTGGATTTCCAATTTTGGACCAAATTTTTGTATTGATCTGTGTTGCTGTACTCAGTTTTTGTCGACTTTAAAGCAACCTTTAACAAAGTGAACAGAAATACAAACTATAGTCTATGGGTCTCATGTAACTCCTTAAGAGCATAAGTATGGAAGTTTAAGGAGATGGTAAACAAATCTCAGTATTTTATTACTACAGCTGGAAATACCGCAAGGATGTGTTTTAAGTCCTGTTATATTCGCTCTGCTTATCGACGACTAAAATGGATATTTATCCGGAGGAGTTTATTTTTGCTGGGTTATTGATAAAAGTGCTTCTTTATGCAGATGACCTCGTACTACATTCGGAAGCTCCACATATGCTACAGTTAATTATAAATGAATTGTAAAAATATTGTAGACTTTGATATCTTTAATTAAATTTATTTTAAATGAAGATAATGTTTTTTTTTTGGAAGATTTTTT
This sequence comes from Philhelius festivus, assembly GCA_963931855.1. NCBI lineage: Eukaryota > Metazoa > Arthropoda > Insecta > Diptera > Syrphidae > Philhelius > Philhelius festivus. The sequence goes on from OZ007557.1 coordinate 81,479,573, forward strand.
TTTTTTTATAATCTACACGCGCTCAAAGGATTATGATTACCCTTTTAAATGTTTCAACACAGCACGGGTTTGAAGTTAAGGAAGAGAAAGAAGGATAGGAAAGATGTGTAGCACGATGTTCTGAGACTGAAGGTGGTTGTCTCAGATTTTTATCTCCAGGGATGGCGGCTGAATTAATGCGGAGAAATGCCGTGTCTTATTTTTATGTCCTTATAATTCGCATTATTTTCTTCGTTTTCATATTTGTTGGGCATACTAGTTTTTATTCAATCACATGTTGTTAGTGTTATGCCTGAATAACATGCAATGAGCAAACCAACAACCTATTGATGACAACATGTTACTATGGAACGCTGGACGCTCAAAAATTATTTAAAAGAAATTGTTACCGAGTTCAAATACCTCGGGGTAACTCTTAGATCGCATTTAAGCTTGAACAGTCACATCAAGGAAGAAAAATGTACCAAGGCAAAAGTAGCGATAAGCTCAATGTGGAACAAGTTGTTTGGAGCCACAAAAATAAGTGCTGCAGTTAAATATTAGGTCTTCAATGCAGGGGGTTAACTGTTGCCTTTGTTACATTTTTGGGTATGTGGTAATCGAAGTCTTTGAAAAGCTTCACTCTATTTGTACAAAAAGATTATCTAAGCTTCCAAACAATCAGGTATTGAGAACATTTTTACAACAAAATTAAATGGATGTTGTGATTATGTATTGCATAAAAATACGGAAGACAATTTTTATCTAAAAAAAAATCATGTTCAAGTTACTACGTACAGATCTGGAGTCGTCTCAGAGCCGTACATTTTTCCTGATGAACACTATGTGTCATTGCATTTAAAAAAGAGTAGCTTAGCAGAATGGAAGGCTAGCCTATACAACTTAATATCAACTATCGATGGAAATAGGAGCTACAGATATCGATACAGAGCTGTCTTCTCCTAAACATGCGAAATCTACAAAAATCCATTTTACACACATAGGAACTAGCAACTTCTATAAATTTGAATAGTCAATCGATGAAATATATAAGTTCTATACTTCGAGCGAGAACGGAATGTTGAACTTAAATTTCATGTGCTATAGATCGGGCCTACTTATTTTCTGCAGTCTCAGCAATCTCAATGAAAAAGCAGATCTCAATCACTATCTAGGCAAATATCCGCTTCTTAGCGAATTTCAGCGAATACATTTTTACATTTTTCGAAGAAATTACTCTATTAACGATGGTGAACTCAATCAATGGTTTCAAGATCGGAAAAAGCCTACAAACTTCTGCAAAAATGCTCTGATTTATAGAAACAGTTTTATGTGAACAAATCAAAAACTAAAATATTGAACTTTAATTTTAAATTTATTAAAAAAAGAATAGATATACTTTTAGTAAAATATTGTGATTTTTTTTTTAAATTACCGATAATTTCAGATAAGAAGAGTCAAAATTTTAAATTTTAAATTTGTAAGTTTTTATCTTATTGAGTTTTAAAAAAATACTTTTAAGATTTTTCTCAAAAAAAGTTCTCTTCTATGAGTTTTCTTCTAAAGTTTGGTAAAAAAAACTCTTACAATATCAATAAAAAATTTCATGGCATCCCTCAAATTCTTACAACCATTTACGTTGAAAAATTTAATCAAAACGCCCATGTTTTTCGAAATATGTACGTGCGAAATCACCTTGCAGATTGAAAGTTTATCATTATTTTTTGTTTGGATCCTCTAGACATATCTGCATCTATAACCTATGGACTACTTAACTTATATTTATTTGTAATTTTCGACACGTATCTACCTTCAATTGAATCGTTGGTAATAACTTGAGTGTTTTATGCCTGCAGCTATTTAGCCTTTTTCAGAACATATGGTCGATTCACCTTAAAGATTTTTATTTTATATCGAGTAATATAAAATTAAACAAAAGCTTAATCTTAAAAGTCTGTGAATTATTTGTTTTTTTTTCGCAAAAATTCCATTGAAATAAAAATTCAATTCAAAAAATGGGATTTTTCTTAATTTAATTCAACCAAAAAAAAAAAAAATAAACCAAAGGATTATACGAGTATGCAAGAGCCCCATAAAAGGCATCCTTGCATGACGACGATAAACAAAAATTTACGATATTTCGATTGAAAAAAAAACTTAAAAGATACAAAGATTCAGAGATGAAATTTCCCCTTTTATTTTACTGTGAAGTAATTACAGACTTTTGTTAACCAAAAAAAAAAGAGAGAAGCAAGAACGTTTCCGTTTAGAATACAATAAAGTCTGAGTTTGGGTTACGAAACTTTGAAGCAATAAAAGGTTTGAATTAAAAAAAAAAGAAGATGAAGAGTAACAGTGTGTTTCACTTGCTTAGGCTCATTGGTCTAAAAAAAAGAATACTATGAATTAATTTTAAATCACAGATCATACGAGTGTCAGACTTTTGATTCAAGCGAAATCTCGAGAGTAATTTTTCATTCAAGCCTCAGAAACTTTGTTTGCACCTGTTCTATTCTGGCAGTAGGAAATTGGTACCAAAATTTGACGTGTTTTCCAAAAATGGTCGAACAAATGTAATAAAAAGCTTTGTAACAAAAATATCAGAAAATTGCTTATATTCTCTCTTTATCCAACCAAGAATTGAATTGGAGTTATAAAGTTGATGTGTTGTATGATTTGGAGCTTGTCATTAAATGACACAAAGGATATACATACAACCTGATAATGATACATCATACAATAAATAACTAAAGGAAATTACGGCAAACTTCCTCGCCAAACTCATAGTTTTGCATTAATCGACGTTAAGGTTATTTAACAACTCTTCACTATCACCAGAATTTGGAAAAGTCCTCATAAATGAGACTCTTTGAATATTTCAATACAGGTGGTAAGTCATTTATGAATAAAATCAAAAGTATAGGACCTGAATGGCTACCTTGTGGTACTCCATCAACTGTCTTTTACTAAAATCAGTGAACATATAATCTACCTGACTTTTGGTTTTTGAGTGAATCAACACAATCTTGAGCCAATTTCATAAGAAAGATGTACGTAGAGCGCCCTTTTGTAAGTCCATATTGGTTTGGAACGATATTTTTTTTTAATGTTGGTGAAGACAAAACCCTCATTTATTAGGTTTATACAAGCTCATTTTTAGTCTAACCTAAATATAGCTCTTTTTATATAAATCTAGGATTGGAGTGAATTTGAAAGATGATTAAGACGAAGTTTTAGGCAGGGAGAAGGTTAAAGTCCAAACAGTTCATGTTACAAGTAATCCTCTGAAGCATGCGAGTAAAAGGTTTGTTGGAGGTAGGTGGGAAGATAGAAGAGATTACGGGATTTAGGGGTGGAAACAGATAGAATTGTAGAGAGTTGTACAGTCAATAAATGAAGAGGACTTCTCTTATTGCCCTTCGTTCTTCTAGCGAATTCAAGTTAGTCAATAGAAGTCGGTCCCGATACGCAGGTAAAATCAAAGGGTTATTCCAAGACGTAGGAAACGACGTTGAATGCTCTCGATTCTGGATATATTAATTTGTTGATAAGGGAACATACTTGAAAGGCGTATTCAAGAAGAACAAAGATTCTATATGACGATCGGGTCACGTAGGAGTCGGTAAATTCTTTGGATCATTATTTCACAAAGTCTAGGGCAAGCTTGCTTTAAAAATAATCTCTTCAAGATCGCGAATTGGATGGATCAATATCATGTTTTGACATATTTGCCAATCTTGTCCGCATATGCAGGATGACGGTGGAGAACACACACTGCACCATCAAGGTCGAAAAAGTCGTCCTACCTTGGCGTCGCTATTAATTCAGACAATTACACAAGTGCTGAAATCAAATGGAGAATAACTCTTGCCAACCGCTGCTTCTTCGGACTATGAAGGTAATTTACTGGTAAAGTCCTCTATCGAGTAACTAAAGCGTCCATCTGTAAAACTCTTATCATCCCGGTCTTTGTGTATGGTGCAGAGACATGGCCGATGGCACTTGTCGAAAGTGCGGAGGATGTTTTTCGAAACTGAAAACAGCTAGCTAGGGATCGAGCTCCATACGAAGATGTTAAAAAGTTAAAAAATTGATTTCAAACAAAAAGTGGAAAGAAGAGCCTTTAAAGATCATTAACCCACGCTAAATAAAAAAAGTGTTTTATGTCAATTTAAAACTAATTTTCGTTTGCCATTTAAACCGATTGCAATCATGTGATGCGCACTGTAAAATAATAACGATTGTCCTGTCGAATGTAATAGCGTTCGATTGTCTCTGTTTCGTGTAATACGCTTCGTGTTTTTCGTCAGTCTTTCAAGACGTGCGTTCTGCCGTGACTTCCTTTTTCTAGACGCTCGACGAATTTTATAATTGCATTTTTTTTTGCTGCACTTTTTTATCCTACAAAACAAAGATACATTACAATAGGAAAAGTGATACCAATTATATCCGTTGGGAGAGGAGCCATGTGATGAGGGTAATTTAATCCTTTTCGATTGTGAACAGAAGATGAGTAGAGCCATGTTGAGGGAAACTTTTTGTTTTATTTCAAATGAGCACTTTTTATCAATTTTTGTTTTTCATAAACTTCAACACTTGTTTGGATATTGTAGTTTTGCTAAAATACGAGTATAAAAAAAATAAACTTAAACTAAAATGATGTCACGATTGCGTGCTGCCATTTGTTATTCAACCATAACGTGAACCAGCACACGCCATAGAAAAAATATCGTCTGTCATCCATTTTTTTTTTCATTGAGTTTTTGTTGTTGTTATTTTAGCATCTGTTGTTTTTTTTGATTGTTTCATTTTCTAATTTTGTTGAAATTTTATTACTATTATTATAATTTTTCATCTTTTATTTTTTCATTTGATTATACAGTTGTTTTTGTTGTTTTGTCTAATCCGTTACTGTCGTCAGTTGGATGGTGATTTTCAAAAGTTAATTTAAATTTTTACAAAAAAAAAACCTCAAGTTTGATGTCTATATGGATTCAGGTGTAACACAATATTACGTAGAAACACACGTATATAAGATTATTAATGATTGATATTAATTAAAGAGGTTTAAGCAACTGTATAATTTATCATTTAAATGACATAAGCTTTAACTGATTGATTGAGAACAGTAGTCATTTGTTATGGGAATAACGCTACCAAGGGGTTATTTTTTTTTCGGGGAAATGACTTTCTTCATATGTGCGGATTAGTCTTGCTAATTTTATTTTGTAATAAACTTTTAATAAAGCTTACTGTTTGAGTTTTAACATTAAAACTTAATGGACTTTCTCGTTTGATGTGATTTTAATAGCCACGTGCTAGTAGTTAATCTTTGATAATTTTGCTTCCTTGCCATGTTTACTGAATTTAAAAAAACTAGCCTAATTATAATAACTAGCCGACCCATCTCTCGAAATTCGAGTGCCAATTTATTTATTATATTTATTATTTATATTATTGGCAGTGTTTTCAAACAAATTTATTAAATTAAATTTTATTTTATGTAATATGCAAAGTGTTCGACAGTGCAAAAACAAAAATGACCCACAGCGTGTAAATGCGTGTCTCAAGTATATTCTGCACATCTCCGTAACTGTGGCTTTCCAACCATATAAAATTTATCGAAATCGGTTAAATACTTTTGGAGAAAAGTGTACCACAAAAAACATGTTTGCCGTTTTATTATATGATTTGTTTGTATCTACATTATGATTTAGAGATTCAAATTTTTTGCTGGAAATTAAGTTTAAAAAATCGGTATCAGAAGCGCTGAAGCGGTCACCGTTTAGGTATGCTTTCAGCCATTTAAGCTAGATTTGATTTTATATTCGTTCTTGTTGATTCTCATTGAAACGAATCTTTCAAGTTAATTCGAAATAGAAAATGCACTTATTCCAAAATAATGGAGTTCTTTTAGATAGATGGTTCGAAAACTCGAGAGACCCAAATGTTGTTGAACAATGTTTTTTAATGTAAACTTTATCCTGCAAACCTTATTCTTAATTGTTCCTACAACATTTTAGTGGATTTTGATAGTTCTGTGATATTGGCACCAAAAATATGGGATATCAGTAAGAGGCCCAAAGTGGTTAACTAGTTTTAGAAAATGGTGAGCCCAAGAATATTTGTAATTGAAACATTCAAATTTTTAAGATCATGCGCTATTTTTAAGACCTCAATTGTGGTATATTCGCGAAATGGGTTTGCCATTCGAAAGATCACTAGATCATGACAAAAAGGCAGCTAATCTTAGTAATTGATCAGCTATAGATTTTTTTGTTTTAATTTTCCAAAATAGAATTATACTATTTGATAAGTAGTTTCAGTAATTGGTTAGCCATACATTTTTTTAATGATTTAAAAATTTTTTTTTGAGGTTTACAAAAAGACAATACTGTGACGTTTAAACATTTGACAAAAAAAAAATGGGTGACCAACTATTGAAAATAGTTGACCTTTTATCACGATCTAGCGTTCTTTCGGATGGTATTTATACATTTTTCGCGAATATCCCACAAATAAAATGCCAAAAATTTAAACATTTTTTTTACAATTCTCTCACGCTTAAAGGTGGTTTATTGAAACCTTTATAATGTTTAACACATCACCAGCGATGGGGAAAATTGGGGAGGGAGAGAAAGGAGTTGTCGATGAACATTGGTTTTGAAATGCAAGATTTATTGAAAAATTTTCTATGTATGACCAATTTCTAAAACTGGTTATCCATTTTGGACCAATTACTGACCAAGTAGGTGACATACTATCTTTTTGCGATGCCAAGATCCCTTAGCCCATTTTACTTAAAGATTATTTTTTTTTTAATAAATGAGGATTATACGAAGTCCTGTCAGTAACTGAAAAATATACCTCTTTTGTCAATAGTTACCTATCAGTTTGAGTTTATATCTACCAAATAATTTTTAAGTGAAATCTAATTTTTGCGAAAACGGCTCCGAATATTTTAATATCTGGTGGTTGGTAGAAACCATGATAAGTTCATAAAATTTCCACACAATTTCGTTCACATTACTTTGGAGCTAGTGCTTAACCGGGTTGACTGATTTTCTTTATATATGGAATATTTAAAAAAAAATTCATATTCCAATTTTTTTAAGAAAATCGGTTTACTCGTTTAGGATCTGGCTCGATGTAATGTAAACATAAGGGCAATAATTATTTTATGGAGTTATCATGTTTCTACCAAGCACGAAGCAAGAAGGAATTCCTTAATTCCTAGATCCGTATTCGTTAACACGACGCAACAAATAATATTGCATACGATGTTTTTCAAAAATTTTCTTTAAAGTGAAGCATCTATGGGTTCGTTGAGAATATCAAATTTAAAGGTTGAATTTTAGTGTACCAAAAAACCGAAGGTAAAAATAATAAAATGCACGACTTGATCGCATTTAGGTTAAAGATACTTAGAATTTAAAAAAATTTTTTAGTCATTAATTTTCAAAAGTAGCTTAAGCTAACAGAATAAGATAACAAGATTAACAATTTCAAATCTTCCAAACAAGTTTGTATACATATATAAAATTTTTAAGTCCCATTTAAACGATCATTTCAGTTTGAGTTGAGCTATCAGTTAATCTTTCAGTTAAACTAATGTCTAAATGCAAAAACTGAAGCGTTTAACTGAAACTGAAACTGATGGATACAATACGTTGCTGCAAAATCTAAAACAGGTGGATACAGAAGCGACGAAGGTAAAGATCAGGCCAAAGATTAACAGTATTCGTTCTGCGTATAATAAAGAGTTGAAAAAATTAGAGCGCTCAAACAAAAGTGGAATAGGGACGAATGATGTGTACGCCCAAATCTGTGGTACTTTGATTTGCTGGATCTCTTTCAGCTTCGTCAATTTCGGTAGAGGTGTGTAAATCGTTCATTTCAAATGGTCGAATCGTTCAACAATCGATTAGGAAAATAATCCGATCATTTCAATTGATCGATCATTCGATCATTTTCATTTTCATTGAAATTATTCAATACTCTTCCTTTCCGATTTTAATTTCGATTTCGATGATAAGATTGACTTGTGGCTTTGATAGTTCTCACAAAATACTCTATTATTGTAAGCCATAAATTGCCAAATACAATCGAATGATGGCTAATTTGTACATGGATTAAAAAGTGTAAAAAAATTCCGGAAAAGAATAATTTTACGGCTTTCGGCTGACATTTTGTACGAAATACACTTTGTACGTCATAACTGAATTCGTCCTCTATTCGTCAAGTCATAAACTGTCAAATTCCATTGAAGGATGGCTACGATGTCGATGGATTAAGAAACGTCCAAAAATCCACATTAAACATACCGGATCCTGATACATCAAATAACATCAATTCAACCTAACAATTGTTTTTGCGGCCTACAATATCAACAACCAACTAGATCAATCATGTTCTTTAATGCCGAGGTCAATCCATAAATTCCAGTCCAACGTCCGTTTGGCAATCATAATCCACATTGATTGAATCAGAACAAATGGAATCGAGTAAATCATGGTTAATCGAGTTAACTGATATCGAAAATCGAGACTCATTCAAATGATTGAGATCGATTAAAATGATTGATTTCGATCATCAATACTTTTCGATGATCGGATCAAAAAAATAGAATCGATCCTGATTTACACAGCTCTAAATTTCGGGTGGATTGTACGTTTTTCCACATTTTGTCTGTAAAAAATTGTGCAAGTAACAGCATGTCAATATAGCAACATTCACATTTTAATTTTTAAGTTTATACCAGATTGAAAGATTTGGAATCTATTTGATAAAATGCCAAATGCATTCTCAACAATGCGTCGAGCTCTTGATAATCTATAGTTAAAAACCATGCGACCATAATTCAACTGCTTTTTATTGAATGGTTTCAAGAAGTTGCGTCGCAGAGCAAATGTCTCATCTCCTACAAAATGTATTTCTTCTGACTTTCGACTGCTCACAAGTAAAATTAAAGCTCAACTGAACACCGGACTGCAGTCCAAATACACTGTCTTTTTTAACTGAACTGACAACTGAACTGATAACTGAATTTACAACTGATCGTCTAAAAGGAGCTTTAAACTTTGATTTGCCAATATTAAGTTTTTAGTACTGTGCAAACATAAATTTAATTTTAAAAAAATAATTATTCGACCAGTTTTTGCAAAAAAATGTTTTTTTTTTTGTTTTAAGTTTTAATATGGAATGTATAAAAAAATCAAAAATCTACTATTCCGATAAAAATAGTTCTATGGTAGGCAGTGGCGGCTGTACCTTAAGTGCGCTCGTGCGCTGAACCACCAATTCAAAAGATTTAAAAATTACAAAATATTACTGCATCTTTATTTTTAGATTCCCATATTAATATTTATTTTTTAAACATACAAGAACACAAACAAGTCAAATTTCCAATTATGACGAAACAATGTAAGCGCTTTGCTTTACTATTAAGACTTACTTTCCCTGCAAATAAAAATTCTCGTGCGCTTCGGCGAGCGCACGAGGACTCCTAATATAACTTGTATGAGTTACAAGCAAGTATCCCTGACACGTGAGACAAAAGATATTTCATTGAAGTGTATCGAGAAATTAGCCTGCTCTCGTGCAGCGCACGAGAACCGAAGAAGATTAACTACAGCAACCGATGTTTGACTAGAATGCGCTGCGCCTGCGAATATGTAATATTGTTTCGCTCTATCCGTGACTGGTTAAATAGTGTAGGTTTGTAGGGGTTAGGTTAGTAATTGTTTTTTATTAACTTCCCATAGGGAGTTATTGTAATCGGTCCGATTTGTCAAATTGGAATTTTTGACATTTCTCGACGTTTCAAGGTCCCTAGAGGCTATATCAATCATTTTTAGAGAGATGTCTGTGTGTGTGTGTTGTGTACGTACGTTCGTACGTTCGTACGTCCGTGCGTTCTGGTACCATTTTTCGTCGTCGATATCTCAAGAACGAGTAAAGATATCGACTTCAAATAAATTTTTTTTAATAGATAATAACTTCGAAAGAGGCTGAAAGGGTGTTTATTAAAATTCAGTGAGTAGTTTTTTAACTATAACGGTTTAAAAAAAAAGTAAAAATTTTGGTTAGTTTCAAATATCTCACGAAAAAATAATGCTATTGATTTCAAATAAGATTTAATGTACTCATTATAAGGTCGTACAGATTTGGTATGAATTTGGAAAAAAATTAACATACCGTTATTTTTTTAAATAAAAAAAACTGAAAAAAAAATTTCATAACCTAGATATTCTAAGAACGGAAAACAATTTGAAACTCAAAATAATTTTATTTTACGAAAAATAATGTGTTTGACAACTGGTGAAAATTTCAAAAAAAATCAGTTTACAGTTTTTTTACAAAAATTAAAAAACTATATAAAATTCTATTGAAAATTGGTAAAAATTGTTTTTCGACTCAAATTTCTCGAGAACTAGTAGTGATATTGACTTCTAATTTGGTTTATTTTATACATAGTATAATTTTGTACAATTGGTAAAATGTTGACAAATACTGAATTAATAGTTTTTTTTTTAAACAAATGGGAAGTTATCAGTGTGGGTCGCACCCAGCCTCTTTTTTTGGTTTTGGTTCGATTCTCTATTGTGTACAGTGTGTGGTGTGGGATAAAATTAGCAGTGATTAGGTATATTTAAGACAGTAATAAATCTTTTTAAGATAAAGTTACCTGAATTCACGATTTGACGCATTTAAGTGAAAAAATAAAAAACATTATTCCTTGCTAAATGTAATAAGTGTGTCAGTTTTATACATGGTCGAAATTCTTCGAGCAATTATACAAAATAATAAAAAATCGACATATACATGTAAATTGTTGTTTTTTTGCGATTTTTAATCTTAATACCTACTTAGTGAGCAAGTAAAGTGCACCACCTGTTCAACAACCCACCAGCCGCCACTGATGGTAGGTACTGTCGGTTATAACTTAGTTTAAATTCCGTATTGAATTATACTTAGATATTCAAAATTAAGCGAAATGATTTTTGAAAGCCCTTTCTTAGGTGGGTAATGTGATTTTTAAATAACATTAAAAATTTGTTCCTATAATATGTTAATGTTAAAAAAATAGACAACGTTTTTCGAAACATTGCTTTCAAAAACAATTATGTGTTTGATAGTAACTCTCATTAACTTTCAGAAGAGGGAATTTATTTTTAAAAGGATTCATTTATGATATTGAGCTAAGAAAAGAATGGCATATTAAGCAATAATATGAATTTATACAAAACATTTTAATCGTTGTAGCGGTTTTTTATTAAAAAAAATTAAAAAAAAAATTAAAAAAAAAATTAAAAAAAATTAAAAAAAAATTTAAGAATAACATTTGGTAAGCTAATTTTTTTTATTGTTCAAATAAAAATTATATTTAAAAGAATCATTAACACGTTTTTAAAATAACGAATTATCAAAAAATTTAATTTTTTAGTTTATGCAAAACAAAAAATTAGAGATTTGATATGTAATAATTTTTAATATTTTTAGAAGGTTCTGTTCAAAAACATTAGTTGGAACAATGTTTGAATTTAAAACTTTCCTATTCTATACTAGTTGATTATCATTTAAATTGAATGATACAGAAACAATTTTGTCCAAATTTGTAAGTTGTTTTTAAGAAAAGCCGCATTTTCTTAAATACGAGTAATAATTAACATTTTTTTGGTAGGAATGTATTTATTTTTAAATAAATGAAAAACATGTTTTATGCTAATTATTTTCGTGTTGAAATACTACAAACTATAAGCTAGTTTTTAAGAAAAGATATTTTTTTAAAAATATGTTTAACAATTTGTTTTCTTATTAATGTACTTATTTCAAAAAAAAGAATGGGTTTCAGGTACCGTAATTTTTGGTCTTAAAGAGAAGTAAAATGTGTCGGAGATATAATCAGAAACCAGATTTAAAGAAAATCGACAGAATCGCGATGCCGAACAGAATTGCTTTGATTCGATAGTAATTTGATTTCGAATAATTTCCATTTTCAATTACAAACGATTCGAAAGTTCACTCTTTCAATTGTTTATGTTTTAAAACAAAGCAAATTTTGACATTCTAATTAATCATTGGAAACAAATGTCATGTCAATTAAATTAATTTAAGGAAATCATTTTATGGATTCATTCGCAATGAATATTTGTCGTTCGAATGTTAAACTACACAAAGTTCATTCGAATGAATTGATCTATTCTTCGGAATAAACTATTCGTTCGAATATCAAAGTAAAGCTGGTCAAATTTCATCGAAATCGCGAGTTCGATTTTTTGTTTACAAATGCATAACTTGCCATATACTCGTAGTACTTACACAGTAAATTAATACATATGTATATGTATCGCAAGTATAAGGAGACAGTGATAGAAACGACTGCACTGAATGACTGACAGACAAAATCTGCGTTGACATACAAAATTCTTCAAAAATGCATAATTATTTAATAAATTATTTAAATTTCAAGAAAATAACTTGAAGACTGCAATTGAAAAAGCATTACTTCACATTTTGAGATAGATAAACAAATACAAAAAAAATTTAAATAAAAAACAATTCCATCATTCTACGCAACTCACACAATGCCTTGCCCTGTTGTATAAGCCCGTTTACTCACATTAAACAAATGAGCCTCATTCAATTAGCAGTAAGCTCGATTACCTCATGCCCGGATTGTTTGAACTATGTATTCAAATATGGAAGACCGATGGGCGACACCACTGGTTGTTATTTTTTTCATTTTGTTTTTGAAATAAAATTGATGACCAAAATAACTTTTTAGAATGGATAACGAAATTCCATTCAAAAATAAATATTTCTCAAGCTCTGCAGTATGTGTGTAATAACACTCATTTGAATTTCAAGACACTTGCGGTTGGTCAGTAATTTATACTTTTACCTTTATTTGGCTAATTTTAGCGAACTTGTCTCGGGTTTCTGATATTGTCCCTGTCCTCGTACAAGTTGAACAAATATCATGGATAGGTTGTGATTATTATTATTTGTATTTATTTAAATTTGTTTAATTATACGAGAATAAAATAATATTATTCTACAATCTATAAGTAACTGCATAGTGTCGCGGGCATGACTTAAGACAAGTCAGACCCACAAGTTACTTGATCATGTTCTTAACAACCTTGGGATGGCTTTTTGAAAAGTTGGAAATTGTAGTAAAGTCGTGTGTCGTGATAGTTGTTGTGAGTCTAAACAAACTGATGCCGCACAGTGGGGTCATATATGTGGCAAATTGGGAATAAATACAAAAAAACTTACTGATTGCATGAAAGTATGATTTTACTGTCGAAACATACAAATTTCTTTGTCCTTTCTAATGTACTATGTACATATAAGATTAATGTAGTTTCTTTTTTGAAAGAGGGCGTGGCTGTAGATGTTTTGAATGTGTGTCAAAAATTGTGTCGATTCATTGTTTAAGAAATTCTATCTAATCCAATATTCAGGTTCTAATAAGAACGAATTGACTTTATTTCAGTTTTAATTGAATCCTTTCCCACTGTACAATGCACAGGTGAATGAGAATACAAATCGATGAGATACTTTTCGATTGTATGATTGCATTGGCATTTTGGCAGAAATTAAAAATATAAAAAAAAAAAAAACAAAATTTAAAAACAATGAAAATTATTGTGGGAGATAAATTTTTGTAGAGGCGGTCGTTATTTTTTGTGGGTTGATGGACTGATAAAAAATACACAAAAGAAGACATTAACTCAAGTGCGCAAGTGAGTTAAATGTTTTGTTTGGACTTTCGAGTGCAATTACCAGTTTTTTTTTTGTCGTATTTTTTGCTTTTGTTTGGCAACAAAATCAGCTTTGAAATAATTCCAAGGTGCCTCACGGGTCAAGGTTAGCACTGTAGTAAATTGAAGGGATATGGTGTGTTTCCTTTAAAGGAGATTTATTGTCTGTCTGTGGTAATAAGTAAACAATCTAGGAAATGTGTATCACTTAATCTACCTTAAAGTCAGTAGGTACTTGAATTTCAAGGCCATCATCTGGTAAGACAATTTTAAATTTTTAAGAAAAATCTCAAGGTATAAATGGAATATAAAGTGCCAAGTTGGAGACTTTTGTTCAATAAAAAGAATGAAAAGCGTTATTTCAGAAATATTCCATAATTTATTTTTAATCACATCGCAGATAAAAATGACTGGAATAACCCCAAACAAATTATGGTCGAAATGCTAATTGTTAAGAAAGGGTTTTGAAAGATTTCAGCAAAAAAAGTTTACATCACATTCTGACACAAACTGTTTTATTGTTTATCCCTAGCAGCCTGCACATATATTTTTCGAAAATTGTTGTTGGGCAAGCAGTTTTACGAATTTAAAAAAGAATTCTTTTTTTTTTTAAAAGAATACAATTTTTTGTATTCAATCTGCCTATAATGACTTTATGTGAAAAACAGACAATATTTATTGTAGACATAAACAGAGAAGTATCTGGTACAATGTTGCCGCAACATTTTATTTATTCCAATTTGAGAACAAGGTGCTGCAGAAATGCTAAATTAAAATTCAGCAGACAAACACAAAAAAATTAAAAAAATACACATTTGAACCAGGGTTACGAATTTTTTAATTAAAAAAAACCATAAGTCATAAGTCTGTAGATGATTTGTGAATTAAAAAAATTTAATTCATAAGCTACTAAGTATCTTATGAATTGAACAAAAATTAATTCATAACTACTAAGTGACTTATGAATTAAAAAAAAAATAATTCATAAGCTACTCGTAGTTTGTAGATTGGAAATGTTTAAGCTTGTTTTGACTACATAATTATTTAATTATTAACGAAAGTAGATTTCAAGCTTTTGTGTGCCATAAAATTATCATGCTAGCTTATAAATTTTCCAATTAACAATTTTTTAATCAAATTTCATCCATTAGCTTATGAATTATTTTTTTTTAATTCATAAGTCACTAGGTAACTTTTGAATTAATTTTTTTTTTAATTCTTAAGTCACTTACTTGCTTATGTATGTTTAAGTTCACATTTTGGTAGAAAATCAGTGCTTGAAAAAAAATAACAATATTAAGGGGTTTTCCGATTTATTATCCATTTACTGATGCCATAGCAAATAACACGATTGAACAGCACGTCCAAACGATAAAACTTGATTATCTTGGTAGCCGATCCTTCACAATCGACTCTCCAAGGTTTGGTGGCCAAATTAGATCGGACATTTCAGTAATCAATCAGCCGAAATCCATACGTCAAAGGAAGATCGCCGTAAAAGTGTACAGCCGAACTCGAGTCAGTCAAATTCTCGCCATACACAAGAACTTAGCCTTTCGCAGAATTCGACCTGGTGAATTTTGCTTTAAAACTTAAATCTTCCCACTTACAAGATCCAATTGACCCAGACGCTGAAGATACATAACCATATACAACGCTGTTTGTTTGCTGACTGAGTTTGAAGAGGACCCCAATTCTGGACGAAAAATCATATTTAGCGAAAAGACGCATTTTTTTATGAATGGCTGTGCTAAATTGCCATATATTAGACGACACCAACCCACACGAGGTTCACCAGGTGACAATGCGTCCTCAAAAAGTTACCGTTTGGTCATTGGTACGCACTTTTTCGAAAACGAAGTAGGTGAGGGGGTCGCCATCAATGGTGAGCACTATAGAACGATTATAACCAATTTCTTATGGCCAACATTGAACCATATGGACCTAGACGATATGTGGTTCGAGTAGGACGCCCAAACCTATCACACAGCGGATGCCACGATTGAAATTCTTCATGAAAGAAGTGAGAGTAATTTTAACTCCCGCAGAGATGACGTGAATTGGCCACCAAGGCCATGTGATTTGAAACCGGTAGACTTTTTCTTATAAGGATTCCTTAAATTCCACGTCTATGCGAATAAACAACAATCGATTGATGGCCTTAAGGTGAACATAACACAGGTTATCGTTCCAATTTAGCTGGATCGATAGGGAAGTCATTGAAAAGTAGAAGCTGAGAGAGCCGGGTATTTGAACAATGTAATATTCCATATATATTGGCAGACATGGACCTTCTAAATAAAAAAAAAGAATTTTGTTAATACCTCAAACATAGTTTGTTTAACTTCATTTCAACATCTACCCGAACTTATTGAAAAACCCTTCAACATATGGCGTTCTTTTGTTAGTTCGAAATTCTCACTCGTTAGTATTTTTTAAAAAAAATATGTCTTAACAAGTTTTTAGAAATTTTTTCAAAACATTTATGATATTTACATAAAAAACTGCACTATTTTCACTTATATCGAATGTATCACAAATTTTTATAGAATCTTTTTTGCATTTCAAAAATTCTATTTTTTGTTTAAGTTTTCTTAAATAGTTATTTCAGATAAATAATCAACCTAAAAGAGGAAAAACATGCAAGTCCCTAATACCGCAATGTGTTTTCATTCTAAGGGCAGTCAAAACCCTTTAAGTAATCAGTAAGCTTCCAGTTAACTTTTCTTTTCAAAAACGCCCAAGAATTAAAAGAAAAAGGTTATAAAAGGAAATTTAATAAGTTTTTAATCCTTAAAATTTCACAGACTTGTCCTTCACTTAAGCCTTTTTGTATAAATGATACTTTTTCCCAAATCAACCAACTTTATTGGAGCAACAACATCTGCTCTATTTTACTCATATTACAAAAACATGAGTTATGTACTATTTTTTTTTTTCGTTTTATTTTGCAATTAATTATGAAACCCAAAAAAACAACAGATGCTTCGATTGACACACAATAGCACACGCTATCGCAAAATATATAAGAAACAGGCTATCCAAAGTGCCTTGTGAGCGAAATGAATATCCTCGTCCAAGTGTTGCCGTTTATGAATATTATTACAATTTAAAAAAACAACACTTTACCATCACTTTTCACAAAAAAAGACAATTTCTATTCTTTAAATTTTGATTTAACTTTTGTAATTTTTAAATTTTTATTTTTTGATTAACTTCACTGAACTTCTACTTTTTCTACTTAAATTCAGTTATTTTGATGAATTTTGTTTCGTTATTGTATTCGTAATGCGGATATTGGAAACGGAAGTAATACATAAAATGCACCACACGCAGGATTGACGGGGAATATTCAAATTAACTTCCGAAAACGACACAACTGTGACGAATACAAATAAATTAAAAATAAATTCAAAAACCGACTCGCGTAGTCGTATTATCCGTGAGTGATGTCCGGCACTGCTTATAGCATAAAAATTAATAAATAATTGCAATTCGAAAATATTATTTTTCCGAAGTCGGTTTGCCACCTACAACACCATTCAGGTGGTAAAGATCGATTTGATTTTTTTTGGTGTAAGTTAAGATATTTTTGTAATTTTAATTTTTCGAAATAAAAATATAAACAAATATATTTGATGGAAATAAAAATGCGGTAAAACCATTAACACACGCACAAAAGCCCACGGAGCGAAGAAAGTTACGAAAGATACAAGGAGAAGTGAAAAAGATATTCGTTAAGCGTAATTAGATACGTATGCGATCGGATGTGCGACGTTATACCGTACTCGCAAGACACGAACCAACTGCTGACTAACTTGGCTCACTTGTTTTGAATTGCGGTCTACCCCCCCATCGATGGTTTCGTTGGTGAGAGATAGATCGTTCGTCGTATCGTATTCTCGGATACCTATACCTACTACAATGGAAAAAGTATCTGAGAGATACTTTTACAAGTGGGAATTACTAAACAACGACAATAAACAGCTGGCTGTTTGGCTAGCTACAACTCAAAGACCGAAGTCGAAGCGGCTTTTTAGAGAGTACCTATAGTCAGGGCAATCAGCAGATGATGATTTTCGAAGAGAGTGCGACGAGATACGATACGCTTTACTGACTCACTGTACCGCAAGACTAACACACTCGAAAGAAAGTATCTCTATGCTTCGTTCGTATTGGACAGAACGTACGCGAGGCAAAGTAATGAATTGACTGTTAAGTGTTTTGCATGAAGTATCTTTCTATCTATGTCGAGCGCCATATTGTGTGTGGAAGTGTTAAAGAAAAGAAACATTTTGGAAGCGGGAATCAGCGCACAATGGCGGAAGGAGCTTTTGCAAGAACTGCTTCTTTTGGAGTAGCTTGTAAAGTGATTTTTTTTTGTGGAATATCTGATGTAATATGGTAGTGGACAGTTAATAGTTGGGATTTGTATAAATATTTCTAGTTTTTCTTATAAATTAATTTTTAGTTTTTTTTGGTTTATTGAGGTGAGCCAAAACTGGCTTTCCCACTTAAGATTGGTTTGGTTTGGGAGCAAAAAGTGTGCCTTTATTTTTGTTTTGTATTGAGTGTCGGCACTTGGAGGGTTTTAAAGATAATTTCGAACTACGAGTATGACAGCTGACTGGTGTGTGTGGGAAAAGACTTGTATTTAAAATATATATAACTTTAAGTGTTTTGGTCTATTTAAGGAAGTTAATTGGAATGCAAAATTACAAGAAATCTGTTGTTAATTGATGGTGTTATTACAAATGTAAATCGATTGTGATTTAATCAACAAGTTTCCTTAAACGAAAAACCAATCAATGAAATGTTAGCCCAAAGCAAAAAACGAAGTATAATAGGATAACAAGACTAAGTTAATACAAGGAGCTCATAGCAATTTTTTTGGATCGGTTTAAATCAATAAATTCCAAACAAAAAGTCATGGAAATCATTTAAAAGTCGTTGGTCTAATAAGGGCTTAGTGAATTTAAAAAATGTTAAAAATACAGTTCATAAGAAATTCAGAAAATTGACAAGAAATGCTTCTGCCAGTTCCGTTTCCTGGCAAATAACACCGGCGGCTTGAATCAAATGTGTTAATCACTGCAAGTAAACGAAGTGTTGGCTGGCTTAAGGATTAACGTCAACAAAACCAAAGAAATGCACACCGGCCAAAAAATTGAACAGCAAATTATTTTAAGGGTAGTAGTGTAGAAATTGATGGTGGAACAGACCTGGATGTTAACAGAAGAATACGTAAGGCCCGACGTGCATTTGGAATTCTCTCTTCTGCGTGGAACACTAGTAAAATATCACTACGCACCAAATTGAAATCCTTCGAATCCAACGTAAAATCTGTGCTGTTATACGACTGGAAATGCTCTGCTAACATCTCGAGCAGGTTACCGACTTTCGTTAACCGATGTCTGGGGTACATTTTGAAGATCTAGTGGCCAAAAACCATATCAAACGTCGAGTTATGGAATATGTAGAACTGGGCAGAAAAAAGTGGATGCAACGAAAATGGCGGTGGATTGGCCATACATTTAGGAGACCTGACAATAACATCTCGAAGCAATCTTTTGAACGGAATCATCAGGGTGCAAGACGTATTTGAAGACCAAAAACAACCTGCAGGTCAACTGTAATGGTAGAAGCAAGGTCTTAGGATATTCGTACTTGCGAGTTTCACCCGAAAAATTATTAATGTTCGAAAAATTCCCCTTATTGTGAACAATCATTTCGGGCGGAATGATATGCCATTGACAGCCATAATTTTCACTTATTTTTATTAGGCGAACGAGAGCACAATAAGGCGGAAAATGTAAGTTGTTTGTTTATTTTTTTAATATAAGATAATTTAAAATTCATGTTTTTTGTTAAAATGCAGGAGCAAAACAATAAAAAAAAGACCAAAGCGATATGCTGCTTAATAAAATGCAGGAGAACTCTGATATTGCCAAAGGCTTGACTTAAAGCAATTCGGGAGAAAGTGGCCGAATTTTGGAAGAAGTGAAGAGTGGGTTTGAGTGGAAAAAAAGTAAGAATAAGGCTAAAAGAGGATTGTGCCAAACCAACATCCTGGTCTTTGCCAACTCCAACTCCAACTCTGCCTGTAGTACTGATGAAATTTGAAAAAAAAAAAAAAAATAAGATTAATTCCTTTTTACACTCACGCAGGATTAATATTGCTTAGGTCATGTTTATTAACAAAGTTTCTATTTTGGGCTTACTAACATATCACTTTTTCCTTTCAAACTCTTCCTTTACGTCTTCGATCTCTTGCTTCAGATTGTTATTGAACGCCCTAACAAACTCCTTAAATTTCTCCGGAGTCATATTAGGCAAACCACGCCGATCGGCTATGCTCTTCGTCTTGTACATCATTGCAACAACCAGCTGGGCAGCCCTTCTCATTGGAAAGCTTTCGGACATTTTCTGAATGAGCTGCTCATTGTTGGCCAGATATCGAAAGAGGATTCGGGGAACCATTTCCTAAAATTTTATATTCTTATATTTTCTAATAAACTGCTGCTTCAGTTGGAGTTGACTCTTGAGAAGCTCTAGCTTCTGAAGTTGTTCCTGTTTGTTATAACTTATGCCTGGCAATTGTTTGATTTGATTGCGAACACTTTCGAAACGTTTTTGTAGCTCTAAGATCTTTTGAATACACTCCTGAGATTCTCTTTGCTTGGCTGCGTTATTGAGAGTATTCTTCTCCACACAACGAATGATGTCGTAGATAACAGGTAAAAGTTCGATATCGAGCTGGCCGACTCTCAAAGTCCCGGTGGATTCTGATGGGGTGTTGTTTGGATTAATTTGTTGTATTTTATCTATATTATTGATTAAATTGATGCATTGTTTATTGGATTGTTTATAAGATAACGAAAATATTAAAGAAATTTTAGTTATTTAGATAAAACTGAAGAGGGAATATTGTATTTTTGTTGTTTTGTTGGGTTGCTTCTTTTGGTTCAGAATGAGTAATCCCTCAAATTCCTTCCAAGTGCTTGCTCTTCAAACATGCTATATTTATGATAATTATCCTTTCTTTATTATAAAAAAACAGTTTAATTTTATATACTGAAATTCTTATTTAACAATTGTCAAAACAAACATATGTTTGTTCAAACTCACAAGAAGGTCTGTGCATTTTCCGAACGCAATAAGTCCGCTGTTTAAAAATAGGTGTGCAAATTATTCGTTTCAGATAATCCAATTAAAAATTGGGAGCCACAATGAGTGGCACTATCTCTTTATCTCTATTGCAAGTAATTTCGACAAATAACTGATGCCCCAAATTCAATTATATTACTATTTTAGTTAACGGAGAATTTGGAGGTTGCATTTCATTCTCCGTTTCCATCACAGTGAGAGTGAGAATTTATTGCGGGCCTCATTTTTCTGAACGTGCCTATTTTTCGAACTGTCACTCATGATTCAAAGTGTAATTTTTATTCGGGCGAAACTCATAATAGCTTTTAAAATTTCGGGGGATCAAAAATTTTTCGGGAGAAATGTTTTCCGGGTGAAACTCACAATAAGGCTGATTGAATCATGGCCTGATGGAATTCGATCTTTTGTTCGGAAGCAATGTTAATTCTCATTAGCGTCGTCACGCTTCTGATTATTTCTAATAAATCACTCTTTACTGGACTCTTCTTGAATAAGTGGAAGTTTTCATATGCAAGTCCGTTTCACAAAGCAGGTCCAAGCTATTTTGTAGTAAGTTATATGTGCGATTTCTAAAATATCTCCAATCCCTCAAATAATTTAGAGCTTAAGATAAATTGTATTTTAATATAAAAGAACATATGTGTATTGAGCAGCATGGCAGGGAAATCCACCTCAACAAATCTCATGCCTTATTCTAGATCAAAACGGATTATGTCAAAGCATTTGATAATGTGTCACAAAATTCTTATAGCTGAACTTCAGCTTTTTGGTATACATGGATATCTTCTCAAATGAATATTCAGTTATCTTAATGACAGAACTCAATGTGTGCAATTAGGGAATTTCGTTTCTAATATAATCAAAGTTACGTCCGGAGTCCATCAAGGTAGTCACCTTGGACCACTTTTTTTTCATATTTTTTAAATGTTATCCTATTTCTTCTAAAAACTGACTCGTGTTTGATGTATAGTGATGACATACAAATTTTTCTGTATATCAATAAAATGGGATTGATAATGAAAATCTTCAAAATGATTTAAATAATTTATATAATTGGTGTGAAAGAAATATTCTTCGTTTGAATATTAAAAAATGTAATTTTTTACAGCATGTCGTATTTTAGTTCCAATGATATACGACTATCAAATATTTAACAAGATTCTTGATTGCTAATCAGAGATTCATGAACTTGGAATCATTTTTTGATCCAAAGATGTCGTGTTCATAACATTACATGTAATAATGACTATGTTATTTTTATAGGGGAAACACTATGCTTGGTCTTATGAGGCGAAACTACAGGGAGTTCTCTAACTCTTATGCTTTAAAATCAGTTTATTTATCCTTTAATCATCCTGTTCTTGAATATTGCTTAGTTGTATAGTGTCCATATTCATCCATTGGGATAGCTGGTATTGAAAGAGTTGAAAAAGCTTTCACAAGATTTGTAGTCAGCAACTGAAGTGGAGAATAAAGACTCCTCCATATGCACGAAGGTGTGCCCTGGCTGGACTTTATTTCTTACAAAAAAAGCGTTCAATTAAGTGTCTATTGTTCGTCCATGATGTATAACTTCGGTTATATTGGTTGTATCTTTGAGATTAAGGTTTTCGAAGAGGGACCCAATATTATGTCAGAAAAAGGAGTAAAAACGAAAACACATACAGAAATTTATAATTTTTATTTCTGTGGACTATATGAAGTAAATGAACTCTAGTCCAAAAGTGTTTCGCCTAGGCACTGTCTGGGAGTCTGAATTTGAAAAAATTGCCCTAGAAAAATATAATTTTCATTGCGTTCATGCTATAAATTTGATTTGTGTTGATAACCATCGAGTCTTAGAAGGGGGGTACGACAGCATGTTACTGATGAACCCAGCTGTCGTGCCTGGGAGAAATACATTTGGACTAGAGGTCAATTGAAATATTTTGTCTTCAAACTGATTTTCGGTTTTCAGAACTGATGAAAAATTTTGGAGTTTTGAAAAACAATCTCTATAAACATTTTTGGCAGAGGTTTCTTACATTCGAAACTCGATCAGGCTTGATATAACGATGAAAAGGAAGAGGAAAAAAGCAGGTCTCGCAATTCTGTCTGTCTGTTCCACTACAGCCTAAGCGACTCGGTCGATTTTCTTTGAACTTGGTGGATAATTTTTTTTTAATTTTTCCCCTACACTTTGTTTTCTTCTTTTTTTGTAAGACCAAAAATAACGGTACCTGTCATACGATTTTTTTTTATAAAATATTTATTTTTTTTTTTTCAAAAACAGTTTCACGGATTTAAAACAAAATCCTAAGATTTCATTTAGTTAAAGCTAAGTAATGTTTGAAAAAGAATTTCTGAAAAGTGGCCCCTAAAACCATTTTTTTAATTTTGATAATTTTTTTTTTAATGCTAAAACTCCCCAAAAGTTTGGATACGAGTAGTATTCTGTATTCAAATTTTCAAAAAAAAAATGTTCTCAATATTTCGAAACCTCTATATGCTAGATTTTTTAAAACTTGAAAATTAAAAGATTTTCAATAAATTTATTTTATCTAAAAATAACGGTACCCACCGCTTTTTTCTCGGAAACTAGAATTTTGATAAAGTTTTTCCCCTTCCGATCAATTTTATACGATCCAAAACTGACTGTTATTTCCATAGAACCAGTTTTTCGAATTTTGAATTTCTCATTATCGACACAACGGATATTTATGAAATTTAAAGAAGCTTCTCAAATGTTTGAAGGACATTGAATTTCAAAACTTTAAAAAATATTCTTTCTTAATTTTTGGAAAAAAAAAAATAAAAGCAATTTTTGAAAAAAAAAAATCAATTTTTGAAAAAAAAATCATTTTTTTTTTGAAAATTCACTATCTCAGAAACGGGTCAATATCCAATAATAAAAGTTTAAAGTTCAAAAAAAATTCATAAAAATGTTTTAATTTTTTTTACACAAAAAGCTTATTTTTTTATAAACCGCTACAACATTTTAAAATTTTCGTTCTTGCACACACTAATATTTGAATCGGTCATTTCAAAAACCTCTTAAGTCACATTTTTTTCCAAAATGCTTTTTTTCTGAAAATGGTTCCTTAAAGGGAGATGCGCATTCTGGGTAAGAACCACTGAGTTTTTTTAAATTTGCTTTGCTCTGATTAATTCAACAATATTCAAATCTTCAATTTGATAACAACCGTCATTACTGTCATATTTGCATCTTTCACACAACTGTTTTCTGCGAAAAGTAATTTTAGTTTTAAAAATGTCTTCAAGTGAAACAGAGAGTGATGATGCGCCGAAAAAGAAGAGAAAGTATGTAATTCCTTAAAGTATACCTTTATGAAATTTTATAACAAATTATAAAATTTAAAGACAAGCATAAACTAATTATCTAAGAGATTTGAAAAACCGAGGAACTGTCGATATCAAGTTGCAGAAGAGTAGGATCATATGTCGGAGTAAGATCATTGAGCTTGATATTTCTAAGGCATTTGATAGATTTTGGCATCAACCCATTATATCGAAAATACGTGAGTTTGGTATCAATGAAGCCCTTATTCGTTGGATTAGAAATTTTCTATTGGATTGTTCAATAAATTTTGTTTTGGAAGGTTTCAAATCGGATCTTCACAAAATAAATGCTGGGGTATCCAAGCGCTCGGTTTAGTCTCGGACTCTCTTTCTCATTTTTATGAATGATCTCTTGCACTTCATTGTCTATCTCAGCTTTTCATACTCATCCGTCTCGTCTCGCCAAATTCACGTCCATCTCATTCGAAATTTAGAAAATATAGTCATAGAGCTAAAAACTGAAGATGTTTTTGAATTCATGAAATGGTGGCCAAATTTGTACAAAAAAAAAACATGTTTGTCAACACTGAATCTTATAGAAAAAGTCCCACAAGAACAGAAAAAAGCACCTTCCACATACATGAGCTTTAAGTATGCTTCACATAGAAAAGGTACTATCATAGGAATATATTGATGGATTGATTAAACAATACTTATTAATAAAGAAAGTTACAACTTCTGTTTCACTTCTATCAGCCAAGGCTTATGTTTTAAAAGTGCCCATCAATAAGAAAATGTTGAAGATAATCAATCTATGTATACCTACCTTAAGGATATTAAAACATGACAAAACGTTATTCTTAAGTGTAATTTTCAATAGTAAGCAATACAAAATATGATTACTATCATTGTTTTGGTTAAATTATATACCACTTACCCCAGTCCTTGCTAAAACAACTTAAGTCAAGAACAGTTTTTTAGTTTTTTTTTTTCATTATTTTTATTAATAAATTGTGAATCTTTTTCACTTTTTAATTTGTTTACCACTAAAATACTTAATTAAGCATAAAAAAGTAGTTTAAAACTGATTTGTTTGTGCATGAAACAGTTTTTATTGATTCCTGAAAAATTCTAATTGAATGACTTATGAGGTTTTTGAAATGACTGATTCATTTGCTTTAGAAATCACACGGCATCCTGTTTTTAGTTCCACATACTTAAGGAGCTATTTAAGTCATTTAAAAATTTAATTCTTTGGCTATGAACATTTTTCTCAAGTATTATTAATTTTGCGATCTAGCCGTGCATTTTATTATTATTTCAAGATCTATTCAATGCAAACAAAATCAACTCTTTGCATATACTGTTTAGAAAAACATATTTTCGATCTCTAATTAGTTTTACCCCAGTTTATCCTATTTAAAAAAATCACTTAATAGTCTAAATAAATTTAAATATGTTTTAAAGTATGTATATAAGAGCAAAACCCCTATTCGAAAAAAATATCTCTTAAAAAATCTGTTTGTTTCTATTTTTGTAGAGCTTTGCCCCTGGACGTTTTATGAAGATAAGGGAGTTACATTTGTTTTGTGTGCCACAATAAGGCAGTTATTTATTTTTTGTCTTAGAACCACATCTGCAACGCAACATAATTTAGTACAAGTATCCAATTTCAATGTCATTTTACTCTAACTTTTTCTGAGCAAATTTACTCTTTAGCTCGAAAAGCCCTCTATTGAATTACATATCTTCAATAATTTAGCAGCTAAAGTAAAAGTTCGAAATTAAACAAAAAACATTAAAAGACAAAAAAAAAAAAAAAAAAAAAAGAAATTTATTTGTTTCGAATGCCAAACCAACTATCTCGTATAAACAAAGAAAGCATGACATTTACAACCTTTATAGCTACTCAAGCTGCATACAAAATAATTCTCATTTTGTTTGTTCAGTTTGAATTTCGGTTTCAGCATCAATTCTAATTACCTTCCTCCCAAAGCTCTCCGCATCTAACAAAAATACCTCTCTGGCTCTGGTGCACCACCGCCGCGCACCGCTTGCTGTTAACTTGTTTATCCAAATGTGTATAAACATAATACAAAACAAAAACACATAATTCGTGTCTACCCAGGCCTCGCCGAAGAAGTCATGCTCGACCAGCCTGATTAAATTGCATTCCATGAGCGTACTTAACATTACTAATTCATGTTCCATCATCAATTCAATCTAATTGTTGGTTGTAAAAGAAGAAAATATAAAAAGCAACAACAAAAGCAAACATTCATCTAAACATTTATTATGAATCTTTAAAAAAATCCTAAAACACTTTCTTTCACTTGGCGCGGTGTTGTTATGCCGCGCCGTAAATGCGCGATGCCCCGATGCCGGTGCGATATGTGGTTGTGTAAAATTGTGGGCATTATGATCAGGGCCAGTCTGTGATAGCTTCTCCATGTTTGGTTTAAATATCGACATACGGCATTATTGCGGCCAAAAATCCAGACACGTCTTGCTAACGTCTATATCAATCTTGAAACTGTTTTTGGACCTTTCAGTGTGAAAATGTAGTTTTGGAAAAACTCAACGAGTAGATGTATCTTAAGTGAAAACCTTTGGCACACGACGACGACGTACTATCTATGAATCTCTGGCAGATGCCATGTATGACACACGAGCAAATAAAAATTCAAAAAAAAAAAAATACTTTTTGTTTAATATAAAAAATAGAAAAGGAAAAAGAAAGTGAAACAAAAGTGTCCACTAGTTCAATGGAATAATGATGGTTGCACGACACAACGAGATACATCAATTTGGCATACTGAACGTGTGTAAAGTGACAATGGTCTTCTTTATTTTTTTTGTTTTCGTTATGCCATTTGAAGTATCTCACTTTTTCCATCGACGAAGACGCAACATCATCATCAACATTACTCACTGAAACGTATATGAATTACTTTTCTGTACATTTAATAAAAATAAACAATTAAATTCATGTGACAAACCAGAAACACTCCGAATCATTTGGTTGCAGTCAGAATTTGTTACAATACTTTTTTCGAAATCACTGATTGGACAGTACGTATTTTTGATGCCATGAGAGTGAAGTTTTGCAAATCGTTCAATTATATTACGAATATTCACGTTCGGCAAAGAAAGTTTTTCGTGCGCTTCCGCGAACTTATGGTGTCCATATAATCGACTTACTGAAGCCACTATTCGTCATACCATCAACAAATTGGAGACCCAATATTCACTATTTGATGACAATCGATCGTTTAGTGTTTAAAATATAACGGCTGTAGCGCTGACAGTGTAGGCGAAAATCGATTCGGCGTCGTTTTCAACAACTTGGCCTGCCATATGGAACAACATGGGCAATTCTACGCAAAGATCTTGGTTTGAAAACATACAAAATTCAGCTGACGCAAGAATTGAAGCCGTTGCGTCATCGTTACAGTGAATGGGCTCTCGAGATCCTTGCTGAAGATTCACTGTTTTTGACTAACATTTTGTTCAGCGATGAGGCCCCGTTTTGGCTCAATGTATACGTCAATAAGCAAAATTGCCATACATGGTCCGAAAAGCTGCTCAAAACAACCGTGTTGTTTGGTTTATGGGTCGGTGGAATCATCGGTCCGTGGCAATGGACATATTGAAAGAGATTGGATGCCAACCTTACCCGTGTTATTCGAGAGATCACAATGAATATGCCCGAACTCGAAAATTGAAACGTGCTATCGGTGCAGTTGCGGCCAAAATTTGAGAGGGATTATCTTTAAAATGTGAATGTCAAGTATGGTTCTTTATATTAATAAATTCGCATTTAAAAAAAATTAACCTCTTGATTGATCACCCTTTATATGTAACTCTTTTATATAAATGTATCTTTAGTATGGATTATATTATTTATGCCCCTGGGAAATTATTCTCCGGAAAAAATTACCTTGGATTCCTTTTTTTTTTTTAATTGTGGAGCCTTGCCGCTACGAAACGGTTGTTTTCTAGCAGCCGGCTTGATATCAAGGAAAAGGTAATTTATTACATGGCTCTTATCCGGCCGTTTATTGCCATGTGTTGTTCAACGTTGCCCCGCCTCAAATCGAAATGATTCGGGTGTTTGAAAAGCAGTGTGTTGGACGTTGCTTGGGTTACACAGAACACCAGAGTTGGAGTACTAACAGTAATATTCCAACCAGGTTCTTTATAACAACCAGAGCCAACATAAAAAGAATTGATATTATTTTGTTAAAGCTGGAGGCCCATTGTAAGAGCGATACCTCGACCAATGGTATAACTTTTGGAGCTTACAATCCTTACGATGATTATTATGATGGAGTGTGCTCCATCCCGCCTGATGCACTCCTTTACTTAGACAGTTGAGGGCTAGTCCAGGATAGAATGGCCGTTCCGCTAATATACTACGTCGGCCGTAAAACTGTGGGTAGACCACTACTTTATAGTCGAGACGTCCTCGCACAAAGCGGAACAGAGCTCCCTCTTTTCAGTAGGACTGTTTCCGATTGGGGCCGGAGGGACAGGGTGATACAGAAAATCTATTTCTGAGCAGCGTTGCCGCCAAAAAAAAATTTTTCGTGCCACACTCTTTGAAAAAACGTGCCATTTGTGACATTTTCGTGCCATATGAAAAAAAACTCAAGTTATTCTTTAAAAATAAATTTCAATTAAATACAAACAAATAACAAACAAAAAATCACTTCCTCTATTCGTGTATACATAGGTATTTTCCAGAAATATGAGTTTATGGCAAGTTCATAATAAGTAATTAGTAGATATGTATTATGCAACTACCAATTTCAAATCACATGATGAATACCTATTATTATTATTAAAAAATATAAAGACGCAATAAAACTTTGTTATAATAAATTAAATAAAAAAAATTAGCCGGAGGTTTGAAATTTTGACAATTATTAGGCTTAATAATTTCATTATATGACATTATAGCATTACTAGTAGATAATTGTTTTGTATGACAGTCTGTTTTTGTTGTTTGTTTTAATATTATTTAGCCTTGAAAACACTCGCTCTACTGATGCACTACCGTGAGGCAAACTAAGAAGAATCAACATAAATTTTGAAATATTAATGAAAATTCCTTCGATAATATTGTTTTTTTAATTTTTACAACTTAACCTAGAACGTTTTTGAATCTTCAAGAATAATACTTTCGGCTAGTCCAATCTCAAAAATGTTTCTTATTTCGCCAAAAAGAACATCTTTCTCGTACTCTAATAGATGAGAAAATTCTGATACCAAAATATTGAAGTGTGGCAAAATACTTTGTATGTTTGGATTATTTTTTAAAAAGGTTGGGCCAATTATCTTAAACGCATTTAGGTAAAATAATAAAAAAAAAAACGTGCCATATTGAAACTTTTCGTGCCACCGTGCCACCAGAAAATTTCCGTGTCAAAATGGCACGATGGTGCCACATCGGCAACGCTGTTTCTGAGAGTTATCTGATTAATATAGAAAGTTGACTAGGATATGTATGTAAGGGTGGCACAAAAAAAAATATGAAAACCATAAAATAAAAAAAAAAAAACATAAAAACCATAAAATAAAAAAAGAACTTTAAAACTTCAAAAAATGCTTACTGTGACTGTTTTAAGGCTTAGAAAAATAAATAAAATAAATCGATATAGAACCTAAGTTTTTTTCTTTAATTCTTCTTGTTTAAATATATAATCAATAAAATTTTTAGTAATAAAACAGTTCTCAGTCCGAAAGGTATTAGTATTTAATTAGTATATATGTATAGTCTAATTAAGAGTTCGTTAGTTGTAAGTTATTACAAGTTTTTATAAATTTTTGTCTAGCTTTAAAACAGTTATTAGTAAATGGAAAAATATAAATGAATTTATTTTTATGAATACATTTTTTATCACATTTAAAGGTACAATTGAGCAAAAATTTCAAAAAATTTTCAATACAATACTGAACAAATTTGAATTAAATATATTTAAAATTATTCATGATTACAAAATTCTGATGAATACTTAAAAAAAATTAATATCCCAATCACAATGACGCAGATTGTGTTTAAATAAATAATTGTCACATTGAATACTAATTTTAATTTTCTTTACACCGGCACATATAATGAATTAATGTTTTTTTTTTTCTAATTTAAATGAAGATACAAAACAAACACCACATAC
Organism: Philhelius festivus; assembly: GCA_963931855.1. NCBI lineage: Eukaryota > Metazoa > Arthropoda > Insecta > Diptera > Syrphidae > Philhelius > Philhelius festivus. Next base: position 81,509,946 of record OZ007557.1, read on the forward strand.
CATGATGGTTTTTGCATCAGTTTTGTCCAACTTGATGAACACTTTCGATGAGACTTTATACTTTCACTAGAAGGGAGAAGGTGAAGCCAACCGTCATTATTTTGGGTGAATTTATGTGACCTTGTTTGTCAAAAATTTGGTATCTTGATGGACACATTAGAACAATAAAAACTTTCGATTGTGGATTAAGAACTTTTTTAAAAAAAGTTTAGTGTTTGTCACTTAATTATTATTCATTAGTTTCTATAATGAAATTCAATAACAAATAGATAAACGTAAATTTAATTTGCAAAATTAGCATAAAAATGTGAACGGAATTTGAGGGCTAATAAAACCGTTACACACAAAACAATGAATATGTATATCGGGTTTATAAAATTGCCTACAGAAAATACAGTTTTGCAAATTCATATGGGAACCCCAGGGGTATATAATTTGTTTCAATCTATTTCAACTGTAATTAATTTAAATTAAAATAAATTTCTTTTTTTGTTATTAAAGTTCAGCCTTTTGGGCATTGAATTATAGGATTAACATTCAACCAAATTTTATCCAAAACCTTTAAAAAAGAGCTATTGAAAGTTTTACTTTCAAGACAAATTAATTTTTCATATATTATTTATACCTATAATTGAATATTTTTGGAAATTTAATTTTTAAGTGTTAGGGATACTTATTAATCTTGAACTTTTAATGCCAAAGAAAAGCTTATGAGTATTATTTAATTCAAGATGAACAAAAATTTCAAATTGGCCCCACTACATGGCCAAATGGTGAAATCCGTCTCAAAAATGGGCTTAACGAATTTGGTAATTTCAAAAGCCCTATTATGCTATAAATACTATGCAAATGATTCGTTGGGGCGCGGATTGCATTTTTCTATTATTTTTGTTCTAGGTAGCTAATATGTCCCGTTAATTTGATATTTCGATATTTCATATTTTCTTACTTTTTGACCTATAGGAAGTGAGAGTTTGATGTCAAGTCAGTTCTTACCGAAGGTTTTTTACATTTTCGAAAAGCTCAAAATCTAATACAAATAGAATAGTGCTCAACACTTCGAAGAAAATCTGAGCCCTTTTGACTTACAACTCTCAACCATTTTTGCGTGCATGGTAGCGCAGGTATGGAAGGGAATTACAAATTTCTGCCGAGTCCGAACGGTTAAGATGAGAAGTATTTGTCATGGCAAAGGATACTCTTGCAGGATTTTTCACTTCATCGTTGAGGCAGCACCAAGACAAGCTGCCTGATTGTCCAACGAACTCATCATTATGCTAAGTGGTACAATCAGGATCTGTTCTTTATAAAACCGATATTTTTGCTCAAATTTTATTTGCTGAGAAATTTATTAAAAATAACAATAGGGAAGTAACCGAAGTAATTTTTCCAATTAAATTTATGTGCATTGAAGTTTTCGCTGTTTTTAAATATTAAATAAATATCTCATAGCACCAGTTTCAGATTTTCAGGAAAGTTCAATGAGAAGACAACTTAAATACAGGGTGCGTTTTAAATTCCAGAGCGATTTTATTTGATATTATTTTTGAAATAAAATTTGTCAGTTGGCATTTGACAGTCGTATGAAGCATAGACATAACCATCAACGACACCGAAATTAGAGTGCTTCAGTTTTACAGATCGTTAAAGACGACCCCAATTTTTACAATGAGCGACGAAGCACAACCTTCCGAGAATAACTACTGTATGGTGCGTCATTTGGAGCGGTGGCGCCGTCAAAGGGCCATATTATGTCAAAGACAATGCCGTAATAGTTACTGGTGACTGCTATCGGTACATGCTGGAAAACTTTCACCGGAATTGCATCAATTATGTCACATTACACACAGCTCGTGCTATGATGCGAATCTAACGAGGATTTTTCCCTGGCCGAATATTGTCAAAAAGTGTTGATACTGACTTTGCCCCAAGATCCCCTAATTTGCCGATTTCTGATTTCTTCTTATGGGAGTATTTGAAGGAATAGTTGAGTATTAACCACAACTTCGATCCTTTAGGAAAACAGAAGAAACGAAATTGCTGAAATTACAGCAAAATTCTGCAAAATGTGCTTCAAAGAGCTCGCCTTTGTGCCACGGCCAAAGGCGTCCACTTGAGCGACATCATATTGCATAAATAAAGTCAAAGATCATAAATTATAAAGTTTTATTTCATTTAAAAATTATTGAAAAATCCATCGACCTAGACTATAAATTGCACCCTGTGTTGACATTGACTCTTTATTCAATTTGAAACTGGTGGAATGAAAAATATAAGAGAAGTAGGCGTGGAAGTGGGTGGATTTTGTTAACACAGTTAATTAACAAAAAAAAATAGATGACCTTGAAAAAACTTTAAAAATTCGTAGAAAGTCCAATTTTAAGGTAAAATAAAAGACTGTCTTATTTGTACACCCGCTATGAAATGAATAAATTGAAATCCGTTGTCACAGAAAATAGTGTTGCCAATTTAAAGTTATCCGCCTCTAAAAAACTCACTTTTTTGTTTTGTTTTATTTTAAAGTTGCCGCGACTGGGCTTTGAACCCTGACCTCCGGCATGATACTTCAATGTACTGTTTTATTATTATAAATCTTAAGGCTAGATAAAGATTCGTAAAAAATAGTCTACTTATCAATAACTTTCAACTAACTTACTGCTGGAATTTGTGGGCCTAGAAATAAACTTTCCATAGCAATGGGACCATCCGCTGTCATTTTCCAAGTCAAAGCCATAGCGGAATGTTCAGGTCGCAATCTCGAAAGGAATAACCAAAACCAAACATTTCTGTTATGTCAGATAGCCAAGCCGCACTCAAAGCACTAAGCTCATAGGTCATCACGTCTAAGTTGGTGTGGGAATGTGAAGTCAGCCTAAACGAACCCGGCACGAACAATAAAGTCTCCCTTCATTGAATAATACCTGGACATGTAGGTGTCCTCGGAAATGAGGAGGCAGACTCTACCAAAAATAGGCGCAAGGACTCTTCTAATGGGGCTAGAACCCCTTCTGCGGAATAGGAGAAAATACGCCTACTAGGCGTATACGAAGCACTAATGCTTCAAAGAAACAAGTATTTGGGACGTAACCAGGTAGAAGAGAGTGATTTATCCTCTCTGAAGTTACTCCAAATAAGGAATAAACTTGGAGGCTATAGGGTTAGCAACTCATCTATGGGGACACAATAGGTCTTTAGGTCGCATTGCAAACCCCCACTCAACATTCATTCATTTAACTAACTTTCTGTTTCTATGCGGGTGCTCCAAATAAAACTGCAAAAACCTAATAGTTTTGGCCTTAAAAATATATGAAAGCTAAAATTAAAATTTAAATATCAAAAAACATTTTATTTAAACCAGAAGGTTTTCAAAAACTTATTCTTTAAAGATTATATGCGTATTTTATTGGTAACCTATACATAGTGCAGCAATGCAAGTCCGAATAATTCTTTTTTGACTGCATATACACTTTTACTTTAAATTTTAAAGTTGGTATGCTTGGCATTATTTATACCCATATCAAAATCAGCTAATTTAAAAAAAAAAAGTAAAATAAATATGTAATTTCTTACAAAAATAATACAAATTGAAATGAGTAAAGAACCAGAACAGAAAAGGGCTATAAATAATTTCTGAGTTTCTTTTAACAAATCATCTTAATTTAGTAGATATTTCAGACTCATTAAATGAATAAAGTAAAAGGAAAAGAAAACGAAAAATGAAAGGTATATACCTACAAATAAACAGTCCACTTTTGAATAAGCTAAAGGATGCGTTGGAAAAATATACATGTTTGCATGTCCAGTTGAAATAGAGTTGAGATTGATGGTTATATGTACATTATGTAGTAGGTGAAAAATAAAATTCTTATAAACATCACTTAAGCTATATTAGCCGTGTTTTATGGAAAATTGATAGCCACTCAGTAAAGAAAATCGAAAAAAAAAGATTATAGTCACTTTTATATTCACTCTCTTTTAATCTCCAAGTTTGACATGAATTTTAGAGTAATTATTATTATTATTATTATAATTATAATTTATTTTGACGTATTTAAAATATTTGTTTCCATATTCTTGCAGCCCCTAAATTACAATATTAATGAGCAAAAAAATCGATTTTTCGTTAAAAAAAATTCAGATTTTGTAGATGTTTTTTAATCCATCAAGATCTCAGCCATCCTCCAATGAAATTTGACAGTTTATGGCTTGGTTGATGGGTAATATACTATATTTTGACGTACTAAAAGTATTTCTTTCTAGATGCTTTCCAAAAGCCCTAAAATCGCAATTTTCCTGAACAAACAAAAATTCAAAAAATTAAGATTTTTCAGAAGTTTTTCAATCAATTGACATTTGAGATTTTTTGTACGTCTTTTACAAAATAGACATTAGACATGAAGCTTTATTTCCAAATGTGTTGACATAATAAAAATCTCTGAGAAAAAAAGATGCATTCCAGAACACATCCTAGTACCAACCAAATGTTTTTCTGCACTCAATTTAAGCGCCATCTATATCTCAATATATCAACAATTTTTATTCATTTTAAATTCACTCTGATTGCTGACCAGATTATATTCACTCTTGATGTTTTTATTGTTTTGCATGTAAAATTTTTCTAACTTGGCTATTCACTCTTTCAAAAAACACGGTTAATGTTTGATAAAAACAAATGTCAAAATCATTAATTCACTCTAAACGTAAAGATGTTGTTTGGGCTGAATTAACAACACTGATACATTTTCTGTCAAATAAGTGGCAAAATAATTAATAAAATCAAATCTTAATGGCATGTACATATGTACACAAAGTCAAATAAAGGCTCGGTGTCAGAAAAAATCAGCAAGATCATGCTTCTTTACATGATTTGCAATATTACCTGTTGTATCTTGAAATTTCTCACAAATTTTCAGAACTTGCTGTTGAACGTGAACCCCTCGTACGCAAATATCAGAATCAGGTTAACTAACTTTGGTGAAAATTTAAGTTACTTTATATTAAAACGAAGCCAGTTGCTTTTGTCGAAAATAAAAGCAGATTCAAAAGTTATTTACACGATAAAGTCAAGTCTTAAAATAAAACTTGGAAGTCATTCAAATCAGGCATTAGTGTTTTCGCCAGGAATAGGAATGACATTTTGGTTGTTTCTATGGCAATATTTTTATCTTCTCAGTTATTGGAAATTAGACAACGAAATCGTGGATTTTATGGATTTCCTTGCAAATGTCACCGCAAAGCCCTCCAATTGTTTTTTTAAGGAAGAAAAATATAATGGCATTCCTTAACTTTTTATATGCTTTTTAATCTATAGCAGCCATCCTTAGATGAAATTCATGCTCTCAAGTGACAGATAGGGAATATGCAAACGCATTAAGAGACAACATTTGACTATTAAAGTTTACCGTATAATCGTAAATTAATATTTCAAACCACATAATTTTGGCTCTAATGAAAACAAACCATAAAATGAACAAATATCACCGAACACATCCTCGAAAATTCAAAACCTGCCAACCTCACGCAAAATACTGTAATCCAGACGCTTCAAAACTTTATCAGCACTATTATGTTTTATATCATATATCTTATATGGGCTTATCCGTGCAAATTTTAACTTTTGCCATGCGTCGAAATATGTAGACATTATTATTAAATATTCAGGTTTTGGAACTTATAATACTCGTATTATATAATATCATTGAGTTTTTTAACTATTCAATTTATAAAATGAACCATCGAGATAGTGCGAAAGTGTTTGAAATCGAAAAAAATCATCGAATATTGAGACTTTTGGCTGCGTGCGTGGATAATTAACGTTTTGTATTATTGCAAAAATAATGTTTAACATAAGATTACTTAGTACAATTTTTGTTTTTTTCAGATAAATGAAGGTCAAAATAAATTGAAATTATTCATTTTGAGTGCGTGCCTTCCTTATAAATAATCCTATATGATATACATTTTAGAAAAAACTGCCATGCGTGATTTTTCGTAAATCTTTAATTGTCACAAATTTTCGTGTCTATTTTTTTAACATTGATCATGGGGCATTTTTGTATGGTCTGCATCATTATTTAAGCTATCTAGGGTAAGAAAAACTTTGGCTTCAATGCGTGCTTCATTATGTACAAATTTTATGAAGTTAACAAAACGAACGTAAAAAACGTAACTGTTTCAATAAAGGAACATTTTTTACTAGCACACCAAAGCATTGTTTGATTATACCCTTACAATGAGCGTAATTTAAACAGTAGAAACAATAAAAAAATGGTAAAAGTGTTAAATAAATAAGTTTTAAAAAAGAAGCTGTGAAGATTAAAAATAAAAACCAAATCAATTAACTCGGTGCTTAAAATAAATTATTTTAAATTCATTTTTCTATACGTTATACCTTTATACTCTTCAACAAACAATACATTTGAGTTATTTTGAAGTTTTTTATTTATTCGTGGTCTATAATTGAAGAAAAACTCAAATTTACATGCGTGCCTTAATTTTTTTTTTGTTTTTTTTTTTTTTAAACTCAAGAAGTTAAAATTAACAGGGATAAGCCCATATGGACTATTTGTTGTTGTTTACTGTGTACATTTTTACTACACTGCGTATACATTTACGAGTACCAATAAAAAACGACTTATATCAGTGTTTTAGTGAAATAGCCAGTTGCATTCCTCCTTTCAAGCAATTCAACCAAAATACCGGTACTTCTAGGAATGTTCATCATTTTACCCTTGAGTCCAATTTCGGACGTACTGTCAAGTGCAGAGATTCTTTTTTTAGCCGCACTACACGAATGTGGGACGCTTTACCCGGCTCAATATTTCCCACTTATGTCTAAAATGTCTGCAATGTGCAATCATTCAAAACCAATGTACCTCGGTATCTCCTTTCTAATCCTACCCCCCTTTACCAGATTGCTCGTACTGCGTTTTAAATTATAAGGGTATTCATAACCCATAAATATCGGTCTTATCATTCCGTCATGCTGTCCTACAAATACTGCACTAATTTGTTTATTTTTAAAATTTTCTCCAAGAGTTTCGCAGAAATATTGGACGCATGGTCTCCTTCTTTTAGAGATGACCCCTTTTTAAAACATTAATAGACTTTTAAAAAAAAATTAATTTCTCTCCAAACTTATATTCATCATTTATCACAATCAAGTTCCATTAGTAACGCAACATTATATGCAAACTCTGATGGGAATCTAATTTCGAAGGCTTCCTTGGCTTGGCTTAGTTTCACTTTTTTCCTCGATAAAATATAAAACACTTCTTCCATGATACCGTTTTTTTCGCATCCAATTTACACCTCGTATCTCAGGTTATAATTATTTCTTACAACCAATTTCTAGATCAAACTATTAATCCAAGAGCTTATCAGTACAGGTAAATCGGAGAAAGTGTTACGGAAACTCAAACAAAATAATCGCAATCATTAATAATTCTATGGCAAACATTTTGTCGGCCATTGTCCACCTTCTCCTCTATCATCATCACTTCTCTTCAAAACTGCATAATTTATTATCTCAAGTCCTCTATCTCAGTTAAAATGTAAGCGCAAGAAAAATTGATCCAACTAATTCATAATATTCACCTCATTTCCGGTATGGATGATATGCTGCTATGTCTTATCAAATAAATTTAACATTTTAAATTAATTTTAATTGCTGTTGTAAAATGCAGGTATCATGTTAGATACATTTTGTAGAAGCTCGCAGTGCTAAGATAAAAGTAAAAATAAAATTACACAACTTAAAAATGAGGAAATAAAATTATCTTTCCTTATAAGAATGTGGTTTTTGTATAAGTTGCATGCCACACGACTCCATCATCAAGCTCATCATAATCAAATTAAAATCTGTTCCAAATGCAGTTTGCACCTGCGGGCTCCGTTCTGTAGAAGAATATACTTTGCAGATATATATAACTGGGATGCTCTTAGAATTCTTCTAGCTGCAAGTTGTGATTACATTCATATGTACGTATTCGCTCGGGGGGAAACCCCTTGACATAATTACGAGTACAGTTTTGTCATATGAACCGCAGAGTTATAAATTCAGTAAGTTGTATGTTGTATCTTTAAGATGCGCAATGCAACACTTCTTAACCGCAATGAGTGATTTTTATCTGATTAAGATGCACAAATGCGATTTCGCTGTATGATAATTAGATGAGACACATCAAGACGAATGGGCTTGCTCAGAGCTCACTTAAAATGCGATTCTATAAGATTGTTATCGGCTTATAGTGAATCTGGTTCCTTCACAAGATTTGTGCGAAATATTTAGTTTTAAGTAAGACAGATAAGTGAATCAGGTCACATCTTTTTCAAACTGAAGACACCAAATGAAAGGAAACACTTAAACAATCTTTGGCTATTTGCCAAATTTGATCTAAATATCTTAAACAGCACTTCAATTCATAATTAATTAGACCTCGATATGTAGACTTGACATATGAAGCAGAAGCACAGAAGTAGGAGTAACTTAGAAAGTTCAAGATCAATCTAAATGGCTAAATAATAAGACACTCATAGACTATCCAAAAAATGGTTCATCTCTGAATTTCATTGGAACTGATGGTCAATCAAATTGGGTAACACAGTGTTTAATATGTCAATGACAATAATTGAAGCACAACAAAAAAAACCAATCCGAGAAAGGTCAGTACACTCATTGGACAATTTAGAGAGCTTCGATTGTTTACCCGACCACAGTCATTATCACGTTCAAGGTTTCCCTATAAGAAGAGATACATCTTAAATTACAATTTCTCAATCCTACTCTACTAAACAAAAAGTATAAAATTATTATTTTTATTCAATGATGCAACATAATTACTTTCGTAGCTTTCAAGTAATATTTCTTATTCGTTCGTGAGTAGAAGCAATTAAACTTGCTTTAAAAAATAGTATTGGCAATTATAAGATAAAATCGAGCATATCTGTTGTAGAAAAACTATTTTATTTTTTAATTCATTTTTAATTGTCTTTTTCTGTTTGCAGTTTTAAGGTAAAAAAAAATATTAATTCATATGAGTGAAATCAATTATTTCACTTCCTGTTGGTGGAATGAAAAAATTACTTTAATTTGGATTTTTTTAATAATAATTGTTTTTGGCTTTTGTTTAGTTGAACTTACTTTGATTCAGGCATCTTTTAGTTTAAATGGAGTTTAATCCTCATGGACTTACCTGAAAATAGAAAAACAAACAAAAAATGTTATAGAAAATAGATCGTGATGTTTGAAAGGAAAAATAGGTTAACATTTTATTTGTACTTGCTTTCGGTCAAATTAACACTCTCTTTACGAATTTCAAATATCAATTCATTGATAAATGATAGAACTTATCAATTGGTTGATGTTAAACATTTTTGTTATTTTATTTTTCGTTCCTATACTAATAGTTAAAATTTACTCTATTTGATTGGGACATCAATATATACAGGATTGGTAATCTGGAAGGGGCTATGTGAACGTCTTAAGCTTTCCTGTAAAAATTAAGGAGTAAAAGTGTGGCTTCCATTACCAAATTTTCACATTGAGGCAAATTTTGCAAAAGGCCAACGAATTTCAAATGGAGACTCACCATATTTATCGACTTCGAAACCGCATATGATAGCATAAGCATTCATCGTCAGGAGCTCTATATGGTTATGGCCGAATTCGGGATCCCGGAAATACTAATCCAAATGCGCCGCTTGAAATTGGAAACTGCGCAGTGCAATGTCCAGCTTGGGCGTTTGGGAGCAACGTCTCCGAACTATTCATAACATGCACAAGGTTTTGGCAAGGAGATGCGCTATCAAGTGATTTCTCCAATCTTCTTCTAGAGCAGATTTTCCTGCAGGCGTTATCACGTAGGGCCCTATATTCAACAAATCTGTCCAACTCATGGCGTATGCGACATCCATTGGCCGTTCCCAACATTCTGTAATGGCTGTTAAAGATCAGGCGAGACTTGTTGGTCTTGAACTCATTTACTTCAATACTGACAAGACCAAATATATGCTATTAACAAGCATCTGGCAACTGTTTAGAGCAAAACGTCACTATTTATAGCAAAAACTTCGAGGTAGTTAAAGAGTTCATCTGCCTCAGAGTTAATATTAATTCCACAAAAGACACCTGAGTGAAGATCCGACGAAGAATTAGGAAATAGCTGCTACTTCGGTTTAGCAACATAAATGGGTTCAAAACTCCTCACTCGTAAGACGAAGTGCACGCTCTACAACACTTTTATACTATCAGTCCCGATTTACGGCGCGGCGCCGAGTGCTGGACTAATTCCAATAGTTCAATATTCCAATAGTTAATAGTTAATATTAATTCCACAAAAGACACCTGAGTGAAGATCCGACGAAGAATTAGGAAATAGCTGCTACTACGGTTTAGCAACATAAATGGGTTCAAAACTCCTCACTCGTAAGACGAAGTGCACGCTCTACAACACTTTTATACTATTAGTCCCGATTTACGGCGCCGAGTGCTGGACTATAAGCAGAAAGGGAGAGATGATACTGGGCTATTTCGAAAGAAAACTTCTGTGGCGAGGAGTGCGAATAGAAGGGAAGATATAACCGCGAACTCTATCAGTTGTACCAAGATGTGGAGGTAGTCCAGAAAGCCAAAACAAGTCGGCCACATTGAGCGAATGGACAACAATGCTCCAGTTAAGAGAGTCTTCGCATCCCAGCCCCCAGGTTCGCGACGAAAAGGAAGACCGTTAAGAAACCAAGCCATCGCGGATGCCAGAGCTCTTGGCCTAGATGACTGGAAGAAGCGTACTCGGGATCGCAGAGGATGGAAAGCTGCCGAGTCTCAGGCAGATTCCTTTCATGGATCGGAAGCCGGTTAAGTAAGTAAGAAAGTAGTAATCTGGAACGTGGATCTAATATGAGACAAGCAATAAAACAAAATTCGAAGGATTCAACTATTAAAACATGCTGTGGTGAAGTCTTGGATCTCATGTACTCAATGGACTAAAGAAATGTAAATGGAACTTCAAAATCAGACCAACAAACAAGGTGAATTTACCTACATTTAACGCAAACATCCTTCATTAATTGAACATTGATGTATAGAAGATTGGTGCTCACTGATTGAAAATTTTATAGTTGATTCCTTCTCATTCTCTGACCAGCTCCCTATCTGAGATTTTAAGTTTATCTTTTCGCGGACGTTATTCATGTTAAATAGATAAAGCTTTTCGGAACTTACCGCTCCCTATCATTGCAAAATTTGGGTTAGAAGGCGTCGAAGTAGATAATATGCACGTAATTAAGCTACTGCCAAAATATGTGTAGGATAAATCCAGGGCTGAAACCTATAGTCTCAAAACTAATATCCTGCTATCCAATCGATCGATGTCAAACTCAGAAGAACTTATCAAACTCTCTATTCCAAGGCAAATTTCTTCAAGAAATAAAAGGGCACACATAAAATTCAAAAGTCAATGGTTTGATAATACAGAGTGTTTAAAAGCGAGGCTGAAAACATTGGCTTTTTTAAAGTTATTTAGAAAATTCAACACCACAATTCTCGAAGAGTTCTACAATTTACTAGGCTTTATAAAAGTTATCTATGATTGGAGTGAATTTGAAAGATGATTAAGACAGGTAGAGTGATTGAATGACATTTTGAAATACGAGTATTAAGCAGTTTTTCAGGCACCAAACAGAGTAACTGTCCAGATCAAGTTGAAGAAGAGTAGAATCATGTGTAAAAGAAATGGTTATGAAAAATTTGGTATAGTCGTGGTAGAGTGAGATATGGCAATATATTGATGACCATTTCAAAAAGGCCAAAGTGGCTGCCCTGTGGGACCCCGGAGGTAGCTAAGAAATCTTCAGAGAAGGTAGATCTGAATCGAACTTTGTAGTAAGGGTTTTTTTCAGGTAAGAAGAAATCCATCTTAAGAAGATAGGTTCCAGCCCAAGGGTGGGCAGCTTGAATAGAATCGTATGTATGTCAAATTTTGTCAAAGGCTTTAGAATACGAATTTAACGAGGTTATTTGTTGTTGTGGATCTATTTCTGACAAAACCGTTTTGTCTGGGGGAAATAAGAGAGAAATTTCCTACAAAATGCTTTCAAAGATTTTGGGAATATATGGAAGTTTAGCAATTGGGCAATAATTTGCAACTTCATACTTTGGTTCCTTTTTATGAATTGGGGTTATGAAAGAAGTTTTCCATGACTGAGGAAATTTTCCTTAAGATAGGGATAGACCGAAGATTTTTAAGAGACGAAGAGGCAGTATCTTTGAGCATTTTTTGAGAAATATGGCGAGTATCGAGTTGATTTAGCTTATTTTCGATAAGAAATGAGTCAAAGGTATGAGGTTGAAATGGACCGAGGGAGAAATTATGTAAATAATTGAAAGAATTACAATCAGGTATAAGGTTGTCGTCGGTAAAAGATTGTCAAAAAAAAAAAAAACTAGCAAAAAAAGTTGGCGATTGTTTGTATTTCTTTTGAAGTTTTCTTATTGAAATAGAGAGAGAGGGAAGGTAATCATCGGATTTAAACCAAAGGTTAACATTTAGCTTATTGCCGAAACTCCTAAAATCACTTCCCAAACTTCCGAATGCTATATTGGTGAAAAACAAAAGTTATATTCCTTCTTCATCGATTTCAAAGCCTAACATATCGAAGACATCATTAATCATCTATTAGGCGGAATCTTTTTCGCTGGAATGCATATCAAAGCTCTTTTGTACGTAGACGACATTGTCAAAGGTCTCCCGAATCTATGCAGATGATGATAAATAGAGTTGCGGAATACTGCGAACTTTGGGATCTTGAGCTAAACCTAAGCAAATCGAAGTTTATGATATTTAAAAATGGTGGAGTTAAAATGACCATAGGTGAGAAATGGCTATTTAAAAGAGAACCAATCGAAGTAGTTTAAGAAAACAAGTACCTAGGAATTATTTTCATCTTTAACTCATTTAATGAAAAATTATTTCAAGCTAAGGGTGCAATAACTTAACATGGTGGAATTGTTAATTGTTACCAAAGTATTAACTCACATAGTGAAAAATAGCAAGCCTTTGAAGTAGTAGCGAAATCTATTTGATTTTACGGTGCCCAAGCATGGGGTCATTTATATTTTGATAGGGTAGAAAAAACTTTGATGTAACCTTCGGAGATCCTTTCTACTTACTGGATTCTCACCAAATTATTTATATTTATTCGAAATCTAAATTTCAATAAGAACTATATACTTAAGGCAATAAATATGGAACCCAATTGACTACCGCGAAAATTGTTAATTTTGTTTTCACCAATAACACTTTATGGTATAAGAATATTCTGGATCTAGCGGATAGATACAATCTCTCTCTCTCTTCAACTGAACTGGGACTCAAGAACCCAATGGAAAGAAATTTTGAAAACCTTTATTGAACTATAGATGACAAATCACATTTTTTTTTAATAATTCACGCGCGGTCAAGGTTATGTTAAGAGACCCTTATAATGTTAAACACAGCACGGGCGGGAGAGAAAAGAATTGTCGAAGAACATTGGTTTTCAAATGTGTGCAAATTAAAATGGCAAGGGAAAACCGTACCGGGTAAGTTATTCCACAATCGTGTTGTCGAACAACGATTCTCTATAGTTGACGGTACGACCAAAGTTACGCTCGAGGGTGAACTGATGAGCATTCCTAGCGAAGCGGGTATCACGGGTGAACTGATAAAGAGAGGAATGCAACTGTCTACTTCGAGTGAGCATTGCTTGTGAAAGAAGCGATAAAACAAGGAAATACGTAAAATATTCCGACGGTGTTCAAGAGATGGGAATGAATCCATGATACCTCTGTTTTCTATCAGTTTTAACGCCCTGTTCTGAATTCTGTCCAATAAATGGAGAGAAGATTGTACTGCGCCTGCCCAAAGCTGTGGGTATACCCGTGTTTTGGACGTATAAACGCCTTATAAATGGTAGCCAGATAAGAAGGGGTGAAACATTTCTAACATCGATATAGAAATCCCAACCATTTAGCAGTATTTTTGGCGGTCTCGAGAATGTGATGATTTCAACGAAGATCGCCTCTTTGTCTTCAGAGAAATCTCAATCTTAGGTACATCATCGGGGTCTTAAGCTTCTTTTTGGTCGATCGAATAATTGTGGAACAAAACAGATGCCTTTAATTTAGCTATGTGGAACTTAGGAGTCAATTTGAGAGTCCACCTACTACCACATCCATTTCTCTTCTATCTGAGTATTTTTCTTATTAAACATCCCCAGAGAAATGTTACTCCGAAATTTAGATCTTTTAATATAAAAACCGTAGTTTATGTTAGAAATGTTACTTGAAATGTTAAAAACGTTGTCTATACTCTGTCCAACGAAAATTGTCAGTGCAGGCCTTATGGGAGAGCTTTTTCTAAAGCAGTGGCGCCTGATGCACCCTCACTACAATGCGTTAGGAAAAATGCCACTAAAAAAAGAGCAAGCCACTGACTTTTCTTAAGGATTTGTTGTTGTAATTCTTTGCAAAAATTTGTACACCCCAACACAACCGTCGTATCCCACTGCTGATGAGCAGATGAGATACTGTCAAGAGTGTCAAGTGTCACTCAATACGATCGTGCGCTCTTTATCTACATCAAAACAGAGTTACCATTATCATTCTCAATTGCAAGCAAGGAGCTTTTTCAGTGGTTTCTATTAAGGAGCTTTTGGGATTTGAAGCTTTTGAGAACACATTTTAAGAAGATGAGTATGTTGAGTGTTGTCGTATTGCTTTTCAACTTAAAAAAAATGCGCCTATTATCTTACCGCTTGGCGTTGTAGGAAAAGGTAAATTGAATATGGTTTTTAGTCGTTTTAAATCGGCAGACGGTAGCCCTACGCGTTTTTTACTCTCATTTGCGGCGATTTATAATGTAAACTACGGAATCCCTGCGAGAACTTTAAAAGGCGACACACTTATGCATGGCAATACAACCAGAATGAGAAACAAACGTCCTATCTTTCCTGTACTGACAATTTTTGTTGGACAGAGTATAGTCTAAGCAATGTTGAATAGGTGGCGCTGCAAAGCTTATGTGGGAGGGTTCAGCTAGTTGTCAATACAAATACATATATTTTATTGCACTATTTTCCAAAAGCCTTCTGGGCCCCTTTTAATAGCAGATCTTCTTCTCGAAACAGGATACAATTCTTCTAGTTTTTAATAACAGAATCTAGATCAAAGGCATTAACAGAATCAAATATGGGTAAAACTTACATTTCTAAATCCTTCTTAGGCGAGATATTGTGGCAAGATTTTAAATTTAATTACAATAATTGAAAAAAAATTGACAATTTTGTTCTATTGGCGAACTGTCTTCCGGATAAGTAATTGAAAACGCCATTAGAAGAATAAAATTTAAACAAAAGTTGTAGTAGCAAGGAATGTGGTTCAAGCTGTTAGTGGAATAAAAAAAAGCAATATCTCGAAAGCCATTTTCAGTACCAAAGAAAAAAATGTATCTTCGGCATTTCTTTAATGATCCATGATAAAAGCTATAAGCCGGGAGGGTTTTAGCCATTTTCAATCTCTAACCCATTGCGTCCGCAGCCAGATTTAGCTTTAGCAATGGGACAGTCGTCGGTATTCCTTCAGCCCAAAGCATAAACCTTTTTGGAGAAAGGAAAACCGAAGAACAAAACCAATAACTGTTAGGTTACAATGTAAATCTTTTAAATGAGGTTGAACAACCTATTTTACTTATTTTTTGTTGTTTCAAACTAAGAAAGAATAAAATCAAATAAAAACACGCCTTTTAAAAAAATGGCAAACCCTCAACAATCAAGAAGGTACAAAAAATATAAGTTGGAAATAAATTGTATCTAACGCAAAATGCACCTCAGGAAATGTGTCAAGCAATTCGTTTTCATTTTCCATTCTATTTCCCACTGGCTTGCATGTTTTTTTTTTTTGTTGGTCTTCCAGAGTTCTCAACTTCTCGACCACCATCAGCTTGTTGCTTACCGAACCCCTGCTACTATACGTGCCAGCAGCAGAGATTAACTTCAATTTAATACTCTTATCTTCGCATATACATACCTACCTAACTTAACCTACACGCCCCACCATCTTCTTCGTTCGCAAATTGCGAATTGTAAAATACTTGCAAAATAGCACACAAAAAAGGGGAAAACAAGAATTAAAAGCAAAAAAAAAATTAAGAAGCAAAAAACATAAAAAACACTTTAACTTTAGTGGGGCTCTAGGTCTCTAGGCCTATCGCTTGCGCACCGTGCCGCAACTACAACAGAACATGGTTATGAGCTTAAGTGCACTTAAGCCGGCGCGGCGACGACAAGAACAACAACAACACCGAACCGATGATGACGCCTTCGATGGAGTTACCCGTTGCCACCACCAAAAAGAATCCATTGGACTTCTTAAGACCTGTTGCTGTTGGATTGGAATATAAGCCTCAATTCAATACATATTGCGAGGGTATATCACGATCACGACTTTGTATGACCAAACGGAACCAGTTCTCTAGAAAATAAAAATAAAAGAGTCTAAGCGTCTGAAAACTCGAATTTTTGCAAGAAACTTTTTCGGTCATTTTTGTTGGTTTGCCTAGAATAACCAACCCACACAAAGGCGCACTTTGCCAACATGGTTGCCTCTTTGGTGGAGAATTTCGTGGATTTTTTAAGCTCTTTGGAGGTTTTAGGGTTTAATGGAGGTTTAAACCATCAAATGTCAAAAAAGAGGATATTTTCTGTCAACTAGTTAGCGCAAGGAGTTTTATAATTTGCTTTTTCGGTAAACTCCGCATTTCCGCCATTTTGAAAAACTCACAATTTTATACCTTTTTCAGAGCAGGAATATTTTGAAGATTTGTAGAATTGGCAACCGTGGTTTGTTGGATACAAAAATTATCGTTCAATGGCCTCTCGGTCTGGGTCTGTGTCCGATTCGAGGCTCTTTAAGGTTTTACAATATTTTTCGTTTATTTATATTTTGCACATATGCACAACAAACGAAGATGGAAACGTATCTATCGAATATAAACAAGATGTGAAGTAAGATATTATTTTTTGAAAGGTATTACTTGCTTTTCGTAATCATAAATTCTTCGGCTGAATATATTCGAGAGAGAGAGATACATAGATAGCTCGATGTAGGCAAGGCCTAATTGAGTGTTTTGGCTTTAAAATTTGTTGTGGGTAATGGACGACGGGTAATGAGAGGATGATTCGACGAGATGAGCTGCGCGCAATACTTTCGGAATGCGAGTGTGTTAGGTAATTTCAAAACACATTATACCGTGCCGTGGAGGCCGGCATTTGCTAAGGTGGTTAATAGTACACTGAACCGATTGATTGATGTTGTTTAGATTTTTTTTTGTTTATGAAAAACTGAAGTGGCGGCAGTCAGTCACAGTCATTCACTTTGCCTTGATGTGACCTTATAAGGTGCACACAGATACGAACATAGTAAACAAGGTGGGTGAGTACAAGTTCTTTTTTATATTTTTATTAATTCGAAGCTGATTTGATCGCTGATTAAAATCGAAGAATGAAGTGCATGTGACAGAACCAATGTTCTCAATGCTCGATTTGATATATGCCGAAGTAAATTGGAGAGTTTTTACTTAAAAAAATTGAAACCTTAGCCTAAAAAAATATTAAAGCAAATTCTGTCTACTTTAGTTCCGAAAATATGTGCCATTGTTAACTTAAATAAAATGGACGCCTGGGTCCAAATATCGCTTTGTGAGACTTGGAATATTAAAAATGGATGATTTTAGAGAAAATTTTTCAGAATCAGAAGTTAATAAAGGGTTTTTTTCAATTGGCAGATTTTGGCGGGCATGTTGTTTTGGGGACATTTGTCAAATCTGTTGTATATTATTCAGGTACTGATGCCAGAACTCAATGGCAAGTGACACGATTGAACAGCACGCCCAAATGATAAAACTTTGTTATGAAAATGAGTGCTTGTTAGTGCAAAAGTTGCGCGCCGATTTTGCGGAACGTTTAGTGGCAAAATTTGAGACTAACGGTTGAGTAATCAATCATCTAACATTCTTACGCAAGATCGGACAAGATAATCGCGTCGGCCCGTAAGTGTACAGCAGAACCCGAGGTAGTCAACAAGAACTCAGCCTTTCGCAGACTTCGACTAGGAGAATTTTGCATCGGATCTTGGGCCTACACCGGTACGAGATCCAACTGAACCAGGAGTTCATAGTTCATGTTCATAGAAAATGTCGCTTGTTCGCTGATTGGGTTTCGGAACGTTTGGAAGAGGAACCCAATTTTTGCTGAAAAAATAATCTTTAGCGACGAGGCGCATTTTTAGAAGAATGGCGTTTCCTCAAATCGTATGTCTTTGCGATGCTCAACATATATGTATATAACATCGCTAATATTCAGCCGGATTTATGCCGAAGAGTTTGTGGAAATTGGACCACTGGGATCAGTACAACTGAAAAAAGCCGAGGAGGCATTTGAACTATGCCATAATTCAGACATAATGGCATACATGGGCCTGTCAAATAAAATAAAATGCACGACTGGGTCGCACGAACTTGCTCCTATGTAATAGACTAGGAATTTTAAAAACGAATGTTATAAGAGAAAACTGTTCATAAGGATAAAATTAATTTTTTAAATACTTTTAGTAGTAAGGGATAAAACAGAATGCTATGCAAATATGAATTTTTTTCTTTAAAAAAATAAACTTTTATATACAAAATTTTTAAAACATTTTTAAGAAAAAAAAATTTGTACGCCAACTTTGTTTATTATTGTACGAATGAAAATTAAATTTCCAGAAAAATATTGATCCATTTTTTTTTAAGTTTGAAATGCAATGTTTTTTAAAAATTTTTAGAAGCATCTCTATAAAAAATTTCATTAAAATCCGTTATGTCGATAATGAGAAATTCAAAATAAGGAAAAATGGTTCTATGGTATGTACAAGCTGTAATATCTTAATTTCAATTTTTTTACTAAATTAAAGGTCATACAAATTAATTGAAAGAAAAAAAATTACAACAAAAAAACAAAAATTTTTTTCTCACATCATGTAGATTATATTCAGAAACTTTTATTTATTAAATTTAAAAATATCTAGCATTGAGTTTTCGAAATATTGAATTTTGAAAACAAATTTTGAAATTTTTTATTTAAATTAAAATTTTTTTTTTCGAAAATTTGAATATACAATACTATTCAAATTTTTGGGGAGCTTATGCAAAACTAAAGATGATCAAAATCTGTGGTACTCAATAACTAGTTTTCGGAAAAATTTTGTCAACCATTACCTAGCTTTAACTAAATGAAATGAATTTATTGATATCGGGAATTAAGTTGAATACGGACTTTGGCTCTCATTTCAAAATTAGCTGTACAGAATTTAAGGCTCCTATATAGAAGCTAGATTGATGAAAAGAGGGGCCTACATAAGCACCGCAGATGCACGGTTTAACGAAAGCTTCTTTTTGGTTTAATTACAAATTTTATTTTATTTAAACCTAATAGTCTTCCCATTCATAATAAGAAAAAATAGAAATTAATAACAAGGTCGAAATTCGACATGTAACATTGGAGCCTAGTCAAACTACATACCTTATTCGGCTAGAATCTTAATCTTTTGAATTATAAATAATTTATAAATACTTTATTATTTCGTTTCCAAAATTCAACGCTCCTAATAGTTTTTAGTCAATAACAGAAAAGCTTATGCTAGTACTTTTTGAGAAAATTAATAATAACCAAAACCACTTTTTTTTTAAAATTGACCTAGCAATTTTTTTACATTACTTCGGCGGCGGTGATCTGTCAGTTGGAGCCTAGATAAAAAAAAATGCAATTTTTTAAATATTGTGATGTTTTTTTGTTTCCAGCTGAGGTAGGTCAGTGGGGTCCAGGGTCAACCAAAGAAAGCAGAAAAACTCGGCCAATAGAGAGTTCAAAGCTCCAGTTCCCATTTATATTTATTCAATGTGTATTTCATTTACATTTTCATTTATTTCGAAGAAACAAAATATTTCATATAATTTTACAATATTTACGATCTTATAATAAGCAAGCAAAGTATTTTATATACTTTAACAAAATTCACGGCCTTACAAATAAGATAACAAAGTATTTCATATAAACTAACGGCGCGCCGGTATCGTAGAGGAGGCTCAGACAGCGAAGATTGGGATAGAGTCCCTAGTCTTAACTACGGCGGCGGAGGCTTAGACACCGAAGGTTGAAATAGAGTCCCTGTCTAAGCTTTTCGAAAAGGGTTTTACAGCGAAGATTGGAATTGAAACCCTAGTATTAACTACGGCAGCGGCGAGGAGATTCAGACAGCGAAGATTGGGATAGAGTCCCTAGTATGAGTGGAGGAGGAGAGCGTAGGGGGTGTTTAAAGGCGGAAGCCAAAAGTTTCGAAGCTGCTACCTGGTATATGCGACCAGCAATGTGCTTCTTATTGAGATGATCTTTACCATGTACACTAAATTGGTACAGAAGACACGGTGGCAAGAAGAATTCAAGAATCTGACTTTCGATGAATTTCCACCTCTTACTTGTGGACTTGGCGGCCAAAACCCAATGTGGATTGTAAAATTGACGAACGAAATTTATTTGCTGACGTCGCCAACCATCAGTGTATGTCCTCTTTTGCATTTTTGCGTGGGCGCCTTCAGGTAGCAATACTTGCTGGCCATTTCATCCGGACTAGTAGTTGATGTAGAATTTCGGCGTTCTGTCTTCTCTGGGTGGTAAAAGGTGTAATTAGGCTAAAAGGTGTAACTTCTTTACAATATGTGCTACCTACAGACCAATAAATGGCAAGGAATTTTAACTTACTACCCTCGTAGAGAGAAGCATAATGTTAGCGCTTTGGACTGTCATGCAGCTGCTCCAAAAAAGTATTTCAGGGAAGTATTTTTAGGTCCCCTTCATTATTAGCAAAACGCACACAGGATTGCTTGAGAGTTCTAAGTAACTAGGTCTTGGTTCTCTTAGAGTTATTGCACAAACAAATTTATTTATTTACACTTCTACTACGGTTTAGCTGATGGTCGAGATCGTAAGGCCCAAAGACTTTGCACAGAAAGATATCCCAATGGGATGTCTTCCAGTCGTAGAATTTTTTTAAGAATCTACCGATTCTAAAGTATCGAAGGAGAAAAAGATCCAACTAAGATGAAAGAATTTTGGATTTGATCCGACTAAATTCTACCTTAAGTACAAGGAGGATAACTAGGTACTATGCTTCAAGTACCCCAAAATTAAAGTTTTCCTCTGAAAGGTAAAATTCTATTAATGAGAAGTCTTCTTCATTGCAGATAAAATGAATAGACCTAGTTTGACTTAACAGAATTTCAATTCCTTACTCTTAACCGCAATTTATCTTCAAGTTTAATTAAAATTGAACCAGCAGCGCAACGTTCTAAAGATCCCATCAAATTTCTACCTTCACGCTCATTAGGCCCACCCAATTTCTAATTTAAAGAGAACTGCATTTCTGTTATCAAATATTATTTATTTCATAACCGCTCAGCTTGCTTCAGCGTTTCAACTTTACAACAAAATAAAAAAACATTAAAAGCGGTAAAAGATCAGAATAATTTAATTCCATTTTAAGCAATTCATTATAAGGTCCCTTAACGCTTTCAACGAACTTGATATAGAACAGTGATAGGGATCTCTAGACTGAGAGAGTGAGGGGGGAGGGGATAAATATAATTATAACAAAGAACCTCGCTCACAGATACAAAACCAACACACCATCATCACTCAATTAATGCTCAAAGTTGCATTGTCTCGGTTCCCATTTAAATTAGATAGATCATTGTTTGTGGCTCCTAAAGTTGTGCTGGTTCCGGAAGAAAAATCAGTCTACCTCGGCCTCCATCAACCTTCGGTTTTGTGCTGCATTTTATGAGATACAAAGCAAAAAAAAAAAAAGATAAACAAATGCGCAAAAGTGAAGGCGGAAAATAAAAAAATAGAGTTTTATATCTTTTCAAGCACAAAGCCCAATGCAGGTTACATAATTCGATGTTTTGAATAAGCTCAACTCATCGAGATTAGCTGCATCTCATGTTCTTTTTTTTGGGACGTTTACGGAAGATATTTCACTTGAATTTGACTGACAACCGTTTCGAGCTTACTGCAGGTGTGGCTCTGGCTGATGCTTGGTCAGGTATTATGAGGGATGTGCTTAAATAAACATTTATGAATGACCATACAATCATCTTGTGTTAGACCTCACATAGACACAATCTTCATCTCAAAATTGGGAACAGTGATGATGCCAACAGTCAACAAATTCAAAAGACTGACTTCACGTAACTCCACAACTAAGTCATTAAGGCTCATTAAGGTCCCCATTTGCATTTTTCAAAACAATTTCCTAGTTGTGTATTTTGTTATTGTTTCTTACAAGCCTAAAACTTTGTGTGCCATCACGTTGTCGGTTGTAAAGTTCGTCAATCGTAGTAAAACAAATATCAATTAACAAATACTTTTGGTCATGTAATTGCATATATTTATACAATTCTTGACACATTTGGCAAAGTGCGGGCTTAAAAAAAAAGTAAACAAACACGTAAACCAAACCCTCCCAGCTGCTGCCATAAACCACAAAAGAAAGTTAAACATTTGCACAATGCGCAAGAGTTACAACTCAAATCGGATTGAACTTTAAAATATACAAATAACACATACAAGCTTCGTTCACCCGCATTCAGTAGATAGTATGGCATGGAGTGTTGTATTTTGTAGACTTTTTCATGGGTCGACTTTTTTTTTAAATGGAAGGTAGCTCTAGCTCATATAGGAGAAAGAAAATGTATGAATATCTCAATTGTTATAAATAGAAAAGAGAAGAGATTTAGAAGCTCGGACGAAATTCAGAGATTCTTTCTTGTGCAGCACTACACGAACTTGGAATGCTTTACTAGACTCAGTATTTCCCAGATTCAATGTGCAACAGCATCTTCTTTAAAATCATCCTCAATTTTCATAAACCACTGTGGTCATACTCGTACATTTTAAGGGTAGTCATAATGAAAATAAAATGCACTACTGGGTCGCACGAACTTGCTCTAATGTAAAAGACTAAGAAATTCAAAAATGAATGTTATTAGAGAAAAACTGTTCATGAACATAAAATTAATTTTTTAAATGACTAAAACAATTCCTTTAGTAGTTGGAGCTATGCACAGGATGCCATGTGTTTCAAGCAAATATTAGTTTATGCAAGAACTAAAATTATAATTTGTTGTAGTGGTTTCTTTAAAAAATAAGCTTTTATATACAAAATTCTTAAAACATTTTTAAGAATAAATTTTGGTGCGCCAATTTGGAGTTTTTTTTATTGTAAGAAAAAAATTAAATTTACAAAAAAATATTGAGCCGTTTTCGAAATATGTATAGAATTTTTTTTTTTTCAAAAATTTTAAAAATTGCATTGTTTATTAAACTTTTTAGAAGCTTCTCTATACAAAATTTCATTAAAATCCGTTATGTCGATAATGAGAAATTCAAAATTCGAAAAAATCTCGATTTCAATTTTTTTTATTAATTATAGATCGTAAAATTTGATCAAAAGAAAAAATTTTTAGCAAAATCCTCCGAACCGTTTTTGAGAAAAATACGATTTTTGTATGGGGGTCGTTATTTTTAGGCAACAAAATTTTTCTTTATCACATCTGGTAACTTATATTAAGAAACTTTTATTTATTACGTTTTAAAAAAATCGAGCATAGGGTTTTTGAAATATTGAGTTTTGAAAAAAAAATTTGAATTTTTTTCTTAAATCAAAACAATAAAAATAAAATCCAACTATTTCTTAAATGAAATTTTTTGAATTTAAAGAAAAAAATCTGTGGGACAGTTTTTGATAAAAAAAATATTTATAAAATTTCGTAAAAAATTCGCATGGCAGGTACAGTTATTTTTGGTCTTAGAAAAAAAGAAAAAAAAAAAAAACGTGTTGGGAGAAAATTTAAAAACGATATCTACCAAGTTTTAAGAAAATCGGCCGAGCCGCTTAGGCTGTAGTCGAACAGACTGTCAACTTTGATCAAAATCTCGAGTTCGATTTTTTTACGAATGCATAATTAGTCTTATATGTAGTACCTATAAGTCGCAAGTAAACACAAATTTGGGGGATTACAGTTCGTAGAGAACTAGGGCCTAGTGACTTACATATTATAACTATCAGTCATTCTTGCATCTGGTTTTAGGCAGGAATGGAGATGTCTTACAATTTTCTGTCGAGTTCGAGCGGTTGAGAAGACAGCTACTTTTATGAGCAGATATATTTTGTAGGATTTGCCACTTCTTTGCAATAGGTAGTACCCATGAAAAAACATGTATTTTTTCTTAAGGTAGCAGCACCTGGGAATCGAACCCATTGGCCGCCATCATGCCACTCCAATGCACTAAAGATTACGCCAAGAGGTATGCGATTTGTAAATGTTTCAACAAATATAAATATATCAAATATATTTCGTTAAAATCATCTACAGGGTGCGTTTTATGTTCCAGGTCGATTTGAAATTTGTTGCCATTTTTGTGTGAATGAAATTTGTTCAGTTATCATTTGACAGTCTTATAAAGCATGGATATGATCATCAACATTGGCGAGATTGAAGTTCTCGAGTTTTACACTAGGCTATAGACGACCGCCATTTGTTGCAACAAAAATCAGCGAAAAAATGAATGAGTGAGAGAAAATCAACCTCAATGTATAAGGACAACATTAGAAACAAAGCTGCAGATATTACAATAGAAGTCTTTGACATTATTAGGCAAAATGTGCTTAAAAGAGCCCGACTTGGCTGCACTGACATCATATTTCATACATAATGTTAAAGACTATTATAATCAATCAATAAAATATAAAATATAAAATTGTATTTCATTTAAAAGTTATTGAAAAACAAACGCACCCTGTATATTACACAAGGTGCGAAAACAGAGATTTGCGATTTTAAAAAGAAAGGCTCTATCAAAGTTGGCCTCGAAAGTCACACAAGCTCCTTACTGTTCTTTCGTGAAAAAAAAAAAAAAAAAAAAAAAAAAAATGTAGACCAAGTCTGTCGGAATAAGTCCACTCCTCCCCCCCCCCCTCCCTCTCATTCTACGACACTACAGATTGAATGACTTCCTTTTAAAAAAGAAAGTACTTATGTAATAATGAAATGTTATTCTTTGATACCTTATAGTCTCGGAAACCACTCGAAGGATTTTTGTGTAATTTTCAGAGTCTGCTCACGCTAAAATGTGAAGATGGTTTTGGAAAAGTTTTTGTATAATCCGCCTACTCCACCCACTTTTCTTATATTTGGGATTTGATAAGGTAAAGAATGTCCTTACTAACACAAAATTAAGTTGTATGCACCTATTGATATTTTCTTTAATAAATTTCTTACACTAATTTTCTTTAACCGTGCGAAAGCGGGCAAGTCAGCTAGTATTATGTTTGACATTTGACAAATCTTAAGTGTATTTAAGGTGTTGAAAGTAAAAAATTGGCTATATCTATATATCACCATTTTGAATATTAAGAAGTAATAGTTTTGACTTCACTTAATTTTTCACTGAAAACTAAAAATAGACCATAACAAAACTTGTAAAATTTAATTCCTCAAACATTTGGTTTTAACAACTTTTTCTCAACAATTGATGTTTTTCGACTAAAATTAAAAAAAAAAGACCAGACTGAAGTTAAATGCTTGCATTGTCATTCTTTGTAGTACCCCTTGGCATAATGGTTAGTGCATCTTGCGAGGAATTGACAAATTCTCTTGTCATGGAAAGTGCTGCTCATTAACCGTTCGGAATCGGCAGAAAATTGTAGGTCCCCTTCGTTCCTGGTAACACGCACACAGGAATGGTTGAGAGTTGTAAGTCACTAAGTCCTGGTTCACTCCGAGCTGTTGCACCATCAAATTTATTTTTTTATTTATTTTTATTGTCATTCTTTAATTTTTTCAATAGTTTTGCCTTTTATTTTGTTTAGTATATTTTCACACAGCGCTTAAAATTAAGTAAACGAAAATTGAACAAAATTTGTTAAAACTCAAAGAGGCCCATAACCGCCAAACAAAGCTCAATTTTAATTAGACCTGATTATTTTTTTAAAAAGTGGATAGCCAGGTCAGTAAATTTGTACAAGCAAACAACAAAACTAAAAGTGAATACAATTTATGTTTTTAAAAATATTGAAACGTTGAGATATGGCGCTTAATAAAACTGTACAAAAATGATCGAATGTCATTGGTACAAAATTTTAAACAGCCTATCCCTAAGGTTTTAGTATGATACTACTTAACAATTTGCTAATTTTAAAGTAGCTTACTAACTCATTCTTAATTATAAACATTTTTGAACTAGAATCGTACTAAAGCAATTTTCTAAATCAATTGCTTATGAACACACCATGAACAATGGCAAAAAACTAAGTAAACAGACCTGTTTTAATGTTTGGAAATGTCAAAGAGTCATGTAAAGTTAGCACGATACTAAAAAAATAAAATAGGTATTAGATAATTTTAACTTTAGAGAGTATGATGTCATATTCGATTACAAATAGCAAAATCGTTGTTTTAACCTAGTTTCATACTAAAATAGCTTTAACATCGTACTAATTCGACTTAAGTTTTGTGCTATTGAATTTATCATGATCACCAATTTTGAAATTTAAGAAAAAGAGAAAATATAAAAGTGAGCATTAGCGCTTTATTAACTTTTAATTGCTGCGTTGGTTATAGTTTTCACCAAAAGTCGTCTATTCATAATGGGATGGTTCCACCTTGAGACTGACTGACTGAATTATTTTCCAATTCAATTTGACAATTTGACAAAGATCCACTGATCAGAATAAACAATTAAGAATTTAAACATGACTTGTACTTTTTCATATGACAGTTGATAGTGCACGGGTTTGTGGTGCAATGTACCAAGTATGAATCTGTTTAGATTGCAACAGAATTCATTATTTTTTTTTAGACACTACCTTACTGTTTTATCAAAACGTCAAATTTATTAGAAGTAAAAATGAAAATGCATCGGAGAGCAGTTAGACTCTATCAACATTTACAACACAACGCCCTTGACTATACATTAAAATAAACAACTTCAAACCATAGTTATTGTTGGCATACCAAATAAAAATGAAATAATAATAAAAATTTAAAATTGCAACATGCAAGCACGCAAACGTAAGTACGCAATTTCGTAATGAAATTGAGTAGCATTTTTGGAACACTTAACTTATGATGGTGACAGTGTAGGTACTTTTTTCTGTAAAATTACACGATACAATGGTAGATGATTTATTATTTTAATCAAATGCAAAAATATTATTCAAGCATGTTGCAGTTTTTAAAATGTTTTTCGTTTTAATTTTACGACATAAAATTTAAACATAAATTAAAAATTTAAAAATTATAAACATCTGTCATTAAGGATTGATATGGATTCAACCAAAGTTTTTAATTGATATTATTATTTTTTTTTAATTTACGAAATTTAGAGTACGAGTACTTTTTTTTTAAACAGAAATGATCTCAAAACTTTACATATTTAATTGTGAAATTGTCTGAATATTATAGGTGTATCGAAAAGCTTTTAGAAAATTAGTAAGCAACATGCACGAATGGGTCGCAAACATAAGGAAATTTTCTCAACAAAAAAAAGTCAAAATACTATTTTCCTTATAAGAATTTTGCCGACAAAAACTTGAAACTTAATATGATCGTAATTTCTATATTCATTACATATTCGAAGATTATATTTTAGGATGTGTATATTATGTACTTGTATTGTGCAAGTTCGCTTTCCATAACTAAAAATATTTAATGAATCGATTTCTAATGGTATTTTTCTTGATGAGCGGAACATCTCCAATATTGATCTGGTTCAAAAAATTTGGTATCCAACTACAGCCCTATATCTAAACTATCTGTCGTAATAAAAATTTTACATAGTCTTGTTTAATATAAATTTAAATATATATATTATAAGACAACATATTAGTGAATATCAACATGGTTTTTGGGAAAGTAGGTCCACTAGTTCTAATCATAGTAGAATTCGCAAATTTTTGCATTAATACTCTGGACAAATCGGATGATTTACACTGATTTTCTGAAAGCCTTCAGTTAAATAATTAATTTGCTTATTTTATTTAAAGAACTTTTAGCCTATGGGTTCCAGGGGCCGCTTCTTCAATGTTTTTCTTCATATATACTTGTAGGGAAACAATATGATATATTTGGAGACTTTTTCTTAATAGATATTAAGAGTTCCTGAAGGTAGGCATTTGGGTCCTTTACTATTCATATTTTGTAATAATGATTTTCCAATTGTTCTTAAATGTACTGGGATTTCTTATACAAATATTTGTCATTTGCTTCAAAATGGTCTGAATTTTTTTGTCGATTGGTGCAAGTTAGTTAAGAGTTTTTGTTGTTAAAAATGTTGAATACAACAGAACTTTATTAAATAGTATTCGAAGCTGTTCATTAAATAATTTACGGTTTCAAATAGTTGAAGAGTTCAAAGATTTTGGAGTAAATAAAATAGTTTACATTTGAATTTGATTGTATACAAAGCAAATTTCTTACCCTTATACGATTAAACCTTTATACTTTAAATATTGTGCGTCATCTTCTTGATTATAATTTTGCAGTTTAGAGCTCTAAAACTGAGTTTAATAGAAAAAGAATTGAAAATGGTCAAACAAAATGTCTAGCTTTTGCCCTCATTTTTATAACTTATTCTTAATCTAACTTGAAAAACGTTCTTATTATATAAATCTAGGATTGGAGCAAATTTGAGGGATGATTAGGAAGACGCAGTTTTAGACATGATCAACTGAGGATAAAGTCGAAACAGTTAATGTTACAATTTTGTAAAGATCGCGATTTTAGCCAATGTAGGGAAGAACACGAAGTTTACGTCGATAAAAAGGTACATCAAGAGAAATAAAATTTAATATTTTGCAAAATTAAAGGAAACTTCAGTGATTTTTTGATTAATTTGAGAAAATGTAGATTTATGAAAATCATAAGAAGATAGATCTATGGGCGGAGAAGTCTGTATAGTAGAATCATGATAGAAAGTTAGATTGAGAGGAGGGTGATAGTTGTCGACAAAAGATAGAGAAAGGGGACTGGGTGGGACTGGAGAAAATTAGGTCTAGTCGCCTATCCATAAAATATGGAATGCCTCTAATTTGACAGAGGCTTGAATCTGCATGGCGTTCTGTAGAGGCATTCCCTTGCATAGAATATTATTGGAAGCAACATAATATGATTCATTGTCAGAAAAGGTCCATTTAAGATGAGGAAGGTTAAAATCAGCGATTATCACGTGTCCCTTAATTCGTGCATAATATTTAAGGGCGTGGTTCTTGGGTATATTCTACGTTCTACAGTAAAGCCCTATCTCTAGTTTTTATATGATATGTTGGGGGTTTAAGAAAAGGCCTATTTCGGGGTACCCTGACCCATGTAAACGGTAATTGCGCTGTAAGAACTAATAACAGGCCTTTATTTTTAGAAGAAATACCAGCCTTTGTAACTGCATTTAAACAAATATGATATCCTAACTCAGTCTTGAGATATCCAGTTTCTAGTATGTTCCGTTTTTGTCTGCCCATGCCAATTTTCTGACTTTGAGCTCAATTTTCTCCAGAAAATGGGTAATATACATAACGGTTTTATTTTTTTTTTTGAATGAACGTAACAATAATAAAAATCAATGGCAAGTTTGCGGAAGAACCAATAGATCTTATCGCAACCTTAGAATGAAAGTGACCTAACTCAAAATTCCCATAACTTCTGATTTCGCAATAAATTGACCTTTAAATGGGTTCTCTAAAGGCCTGTGGTGAAAAAGATACCGAAATATGAGTAGCCTATAAATCGGTCACTTGAAATATGTGAGAGATACATTCAAATTTACTCAAAACTATACTTTCTTAAAGAGTTTATTGCTCATTTCCCACAAGTTGCTATTTTTGAGTTAGGTCACTTTCATTCTAAGGGTGCGTTATGATACTTGGGAAAACCTGAGACATGTAAAATTAAAAAAAAAATGTTTTTTACTTTTTTGGTTGATTTTTTTTTTGTAAAAAAAGGGGTTTTCTAATTTTGGACACGTTTCAAACAACAGTTGACAATAAGAGTGGTTTCCCAAAAATTTTGCAATATTTTGCAAATTAGGAATTTTATTCAAAGCGGCGAATTCTTAGCTTACGAGTATTTGGAAATACATGTCGAAGGCTTCGAGAAACGGGAGGAGTTTCAATGATTTACCAGAACTATTTGAGGAAATTCTATTTGTGCTTCATCAAATTTGCAACCGGATTGGGCTCCAGCCCACTATGGTCAAAAGGTTAAGAATTAGTTGGATGAACAGTACGGTAATCGTTGAATAGGAAGAAATGGACCGGTTCACTGGCCTGCCCGATCTCCTGACCTTACAGTATATACAGATTTTATGTAATTAGATGTTCATGTCTGTGGGGAGACCTTCTTGCTGAATGGAAACCATGACACTTGTATTTGTTTTACCTTCGTAGTAAACCGAATCTGGGGCCAAATTACAGCATCAGTGAACGAGTGAGTGAGTCCCATCAGTGATCGAATGAAAACGTCAAATTAGAGTAATCGATTGCTAGTTGACGTAAGCGGTAATGCCAAAGTCAAATAATTCAGTCACGTATTACTCGATAACTGATGCGGTAATTTGGCCCCTGATTTATCGTGTAATTAAGGGTAATGGAAGTAGGGAAGGAGGCATTAACTAATTGGAAATGCCTATTATCGGGATACCTAGACTTCAACTATTGATTGTGAAAAATCGCTTAACTGTCTTCCTTAAGAGCCAAACAGTAAAGGGGCATAATTTCAAAAGACTTCATTAGCTCGTTTTCGAGATATTGAATTTTCAAAAACTTAAATCCAAAGTTTTTTTAAATTTCGGTAGACCTGCCTGCCCGTAAACCTAAGCGACTCGGGGGATTTTCTTAAAATTTGGCAAAGGTATACCTACCTTCTAACTTAATTGTGGTGTGGTCTCCATGTTGCGCGAACTATTATAAATATTGATTTAAATGTAAAATTAAAACAAATAAAATTAGTTTTTATAAAAGAAAAACTTATTGTTTTATTTATTAATTGATTGGCAAACAACACCATAGTACGACAGCATTAGCCCGATGATGGATTATTAAATCCCAAACGCGTCGCTATTTTATAATATTCAAATTGTTGCAATAAAATTAAACTTAAACATAAACTTAATAAATAAAACAATAAGTTTTTCTTTTATAAAAACTAATTTTATTTGTTTTAATTTTACATTTAAATCAATATTTATAACCTACCTTCTAGTAAACTCAAATATTTCGAAAACCACAGGCTCGACTACCAATGATAACAAATAGTTTTTCAAAATCGTATTTTTCTAGAATTATGATAATTTTTTTTTTTCAGTTTCACTAAATTTTCATTTCGATATAAAAACATTTAAACTTGACTTTACTGACCATTTTTCGATTTTTGACTTTCGTATTATATCGGATATCGGATTTGAAGGATTTTTTTTATATAAAAGCTTCTAAAATACCAAATACCTTAATCATATAAGTACATGGTCTCAAAGTTGATGGGGCAAAAGTTCAAGTGATTTTGACAAATATATCTAGACCACTTATTAATAGGCTCCAATCATTATTACCAATTGATCTTTCTGAACTGAAATATTTCAAATATTAGTTAAATTCAAAACTCAAATATTTATAAATTATACCTGCCTTTGTTTTAAATTGATTATGTATATTAGTTCAAGGTCGAGACCTTAATTGCGCAAGCGCCAGCAACATTGTATTACAAAGATATGTCAAATCAACTTAGGTACAAAATGTGCAAACTTTAACATACTTTAACCTTTTCATTGTTCTTTTTTTAGTAATAGTTTTATTAATTTCCATTAATAACTTAGTGCTTTTCTATGGAAAATACCGCGGTATACAAATTCCGGTTTTCGTGCTTATAATTTGCATTCATATGCATCACACTTTACTCTATAATCTAGGTGGTTCGTTGTTTTTTTTTCTTTAATAACTTCCACCTATAAGCCGCCGCCGGACAATACAACAATTAGAAGCGCACTTAATAGATGGTGACTTTCAATCTTTATTTTTCTGTTATTAATTTTGTTTTTATTCGCATTGTTGGCGTCGTCGTCGCTACTGGGCAGGGAGTGCTAATTCGAAGCCCGTCGTAGTAACTATATCTCCATCTTTCCTTCTATTTAGGTTCAGTTTAGAAACTCAATTCTGTCATTAGTTTCTATTGAAGCTGCAGAGTTTAGAACGTTGGGGCGTATCTTGGAAATACTTGGACTAATTTCAAAAGCCAAAAAATATATAGTTTTTAAGTATGAGTCTTTTAAAAAAATTCTAAATTATCAGGAAACTAAAGAAGTTATCGAAAATTGTAGTCCTTTATCTAACAGCCCCAAGGCCGTCATAATTGCAAAATCAATTCAAGACTCATTTCATCACAAAGGGGTCTAAAAGCGGCTGCATTTTTGCTCGAAACGTGTCTTTCGCAAAAATACTTACGATAAAAATAAGACCCTGAAAAACAATAGAAAACCTGGCTTTCTATGCCTATATTTTGGATGATTTGATTCTAAGTTCTTGGATTACCCTGCCCCACTGTGTGCCAACGAGATCTTCTCATGTTAATTAATAAAATCATCATCAGCATCAAAATGTGTCTGGATAACACATGTAGGTATGCAACTGTTATGCAAAATTGTGTATCCATTTTCAATCTTGCCACCATGAAACCAGGGGGTTCTTTGAATAATTCCATAGACTCACTCACTCAGTCACTCACACACATAATCAGGTTTTCGAGATTCCATTTTCAAAAATTGGGTCACTTAACGTTGTTGGCAAATTAACGTGATACGAATGTTGCATACTTTTTATTCCAACTATGTATGCTATCTACTATGCAAAAATAAAACAACGCACTATTTTTTATGCAGCGCCAATTTATTGCTGAGCGCACAGGGCAATCCAATCAACCGGGGAGAGTGTTCAGTGTGATTTAATAAAATATCAATACCCGCAAAGATACCTCTTTAGTGGCTGTTTGGTCATTGGCCCGATGAAGGCCGTTTAGATACCTGATTGAGAGCTACATAGAATAATGCTGAATTTGCGTTGTTTGCGCTCCGACGAAATTCTAGGGAATATGCTAATTTAGCATAGAGCAGGAGCTTAAGTGCGGCATGCTAAGTACGTAAATATGTCTGATTCGTCTGACGGGAATTGGGACTGGGTGTTACATATTTAAATAACACAAACTTGTCGGCTAGGAAAGTACCTACCTTAGTTTATACGAGTACATTAAACATAACTCATACAGAATTTACAGCCAACCGCAATGTGAAATGTATCTGAATGTCTGAATTGAGTGGTATGTGGTGCTTAGTGTTATGCTAAATCGACCGCCCATCACTATGGAATATCTAAAGAACCTGTAAGCAAATTCTAAGAATACGAGTAGGTGTCATTTACACCCGGGCATGATTCCAAAACACTTTTCTTAATAGTTCACTACAAAGTGTGTGGTTATATTGGTATCGGCAGCATCGCTAAACGTTTTCCAGTTGATCTAATGCCAAGTAAATGATCACCAGATAGCAAAGGAAGTTTTTCCAATTGTTATGTTTCAGCAGCTGTCAAAGCTACCAATGACTTCCAGCTGTCAAGAAATGTTCAGTAAGTTTCGCCATTTCATCCGGACGATCATAGAGAATGCCGTAAACTCGCTAATTGGGTTCTGGAAATGCTGGTACAAGAACCGAATTTTGGCCAAAAATCATCTGCTTCAACTATTGGATCAGTGACAAAATTGAAACGAACACATTCCAAAAGCGTTCTCCCAAGTCTCAATGCATCTACAAAGACTAAGTGTTTGGTTGCGGTTTATGGCAAGGCGGCATCATATGAGCTTATTTTTTAGAAATGAGAAAGGAAACATGGTTACCGTCAGTGGGTTCGAGTATAAAGTGATGTTGAAAGACTTTTTGTGACCAACCAGAGCTCGACAACATCGATAAATCCAATTTGTAGTTCCAACATAGAAGCTGTGCCATACGGGCGATGGGAAGGAAACATTTGGAGACATGACTTAAATATTAGACATGAAAGTGCAAAAACATTGCTTAGACGCTATACTGATGGGAGCTAACGACAAGTCTTGTTTTCAGATGAGTAAATGTTTACCATAGGGGAAAAATTAAACTGAAAACATTTTGAGGTATTTGCTCGGAGTTCTCAAGAAGAAAAGAAAAAAATTGAGTCAAAAGGGGTATTCATCCGAGTGCAGTCATGGTTTGGTGGGTCACTATCCACACCATAGTCGCATTTTCGTGAAAAAGTCGCAAAAAATAATAAGAAAACAATATTTTGGTCAATAAAAGGCTTTGAGTATTCCAGTAGGACTCAGCCCAGCCCACAAAGCCAAATCAACTTAGTTGTGACTGCAAACAAACATTTTCTTGAGTTCATCAAGGCATTAGATTTGGCCCACAGTCTTTAACTCAATTTCCTGGATTATTCTTTTTGGAAAGATGGCTTGTCGCAAAGAACATCCGAATTTTGGAAGTCTGCCATCAAAATAAAATGCACGACTTAGTCGCACGAAATTGCTATTAGTATGTTTAAAGGCCTACAATTAAAAAAATGGATGTTTTTAGTAAGAAAATGTAGGAAGCACAAAAAATTAATTTGAGTAGTTGGAGCTAGAACTAAAATCCCATGTGATTTCGTGAGCAAATATGAAATTATGCAAAAACAAAAATATTTAATGAAAATATTTAATAATATATTTAAATAAGCTTTTATACGGGGTGTTCTCTCATTCGTCTGGGATATGATTGTTAGGTGTGCACTTAAAAAAATATTGCAGTTTTTCTGAAGTACCATAAATTCTAGCAAGAATAAAAATTATAAGTCGTTGTAGTGGTTTCTTACAAAAAAATAAACTTTTATAAACAAATTTTTTAAAACATTTTTGAGAAAAAATTTTGGTACGCCAACCAAGTGTTTATTATTGTAAGAATAAAAAAAATAAAAAAAAATACTGAGCAATTTTTGAGATATCGAATTTCCCAAAAAAAATTGATTTATTTTTTCCAAAATTCAAAAAATATTTTTGTTTAAGTTTTTTAATGCAATGTTTTGCAAACTTTTTAGAAACCTCTCTATAATTTTTTTTTATTAAAATCCGTTGTGCAGATAATGAGAAACTCAAAATTAAAAAAAAAAAAAAAATGGTTCTACGGTAGGTAAATGTATAGTCAGTAATATTTTGATTTGAAAATTTGTTGTACATATTAAATTATTGATCGTTAAAATTTATTGAAAGCAAACAAATTTATCAAAATTCTAGGCGCCGTTTTCGAGAAAAATACGATTTTCGAAAACCATTTTTTAACATTTGTATTGTGGGTACCCTTAATTTTAGGTAAAATAATTTTTTTTTTCTCACATCTTGTGGATTATATTATATTATTTTATTTTATATATCAAGTTTAAACAAATCAAGCATGGAGTTTTCGAAATATTGAGTTTTGAAAAAAAATGAATTTTTTTAAATCCATTTTTTTTAAAATCCAATTTTTTTTTAAATTTGAATACACAATAATACTAAAACTTTTGGTGAGCTTTAGGATAAAAAAATTATCAAAATCAGTTGTACCGTCTTTGAGAAAATCAAAAACAAAAAATGGATCCAGAGGGTACCTACTATTAGGTGCGTTTTATTATTCACAAATCTATCTGGATCCGGATCTGGATTAAGTTTTAACATGTATTACAAAAACAATTTGGGATCCTGTTTTCTATCGGGATCTATTTCAAAGATCCAAAAATTAGTTTTTACACTAACGAGTAGATGGCTTTTTATGGTAAGGTAGTGTAAGCTAGTGTAAAAAAAAGACAAGAAATAATTGAAAATTTACAAACCCAAGGATAAAAAGAGACGGTCTTATAACACTGCTGTCAGTAAGATCCGTATCGTTTTATTTTCAAGGGAAGATCCCGATCCGGATCCAGATAGGTTTGTGGATAATAAAACGCACCTATTAATAACCAATATTAGGATTTTTTTTCAACTATTACTTATCTTTAACTAAATGAATTTTTTTTGAATTTTTTTGTTTAAAAAATCTGTGGGACAATTTTTGAGAAAAAAAAATATTTATAAAATTTCGTAAAAAATCGTATGGCAGGTACCGTTATTTTTGGTGTTAAAAAAAAAGAAAAAAACGTGTGGGGGAAAAAATTAAAAATGATATCTGCCAAGTTTGCAGAAAATCGGCCGTCGTTTAGGCTGTAGTCGAACAGACAGACAGACAGAATTGCGAGACCCACTTTTTTAGTCTTCGCTTTTATCGCAATGTCAATTTTGATCAAAATTTCGAGTTGGTTTTTTTCCAAATGCATAACTTGCCTATAAGTCGTAAGTAAAAATTAGTAAAAAATTGTTTATTACACATTTCTGAAGAAAATTGATCTCATATTTAGAAATTGGATTTCGGAAGATTCCAATTTTGTATAAGCACAGTTATTAAGACTAATATTCTTTTAAAAATAAAGTCCCCAACAATATTTCTCCTATCTCCTCACAGCAACTTTTGTCAACATGAGTCGGGGTACACCAAAGTAGGCCTTATCTTGAGTCCCCGATAAAAGATATCAAAATTTGAGATAGACCCATACTCTATATAAAACAGTTTTTTCTTTCTAATAATAATAGCTCAAAATCTCTTTTGACTTTGCATTAGAGGACACCCTGTATACAGGGTGATTGGTATAAGTGGCACCAAAAATCTGTAACGAGTAGGTTGAGTTAAGACAAGAAAAAAATCGTATGGGAGAGGTCTATTTCCCTCCGTTTAGGCGGCAATTTGCTAAAAAATTGACTTAAAACAGAAAAAAAATATTTAAAAACAACGCTAAAACTTGCAAGGCCCTGCCATATCTTTTTGGAAAGCCAGAAATCTCTTCTTTAATTTTCATTTTAAATTAAGTTGCGTTTGTGAATAGTTTTTAAGAAAATAATTTTCAAACACGAAATTTTGAGAAAAAAAAAATAAAATTAACTATTTTTTTTTTGTTCAATATTTTATGTAATTAAGTATAATTTTTGTTTTCAAAATTCAATAAACAAAAAAACAGAAAACCGGATGCTAAAATGTATATTAGTTTTTGAGAAATAAAAAACAATTAAAAGTACATACTTTTTTCAAGAAAAACACTTTTTTTTGGTTTTCCCGAGTTTGATCTGGTCAGGTCAATTATTAAATGAGCGGATTGTCCTTTTTTTTATTTTGTATTGCATACCATCTAGTTTTTAGCAAATAATAAAAAAAAAAAAAAACTGGATTGGTTAAGACCCTGTCTTGTCCGCTCTACCATTGCTTTAATAGCTAAAATTGTTACGATTTGACAAAATAACAATTTCCCAATGATCATATAGGCAAACATTTTGCCATGAATTTTTCGATTTTTTTTTCAAAGATTTCAATAAAAATTTCCCTAAGATGTTCGGCAGCACTCTTGAAGAGAACACACTAAAAGACTGATTTCGGAAGACGAAAGTTATTGGGAGGTTCAAAGTTGAGTTGGCTGCTCACCAACAACTATAATAAATGCCATTACATAAATTACATAATTCTCAAAGGTAGAAACTCGCCGGGCGAAAGCTGGTAATGTGATTTAAGTTGATATTTTATTTTATATATTCCAAAATGTATCCCTTTGCGAAAGCATCTCAAACAGACGAATTTGGTATTTGGCACTTGAAGGTATCATGGATCAGCATGTTTATGTTAAGATAATGGGAGAGATGACATTTGCTGAGTAGGCAATGACACTGAAATGGGTCTTTCAGCAAAATAATAACCCAAAACATACCTACTAGTAAACTTGGAAAGTAGTGATTCCGGGCAAAATAATTAATGTGACAGAATGTCCCGCACCGCTCCAGACAACCCCATTGAAAACCTTTGGTGCGATGTAAAAAAAATATGTTGCTAGTTTTAAACCAACTAATAACAATACCCTTTGAGAAGAAAGGGCATTAATTCCAGGTTCAAACACGCAACTATTTTGTATGATATACATTTTCCAGTAACTTTGCGTTTTTGTGATATTTATAAATGAATTTTTATTGCACTACTATTTTTGACCATTGTTTTTGAAAAACTGTTTGTGAGGAAACTTGCAATTAGCAATTCAAATACATATACATACATAGATATATGTATATCGCAAGAAAAAGAGACATAAACAACTAATTTTTCGAGTCTTTTCAAATAAACAAAATTCATTTACATATGTATTCAAATAATTTCTCTATTATTAAGAAAAACTAGTGTTTGATGTTTTATTGTGAAAATGAGGGATGATTTTACAAATTTTCGATATTCGCCTTAACTCACGCTATAACTTCACGATCTTTCGGTTCGTTTACTATATTTCCGTTTCCGATAACTGTTGAAAAAAAATAAATTCCTGTAGGTATACCTTAAATTTGAGCTCTTTGCCTTGTAATTTAAAAAACCGATTGCATACTCTTAGCTACAATACAGATATTGCGCCATCTGTACTCACATAGACAAACTTCATATGAAACCCTACACAAATTACTGCATACTTTTAGACACAAAATTCTTTATTTAAACAAAAATATAACTTACATTTCTCTTGAAGTAATTCAAATATAATTCAAACTCTAAAGTAGGAACATACCTGGAAATAAACAGAAAACAAAAACAAATTATTTATTTAGTCATTTCATTTACTAAAAAGGAAAAATTAAAGAAAGAAGTTTATTAAGAGGTTTTTAATTTCAAAAACAACATAATCCCGTATAAAGCTTTTGTTGTCACAACAATTCAAGTGGCTTTAGCATTGAAGAGGCTTCTTAAACTCTTCCAGTTGGGTTAATGAATAATATTGACGATGCTTGAATGGCTGTTGCCAACAGGATTTAACCAAAACCCAAGACTCATTATGCCGTACAGAGAATCAACTCATGTAGAAAACCGGATTACATTGGATTTAACAATGTGTGTGCATACGATCCGATTCGGCCGGCTCCCCTTGGTGTTTGCCATTTGACCTGAATTTGCATATACCAACGTACAGAGGTATTTCTGTATCCAGCTAGAGTCCTCTCCTAGACCATAGATAGATATGCATTTCCCTCATGGTCTTTTCATTATAAGGATTACTTCCTATATACCCGAGCACAACCACTCATACATGGCTTAATCCCTGGGTGCAATTAAAGGTTCAACAGGGAAAAAAAAGGGAATACGAGTGCAGAGATCTCGGTATTATATTTAATTATACTCCGCACTTCAAGTCGGTTCCTATTTATCTGAATCTGCGCCAACATCAGCTGCAGATGTGAGACGTAACAAATGAAGCAGGCATTTTGCCGATTAAAATTATTCGAAGCAGTTTCTTGGGTAAAACAATAAAAACAACAACAACAACGACTTTCTGAAATGGGGAATTTGGCCGCTGCACCAGAAGGAGACAATTTAATGGCACACATTTGATGCGGGGCTTCACTTGAGTTGGTATATATAGAGTTGCCAAATGTGCTAGTCTGATTTTCCATAAAAAATCAGCACATTAATTAATTAAGGCACGGTCAGTCATTTCGACTCGGTCAGAGGCCTGGAATTTTAAATAAAGAGCCTTGAAAATAATCGACTTCTTCAATCATTTTTTTAATTGGAAATATGTACTTTGAGATTCACCCAAACGATTTCGATCAAATTTCGAAGAGGAATTCTTGTTCATTTCAAAAGTAAAAATATTGTTAGAATAAGAACGCAACACATTACTCAGCTACGTAACGTAAAGTTTGTTAGACTTTTGCTTAAACAGGGATGTTATTTGGTACAACATTAAGAATTTAGCGCCTATAATGCTGCAAGAAAATATGATACTTTAGTTTGACACTTGGAGCCGAATTACACTGTTTTTTTTGCAGTTGTATTGTCTTTCGTCTTTTTGACAGTTTGGGTGACGGGTGCAGAAACGTACGAGTAGCTTAATTCCGCTATACTTCTTCCCCTTACACCAAATATGTCAAAAAGACGAAATACGAAGCAACAAAAAAAAAGAATAATATAATCAGGGTGTTCATGTCTTTTTCGGCCTTAGACGGTGTTCGCACTGAATTAAATACTCCGACTTTTTTTGACGTTTCTGTAGTTTATCTCAATCCATCTGTCAGAGTTCAATAAGCCGATTGACTTCATTTACGTCTTGTAATGAAAATTGTCCAAGTAAATATCAGAGAAAAAGGCTAAAAATTTAAATCCATTGACATCGAATTCATCATCCAGTACACTGTTTGACAGATGGAGAATGATCTATATTTTGATGTAGGTACATGGATTATTTAATACCAAAATTGGCATTATGTAGTTTGACAGATAAGGTATAAACTAAATTTTGACGTATCAAGAATAAGTCGTTGCAAATGTCAACCGATTGCCCTTAAAATGTTATTTTTCGGAGCAGAAAATAAGAAACAAAATTTTTCGGATTTTTTAAATGTCAATTCTGACAATGCATTTTTCCGGAGCATACAAAAAAAATGAAATCGTCCATCACTAACGTGAAGAGGATTGGTTTAAACAGTGAATGAGCCTGCAATGAAATTTGACACTAGTTGTTTCGTCTTTCATCTTTTTGACATATTAAGTGACAGGTTAACAGATTTTGGGAGAATGAAGATATTTAGTTCTAACTATCAATGGAAAGTACTTAAATCGAGATTTCAAGCCATCAACAACATAGGCGAACTATTGTTGAGGATCCCCAAAGTTTCCAATGTAAGCACGATGTAGTAAGTAGGCAATATTCCCAATGTAAACAGGGTCTTAAATGCAATCTTCCGCAAGGTAAAGTGCTACACGGAACGTATACGTTAGACTCGCATAGACCTGAACGAAAATTCTGAACACAGGAAATGCCTCTGCAGAATTGGTGTTGTCACTCACTTGATGGATTCTTTTAAAAAACGGAAAAAATGGGGGAGTTTAGTGCCCCAACTGCGACTGCCATACAAATATAACAAATTGCAAGACTAATATCTCCGAAAAACTATTTCTGGCGACTTAATTGTTGATCATTGTTACCCTGCGCGAGCAGGCAACCCTGCACAAGGAAAGAATGTCAAAACTCTGTTAAAAGTAATTTCTTGCCAAACAATTCCCTCGGCTGCCAAGTGCTTTTTCTAAAAAAATCACGACTTTCCCTGGAGGAAGAACTTCATGTGTGAAATAAAAACTCCGCAATATAGGAAGCACTTTGGCACTTTGGAAAGTGTTTATATCATCTATATATGTACGTCTATGTCGAATTCTTCAAACTTTTAATCGGAGAATGCGAGAGGTCCCGGAATGCACCCAAACAATTGTTGAAGCCAATGAGTGACTTGAAAGGAGCATTCTTGTTGTTGCAGTTGTTAGATGATGGTGTATCTATTATTGTAGTATCTATAGTTTATGCACAACTGCAACGAGTTTCCACTTCCATGCCTTTGCCATCATTAGATATTGTTGGAAATGGAGGAATCACTTCATTGGGAGGAAGAACTATCAGAGATATTTCCATGCACCATGTCCGCATTGTCACTGCTAAACAAAAGCTAATGGCACACCTTTAATTTGCATTTTTGTTTTGCAGTTGTTGGCTAAGTGTTGCTAGTAATTTAGGCGCCTCAAGGGGGTGCGTATAATTTGCGGCAGATATGCATATAAACGTAGAACAACGATTTCGCTTTGGTATGTATGAATGGTGTCTGGTGATTGGGAGAGGGTTTATTGACCATCATTCCAGCAGCAGCTACACATATACGGGTGAACATTAAGCAATGAATGAAGGCTTTAACCTCGGGTGTTTTTTGACGGTCAGGAAGTAAATACATTTTGCTACTGCTGTTCCGCAATGTCTGAGGGGGGGCTAATGACCGCAATTTGTGTTTAGGATTGTAGTTTCAGGCAAAGGTGATTAACGATTTATGTATATTTGATCACATTCAAGGCGCAAAACGAAGGTATTTAAAGAGGGATTAATGACACAAGCAAATTCTATATGAGCTTCTCTGTTGGGGCTGTTTGGAGGTTTGGATAAGTATTTAAACATGCTTTGAGCGAACTTATATTTATTCTTAAAGCGAAAATAAATATATATAGTCCGTTTAAACATAACCAATTCAACATTTCGGCATCGTTGGATAATTTGTATGTTCTGATTTCGATAAAGTTTCTATAAAGTTTTACGATGCAGCTGTTATAGAAGTCCTTAGCTTTACAACGAGTTTAAGTTATGTATTTCGGATAATCTCGATCAATTAAAAGAAAAAAAGCAGAAATAGTTAGTTGCAAATGTTTCAAAAATATTATTATTGCCATATGCATTCAACTGTGAAGAGGGACACCAAAATCATAACATGGAAGATTTATGGTTTGTTTTAGAAAAAATCTACACAAATTTACAAACGCAACTCTAAGGAAAAAGAAAATCAGGGTTCTTTTTAATTTTGCGCATTCTAAAGGGATTAAGAAAACCTTTTAAATATTTGATCACAGTGCGAGCGTTTGGGAAAGTTGGAGTGGATTTAAAAGTAGATACGGATGAAAATTGGTTGTGAATGTCTGAACATCGTAATTAGAGGGAAATATTTAGACGGGTAAAGCATTCTACATTCGTGTAGTGTAACTAAAGAAAGAATCTCCTAACTTAACAGCACGTCCAACTGATTTGGCCATTCGCTGAAGCGGGAGTATTACCGTTGAATCGTTTAAGGGTAGGAATACAACTGGAACATTGTATATAAAAATAACGGTTATACGAGGGCGGTCCGATAAGTACTTAGCCTACAAAGAAAAACAAACATTTTGGAAAAGTGGGGATTTATTTCTCAACATAGTCTCCTTTTAGGTCGATACACTTGATCCAGCGATGTTCCAACTTCTTTAACCCATCTGAAAAATAGGTTTTTTCGAGGTTTGCAAAGTAGGCCTCCATGGCGGCGATGGCTTCATCATTCGACTCAAATTTCTGCCCGCCGACAGCTTTCTCATGACCAAAATTTCATGGAGGATATGACCCATGCGGTCTTTTGAGGTGCCCTCTGTTTTAGCTATTTCGCACATCTTCAATCGGCGGTCTGACAATACGAGATATTGGATTTTTGACAAGTTATCCTCCGTGGTAGCCATTTTCGTGGCACCTGGACGGGCTCATCAAAAACCGATGTGCGACCACGTTGAAACTCGTTATATCAAGTTTTGACGGTCGCCATCGAAGGAGAAGATTCACCGTACACAGCATCCAAGCACTCTTTGATTTCGCTGCGGGATTGCCCTTCCAAAAACAAAAATCGAATCACCCACCGATATTGCTCTTTTTCCATTTTTCTAAAATTCGCGAACAAGCTGGCTTCCACACGTGGTCAAAAAAGATTCGTCTGAAATTTTGACGGTAGTCGTCTAAGAGAATGTACTAGACGATAGTAAATCTCTCTTGCGATACTGGCACCATCGGGCGGTGAGGCTAAGTACTTATCGGAGCGCCCTCGAATAATGAAAGACAAGGAACATTGCGATTGTGCTCTACAGTCTCAAATGTTTCTGTTATAGTTGTACCACCTTTCATTTTTAAAGCTCTTTTTTGGATTACATCCATGAGGCTTAAGTGGTTTATTGGAGCACCAGCCCAAAAATGGGAATTGCACTCAAGATTTGAACGAATAAAGGCCTTATAGGTTACAGCCAGGTCAGAAGGGGTGAACAAATTCTTACATCGTCGAGGGATAGCTTAGCACTTAGCAGCGTTTTTGGCGTTCCACACAAGAAGGTCTATGATGCACATACCAAAAACTGAAAGCTGATCTGTTTCCTCAATTCGAGTGCTGCTCATGGATAGCGGCATGAGGAGATAGGTTCCACTTTAACGAAATAATACAGCATTGAATTTTGAAGCATTCAATTCAACTGGGTTTATATCATGATCAGAATATAATGAGCTTATCACACGCTTTCGTTCAAAATCCGAAGAACAAGGACGTGCAGTTGGAAAGAAATATGAGAAGCTGAGAGTACTGTCGTCAGCAAAACAATGGATTAGAAGTTTCAGACAGAAGAATATTGATGAATATGAGAAAGACATTCGGAGACAAAACGGAGCCCTGTGGTACACCAGTCAGGAGGAACAGGAAGGATATTAAAAAGGCTTAAACATTTATTTCGAAGTTACGAGTATATAACCTCAAATAGAAAGGGTTTTTCAATAAGGTCGGGTAAATATTGAAATGGAATAAAACAAGATTATGACGTTGGCACAGATCAGAATGGCCCAATTTTCAATAACTCTTCCGCATAGATCCGACTGAATTTGAACAATTGCCTGCGTTATGTTCACCTTAAGGGCATCGGTCGATTGTGGTTTATTCGCAAAGACCTGCGACTTCAAGAAACCCCACGAGAAAAATCTGGCGGGGTAAAATCGAATGACCTTGGTGTCCAATTCACGTCCCTCTGTGAGATATAACTTTAACCTCAAATTGTTCATGAAGAATGTCAATCGTGGCGTCCGTTGTGTTGCACGTAGCGCCATCATGCTGGAACCAAATATTGTCTAGGT
Organism: Philhelius festivus; assembly: GCA_963931855.1. Classification (NCBI taxonomy): domain Eukaryota; kingdom Metazoa; phylum Arthropoda; class Insecta; order Diptera; family Syrphidae; genus Philhelius; species Philhelius festivus. The sequence continues at coordinate 81,554,701 of OZ007557.1, forward strand.
CCATATGATTCAATTTGGATCATAAAAATTTGGTTATCATACCGATGACACCGCCAGCTAAAAAGCGGAAAGTTAACACAGCCATTCATCAAAAAATATACCTCGTCGGTAAAGATCGGCCAAAATTAGGGTCCTCTTTCAAACGCTCCAGAGTCCAGCCAGCGAGCAAACAGCGTTGTCTATATTCATGAATTTTGAGCTCCTAAGTCAGTTGGATCTTTTACAGGAGTAGACTCCAGTCACGACGCAAAATTCGTCAAGTTGAATGCAAGGAAAGGTCAAGTTCTTGTGCACGGCGATGAATCATTTGCCGCAACGATGTTCTCAGCCAATCTGGCGTTCCGTTGGCGTTAAAATGTTGCCTGATTAAGAACAGGACTTGTCGTCTCAAATTTGGCCACCAAACGTTGAAGAGTCGGCTCTGAAAGGCAACCAGATATACCGTAAAATGTGCGCAACTAACGAACACTCATTTTGATAATAAAGTTTTATTATTTGGACGTATTGTTCAATCGTGGCACTTGCCATAGTGATTTGGCATCAGTAACTGAATAATAAACAATAAATTTGACAGATGTCACCAAAACAACATGGTCACCACAAAGCGTTAATTTAAAACCCACTAAAAGTATTTTTTTTACACTTTTGGATTAGACTTCTGCGAAGACGCTTTTTAAGAAAAATGAATGTGTGTGTTTGAGATTTTCATTATAATTCACACCTAGCGTTTTGTGTCTATTTATTCAGAACCAAAAACAATGGCATCTGACTTACTTACAATTTGTGTTAAAACGCACAAAGGAATGGTTAAGAGTTGTAAGTCACTAGCTTTGGGCTGCCTTCGAGCGTCTAACTTATTTATTTATTTTTTTTTTTTTGATCAGATTTAATGAAACCAACTAAAGAAAACAATAATAAAGACTTATCAATGGGGTCTAGTTTAAAAAATAACCAACTACCAAAAACAAGAATTGAGTAAATTAAAATATGATGGATATGTAAGTAACTTACAACTCTCAACCATTGTGCAGTGATTCAGTGAGGTTACCTGATACACATCGTCGCTTTTCCGGCAGAGTGGCATAAGTCGAAATTTGCAAATTTTCAGGAGAGCCTTTTAAAGTTTTTTTCATACTGAACAAAAAAAATTTCGTTGTTCATAAAAAAAAAAAACTCAAATGTTGAATACGTGAAAAAATTGCATTTTTTGTTTGTTAAGTTTTATAAAAAACGAAATATTAAAAAAAAAAAAACCAAAAATTGATTTATGCCGTATTTATACGTAGAAAATGACAGGGATGTTTTTGAACATTGAGAGCGGCGCTTTTTCATAACTTGGAAACTAGAAGAAGTAGGTTAACGCCGATTACACAGAAAAATTATGTTTTTTTCCAGCTCAGTTCTGTGTTCTAAACTAAAAAACGACAAATTTCGACTTATGCCACTCTGCCGGAAAAGCGACGACATGTAACTCGAAAGGTAGCAGTGTATGGAAGATGAAAGAGTTATAGTGAAATTCCAGAACTTTCCAAACCTAGGAGGTGAAAATACTCTTTGCTAATTTAAAAAAAAAATACCTCATTTGATTTTGCAAAGTAAACGTAAAATTAATCAATGTTTCTTGGGCGTGAAAACGTCTGAAGACTCAAAATAATTCTTTTTTAAAATAAAAATTCCAAAAAAACCTCATATCGCCCCTTCAATAAATCAAATCCGTCATAAATTCTCAATCTGATTCTCATTCTCATTTTCGCAATAAAAAAATCCATCATCCTTATTGCATTCTGCAAGTTCTTCGGAAAAGCATTGCCTTCACCGCCGCCGCCGCGCCGCTCCGGCAGAACTGAACTGGTTCTCACCCACAAACAAAAGAATTATTTCTCCCCGCATATAAACTCGTAAATCGACAAATAAACCAACAACAACAACAAAAAAATATGAAATTCTCATTCTTCTTGAGAATGCACTTAGAAATTCTGGAACAACACTGGATCTGGAGCTGGATCTGGATTTAAATAAATAAATAACCATCACATGCGCGCTAAGTCTTACGTTTTACCCCATACAATGAAATTTCACATTATACACTGTCAGATATTGTGGGTTATATAAATAGAATTCCAGAACAGGAGGGTATACTGATACAGCCCTCCAGCACCAGCACCAGTCCACACCACAACCACATCATCATCATCATTCAAACTTTGAATATAAATTTCTCAAAAGAAATAATAAATTAATTCAGTGAAAATGAAAAACCGGTAGCTGTCAGCACTGATTATGTAAAATAAAAAAATAAATAAAAATGAAAATGAAAATTGAGAGAAGTCAATAATATTCCAATTTCCAAGAAAAGAAAATGGAAAGGTTATTTGTTTTTTTTATTTTTTATTTTCTGTTAAGTAGGTAGTCCTAAGAAGAAAAAAGAAAACCGACCCACACTCGTGATGTGTGTTTTCACAGTGCCAGCCAACCGAACACACATGGAGTTCGAGTTCTGGAATATGGATATATCATGGATGGATAACCATTAACATTTGATTACCCTCTATTGATGTCCCTAATGAGGTCACATTGAATGGCATGCCTCGGGCTCAGGCGGTTATCACTCAATATAGATCAACAGTAAGACCGTAACGGCAGAACTATGGTCGTTTTGGAAGTCATTAGGGACATCGAAGTGCTTTTGTTTGATGCCGAAGCCGAAGGGAGTCTTTGGAGAAGTTTGAGGCTTAGGTAGGATCATTGTGAGTTAATCAAAGAAATGGGACTTTAATGTTCTCATATGGCTCACGACTGGCAGTGGCCTAGAAATGTTAAGAATTTGTATGTTAAATTAGTTGAGGAAATAATATACACAAATGTGAAAAATGGGGATTTTTTTCGTCAATGGCGGATATTGGGTCAAAGTCGATAATCACTTCCGAGAACACAGTTGATGATAGATGATGTAAGAACTAATTTTTATATACATATTCAACTAGTTGATTTTAGGGTTCCAAAGGGGGCACTTTGACACTTTTTAAATCATCTTTCACTCGGCAATTTTTACAAAAAAATGTAGTTGAACATTTCTGGTTTAAATAAATACTGTCAGTCTGAAAATCGGACAGTTATAAGCCAGCCAAGTTGTAGTTTTTGAAGCTAATCAAATCGGCATTTTATACTATTATTTGATTATTATTTTAAAAAAATGTAGGTGAACAATCGAATTGAGGTCCCCACACAGACTCTCTTGTTATATCTATCGCCACACAATCATCAACATTTTTGTAGAGGAGAGTCAAAGTAATAATTGGATAGTGCATAGTTTTTCAAAATTCTGAAATTTTTAACTAACTTTTGAAATTTGAAAAATAATCAATAAATTTGAGGTTTAACAGATAGTGGAAAACAAGGATCTTTAAAACTCTCAACAATTTTCTCCCGGGTCCGAAAAAATGAAATGAGCCTCACTTTTCATGACAAGATATACCTACTCTTGAAGGATTTGTGACTTCCTCGTAAGATGCAGTACACCTCTGAAAAAAATCATTTTTACAGAATGATAATCGATGCACTATCCATTATGCTAATGGATGGGTTAGAATATACGGCGATTGAGTGCTTAAGGAGCCGAGCTTGGATGACCAATTTGAACGTTACACTTTCTTGAGCAATAAGGCTCACTGAAGTAAAAGTTTCATCGAAATCTTAATCATAAATGTGTTTTCTTTGAAATTGCTTTCGGAACTACGAAATGGATGAATCTGTATTTTAATTGACCCTGATTTTAATGACTATTTACAATAATTTGAAACTAGATTGCCTCTGTTCTTAAATTTGATTATTGGGACAAGAAACAGTTTTTTTTTAAATTCAATATTTATATTTAAAAAAATGTTTTTTTAAGATTGATGCAGGTGGCCTCTAAAAATCTAAACTAAATTGGTATTAGTTTTGGGGCCACACAAATAAATATATACGCTCCAAGTCGAACACTTAGGGTAATAAGTTTATTTTCGAGGAACCTTATTCCTTTAACTATTGACAGCTGGAAGCTATTTTTCTCTGCTGTATATTATTTAATATTTATTATGAAAACGTGGAAGTTTTTTTTGTCTAGAAATCGATTCAAAAGACTAATTTTAAATTTGCTTCAAAATATTTAATAAAAAATATTTTAATTTAAATGTAAATTTTATTTTTTTATTTATTTTATTTATTTATTTATTTGAAGGCGTTCACATTAAGAAGTACAATCTTATAGATAGTGATGCTTAAAGATGCATTTAACAATTTAAATTCAAACTGTCCATTTATAATTAGGAAAAATAGTACAAATAGATAAAAGGAGAGGAAAAAAAGAGAGAAAAAAAAAGAAAAAGAAACGGAAAAAGGACAAGAAAAAGAGAAAAATAGCATACAAAAATTAGCCAGTGTTTTGAGTGAAAAAGGACCTAAGCTCCAACCTAAACCTATTGGTGCCACCGAAACCACGAACATGCCTTGGTAAAGAATTCCATAAGCGAATAGAGTTAACAAAAAACTGCCGCTCAGATGTAAGGCAAGAGAAATGAGGTTGGATAAGCTGACGAGATCTCATTGAGGTACTATAACGTATCTTGTTAAAAAGGTAACTAGGCTGATTAGTTTGAATTATATTAGAGAGCAGGATAAGGGATCTGTAACGAATAAGATGATCGTATGACATATTATAAAGTAGTTTGGAGAAGTGAGAAATCCGATCGAAACGTCTTACGTTAAATACGTAACGTGCGATGTTGTTAAAAGCGATGTTAAGTTTTCTCCTGCTAATAGAATCGCAATTTCCAAAAATTTCACAGCCATAGTTAAGATTAGGAATAATGAGTGTTTTTGCCAATAACATACGTGTTCTTTGAGGGGTAAATTGGTGGGACATCCAGAGCTGGCGAAGTGTTCCATAGACTTTTCCAACAGCTGTATTGATATGATTATTCAATGTCAGTGTCCTATTAAAAACTATTCCTAGATTTCTTGTGGTTTCAACATATTCAATTTTTGAGCCCTGAAGGGAGATTTCAGGGAAGTAGGAAAGGTCTAATGGTTTCTTGCTAATGACTATGCATTTTGTTTTTAGTGGGTTAAGAAAAAGCCCATTCTTTTCAGACCAGGCGGATATCTTATCTAAATCAGTATTAATTGTATTTGCGCAGTCCTCTAGCAAGCCAAGGGGGCAACTCTTATACAATTGGACATCATCGGCGTACATTTGTACCGAAGAGGATACTAAAGCGGGAATTTCATTAACATATAATGAAAATAATAAAGGTCCAAGTATGGAGCCTTGTGGAACCCCTCTACTATTAGATAGAAAGCTGGAAATTTCATTACCTAACGATATAGCTTGTGTTCTAGACGTCAGATAAGATGACATGAGTTTAACTGCAGATATTGAGAAACCAAATAGCGTCAAAAGTTTGTTACAAAGGTTGGTATGGTCAACCGTGTCGAAGGCCTTCGAAAAATCCAGTAAAACCAAATATGTTATTTTGTCCTCATCCATAGACTCTCTTATATTGTCCACAACGTCAATAACTGCAGAGATACAGCTATGGTGCTTCCTAAACCCAGATTGCATTGGAGAAAGCAAATTATTGGTATTGATGTAAAAGTTTATTTGTTTCTGAAGCACTCTCTCAAATACCTTAGATAAATAAGGGAGTATGGAAATGGGCCTTAAATCTTTACTAGTAGGACTCTTACGAATGGGTATAATTTTTGATTTTTTCCATTGAGGAGGGTAGAAACCAGTGGTTATAATAAAATTGAAGACGTGCTTAAGTGCTGGGAGAAGTATAGGCAGGATAATTTTGATAAATTTTGGATGAATTTCGTCAAAACTAAAAGCATTTGATTTGACAGATAGCAAACATTCAACGATCTCAGAACTGTCCACACAAGTGAATTCAAAGGTGCCAGTTTGGGAAAGTTCATGTGCAGCATTCGAATAAAAAGGTAAAACATTCAAGTTAGGAAAAGGAATTGTAACAAAGGTCTTATTTAATTGGTTTATGTCCAGGCCATTGTCAACATTTTGTTTTATTTTACCCACTCCCAATTCTCTAAGGCTACGCCACAGCTCGCTACCTTTCATTGATGGGTTAATTTTTATTTCATAAAATTTCTTCTTGGCAAGCTTAATTTTGGTTACAGCTAGATTGCGCAAAGAACGATAGGCCTGCAAATGAGCATCTAATCTGTAACGCTTCCAGTCACAATATGCTCGGTTTCGTCTTTCTATAATTTGCCGAATTTCAACAGTGAACCAAGGGCATTGACCATGCCTAACACGTCTAACTTTTAATGGCACATGCCTATCAAAAAGAACACGGATATTATGATTGAGAAACTGAACTTGATCATATACAGACTCCATATAAAATACACGATTCCACTCAATACTTCGAGCTTCCAATTCCAAAAAATTATAATCAATGCTCAAAAAATCTCTGTATTCATAAGTTAAGTCGGGACAAACAACCGAAAAATCAAAAATCAAATATATTAGATCATGTTTTGAGAAAGCAGGGACTGACAACTGATCATAAAAAAGAACGTTGGTAAGGTCATTTACAAAAAATACATCTAAAAGAGTACTCGAGTCTCCAGTAAAATGTGTTGCAGTACTAGTGTTCACTGGGTACAAATCAAGAGACCTCATACCTTCGATCATATTTATTTCCGTTAAAAGGTTGCTATTCAAGTCGCCACCTATAATGATTTTTGGATAGTTTAAAGAAATTGATTCTAAGAGTGCAAAAATGGGAGAAGGATCAATGTTTCTGTTGGGCCTATAGACAGATCCAATAAGAAGATTACCAGATGAAGATTTAATTTCTACGAAAATATAATCAACTTCACTCCCAATCATAGATTTACACTTCAAAAAACATTTCAATCCCTTTTTAACATATATTGCAGCACCTCCACCAATTCGTCCTATTCTGTCCCCACGAAAAATGTTATATCCATTCACCTTATACACTTCATCGTTGAAACGGTCAGAGAACCAGGATTCTGAGACACAAACAACATCAACCGTAGAACCTTCAAAAAGATCTCTAAACTCATCAAGCTTAGGTAACAGACTCTGCGTATTCATATGACACACCCTTAAACCAGGTTTTTGGTTACCTAAAACTCTGATCATTGCTCGAGAGATTCCATTAGCTCCGTCACTCATGGAATTTAAAAAATTATAATTCGATTGCATAGCAGTTATAAATTAATAAAAACAAAGGCAATGACATGAAGCAAGGTACAAATGACACCAAATACATACTCAGAGGATAGGCTAAATTTCCAGTCATATTGGCTAAATAAAATGAGAGAGAAAAAGGAGGAAAAAGAAAAAAAGTAAGAAATAGAGGATAGTTTATAAGAAAAATATTTTTAAAACAGAAATTATTTAAGCAAGTGAACTGAATAAATTAATGAAACAATACAATTTTTTATAAAAGAGAGAAAAAATATAAAACTTTATAAAATTTTAAGTATAATGAAAAAGAAAGAAAAAAAAAAAATTAGAAATAAAAAGTTTGAGAACAACTGGTCATAAAAATTTAAAGCTGGAATCATCTTTGGAGGCTGGCAATATCATATAATTTTCCGATGTCATCTACTTTGGCTGCTTCATCGTTAGAGTGATGTTTGACAAATACCGAAACACCGAAAAAATATGTTTTTGTTTTTTTAATTGGAGTGCAGTGTGAAGTATTCTATTATTTTTCTTTGTAAGACACTCGCGCAAGTAAACAGGAGATTCTGAGCTTAATCCAAAGTCGTTTAAATTTAATTGTTTGTTATGTTGTTTTCGGTATCGTGCAACAGATGTTAAAACATAATTCCTATCATAAGCCGATTGAAATTTTATTATTATAGCGGAGGTATTATTATTTTGTCGTGTGCGAGTGCGAAAAATATCATTTGCTGGCGGTTTAATGTTTAACACATGACATAAATGATTGAAAAGGGATTTAATGTTTTCATTTTCTATGTGCGGGATCCCAAAAAGAACCGCGTCGCGTGAAATATTTTTATTCTCGTGTTCCTCTTGTATAGTTTGTATTTCATGAAGTTGTAATCGCAGGTCAGTGATTTCTGAGTGGGTTGCTGCCAAGTCAGTATGTACCTTTGACAGCGATGCTTGCATTTGATTGACTTCTGTTTTAATAGAATCGATATCGTTTTTTGATGTAGCTTGATTATTTTCTAGTTGTTCGACTTTGGAATTTATAGCCGCGATAGATTTGTTGAGTTCGGTAAATTGCAAATCAATTTTATTCGCGAGTGTGTCGTTATTTTCTTCAATTTTCGATGATAAGAGTGAAATAATTAACTCACTTTGACTTTTAAGTTTTTCATCCATTTTTGTAAGTAACATGTTTTCATCTACGGCCATTTTTTTGGATATTTGCTGAGTGGGATCAAAAGATGTTCGAGGTGAGTTTATTCCTTTTAAATCGGGCTTGGAGTTTGATCTAACTCGTTTTTGGCTGGACATGATTAAAGTTTAGGATGTAAGTTGTATAATACAAATGAAGTAGAGAAAACAAAGAAAACTTCAACAAGAAAAATTTGTTTTGGCAAATAACTTTAACTTTAAAGAAAGAAAATAATGTTATTTTACTGTCACTGTCACTCGGAAAAATTATTTATTTATTTATTTGATGTTTAAGTTTCAAAAACTGTGGGGTTTCACTTAAATTTAAAGGCAAATTGCGTTATTTTTAATTGAAATTTTAAGAGATCGCCAGCCGAGAGAAAAACACGTCTATTCAGTAGCTCGTATCATACCGTAAATAGTTTTTAAATTAAATCTTTATTATATAAATCGAATTTCCTCAAGCAAAAATCTAATCAAAATTTATTGTAGATTTGAATAAATAAAAAAAAAAGGAGACATTGGACATTCTCTTTACTGGTTACATTTCAATATTAATATTTAAGTGGTCAGTTTATAGAAAATGTGTCACCCATTGAGAATGCTGACTCAATGTATAAGTATGGCCTGGCTTCATTAAAATTTGTAATGACCACAATAATAATTTGAACTCGTTAGCCATACAAACAGGAATGAAATTCGCACGAACTTGATCATTTGTTTGAAAGAGATTTTTATCAGAGAAAGAAAAATAATTCCCTTGGAGCTGAAAACAGGATGCCATGTGATTTTTCAAGCAAATTTTAATTTATGCAAAAACAAAAATTATAATTGTAGTGGTTTAAAAAAATTTATTTATTTATTTATTTATTTACCATCTTTCAAGTTAACAAACTTTATAAAGATTACAAAAGAGCTTAAATTAAGTATTGACAATCTTACACATTTAATAAATAAATAATATAGTAATAATTACAATAAATTTAATATATTTTTCTTAATTTCATTTCTATTAATATTAAAATCAATGGCAAAATCAACTTCATTAAAATTTAAACAGGCATTGGTAATTGGATTGTGCTTAGCGTAACTTGTACTATGGAATGGAACATGAAAAAAATCACCATTTCTTGGTCGTAAACAGCGGGTAGGAACGTATATACTGAACATAGATAACAAAACCGGGCAATTTATGTTAGAATTAATTACATCGTAAGCAAAAAGAATCGAATTTAACTTTCTTCTTGACACGAGAGGTTTAAGGTCAATAAGAATGCTTCTGATTTCATAACATGGAACGTTTAAATTTCCATAAATCTTTCGTAACGCAAACCTAGTGAATTTTTTTTGAACTTTTTCAATCCGTCCTATATTTGACTGTGTGTAAGGATTCCATATAACGCTGCAGTATTCCAACAACGGTCTAACAATACTGATGTAAAGTGTTTTAAGTGTATACGGATCTTCAAAACCTTTAGAGTTTCGAATAACAAATCCTAACATAGCATTGGCTCTTGAAATTATATGGTCTATATGGAGAGAAAAATTAATTTTAGAGTCAAATACCACTCCAAGATCTTTCTGATTTTCACATCTCTGTAGAGAATCATTACCAAGCTTGTATTCGAAATGCAAGGGATTTCGAATTTTTGTAAATGTTACAACACTACATTTGTTAACATTGAAATTAAGTCCGTTTAAATTGCTCCATTGATGAATTTTATCTAAATCCGCTTGAACTTTACCTGCATCAGATAAAGATTCGATGCAGCTAAAAATTTTAAAATCATCAGCATACAAAAGACATTTTGAAAATGAAAGTAGATTTGGCAAATCATTTATAAAAATAATGAATAGTAATGGGCCAAGATGGCTGCCTTGAGGAACACCTGAATGATTTAATATTTCGTTTGACAAAACGTTTCCAATTTTGACAATTTGTTTTCTACCAACTAAGTAACTCCTTATCCAACTCAGAAGAGAGGAGTGAAAACCAAACCTTTCAAGTTTTCTTATTAAAACATTATGTTGAACACGATCAAAAGCTTTGGATAAATCAGTATAGATAGTGTCAATTTGTAGGTGCTTTTCCATGTTATTTAGACAATAGTTAGTAAAAATAAATTTTTATATAAAATTTACTTTTATATAAAAAATTTTAAAACACTTTTAAGAAAAAATTGGGAATACCAACATAAATTTTATTTGATTTAAACCAATAAAAATAAAATTTCAAAATAAAATATTGACCTGTTTTGGAGATATCGAATTGTCAAAAAAAAAATTATTATTAAAGTTTTTATTTGGAAAAAAATCGAATTCGAGATTTTCATCAAAGTTGACATTACGATAACGAAGAACACGAAAGTGGATCCGGCAATTCCGTCTCTCTGTGTACCTAAACCTACAGCCTAAGCTTAAGACTTACGAGTTTTCGTTTTGTTTTTTTTTTTTTGGAAATATTTTTTTAGCTCCAAAACTGATCGAACCTGCCATACAGCCGTTTGGCAAGATCATATAAATTGTAGGACATTGTAGGCATGGATTACATTTTGCTCAAAAAAATGCTTAGAACAAGTTTTATTCTCGGTACCTGTTTTTTTCGACTTTCTCATTAAGGATTCTTAAGATTTTGACAAAATTTGTATACAGTAGCTTCTTTCAATTTAAAATACTATTGTACAAATATTGTACATACATATGTACATATATACAAATATTCGAAACATTTTTTTTTTTTTGTTTTTAAACAAAAAAAAAAACAATATGTTTTTGAAAAATCAATACCTTGAAAACGATTTGTTTTTAAAATAATTTTCTAAGACTTGTATTATTAAATACTTTAAATTAGCATCCCAAATTTTTTTCCAGAAAAAAATTTAAAGAAATTTTATGAAAGATTAACTTTATAATATAACGATTTTTATACTTTGTTAGTGTACTTTTATAGAATTCAGGGGGAAATTGTATACATTTGAGCATTTCGCTCTTTAAGTTTGTAAGCAATTTTTAAATTTTAAAGTATTTTTACACAGGAGCAAGAACGTGCGATCCAGTTGTCCATTTCATTTTTAATGAATTATAGATGGTAAAAATTGATCGAAAGAAGAAAAAATTATCAAAATTCTAGGTGCCATTTTCATGTAACATACGATTTTCAAAAACCATGTTTTTAACTATTGTTTTCAGATAAAATAATTTTGTTTCCTCACATCTTTTAAATTGTATTAAAAATTGTCAAGTTTCAAACAAATCGAGCAGGGAGTTTTCGAAATATTTAGTTTAAAAAAACACACATTTTTAATATTTTGTTTCGAAAATTTTAATACAGAGTGCAATTCAAAATTGTTAGAAGTTTTAGCAATACAAAAATCGATCAAAATCAGTTACGTTTTTGAAAAAAAAAATAAATGATTCTAGAGGTACCATTAAAAACTATTTTTTTTTTTCTGAAAAAAATTACTTTTTTAACCATAAGCTACCTTTTACTTAATGAAATTTTTGGTATTTAAATAATCTGTGGAAAACTTTATTGAGAAAAATAAGTATTTTAAAAAAATTCAAAAACAATTTTTTTGGTAGATAAAGTTAATTTTATTGTTAAAAAAAAACAAGTAAAAATGTGTGGAGGGAAAATTTAAAAATGGTACATATCTACTAAGTTTATGGAACAGACAGACAGTATTTTTTCTCGAAAATTGCACAAAGAATTTTAATAAAAAAATGTTGGGGTTGCTTAATTTTGGAAATCTATGTGTATTGTGTACTTCAATAGAAAAATTGAAATTTAGACATACCTAAATGTAGCTACCAGAGTAAACTATTTTTTCGATGTTTTTCTTTCTTTCTTTTAATGACATTTAAAAAAACATTACATATCAAAACTCGAAAATAATTTTTGCTTGCATTTTTGAAAATATTATCTACATTTTTTTAAGAAAATTCGAAATCTAAAACCGATTTTTTTACGAAATTCAATTTTTGCTTGCGAAGCAATAAAAAGTTAATATCGTTGCACCAATTTTTTTCTTAAAAATGTTGAAACATTTTTTTTTTATAAAACCAAGGATTAATATAGTAATGATTTTTTTTCTGGCTTGGATTCATATTTGCGTCACATGGCATTTTTAAGCTCCAACTACTAAGGGAGTTGTAAAAGTTTTTAATTTTTGTATTTAATTTTTAATTTTAATTAATTCTATGCTAATGAAAATTTTGTTCTAATAATATTAACATTAACATTCTTAAAATTCATAGTCTCTTAAAAATAAGGTCAAGTTGAATATTTTGTTTGCTTGCGACATATAAGTAGGTACAATATGGCAAGTTAACATTCGTAAAAAAAAATCGAACTTGAGATTTTGATCAGACTTAACATTACGATGAGGGAGAAGACAATAAAAAGTGGGACTCGCAATTTTGTCTTTCTGTCTGTTCGACTACAGCCTAAGCAGCTCGATTTATTTTTTTTTAAACTTGATCGATAGCATTTTGAAGCTTTTTCCCTAAACGTTTTACTTTTTTTTTATTAACAGTAAAAATAATGGTACCTATGATACGAATTTTTCAAAAACTTCTCCACAGACGTAAACAAAAATTAATTTAGTTAATGAGGTTTAGTTATTGCTTGAAAATAAGTTGAATCTCCTATTTTGGTTGGGTGCAGTTCTCTCACTTAGAACATCCCAGTCAAGAACTGACCGAACGTATGACGAAAATCACTTTGCGGAATTTCTCCATGATCGTATTGTTTAGTTAAATTAAAACCTCAAACTTTGTTTTCTACACGAAACCAATACTCACTCACCTCTATACCAAGAAGACCAAGTAAAAAATGAAAAAGTCTAAAACCAAACCCTGCTATGGAAAGCTAGCTTAAGTATGTTTCAGTTTCAATTATAGAGAATTGTATGTCGGTACTAAATGCCAAATTTAAAGCACCGTTAGCTAGCTCGGTAGAAGCTCGATAGACACACAGGCGAGGAACGAAAGACACACAAACAGCAACCTTTTTTGTTGACTTCCCTATCATAAGCTCTAACAAAAAACCAACACTCAAAAATCTTTCAGATAAAAACTAATTAATTTTCATCTAAAAACTTGTATTATGTAAGAACTTCCCTATACAAGAGCTTCAGCCTCTTTTGCATTCATAATATTTATTTGCTCAAACACTGGTCGTATCTCAAAGCCCATCTCGTGTTTCGAGTGTTTACTGTCAATTAAATGACCATTCACACTATCATGCCATCTTTGGGCTTACAATAGCTCGTATTAGGTGTACAAAAAAAAAATACTCATTAGCAAGGTCACACCTTAATGGTATACAAGTCAAGATTTTCTCATTATTCTGAGCCTACAATAGCAGCAACAAACGATACAAGGTGTGTTTTTGGTCAGATGTTGTAAGTCTCTTAAAGACTGTTAAAGGTAGGCGGGGTGTTGATTTCCGGCAAGTTGCGTGTGTCAATTAGGTTTCAACAATCTCCATAAATATGTGAATGTATCAATATAAATTCTATAACAAGACAATAATTCCAGGTTGTTGGATCCATGTTCTTTTGGATGAATGATTCAATTAACTCCCCGAAGATACACTTCACATTTTCATTAATTGAATCATGGAGTAGCAGTAGCAGGGGCTATTTGTCTTGTCTGGAAGATGTAGGTTGCGAATAATAAGGTGAAATTTATTGATTAAACAATGTAGCTATTTGTATCTTCACACGTTTTGAGAAAACAATTCAAATAGAAAATCTATGGAAAGTGCGAGTGATGTATCTTATCTATCTACATATCTTGTACTGAAAACTCTTTAGTCATCCATTAATTTTAGCTAACAACTATAAGAGCACACGATAATTTAATATGAATTTTATATGTAGTACGTGAAAACGCACTCAAACCCCCGCTGTATTAGAGCGCGTACCTATCATCAATTCAAAGTATTTAGATACGTTTTCTCGTGAAAAGATACAAAAGTATCTATTTGAATGTGCGATGCGATGGTGAACGACCAAAGGATGAATTCCATTGTAAACATAAAAAAAATTACACTCACGTACAAAGTGATGGCTCAGTGAGTTAAAAATAAATTTGCAAGCAAATATGTGGAGCTCCGGAGGAGCAAAAGGCAAGAGAAGAATTTACCTAAAGACGATTGCCAGAGGTATAGTGTTTTGTACACCTATGCCAGCCAATGGAGAGACTGATGTGTGTATTTTCATGCCTCTTGGCCTCTAAGTATCTAATTCCAATTTGCAGTGTGCTAAAAGGTGTACAAATGCCATTCAGAGTAAGATACCTTGTTTTATGGTAGGTATAGTGGCCCTCGTGAAGGTCATCATCAGACATCATCTCAAGGCATTCGCAAATATAGATAGATCGCGCACATCATCACGAACACATGCCAAGAATATGTGCAAATCGAGATGTTATAAATTTGAAATAGCTCTTAAAATGTTTTGAAAGGAATTGGAGCGATGATGACTATCACAAGATGGCAGCACATGTTGTACAGAGTGCATAAAAATGTGTGTTGTGTCTGATTGACAAGTTTATTTGCGGTTGAATAGGGTCGGATTGCTGCTTGTTGTGTGAGTTGAAGTATTTATTGACTTTTGTAGTAGATATACTCGCAAATATATGTACGTATGATGGGGCTATGTTTTTGTGTGCAGAACCTTGCGGCGGTCTTTAAACAAGATGTCAGGGTGAAGAGAGATTTTATTCTGATGGAGTGATGAGTTTCGAATGTTGTTAATGACCTGAAGTCGGAATTTTCATTATACAAAGGACAAAGGAAACATTTTATTTCAACAAGCTTATTTGTGTACCTTTAAAAGGCAAAAAAAAAAAAACAGTCATGCATGTCGAGTAGAATTTCACTTGAAGAGGAGCCCTAACATAATGACCAATTGTAGCCATTAATCTTCAAAACAATTCAGTCCAAGGATGGGACTTATATTTAAGTTTAAACGTCAGTTTAAGTTGCAAATCAAAAAGAGACAAAAGTACTCTTCGATTGTTAAAAAGTGTACTGTATTCTTATGTCTGACTGACTAAGAATCGACTAACTTACAGTGGTTATCATCAGCTCAAAATACTAAAAAGGTGTTAAAGTTAGTTAACTGGTCTATAATTGATTATTGATTATTGTTGTACAGTGTACAGTGGGTATGTTGTGTAGTGTACTTAACATGCGCAATATACTAATAGTTCCTTACGAGAGCATGTTCTAATATTTTCAACATCTAACCAGGTCAATATGACACATTTAGGAAAAATTGCATATATACTCGATGGTACAGCACACACCTTTTTTCAAAACATTGCTGTAACACTTTACCTAAGACCGAGGTAATTTTACCCTTCAATTCTATAAAGATCACACCAAAAATGCCAAATCCCATAACACAGCAATTGGACTTAATTCGTATGAAAAAGAAGCAATATTTTTACTTGCGAGATACTAAAGGTTCTAAATGGCAAGTTATACGCGCGGAAGAAAAAGCGAACTTGAGATTTTGATCATACTTGACATAACGCTGATAGAGAAGACACTCTGATAGCTCTTGAAATTCTATCTGTCTGTTCACCTCCAGCGTAAACGGATCGGATCGGCCGATTTTGTTTAAACTTGGTAAATAGTATTTTAAAAATTTTCTCCGACAGAAAATATTTTGTTTGAAACATGTTTCAAAAGAATTAAAAAATAAATAAAATTAAAAAGTTTATTTCAGCAAGAACTAGCTTATACAGGGTGCGTTTTATGTTCCAGCTTTATTTTATTGATTGGCATATATGTGTGAATGAAATTTGTCATTAGGGAGAGTTCGCAATTAAAATTAATTATAGATGACCATCAAAGTCGGCGAGATTGGAATGCTGGAGTTTTACATATCCCTGCAGACGAATGCCATTTTTGGCAAAAAATCAATCATTATGAGTGATCACATTTCACATTTCGACTTGCTTGGCTTTGGTAATAAATAGAATAGCCGGCTATTGGGTCACTGAAGACCTCCGATTGATACACTAAAGACATGCGTCGTTTGACCGTATTTATTTGAGGATGTCATAGGCAATACTGTAACAGTTACTTGTGACCGCTATCGGAACATGTTAGAAACCTTTCTTGAGTTTAAATTCTATCAATTAGGCCTAGAGAACAGTGCCACATCTCACACAGCTCGCGCTACGAAGAGAATTTTATGAGACATTTTCTCCCTGGGCGAATATTGTTACAAAGGTGATGATATTGTCTATCACATATGATACCCTCATTTGACGCATCCCGATTTATTCTAATGGGAACACTTTAAGGAAAACGTGTAAATAAGCAAACCAATCTCAATTCATAAGGACAACATAAGAAACGAAATTTGCTGAAATTGCAACAGAAATCTGCGAAATTGTTATGCAAAATGTGATGATAAAGATCTCACCTAGGATCTACAGCCAGAGGCGCTCACTTGACATCTATATTCATGTTAAAGACTATTATAATCCATCAATAAAATATAAATTATAAAAATGTATTTCATTTAGAAGTTATTTTTGTTTAAGATTTTCTCAAAACAGTATTTCTCAAAATAGTATTACTTATTCAAATTTTAATTTTTGATTTAAAAAAGAAATTAAGAGTTGATTTTTTGAAAACTCAATATTTCGAAAACAATAATTAATATTTTTTTAAACCTACAAGAATTAAAAAAAAAAGTTCATTTATAAAAAAAATAATGGTAGGTACCTACCAAACAAATGTGGTAAAAAATGCTTTTTGGAAAATCGCTTTTTATATACAAAAGCTATATATTAAAAATCTTCCATAAATACCAAAAATTAAAAAAAATATGTGTATATGTTTTGGATGCTTGAAAAGAAATTCAAAATAGGATTTTTTGATAGTTCAATACTTCAAAAACAGATCAATGATTTTTTAAAATTGTATTTTCATTCTAAGAACGTAAAATTGGCGTACGATTTTTTTTTTCTTAAAATTAAATACAAATAAAAACTTATTTTTTTTTTAAACCACTACAACGATTTTTGTTTTTGAATAAATTCATACTTGTTTAATAAATTACATGATATTCTGTTTTTAGCTCAAAATACTTAAGGAGTTGTTTTAGATTTTCAAAAAAGTGAGATTTTATTCTTCTAAACATTTTTCTATAATAATATCCATTTATAAAATTCTCTTAGAGAAAGTTCGTGCGACACAGTCATGCATATACTCGTAATTAGTATAAAATTTAAAATTTCAGAGTTAAATAGCGTTTTTAGGTAAAGACATATGAGTAAAAAAAATTTGCGTTTTTTAGAACTATTTTCGAGTTTAAATGATTCAAATGCTTAAGCCAAGATGATTTTGTATTTAGGAAATATTTAAAAAAAAATAAATGAAGTCAATTTGTCATAAATAATTTTGAATTGTTACCAAGATTAGAATAATTTTAGTATTTTTATATGTTTGCTGGATAGAAAAATTTAAGTTTTCTGATTTTACCTATGCATGTCGTCCGTAGTCAACACCATTTTGAAATAAAAAAAAACCAAAATTGTGATGTTTTTTTTATCAAAATTATTATATTTTGGAGGCCAATACAAAACTTGTAACTACTGTACTGTACTGCGTAGAGTTCCATCATGGGAAACTCTTTGAGTAGTAAGATTTTTTTTTTAAGAAAATGAAATGCCCAAATTCAAATCCAAATTCCTAGAAGTAAATTTGAGATGATGTTTTAAATATTAATTAAGGCTAAGTTCGCTCTCCCACACTTCTGGAAATATCGTTTATTCTGTTTTAATGTCAATGCAGTAAGCAAGAACGCGAAGGGCAATACTCGTACCAACTGTACACACACACAATTTTAAAATTTTATAAAATACTTTGAAATGATCATAAAGAATCCTCCATCCTTTCTAGACCTTCCGATTGAAATCATAATTTTTAAAATTCTTGCCCATCAAGTATCACATCACTCCCAATCTGCTCATATCAATGTCTTTTTATATCACTACTTCTAACAATTCTTGAATCCAATAAAATTATATCAGAACAATATTACAGAACTGATTGTAATAAAAAAAAACTCTGCTGAAGTTTTGCTGCATCTTGATTTTCTCGAGCTATTCGAGTAGACCTCGTTTCGACATTTAGTTTAGGAAATGCTAATGCTATCCCTCGTACATATTCATTATCAGAACTTACTGTAATTGTTTTAAAAATGTAGTATTGCAAGGGTACATCGAGTGAACACTTTCCCACCTGCTCATTCATCAGTAAAAAAAAATTAATAAAATAAATTTTTGGAGTTCATTGCCTGTAAAAAAAAACAGAAACTTTAGACGCATGGTATTCAGCTGCATCCTTTGTGTTTTCCGAAAACTATTTTGCTGTGCTGTAAATACATGCAAGTTTTGCTTTTAGAAAAGCCCAGCTTCTTCCAGAACTGCTAGTAAAATGGTCCAGTCCCATCATCTATGCGTCTATATTAACTATTAAATAAGACTGAAAATTGATAAATAGTACTGTAACCGATGCTTATTGGTCGGTAAATGACCTTCAAAGGCGCGGGGAGCCTGAGAATATTGCTGAAACCACTTTGAACAATTCCTTTTCTGGAACAATATCAGTAACAACAGATGTGTCTTACTTATAAAGTGTGTTTTCCATCATCAAAGCCTCAACTTTTGGAAAGTCTATTGACTTCTAAATTAATTTGACCCAGACAAGATAAACCAAGATGGTTACGATCATTAAGTAGGGATGACTGCTCTTAGCATTCTTCAACTGTTCTCCGCGTAAATTACAGTCAGCAGATTTTTGTACCAATTTCTTGCCATACCAATGTTCCCCCTAAAGGATATAAGGAGTTAAAAGCCCCCATTTGGGTTCATTTTTTTAACTGGTTTTTTCGATTCGTCTTGTTAGAAGGGTGCCACAACATTATTAAAACATTAATTTAAAAATAAATATGTACTATTCTATTTTTATTTTATTTTATTTTATTTCATTTTTTTTTATTTTATTTTATTTTATTTTATTTTATTTTATTTTATTCTATTCTATTATTTCAATATTTTCTTTTATTAAATTAAATCAATACAGTAAAATTTAAGTTAACTATAAATTTGAAGTCAAGGCATTTTAATGAATTTGTAAACTGAATTTAAAAAATACGGGTGATACCTTAGAAAACTAATTTTTTTTTTAAATATTAACCTGAAAATGGATCTTCCTTAGATACAATCAGAAAATCAGGAAACAGTAAAAAAAAATTTCCAAAATGTTTGTCGGAAGTTCTGAGGGGAGTGCCAAGTTTATGTTACGAGTGTTACAAAGTGTGAGTTTAATGTAGGAGCCATAAAGAAAATAAACGAATTTCTAACAGGAAATGAATATCATCATAAGTGTCACCATTTGTCACACGTAGTAGAACCCTCTCGTGCAAAGTGAAGATTTTCTTCATTTTTTGTAAGGAAGGGAAATGAATAACGCCAAGTGGATTTAATTCCCATATGAAGAAGATTTCCGCAGAATTATATTTGCACATTAAATTCCATAAATATCATGATAAAACAAAACTCAAAACTTGTTAAGAAACCGATAAACTATTTAGCTTAAAAATACCAACTTAACGACGACGTGTGTCACACAACTTTTAAGCGATGAATTAGGGCTGAATAGTGTCCACAAATTCAATGACATTTTGTCTGACGGTTGATAACAATTTTCTTCTTACTTCCCCAAACTTTGATGGCTATTTTGTTTGTAATAGGAATAAAACATTATAAATTTTTGTTAAGGTTATGACACTTGATTTACTCAAATTTTTAAAAATAATATCTCTGTTCGCGCACTGTCTAAATTTACATTTTTTTACGAATTTTGAGATAAAGTCTTTCAAAGATAATACAGTTGTGTAGAAATTTTTAGGTTTGGACAGTACGCCAAAAAACGATTTTCGACATTCTACTGAATCAAAAATAATAAAAATATCATTTAAAATTAACCAGTTACCAGGTTGTTAATTTATCAACACGTGTTGATCGTGTTTAATATAATAAATATTCAATAAGCAGACGGCAACGCCATTGCCCACTTTTTATTTTTATATTATCTTATTTAATTCTTGTAATAAAATTATCATGTACATTATTTTGTGATACTTGAAATACAATTATATTTCCTATCTATCTATTAAACAATACACAAGATTTTAATACTTACATGTGTTCAAATGAGAAGACATATTTTAAAATTAACATTGTCTTCAGGTTAGATAAAGTTTTATTTCATACAAATTTAAGAACGTTTACATGATTTTCGTTTAAACGAACAGATACAGAGCTAAATTAAAGTAAAATCTAGTTAAGTTAATCAGGTAAACAAATGTTAAAATAACTACATTAATCCTTAAGTCAACAGGATATGTAGTAAAATTGAAATTCATAGGATCCTTTGTAAAAATATCACAAAATTTGGTACACTTAAGCTCAAATTTCATATCAAAATCTCATCAATTTTTTTAATTAACAAGAATTATATGCTGGAATAACATTGCATCTTTTTAAGTCAACTACAATGTTATTAAAAATAGTATAATGTTTATTTTAGTGTGTTTTTCTGTGTGTGTAATTTTTTTAATTAGTTCAGATTTGGTGTATGTATATATGGAATCACTCACTTTATCCACCCTAAACCTTGTTTTCCTTCCGTTTATTATGCAACGATTGTGAAATGTTTCTAAGAAATAAATTTAATTTCATCCAGAAATTTCATATCTGCTGGCTTAGTAATTTATTTAAAAAATTCCTCTGACTAATAAAACGTGTATAGGGTGTTCAAATATTGCCCGAATACCGCAACCCTCTAGGCTCTTTGTTAACGCTCACTAGAGACGCCCGAAGGAGGACCTCCATTTAATATTACGAAGGTACACATACACGCCTTCGTGATTTGAATATTAATTTAAATTCAATTTTGTGATACTTAAAACCAAGCTGAGCGAAGATAAACATTTAAACAAGTTTTGATTGTTTGTTTAATTCTAGGGCGTACGAGTATAGTTTTCAATTTCATAACACAATATGAGTGGGTGGGTTGCACTTAAGGGAATTCGTTACGTTATATGGACTTCCTCAAAACCACTTGGATTCCCTTTTGTGTATCGAAAGCAACCTTGAATGAATTCCATGGCAATGACACGACTTGTCACATCAGCTCCCATACAAGCCCCAACCCAGTATACCATTTTCAATTATGTAGTTTCGTTTAAGCACACACTTAATTACTTGAGTCTTTTCATGTACGAACCATCACACGACTTGAAATTTCCATCATCACATTTTCATTCATAAAAGGGAAATTCAAAATGAAAAGATCCAATAAATTTTCAAATAAAAAATAGAGATGATTTTTTTTTTGCTTTTTCAAAAACCCTTGGGGGTGTGAAATTCCTTTATAAATTGTGTAAAGTCGCCATAGAAATTGGATGCCTGGAGCATTAAATCAACGAAGTAATCGTCGTATCGTGTGTAGATGTCATTGCTATAGTTGAAGTGATGGAGAAGGGAGCCAAGACGATTCCAACAGTTCTGCCAATGTAATGCAATGACGTCAATGCAACCACAGAGTAAGAGTAAGAGCACCCGAACAAAAAAGGCAATAAAAATCAACTGTTAGTGCCGAAAGCACACATGGCACAACCCACCACCCAACCCTAATGTTGAAGCAGCGCAATAAAAGTGTATAACCTTCACCCCAGATGGTAGTTCCAGATACTTTATCTTGCCTCTGCCACACATGCTACTGTTCGGTTGCATGGCTACATATATGGGCATCATCGACGAAAATCCACAATTTCAAGGGTACTTCACTCTTTTGTATTCTTATAGAGTCGGTACCTACTCGGAAACGGAACTAAAAGTCTTTTAGTGGTTTTAATGGCTGTTTTCTGTCGGTCGGTCGGTTGGTGGGCTGGTTAGGCTGCCCTTCGTTCTATGGACACAAAAGGCAATTTAAATTTATTTCAATTCAAAGATTAAATTTTAAATTTATTTCATGGGGTCTTCAGCTTTCAGTCTTCGGCCACAGACTGAAATGACCTTTTTCTGGAATGAGGTTATAGTTCATCGCCTGTCACACTGCACTGCTCACTAAATGGTGTTAAATAGGAAGGATGAGTCGGTGATATAAATTTCGCAAAATTAAAATCTCTTAACCCGCACTGTCACCACCGTACACATCATCGCCACCGCACTTCCCGTCACATCATAATCCCAGCACGCAAGACTGATGATGATAATGAACATGTGACATGGAAGTTTCGTACCTTCAAACTCTCATGAATTTTTATAAATATATATCCCGAAAAAAAAATAAAGAAAACATGAAGGCATGATAGACAGTTTAGCTCTGGAAAGACATTGAACAACTTACACAACAACAACAAGACCAGAAGTCGGGACAGTTAGACAGACAAGTGATTTTTTGGCACGGAAATTACATATCCCGAATGAGCTCATCATATAAGAGGGAAAGCACTTATAGTAATGAAACGAAATAGAAGCCCAAAGGGAGCTCAAAACGTCGTCATCACATTTTGAGAATTTCTTTAAAGATATTTAGGGAACTTCATGAGAAATGTGAGTTTGCATGTTGAAAGACTAAAGAAAAATTAATAGTTAAGACCAGAATATGAGAACGAATATTTAAGTACACATCATGACTTCGACAGAGGTTGGGCATCTTGAACTGCTTTAAAGATTTTAGTCTTAGTCTTGAGATTTTGACATTCGTGCAGATAATCATTGATAGAAACAAAAAAAAACATTTAAACGAAAAAGGTATGATATTGAAGATTCTCTCCAAGATGTGTTTTAACTCCATTAAAGTAACACAGTTACCTACTTATTAATATGGGAAATCGTGGACATTCTCACGGAGTCATTCGTGTTCAAAAATAAAACCACACTTATCCGACCCCATCTACACTGTGCCAAACAGCATGTTGACTGGTGCTGAAACGGTTGCCAATCCGATTGAGTGATTATCCCATCTCCCCTACCGTAAGCCTCTGTTAAAGCCCTTAGAGCGCTAGCTTGGGATTCAAGAAGTCAAACGGAGGGAAAACCAACCAAAAATTATGAAAATATGTTGAACTGACCGAACTCATGTTCAAACTCCACGTCGAATGCCTCTTGCAATTAGAGATGAAGTTCGAAAACCGATTGGAAAAATGCGAAAAGATCAAGTCACAGAGCCATCCAAAAATCCATGGTCTTCTCCAGTAGTTTTAGTGCAGAACATAGGATGGAAGCAAACGGTTCTGTGTTGATTATCGCAAATTCAATAATGTGATGAAAAAGGGCGGCTTCCCTTTGCCTTGAATTGATGCACACTGGGTGAAGCGAAATGGTTTTCAACATGAATCAACTCGAAAAAAACGGATTTTTGAATGGGCTACGAAATAGGAAGAAGCGTTTTTGGATATCAAAAGCCTGCACCAATCCTGACGTATCCGATTCCTGCAAAAATATTTACACTGAACACTCATGGCAGTTGTAATCGGAGGAGTTCTATCGATGGTCGAGAGAAATGAGTTGGATACTTTAGTAAAACGTTGAAAAATTTAGAGCGTGATGAGGAAAGAATTGTCGGCTATAGAGCAGAGGGTCAAACATTTTCAAAAATACCTATTGACAAGAATTTCGTTATCCGACAGACCATACTTCACTGCGAGGGCTAGGTCAATTCAGAATCCGGCTCGAAGGACCATTAATTATACTTACTTAATGCTTGTTTAATTAACATATTACTCGGTTCTGTCGTTAAAGAGAAGGTCAAAAATAAGAAATAAACATTCGATGGTTGGGCGTTGTAGTCACCGCTAAATCACTGATCGACGTTAACATAAGGATGTTCACAGCGCCACAACAATAACTTCACACCATATGTGCTCAATCAAGGTACATCCTAGTGGTATCGTAACCACAAAATATTGATCACGTTCACTCTGAAAGTGCTGAACAGAGGAATACGAGTAGAAAAGCAGCACTCTAATGATCTGTCGGGAATGACTGCCTGAAAGAGTCTCAGAAATCTTTGACTATACCCCCATCAGAAGAATGACTTACGATAGATGGAGGCAATAGAATGAATCAACAAAGTCTCGAACAATCCGAATTGTATATATATTACAGAGATTTTGGGTGAACTACTCTGATTCAATTGTTAAAAAGCTAGGGTCTGTATTGGTTTTCGAAGTTATCCAAGATGTTGAAAAAGATTTGGTTGCGAACCAACCCTAAATGGGCACCTCTCATATACCGCATCAGTATCAGACTTTCCGGCTTTCTAGTTTTGGGTAAAACAACGGAAATTCAATATTTGGTGTTTTTATACTCTTGAAAGTAACTATATTCTGCAGAGGGAATACATACATAGCTGTACGGGAAAAATGTGACGGAAGATGCCCATCGTCGTAAAGTTTTTCGTATCTGCTTATTTTATTATCTCTTAATAGACTATGCCTTCACTTTTAGGAATGCTCATCAATAAACCCTATTTCTGACGTACTGTTAAATACAGAGGATCTGGAATGATCTACCAAGGTCTGTTTTTCGTTCTCATTGTGATTTAAAAGCTTTTCTAATGTTCGAACTGTTTCGGTTAGCATATAAGTGGTACTCATATCCCATTGAGTGTGCGTCAATTTAAAATGAAATATGAAACACTGCCACGCAGAAGTTATTTGGTAAGAATAACAAGGGGAAGTCAAGGAACTGGCTGCTACTTTTAATATCGAGATCAAGGGTCTAACAAAAATGAAGCAACTGTTTAACAGACACCATATGAGTACATACATATGTAGAAATAGGGTGAGTGGTACGCCAAGTAGAGTATTAACCATTAATCACTGATGGTTCCAAAATATTTTCACTACTAGAAATGTTCTGGAAGTAATTAAAGTAATATGAAGTTTCTATACTAAAAAAAGTAGAATCAATCGAGAGCCACAGAAAAATATAATTCTTCTTTATAATAATACGAAATTGAAAGTTCTCACTAGTAATATTCTTCAAATGGCTTACAAGCTGAATAGGGACAAGCACACAGTAGAGAGTCAGGAGGTAACGAAATTTAGGACAAGTTCTTCAACAACATTTGTGCGGTAACAAATGTTGGAAGTGGTAAAAAAAGTGTTTCTATGAAATGTAGTGGAAAGAAGGGCACTTTTCTTAAAACTCAGCTCCATTAATTAATGCACAAAAATGCTTAATTCTCTAGAAAGTCTTAATCAGACCAAAAACATAAATGTTAAAAAAAGAGCCAAGTTCTTACTTCATGAAGATTTAATACCGAATATTTAAAGTAGAATAATATTGAAACAGCTACAATGTAATAGAGAAATTTTATTATTTAATGATTACTGAGTAAAATTTGATAGGCTTACTGGTCAAGTTTTTAAAACCGTTTGAATTGGGCATAAAAAAAAACTTGCCAAGTAATCATTAAATAATAAAATTTCTCTATTACATTGTAGCTGTTTCAATATTATTCTACTTTAAATATTCGGTATTAAATATTCATGAAGTTAGAACTTGGCGCACTTTTAGATCTCATTACTTTTCACGGCTGACTTGTTACACAAAGGTTTTTGTATAGAAGAACTTGGCTCTTTTTTTAACATTTATGTTTTTGGTCTGATCTCACTCCTTTTTGCAAAGATTTAAATATTTTGCCATGTCAAAATCTCGAAAGATACGGAAAGATAGAAGGGTGGACTCTTCCTACTAAAATCAACTTAGTTTATAGCTTCCTATTTCTTTTGGTATATTTTCTTTTTGTTATTGGTTGTTTTGATTTGCGCTTCAATTATTTCTTCTTATCCTGGCAAGATACATAACACTAACATACCTACCTTAATTACAGCAATCGGAAGTGCTCCATATAAATTAAACATACCACGCCCCCTGAATGGAAAATCTCAATTTTTATTGTTGGTCCTTTATATGCGACTGGAGCCCTACCGTTCTACCAAATTTCATTGTTCTACTGCAATTGGAAGTGCGCCATATATAATTTACATCAGTTCTGAGGAAGTGGGCGGATACCACGCCCCTGAATAAAAAACCGCAAATTTTATATTTTTTTCTTCGAATGCAATTTAAGCCCTACCACTTTACCAAATTTTATCGTTTTACAGTAGTTGGAAGTGCTCCATTCAACCAACACCAATTCGGAGAAAGTGGGCGGATAACACGCCCCCCGAAAGGAAAACCTTGGTGTTTATTTTTGGTTTTTTATATGCAATATAAGCCCTACCGGTTCACCAAATTTCATCGTTTTACAGCAGTAGGAAGTGCTCCATTCAACCAACACCAATTCGGAGACAATTCGGAGAAAGTGGGCGGATACCACGCCCCCTGAATGGAAAATTTCAATTTTTCGATTTTTTCCTCTGCTTACATGACAAGACCTACCGTTGTGCAAAATTACAAGATTCTACGATGTCGGGAAGTGCTCCATAATTTTGATGATCTGTCAGTCAGTCAGTCAGTCAGTCAGTCAGTCAGTTACGGTTTTTGTGATTTTTGAGGCTTTATATCTCAGGAACCACTTATGCTAGAAAATTGAAATTTGGTCAGGCGCATGTGCCTGACTATCTTAGCAAATATTCGGAATTTCAAATTTCTGACTTGATTGGTACTGAAGATAGGGAGGGGTCAAAAGTCGCCTGAGTATGTTCCTGTAAAAAGGGTGTAGTGCCAGAACTTGGCTGGGCACTACCGTGCCCTTTGATAAAAATAACCTAATTGTGGTATAAGAAGGAATGTCGATATCAGAATGATTTTCAACACTTCTTCGGACGTCATATAGGGTTGACAGCTAAGTCCACTTTTCTTCAAAACAAAAAAAAAAATGATATTTTCGGAGCTATTGGCTAACAACTCTAATCTACTATCATTGTGGATATTTTTGCAGAAATGAAGAGAACTAAAAAATTTTGCGAAGTTGGAACGACTAAGATGAGAAGCACTTTTTCATGACAAGAGATACACTTGGAGGATTCGTCACTGCCTCCTAAGAAACAAGAGATAGTACCCAGCTAGAAATCTGCTGGGAATTGATCGCCGCCAGAACTACGACGTAAGTGTCAAACGGACACACCATTAATTCCACGCTTTCCTTTAGTCTATTTTTGTATCATGATTTCGAATACGTGCCAGGAGCAATACAATTTCACCAAGTTTCGATAAAAGACTCGATGTTTGCAGAGGAAATTGTCTTCCTAGCAGAAATATTTCATGATAAATAGAGAATACTGCAGCCGAAGTTATCTAGATATTATTCCAACAAAACCCAAAATTTTTGTATTCCAAATAAAAAAAAATCGGTTGTACCGTTTTTGAGAAAATCAAAAACAAAAAAAAGAGTTCCTTGGGGGGTACCCTCAATAACTATTTTTCGGAAAATTTTTTTCATCCAATACCTAGCTTTAATTAAATGAAATTTTTTTGTGTTTTTATTTTTAAAATCCGTCGAACAGTTTTTGAGAAAAAAAAATGTTTATAAAATTTCAAAAAAAAAATCGTATGGCAGGTACCGTTATTTTTGGTCTTAAAAAATCAAATCAAAGAACATCCGAGGGTAAAAAATTAAAACCCATATCTACCAAGTTTGACGAAAATCGGCCGAGCCGTTTAGCTGCAATCGAACGGACAGACAGACAGACAGAATTGCGAGACCCACTTTTTTAGTCTCCGCTATCATCGTAATGCCAACTTTGATCAAAATCTCGAGTTCGATTTTTTTTACGAATGCATAACCTGCCTTATAGTACGAGTACCTATAAGTCGCAAGTAACAAGTGGATATACAAGGGAAGGACAATGGTTCCTAGATTCCAAATTATTAGTATCACTATTTTGGCAAAACGTTCACTTCGAGAATAGCTAACATTTTTCACTTGCAAGGCAACAAGAGTTAAAAAACGTCGAAATTCTTCCTAGAGTTTTCAGTGTTGGAAGCAAAGCTAAGTACAAAACTCTTGGGGCAACTGCGAAAGCTATAATGTGATCCAAGAAGTATGAGTAAGTTGAAAAGTAACAAAAACACTTTGGAAATCACTTTTTCAAACTTCTTCAATCTTCAGTCTTCTTAAAAGTTGTCTACCATTACTCCGTCTTTTTTACATTCAGACTCCATTTTCAATATACTATATTGAAAATTTCACCAAGTTTCGATAATCTTTCGTTAATCTTCCGGAAGATCGCTTACAGAAGATAGTATACACTTTTGTATGTTTTTTAGAACGAAAAAAAATTCCTCGTGAAATTGTAAGAGATAAGCCCGAAACTAGATATAGAATTGTTTCTGAGGTGGAATGATCGTTATTGATGGAGTCTAACAGTGAATAGTATTCTACGGAAACAAGGTAAGAAAATACATGATGAATTTGTGGAGGAAGCACCTAGTTTATCGAGACATTTGGATTCCAAAGAACTCAATTAGAGCTTATTAGAACGCAACTAGTATTTCGAAGACTACCAGTGCTCAGCAAATTATAGCAACTTATTTAATGAAACCACATAGAAACGATTTACAAACACTCTGCCATCTCTACTGACCAAAGAAGCTCAGCAACAATAGGACTGCAGTTGATCCTAGTTCCTTACCAGAGGTGATCATAAAATGCGGAAGGATATGTTGGTACGGGAAATGGATAGGCGAATTGCCTCTGACTATTGGAAGAAAATGAAGCGTCTTTAAGAATTTATTTGTAGTTTTAGCACCATTTTGAAAAATTCGTTCTAACCAATATCTCAAGGTCTACTCATCGTACAAAAACTTTGTTGTATATAGGAAATAAAGAAAATTTGGCTAAAGCACAACACTTACAGCTGTACAATCTGTGGAATCCCAATTGTAAAAATTTGACATTATGAAACATCATTTCTTCCGACGGCCTATGAAACGATGAATAGAAACTTTATAGTGACCTCTTTCGAAGAAAAACGAATATTTGGTGCTGTGTGAGAGGAGTGCGAATGGAGAAGAAGATACAACTGTGAATTCTATTAGCTGTTCGAAGATGAGACAAAAATTATCTAGTCAAGAAAATCTTCTTATCCCAGACAACAAACTTTCCTCGCCTGAAGGTTTGAGACGACAAGGAAGACGTGGGTGATAGAGCGCTTGGTCTGGTTAACTGGAAGCAGCGTGCTCTGGACCGTAGAGATCGGAAAACTACCATAACATAGGCATAGAAATTATACGGGTTGGGAGGCCAGCTTGCTACAGTTAGGACTTTTTTTTTATAATTAGCGCGCACTCAAGGGGTTAAGAATACCCTTATAATGATTTAAATACCACAGCGCGAGCAGTTAGGAAATAAGGAGAGGATTTAAAAAGAGATGCCGATGCTCATTGGTCTTAAATGCTTGTACATCACAATGAGGAGGAAAAATCGAGTGGGGTAAAGTATTCCACATTCGAGTAGTATGGCTACAGAAAGAATCTCTGTATTTTACAGTACGCCCGTAATTAGGCTCAAGGGTAAACTGATGAGCATTCTTAGGAAGACGAGTATTACAGGGAAATTGTTTCAAGGGCGGAATGCAACTGGCTATATCATTAGAGCACTGCTTATAGAAAAAGCGATAAAACAAAGTAAGACAAGAGACATTACGACGGTGATCGAGAGAATCAAAAGTTTCCGTAATAGAACTGTCTCCAATTAGTTTAAGGGCTCTGCTTTGGATTCTGTCTAAGAGGTGCAGGTGAGTTTTAGAAGCACCTGCCCAGATATCGGAGTTGTACTCAAGCTTAGGCCGAATGTATGCCTTATAAATTGTAGCCAGATCAGAAGGGAAAAAAACTGCTTAGATCTTCTGAGGAAACCTAAGCATTTCGCAGCATTTTTTGCAACATCAAATATGTGATCATGCCACAAAAGATGGTCGGTAATACACATAATAAACATACCAAGGACAGAAAGCTTTTCGGTTTCCTCGATGCAAGTGCCATCCATAGATGATTGACGGACAGAAGACAGCTTTTGGTTTTCGAACCATTAAATTCCACGCGGTTTCTAACACAATGCTGTCAAGATCGGAATTTAATAAGCTTATCATACGTTGCCGTTGCAGTGCCACTTCCGAAGAAGAAGGATTAGGATCTGAAAACGAATATGAAAAGCTGAGGGTACTGTCGTCAGCAAAACAATATAGTGGATTAGTAGATACAGACAAGAGATCATTGATGAAAATGAGGAAGAGAGTCGGAGACAAAACGGAGCCTTGGGGCACACCAGCATTAATTGTGTGAATATCAGACTTGAACCCGTCCAAAACAACACGAATTGAACGGTCTGAAATGTAATTTCTAATCCAACGAAGAAGAGATTCATCGATGCCAAATGCACTCATTTTCGATAAGAGATCTTCATGCCAAACTCTATCAAATGCTTTAGAAATATCAAGTGTAATACGAGTAACATTGGTTTCACCAAAATGGTGCAAGGATTTGTTCCACTTTTCGGTGAGATATTCCATCAGATCATCAGTGGATCTGTTGCTACGAAAGCCGTATTGTCGGTAATTAAGAAGCTTTCGTTCTTCAAGATATTTCTTGAGCTGATCATTAATCAGCGTTTCCATGACCTTGAAAAGAAGGGACGTAAGTGCAATTGGTCAGTAACTAGAGGGGGAGGATAATTCGCCTTTTTTAGGGACTGACTGGACAAATTCTGTTTTCCATCTACTCGGAAAGAGTCCAGAAGAATAGAATAAATAGAAAAGCTTACGCAGTGGTTTTGCCAGCGTTGAAGAATACCTCTTCAGAACAATATGGGATATTCCATCTGGACCAGCGGATTTGTGTATTTGAAGATCTTTTTAGACTCTTGCGACTTTACGAGTGCGAAACAAGATTCGCCCCATAAGACCATTTTTACGCTCTCAAGAACAGGAGGAGTCTTAACACTATTTGGCAGCGTCGAATTTGCAGAGAACAAGGCTGCAAGCAAATTTGTCTTTCCTTGTGAGCTAGTCACAGGAGTGTTATTGTAAACGAGCGTTGGAACCGACGAACAGCTGAAATTTCTAATATTTTCTTACAAACGACCAAAAATTTTTACTACCTTTGGGACATTGTAGTATTTTTGACCGTGTCTTTTGATCATATAAAAACTTCGTTCGTTTGATATGAGCACTAGAAGCATTTCGCATTAGAGCATTAGACTGACAACGAGCCTATAAACGTCGTGAAGATACTTACTTTTAAAGTATCGTGCTAACCTTATTTATAGATATTTTTCCCGGACGTGAGCCAGGTTACTGTCAGGTTTGTATAAAATCTTAAATGCGAATATTTATAAATCCCCAGCTTGCCTAATAGTAAGAGCTTGCCATGAGATTAGAGAAGAAGTCGAGACGATAATACTTCCAAGCCATCGCAGACAAGATCGTATTTTTGCAATATTTACCCAGAAAAATAAGACTTTTACCCTGAAAAAATTTCGGATAGAATTTCTATAAGATTCAAGCTTTGAAAGAGACTTATTCGAAATGTAACAGATAGTTCAAGTCGAGTCACTTAGGGGACTCGTTGCAGTGTTAAATAATTTGACCAAAACTGATTGAGCCTTATAGAAAATCGGAATTACAAACCCTATCTATTGAAGGAACTTTAACATAATTTTCTTCAATATGTATCCTTTTTGTTAATTCCCTTCTATGAAACTACCCATCAAAATTCTCAAACGACTTAATGCCACCATTTAAGGAAACCTTCCTTGATCCAACCAAACAAAAATTCACGAAAAAAAACCCATCATCAAGAGCCGTATATTTAAATAACATTTTATCTCTTCTTATAATCATTTCCTGAAATGTATTTCTCAAGCCCTAACAGTCATCACAATACGAATGCTCTTCCATTCATCACGAGGTACTTATTTGAAGGAAAAAAAATCAATTTCAACTTTCCTAGAGCTAAAGGGAAAAGCTAGAAGAAAAAAATCTCAACGACTTAAAGGGAGGACAAACCTTGAATGAATGCCATAGCATCGTCATCATTTCCATACCAATACACCTCTTCGTCCCTGCGTCCATTCAATCTAATCATAATACACCACAGCTATATAAGCTGCTCCCGGCGTCTCCACCCCTACACACATAAACAACTTATCTCTTTCCTTTAAGGCGTAATAAAAGAAAATAAGGACGAGTAAAAAAAGCCCACAAATTCAACGATACGCTAGGATGTCTTTTTGGATGGAAAAGGCTTTCAAGATCATAAAAACAGTTTGTTCGAATGGTCAAGACGATAAATCACCGTAATATCCAAAAGCACGTTCCAAGGACAAATCAAAATTCGGCTCGCTTTAACGAGGTTCCAATTGATGATATTGAACCTTAAGTTCAAGAACAAAAAAAAACCGAGATCCTGCCTATTCCGATACTCCTAGAACGACGACACGGCGAAGTAGAATAAGCGACCATCACTATAGATACCACTAGAAGAATATTATTTTTTTTTTGCAGAAAAAAAGGCGAACAAAAACCCACCCACCCCCAAAGCGGATATCGATTTTCTTCATTTGCGTGTTTGGCTGTGTGTGTTGCCCCGTAGAGGGAATACTCTCATATGATTTAATACATAATTCAGCCAGACAAACTGTCGTCTGTGTTTTAATTCTTTGTTCGCTCTGCTTCTTCGTTTTCTTTATTTTGTTTGCCTATTCGCTTTGGGGTGTTTTGTCCCCCTCGGGGGGTGGTTTTCTCCTAGATGATGAGGGGGATGTAGATATGTATATTTTCCTGCCTTTCAGCTATGTATCCTTTGAAAGGGAATTTAATGCCTTTTGGCCAAGGAAATAGCTTTGGATACATTCGTGCCGTTTGCTATACTCACCAATAAACATCATTTGATGTCAACATGTTCGCTGAAGGGTACTCCACCAGTAGCAGCAACAACAACAACAGCAAATAAGTGTGAGCACACGACACGTCAGGGGGTTGATGACTTTTCCTCGTTTCCGATGCGACCACGGGGGTGAAGGTGCTGCAAGAGTGGAGCTGGACTGAAGGTGGTTTTTCACTTTCACCGCTAGAACGTAATCCAAAACAGTTTTGTTAATAGAGCGACACACACAACAGTGGTAGCGGCGACGACGACGAAGATTATTTCGGGGGTGTTATTGTAAGGGTAGTTGTTGTATTAAATCACACAGAAGAACAAACCACGCACGGCGAGAATATTATACAACACACAGACACAACATAGACGAACGAACGCACACACAGCACAAGGGCGGATCGAAATAAAAATGGACGGCAGTTTGGGAACTTTCTTTTTCTATAATAAATTTCCTCGAAACTTTTTTTGCTCTTCAAAAACTGTTTTTTAAAAAATTTAGATAATTCTGTTGATTTAGCCAGGAAACAGGAAATACGTGCGGACGAAACTTTCACTTCTTTTTCAAAACATACAAAATGGCTTCCGTTGGGGGCCTGGGGGGC
Source organism: Philhelius festivus (assembly GCA_963931855.1). Lineage (NCBI taxonomy): Eukaryota > Metazoa > Arthropoda > Insecta > Diptera > Syrphidae > Philhelius > Philhelius festivus. The sequence continues at coordinate 81,588,646 of OZ007557.1, forward strand.
GAGATGGAAAGCTAGATATCTATGCACCGACAAGGATGGGGTTGGTTAAAAATATAGCTGCCAGACAGATGAGGCTTACATAAACACCGGGTATAGGTGAAACTTCGAATCGAATATGTTTTCAAGTTTCATTCCAAAATAACGAATTCACGAAACACAATTTTGAAAAATTCTTCAAAAATATCACTTGGGATTTTTTTTCTTTTGCTGAAACTTGGGAATTTCCTTGGATAACTTTACTTATTTCGGAATAGTTAAGAAATCGACGAGTAGTAGAAAAGTCTTTTCTGTCATTTTCACGAGAAAATCATTCGAGAACTAAAAGTTTTCTTGCAACAGCTACTGAACGAAGGGTAAGTTTTTGTTGTTTTTTTTTTTTTGCTTTCGTTGTTCTGTCCAAAACAGCAGGAGCAGTATTTTTTTTTTGGTTCGGTCTCATATACCAGAGTAGCTCTATATTGATGATATAAAAGGGAGTATATTTTTCAACCCCTAAAATATTCGTTAGTCTCTCTGCGCTTCTAAAACGGGGTACTAAAAGGAACAAGCACAATGTTTAAGTATAGAGTAGCAGCTCAGAGTGAGAGAGGATACAACTGTACAATAACAACAACAACAATTACGTTATGTTTATTATAGTGAAATACGCAGAAGTCTATTGTAATGTCGCGGCGGGGGTTGTTGCGACGGAAAGCGTAGGAAAACATGACGCACGCACACTATTATAATGTTCATAGTGATGCTTGGTTGGTGGGTGGGTGGCAATGAGACACTTCCGTTTATTGCTCTTGTTATCCTTTTTGACGCAAAGATCAGGATGTGTGTATACAAGCTAGCATTGGCTTTTTCGGAAGTAAATACACATACATCAAAGGAACACACAAAATGCTTTGTGACACACAAACTACAATGGGTATTGGAGGGTGTATAGATTGTGCTCTAGCGATTGAACGTCTCTAATTCTCTGTCTGATGGGATGGTTTATGGTCATGATACTTGGGTTGAGAGTTGAGGGTGTTGCCAGCAAAGCAAAAGCTGATTGAATTATTGAAAGGACTCGATGACCTGATCAAGAGTAATATCGAACTCAATGAGAGCAATCTAAAATAAGGAGCTGAGATATTTTCATGAAATTGTGCACTATCACGAATTATACTAACCGAGAGGGCTTTTCTCAGAGGGTTAAGAAAATACCAGTTAAAAGTAGAGCAGTCTGATTCAAAAACTTATTTAATCGACTAATGCATCAACTTTATATAAGGAAAATATAGCTGAGAAATAATCCAGTTAACTAATGTAATTTTAACCGGGTAACTTTGCAGGTATTAGCAGTCTCGCTTGGTTAAATTAAAACTGGGTTTAAATTAAGTACCCTTTTACCCATATACAGTTATGGACAGAGAAATAGCACACGTATGAGAAAAATCTCACGATTAAAATGTCCGTTATGTCCAATGTTTGTGGTAAATTTGTTCTCCAGGCATAATGGTCTATATTATTTGATGTAAACAAAAAAGTCTTAATAGTCACGTTACCTTTGATAGATTCTTGCATTTGCCTTTTGATTATATTCTTTTCTCTTTTACTCCTGGACACAGAAATAGCACATATTATTTTAACCGTTGAATTTTTATTTTGCGATCGAAATTTATGAGAGATAGTGCTTATTTTGTGTTGTTTATAGTTTCATAAAAAAAGTTTTTAACAAAATGGGCCGAGGAGCGCATTGTGCTCCCGAAAATAGGAAAATTATTTTCGATCTTCATACACAAGGTAAAAATCCTACCCAAATAGCCAGAACACTAAACTGTTCCCGTAAAATGGTTTATAATGCCATTGGTTTAGTGAGAGCAAATCGAGATATGACAACAGAAAATAAAATTCGTGAGCCGCCACCCCGCAAAACTTCGTTACGAATTGACAGAGCCATTGCTAGAAAGTGCAAATGTGACCCTTTTAAGTCATCTCGAGACATTATGGCGGAAGTAAATGAAGAATTTGGTGTTGATGTCTCAAGCAGATTGATAAGAAGAAGACTCAACGATGCTAAGTTGTTTGGACGTGTGAGCAGAAAAAAACCGTTACTTTCCAAGAACATCAAAGCTCGTTTAACTTTTGCTAAGACTCATAAAAACAAAAACGTGCAGTTTTGGAAGCATTTTCATGGCATGGAGTGGGTCCACTGGTGAGGATTGATGGCAGAATGGATAAATTTTCTTATCTCAATATTGTTAAGAATACCATGGAACTATTTTCCTTTGAGTCTATGCCAGAAAATTGAATATTCATGCATGACAATGATCCCAAAAGTGCATCAAACATAGTCAAAGATTGGCTTTTGGACGAACAAATTGATATACTGACCTGGCCAGCTCAAAGTCTCGATCTTAACCCCATAGAACATCTATGTTACGATGTTAAGGTTAAGATTGGGCAGAAAAAATTCAAAAATTCGAACGATCTTTGGGCCGGTAACTTTGCCATGATGCCAGGAAACTTTGAAAAATCGTGGTCACCCAACAAAGTACTAACTTGGTAATATTGTAAGATTTGAAATTCTAAGAATTTTTCGCTAAAAGGTTGATTTTTTTTACAATTCTAGGAATGTGTGCTATTTTCTTTGTCCACAAGAAATAACGTCACCACAAATTAAAATAAATTTTAAAAATCTACTTTATAGCTTATAATTTTAAATTAATATTTAGATGAAGCTTTATTTGTTGTAAGAGGTCCTGAAATAAAAATGAAAATGTTTCAGTTCATAAGTATAAAATAAAACTAATATTCATACAAAACATCATAAGTGTGCTATTTCTTTGTCCATATCTGTAGGTACAGTGTGTCGATTTAAACAATTTTCTTAATTCATTTGACTTGTTTAATTTTAACCGAGTATCTTTACAGGTATTACTAGTCTAACTTGGTTAAAATTAAGTACCCTCTAACCCATTTATAGTGGGTAGATTAAAAAAAAATCCAGTTAATCCAGTTGACTTGTGAAATTTTAACCGAGTTAGTTTATAGGTGTTAGCAGTCTAGCTTGGTTAAACTAACAATAGCTATACGTTATTTTTAAATGACTATTTTCTGCGTGATGAATTCAAGACTCAAAGCCAAAACGGCATAAGCTCAATAATTTCGAAGTCATGAAATTTGGTTTGAATAAAAAGAAATATTAACTTTTCTTTTTTTTTGCAAAACTAGCTGCTACCCGCTATCTTAACTACGAATTTAAAAAAAAAAAATTAAAATCGATTTTAATGGTCAAAATTAAAATAAGCACCTTAAGTGTCCTTACAGCCTCCATTGTTCGAAAATATTATGACTTTTTTATCCAATTTACTAAGCAAAGACAATTTAGTATAGGCAAATATTTTTGGTAAATAAGTTTTTTTTTTTTTTGTTGAAACCAACCACTCCTAAACCTTGCTTACTTACTTAACAAGCTCCCGGCGCATGAAGAGTCGCTAGCTGAGACGTTGCCGCTTGTCATTCCCTACGATATCAGCACCCGACTTCCATTCACGCATATCAAACTCTCTGTTATCCACGATGGCCTAGTCTTTAGTTAGGGGGTTTTGTCTTTTTTTTCACTTAGAACCTGGGATTCGAAGACACTCTCGGTTGAAGCATTATTGTCCATTCGCTCGAAGAGGACGAGTCAATATAGTCATCGTGTTTTGACTTTATGAACTACGTACATATTTACACACACATCATGATACAGCTCAAACAGTTCCCGGTTATATCTTTTGATCTAGTCTTCCTCCCCTCATTTAGGACCAAATATGTGTCAAAGAATTTATTTTTTCGAAAGAGCCCGGCATCAGCAATCCATTTGTGCTTATTGTCAACACTTTGCACTGTAAAGCAGGGCAAATCCTCCAAGAGAATCTTTGTCATCAATGACGCTTCTCATCTATGACGTACGGATTCCACAAAAGTTGTATGTCGCCTCTATTCTTGCGGCACATCACAAGAGTGTCTCCGAGTTGTTACACCTCACATTCGCAGTGTGGCACTACTGTGTCTTTTAAAAGGAACCACACTTCAGAACTCGAACACTTTTCCGTTCTCCGGTCCAGCGAACCAACCACACCGGAGTTCACCATCGCCAATTAATTTTAGCTATTTTTATTTACCACTTTGCGTTTATCAATTTTCTTAAACAAACCAAATTGTATTAAAAGGTGAGCACAAATTTTGGGGCTCAACCGGAATTTATACCCTTCGAAATTTTGCTGTGGATTCTGATGAGTACCAACTTGGAGAAGCAGAAGATGTCGTGAGAAATTAATTAAAAAGTTCCAATTCTTCAAGTGAGAAAAACCGACTCAGACACGATATTCGAGATTCGCGTGGTGAAGCCATAGAATGAATATCTGTACTTGACTGCACGTCCGACTTCAGTCACTGTAAGAATCAGGCCAAGTGTTTAAAAAACTCGAAAATATTTTTTGTTTATAATTTATACATTATTATTATGATTTATTATAAAAATTAAACTTACGTTGGTAACACTTATCTAATATTTAGCCAAATAAATCAAAATGAACAGAAGCTATTTGCTCTCTAGTTGTCTATCAGAATCAGGAGAACTTTCATTTCTCATTCTCAGTTGTATTTTCCACAAACCACATAAAAACCAATTTCAGAGAAGGAGAGAGAGAGAGAGAGTGTCAAACCCTTAGAGAAAAAAAAACATATCTACCCAGAGGGTTATTGTAAAATATTCCCAAAGGGTCTATGCTTTATTTCCCACTTATCCGAACGCAGATGTTCGTTAATTTTTTTTTATATTGCATGTGTCTGCATAATATCCTAAATATTTCATGCGTACAAAAAAAGACCAACAACATCATCCACCCACACATTGTGGGGGCAGCAAAAACACACACACAAAACCACCCCCTAACCAAAAATGCATTTTTTTGTACCTTTTGTGTTTTATAAGTGCGAGAGTTTTTATTTCAAGCAGTCAACTGAAACTGAGCTCAAGAGTTGTGGAGGAACAAAAAAATATATATGTATGAAGGGTTGAATTTTGCTTTATGCTTGAACTTATTTCGGAAGGTAACGCGGAATTCCGTTTTATGTCATTGCTGTGGCGTTCGGAAATGGAATGACTGCGCAGAAGAAGTGAACTAAAGAAAAGAACACAAAACAAAAGACCATCAATATTAACAGATGTGACAGGTGTAGGGATGCCAAACTAAAATAAATATTTCCTTTTTTAAGAAGAAGAAGGAAAAAGATATGTATTAAATTTGGTTTGGCAATTCGAAGAATGTAGAATCAAAAGCTTAATTTAAAAAAATAATCAACTAATTTTTCAGTTATCTAAAAAAAGTTTGATTTTTTTTATAAATTCTAAAATTAATTTTGGAATATTTTAACACACAATTTTAAATTAGTGCTCCAGGCAATAATTACCGTTAACATATCAATTTTTAATGTTTTTATCAAGTTTTTACTAAAAAAAAAAACAATTTAACAATAACAATTTTTAATGTTTTTATCAAGTTTTTACTAAAAAAAAAACAAGGAATCAAGGATTATAATTTTCTTTCTTCTCAAAAAGAGGCGTGGTATTTAATTATTTATCTTAATAATTTACAAACAAACTTATAAACTATTTTAAAAAAAAAATGAACAAAAATTATATTAAAATGTAATAAAATAAAATTAGCAGAATAATAAAATATTAAAATGCACGACTGGGTCGCACGAACTTGCTCTTTTGTAAAATACTTAAAATTTCAAAGATGAATGTTAGTAGAGAAAAACTGTTCAAAAGCATTAAATTCATCTTTTAAACCACTAAAATAACTCCTTTATAGTTAGAGTTAAGGGCACAATTCAAGAAAATATTATTTTATGCAATTTTTAAGCTTTTATATAAAAAAAAATTTAAAACATTTTTAAGAAAAAAAATTAGTGCACCAACTTGAAGTTTTTATTATTGTACAAATAAAAATTAGATTTCGAAAAAAAGTAGTGACCCGTTTTTGAGATATCGAAATTTTAAAAACAGTTCATTTTTTTTTTCTAAAATTAAAAAAAAAAAACGTTTATGTTCAAAATGCAACTTTTTTCAAACTTTTAAGAAGCTTCTCTATACAAAATCTCATTTAAACCCGTTATGCCGATAATGAGAAATTCAAAATTTGAAAAAATGGTTCCCGGGTAGATACAGTCAGTAATATCTTAATTTCAATTTTTTTTATTAAATTATAGATCGTAAAAATTAATCGAAAGAAAAAATAATTATGAAAATTCTAGGCACCGCCGTTTTCGAGAAAAATACGATTTTCGAAAAAAAAATGTATATTGGGTACCGCTATTGTTAAGTAAAATAAATTATTTTTTCACATATCCTGTAGATTGTATTAAAAAAAATTTATTTGTCAAGTTAAAAAAAACCAGCATAGGGTATTCGAAATATTGAGTTTTAAAAAAAAATTATTTTTTTTAAATCAAAAAAAAATTATTTTTTTTAAATCAAAAAAAAATTATTTTTTTTAAATTAAAAAAAAATTCACGACTGGATCGCATGAACTTGCTCTTATGTAAAAGTACTTTGGAATTAAAAATACATTTTATAAATATAAAACATGAATTTAATGAGAAAAAAATGTTCAAATGCACGGAATTTCCGTCTTATTTAAGGAAAAGTATGAATTTACGCATATATAGTTTAAAAATCGTTTTATTAAAGTAATTTTTTATATAACAAATTTCTTTCAAATTTTTCCAGAACAAAATTTGGGGTGCCAATTTTAAGTGCTTGGTAATATAGATTTTAGGAAAAAATTTCAAAAAATACTCCTTAGGTACAGGTTTTTTTTTTTTTATTTTCAAAAAACAAATTGGATTTTTTTAAACAAAAAAAATATTTTTTTCGAATATTTTAATATACAATATTATTTTAAACTTAAGGGGGCTCCTGGTGAAAATTTTTGGTTAAAATCGTTACAGCCGTAAATGAGAAAGTATTAAAAAACGGTTCTATACCATTAATAACATTTTGCCCCAAAATTTGTTTTTACAAAAATGTAGTCCATGTTCACAATATCACACATAATTTTTTTTATCAAAATCGTTAAAGCTGTTTTCGAGATAAATAAGATTTGCAATGCGGGTGTATGGGGGGTACCGTTAGTTTTGGAGCTAAAAAAAATTTCAATTTCTCCTCTAGGGAATCACCGAATAGCATTAACAACCGGGATTGAAGAACATAGGTTTAGGCTGTAGGGAGAGGTACAGACATACAGACACACTGAAACATGTTTTTTGTGTACTAAATTTTCTTTAAAATTTTTATTAAAAAAAAAATGGATATGCAAATTGTTAGTATTCAATAAAACACATTTTAAAACGTAATTTAAAAATGTTATCGTGTATCCCTTTTCAAGATATTGAATTTTCAAAAAAAAAAATTGTATTATTTTATTTTAAAATCCAAAAACTATTTTTTCAAAAAAATTTTAGATTATATTTTTTCGAATGCACAGGAGCTCCTGCATACAAATTTTGGTTAAAATCGCTAGAGCCATTGATGAGAAATTCAAAAATCAAAAAAACCGTTCTATGACAGGTACCGTTAATATCATTTCCCCCCAAAAATTTTTTTTACCAAAATGTAGTTCGTGGCCATAATATCACACTTGCAGACAGTTCAGGTAGATGTCCTTAATGTAAAATTTTTTTTCTTCATTGGATATAAGTTCTACTACCGTGTATGAAGAATCGAAGTCTTTTAATGACCCATCAGTATAGAAAAATCGGTCTGCTTTTGTATCTCATTATGAAGCGCTTTATATTGGTGAACTGGATTATTATTTTTTCTGTGATTGACTACGGTTTAACTAACTAATTTAGGGGGTGGCCGTGGCGCGATGGTTGTGTCGCCTGTCAACCTCATGATCACAGGTTCGATTTCTGCCGTCGTCTATGTCGCTTTAATTCCATTAAAACCTTCTAAAAAATTGTCATCAATGGGTTTACTGGTTTACTCATTGCATGCTGTTCAGGCATAACACTAACAACATGTGATTGAGTTAAACTAGTATGCCCAACAAGGATGAATACAAATAAAATAATGTGAATTATAAGTGACATAGAAATAGGACAGGGTATTTCTCCGCTTTTAATGTTTGTGCATTTTAAAGAAAAAAAGCTAAAATATACAACGAAGTAGGCGTGTCAGATCGTGCAGGAAAATTAATATTAACGTTTGTGATCTTGGTCGAAAAGGATCGAGAAACAAATTAAAGTTTTATATCTTAGATTCTCCTGATATTTCAATTTTTGTGCTGTAAAGACTCTCAAAATCAGTTTTGCTTCGAAAAACAACTTCTTTATAAGCAAAAGTGGGAACACTTTTCCTCATCCACAACCGGATGATGTCATTGTTGCCACCCTGTTGGCGTATTTGAACTGCGAAAAAGCAAACATTTGTCTTTGTATTGTTTTGGGCTGCTGTTCACATCTTTTGTGACCTTCAAATTTTCGGAGTATGGGCGGGTGAATCAAGGGTGGGTTGGTTGGTTGGTTAGATGGATTGTGTAACGTTATAACAAAAACACTCATCGAGTGGGGGATGCTGCAAAAAAGCAATTTGATGTTCATCAGCTGTCGAAAAAGAGGGAGTTAAGTGGATTTTTGATGATGGAATCCTTGTGCGTTTCGGGCCTGCTGTTAATGGTATTTTATGCGGGAAATATTTTCGATGTGATGTCACCACACTTGTGTACGGGGATGAATAGGAATGTTGAAGAGCACATTTATGTCTGCCGGCAATCAAATGCCATGACTGGTGACGACCTCCCCACACACTACACTGAGAGTTAGTAAGGCATATTATGCAAGAGAATTTGTATTCTAAGAGATTTCAGTGAATCTGCGCAGTTGCTCTCTCTTTATATGCCCCCCAAAGCGGAACCGAAGAAAAACATAGGAACAAAAATAATAACAAAATGCAGCACAATACCAAATTTGAAGGACTGTCGAACGCAAACGTCTCCTCTTTGAGATACATAATTTTTGCATTACAAGTAGTTCTGCAAGCCGTGTGGAGAGGTGTGTGTTTGTTGCCTGGGGTTTGTATGCAAGGATGGGCTGTGTTCAACAAACATGCAATACAAGCTCTTGAAATTGAATTAAGTCATCAAATGTACATTTGTTTTTGATTGTCATTTATAGAGATGTAAAAGCACTGTGGTTGGTATCTTGGGACATTATATGATACTATGTCCCTTCGAGGGCCCTCAGAGCAAATTGCATTTCAGGACGAAAAGTATACCCATATTGGTGTTGTTGGTCAAGTGCGGATGAGATATTTTGATAGCTTATTTCTCTTAGGTTGATTCTGAATTGCATGCAGACCCAGACCACGGTCATGCTGGGAATCAGATGATGGACATAAGGGGCAACAAATGAATGCTATGATTTTTATACTTCCTTTTCCTTTGCAATTTCAATGCAAATTAGGGTGTGTCACTGGGGTAATGGTGGAATCTGTTTAATTAAAAAGTTTTATGGACGTTTTTCTAGCCGCCTTATTTTTTTGTTCTGTGTACTTTTTATTTTTAATCAAAAGCTTCAATAGGGTGTGGATTAAATTATCCAATCAGTTGAAGAACTTTCGTAGGGAATTAGTTATACATGCAAGAACGGAATTTGCTATGTGAAATCCTTGAACTAGTTTTTGGATGGAAAATGTTTCACTCTAATTGAAATGGGTTTTGCTGGTTTATATTCAAAGAAACTAAAGAAATTTTCATGAGCTAATTTTAAAGCAATCTTCATTTGAATCTTTCTTTAGTGGTTATGACCAAAGAGGATTATTCAGGAATAATTGAGCTTAGAAGAGAATATGAATTGGGTTTCATTCATCGAGGTCATAACGAGTTTACATACTTAAGACAAATAAATGTAAGTCAAATTAACATCTCTGAACTGCAAATATTTCAATTGGAATCCAGTTAGAATTTTTGTTTTTGGAAAGTTAAACGAATCGTGCTTCTATGCATATTTCCTTATGATTAGGCATTTTGGTTTTATGCAAATTGAATTGTAATATTGCAAAGAAGCAAGTTAACAAAGATTAATTAAAGCATTGATGAGAAACTACAATTACAACTACATATCATCATATAGTATTCCATTAAATGGGCCATCCACGTTAGAGCCAAAATTAAAAAAAAAAATTGAAGAAAATAGCATTCTTAATCGTAGGAGTTTTCCTAACTTTGTAGGCAAAACTTTGGCTGTAAGTATTGAGATCTTGCTACCTAGGGGTTTGAGGAGATTTCCTACAACGGAAATCGAATTTGTAGCTCCAAAAATAACCATATACGTGCCAAACAACTGTTATCTAAAAAAAAAATGCACGACTGGATCGCACGAACTTGCTCTTATGTAAAAGTACTTTGGGATTTAAAATATGTACATATACATTTTATAAATATAAAACATGGATTTAATGAGATAAAAATGTTCAAATGCATGAAATTGTCGTCTGACTTGCGGAAAAGTATGAATTTACGCAAACAAAGTTTAAAAATCGTTTCATTAAAGTAATTTTTTATATAACAAATTTCTTTCAAATTTTTCTAGAACTAAATTTGGAATGCCAATTTTAAGTGTTTAGTAGTTAAGATTTTAGGAAATAATTTCAAAAACTAATCGTTCGCACGTTTTCAAGATATTGATTTTTCAAAAAATAAATTGGATTTTTTTTTTTTCAAAAAACCCAAAAGAAAATATTTTTTTTTTGGAATATTTATTTTTATATACAATATTATTTTAAGCTTAAGGGAGCTCCTGGTGAAAATTTTTGGATAAAAACGTTAGAGCCGTTAATGATAAAGTCGAAAATCAAAAAAACCGTTCTACAACAGGTACCCTTAATAACATTTTGGCCCAAAATTTTTTTTACCAAACAAAGTTTTTCACCAAAATGTTCATAATATCACACTTAATTTTTTTTTATCAAAATCTTTAGAGCAATTTTTGAGATAAATAAGATTATGCAATACGGATGTATGGGGTTTACCGTTAGTTCTAGAGCTAAAAAAAAAATTCTATTTCCCCCCTAGGGAATCACCGAAGACCCTTAAGTACCGGGTTTAAAGAAAATAGGCCTAGTGGCTTAGGCTCTAAATCGAGGTAGAGACATGCAGACATACAAACAGACAGACGGAATTATTGGACCCACTTTATTCGTCTTCGCTATCATCGTAATGTACACTTTGATCAAAATCTCGAGTTCAATTTTCTTCCAAATGCAGAACTTGCCCTATAGTACCTACATCGCAAGTAAAAAACGGAATTTGAATTTTTCAATTTTATTACAACATTTCATTAATACAGAAGATTTGAGCTTGAAATTATATTGTAAATAAAAAAATTTCAAGAATAATTTTTGGAATTAAAAAAAAAAAAACGCATTTTTGGTAAATTTAATACATATCTTGAAAACCGGTGGATGATTTTTATTTTTAAATGTGTCTTAAATGTATATTATTAAATACATAATTAAAATAGACATTCAGGAATTCATTATTTTTATTTGAATTTTGTTTGCATTAATTCATGTTTTTTTAGAAGTTATACGACTTTCTATAATTTTGAACTTTAACTATCTAAGGATTTGTTTCAGAAATTTACACGTAAAAAAAATAAAATCTAACTGAGACCATTTTGGGTTAGAAAAAAACGTATGAAAAACAACGTACATAGCCTCGGGTGAAAACTACGTAGTGTGTGTTGCTAAAACTAACATAGTTTACACGATTAAATGAAGTTGTTTAAAATAAACAACTAAGAATATAAGTTTAACCGAGAAACTTAGTTATATTAATCAAAAAACTAGGCTACAATTCAAAATTTTACCTTAAACTTAATTTCACCTTAAACTAGTAACGTTAAAATCAAATAACTACACTTAACTAAGCCCAGCTCACTCTACCTAAAATTTTAGCTCCTTAACCTTAATTCAAATTCACCCTTATTCTAGTTTCTCATTTTAAGATGTTAAAAGAGCTATATTTAAGTTATATTAAGAATTAGGTTGTATTAAGCCAAATAAATGTATGTACGAGTATTGCCGCTCCAAAAATAAAATTTAATAAAAAATTCAAATTAATTAAACGCTCTTATTCAATATTAGACAATCTTCCGAGTGTAAAGATTTAATTAATTAACCAGTTTTATTTAATTTTACTAAGAAAATGCGTGAAATTTTTAAAACTAAATAAACTTCTCGTTTAATTCAACCGAATGGTGATGGTCAAAATAACACATCAGATTCCATATTTGAAATGTCTGAAGATTGTTAGAATTGCACACCAATTTGATTAATAGAATCAATCAGATTTATTTAATTAATTAACCGAGTTTACTCGATTAGTTTTAATAAATTTCATGCATGTAGTAATTTTTCACTAATAACGTCCATGTTTTTAATATCCATTTTCAATTTTCAAACTCTATACATCAGACCTCGCACGCGCGATCTAGTGGTGCATTTTAGTATTAAAACTTCCGAAAACCAAGTGTTTGAAAACTTCTTTTTTTTTGTCCGATAGAAAGTGTAAAGTGTCAGCTGATTATGTTTATTTTTTTAAGTTAAAAAATGTAATGAATGAGTTTCGGAAGAAGATAATCAAAGTAAAAAAATAAAAAAAAAAACAATACCTAATTGGTAAAGTTTGTTATATGGCAATTTTGTGTACTTTCTCATGAAGAAAAAAATAAAACCAAAATAAATGAATTTGTATAAATTATAAATAAGTAGAAACTAATATTCTTACAACTTTTACTGCATTTCATAGGTATATTAAAATATCTCACAGGCTTACCTAAAATGAAAAGAAAAATAATTTTAGGTAAGTGAGGATTGGATTTTAAATGTAAAGATATTTCGTTCTAAAATTAATAAGGCATATGTGAAGATTGATTTCAACTTACTGATTTTTACTTGCGACTTATAAGTACTATAAGGCAAGTTATGCATTCGTAAAAAAATCGAACTCGAGATTTTGGTCAAAGTTGACATTACGTGATAGCGAAGACCAAAAAAAGTGGGTCTCGCAATTCTGTCTGTCTGTCGGTTCGACTACAGCTAAACGGCACGGTCGATTTGCTTCAAACTTGGTAGATATGGGTTTTAATTTTTCCCCCCCGGACGTTTTTTTTTTGTTTTTTTTTTTAAGACCAAAAAAAATTTGAAAAATTTCATTAAGTTAAAACTAGCTAATCGTTGAAAAAAAAATTCCAAAAAATTGTTATTTTTGGTAAACCACCTGGGTCCATTTTTTTGTTTTTGATTTTCGCGAAAACGGTACAGCCGATTTAAAGAATTTTTTTATGCTAAAGCTCATCCAAACTTTGAATATTATTACATATTTAAATTTTCAATTTTTAATTTTTTGGACTTTAAAAAATAATTTAAATTTTTTTTTTGAAAACTCAATATTTCGAAAACCCCAAGATCGATTTTTTTCAAACTTGACAAATAAAAGTTTCTTACCATAGTCTACAAGATTTGAGAAAAAAAATTTTGTTTTATCTAAAACTAAAAAAATTAAAAAAATGGTTTTCGAAAATCGTATTTTTGTCGAAAACGGTTCCGAGAATTTTACCAAATTTTTTTTCTTTTGATTTATTTTTACGATCGATAATTTAATAAAAAAAATTGAAATCTAGATATTACTGACTGTACCTATGTACCATAGAACGATTTTTTCGAATTTTGAATTTCTCATTATCGGCATAACGGATTTTAATGAAATTTTTCATAAAGAAACTCCTAAAAAGTTTAAAAAACATTGCATTTCAAAACTTTAAAACAAAATATTTTTCAATTTTTAGAAAAAAAAGTCTTTTTTTTTTTTGAAAAATTCGATATCTCAAGAACGGCTTAGTATTTTTTTTTTTTTGGAAATTATACTCTTATTGGTACAATAATAAAAAATTAACGTTGGCGTACCAAAATTTTTTCCTAAAAATGTTCCACTACAACTACTCATAATTTTTGTTCTTGCATAATTTCATATTTGCATAGCATTCTGTTTTAATCTCTTACTACTAAAAGAATTTAAAAAATTCATTTTATCCTTATGTTCTTTTTAATAACATCCGTTTTTGAAATTCCTAATCTATTACATAGGAGCAAGTTCGTGCGACCCAGTCGTGCATTTTATTTTGTATGTGGCAAAATGTAAATTGAATTAAAAAAATACTGACCTGGCTTAGAAATTGGATATTTGCAGATTTCCACAAGTGTAAATTTTACTGAAACGCAGTTACAAATTAGTATTAACTCAGCCAGGGTACACTAAAGTAAGCCTTTCCTAAAATCCCTAATAAATATACCTTCACTGTAAAACGAGATTTTCTTAGAATATACCCAAAAATAATTTGCCAAGCTTTCTTTGACGAATTAGAGGACACCTTGTACGGGTGGGTCAAAAGTGGCTAAGAATCCAATAAAATGAACAAAATTATAATTTTGTCCATGTATTATGGCTTTATTAGCACGAACAAATATTCCCATTAAAACAACTTCGTTCAAGTGGCTTGATGCTTGAATCGTTTCCGGATTTTCGATATAACATCAGTTATGCACGGTTCACCACAAAAAAGTCCAAAGAGGTCCAATAGCAGCTCCGAAGCGGCCAATTGACATCACTATGACGGCTGAACACACGTGTGACATGGCGCACCATCCTGCATGAACCAGAGCTCGTCCATATCCATGTCTTCAATTTCAGTAAAAAGAAAGTCGGTTAACATGGCTCTGTAACGCCCACCATTGACCGAAATGTTATTCCCAGCCTCATTTTGAAAGAAAAAGTATCCTATGATGTCACCACTTCACAATCTGCACCGAGCACCTGATGCGGCAATTTTGTTTGTTAACGTAGCCGCCGATATGAAAATGTGCACAAAACCGTTGTGCAATTCAAGTTGCTTTAAGGCGCAAACTGCGAAGTGATAACGAAGCGGATGGTAGTGCGCATCCAATTGCTGAATCAATTGAACCATGTTAGCGAATAATCCGAGATCTTTGTGCAGAATTCTCCTCAAGCTAGTGCATGAAAGTTTCAGCTGTTGAGATTGATGGCGTGTTGATGATCGTGAATTGAGTCTCACGCAATCTACTACAGCAGCCACATTCTCGTCTGTGCGCCTCGTACGATGACAGGGACGGTTTTCCATTAGCATACCAGTCTTACGAACTTTTTGCATAAACTTGTGTAGAACAGGCGTGCAAGGGGCTTCATTTCGGCCAAAACTTCTTTTCAAAAAACGCACTGTTCGGGCCACACAGCATTCACTTTGGAAATAAGTTTTCAATATTTCCCAACGTTCTTCAAGCGTAAGGCGACTCATTTCGTTCCGCGAAGGTATAATACTGACTTTCAGTTAATATATTTCGAACGGGAAACAGCTTTCAGTGTCCAAATAAACTATAATATAAAAAGAAACCAATAGATGGCCCATCCTGTATGTGATTATGTATGAAATATAACATCATTCAAATACCCACCTAGGTGGCACCCATCCAAAAGGTCCAATTTTCTAGAATTCTGGCGCATAAATCGGGTTGAATTTTTTGGCATGGTTTATGTTGGTTTTCAGGGTAGTAAATGGATTTGTGGTTTATTGGAATAACCCTGTGACTTAAGAAAATCCCACACGAAGAAGTTTAACGGGGTCAAATCGCACAATCTCGATTGCCAATTCACATCGCTTTCGCGTGAGATATCAATGTTCAGAAATCGATCGTGCAAATGACCACTGTGACACGGGCTTTGTTACACTTAATGCATTCCTGTGGAAACCACATGTCGTCGGTGTCCATATAATCCAATTGTTCCGATAGCGCTCGCCGTTTACGGTGATCGCCTGGCCAAGGTCATTCTCAAGGAAGCATGGACCAATGATGCCGCCAGCCCAAAATCCACACCAAATAAAGTCTTTCTGCTTGTGAATCGCAATTTGGAATATCTCGTAGGGATTGTGATGGCCCTTACTTTGACGAACCCATTCAACCATAAATGTGCTTCTAGTCGGGCGAAGCACGCGAAATTTTGCTCGCACAGATGACCCAATTTCATAAAACAATTACTCAATGTTGATTTGGCAAGACATTCTTAATAAACGAAAGCCAATTTGACAGATGTAGCCGCAATCATCCATCAAAGTTCAAAAATCCTTATTGGAAAACACTCTAAAATTTTTCATTAAATCCAGTATTATCAAACCTTTAATATCTGCATTTAGAGTTTTTTTTTGCTATATTTATATTTACAACTATTCAAACACCTTTTTCCTTTTTTTGGACTTCATTTTACTCTATTCTGCCAACTTTTTTTTACCTTTCGTGCCTTTGAAATCAAATTGTATCTCTATAACTTTACTTAACAGCAAAAATGAGAATCAATAAGAACGAACAAAAAAATTTGAGAAATCATAACGCCAAATAAAAAAAGAACAATGAACATTAAAACAAAGATCATTTTATGAAAAAACTTATTTATAAAATTAGGAATCTATAAGGAACAATCAAGCATTACCACAAATAAGCATTACCACTAACAAAATTAAAGGGGGGTAGGTAATCATTGAATTAATCGACATACTCGTATACTTGGTGTAAACGAAAAAAATCTTTGTCGCGCCCTTTGACAATAGTTTAATGGAATTTGGTGATTCAAAGGATTTCTTAAGGAAAAGGCGCGACCAAATTTGTATGACGAAAAATTACTAAAAAACTTAAATATGATTTAAGATATCTCAAAAAAAATTTAATACCTTTTAAAGCAGCCTTTAGAGAAAAGCGCTTCTAAGTCATGCCATTGAACTCTTTTTCAATTTAAATGAATTAATATAAAACGAACTGAATGTCTAAATGAAAACATTTTAAAATGTCCAACTGATACAAAACTTAGATTAACAACTTGTTTTCGTCAAGTTTAAATTGAATTACACTTTTAACAACAACCATTCATAGATACAACTTGTACACAAGAGGGCCTGTTTTTTGTTGCTTAAGTTGGATAACTTTTCAGACAAAGTTCACTTCAAAGTTCCTTTAACCAGCTACCTACCTATCCATTCAATTTCGGCTTGGACATGTACAAGCTGTCGGTAAACATGGATGTTGCTTTGCTTCGGACACACTCGAGACCATAAAGTGTCCACACTGGATGTTATGTTCCAAAACTAAATTCGCAGACAAAACAAATGTCTGTTTGACTTGTTGACAACTATTTCAACTTGGAACTATTATTATTAATTCATTCAAGATAGCTGTATGATTATTTGTCTAATCCCCCTGAGAGTTCTGACCAAACTAAGCCATTATTAATGGGCAATAACTTTGCCTCCGCTCTTAGCTTACACATATATCCATAACCAAGGTCTGAACATCATAAACATATTGTTCATGGCTTCTGTCCACGGAAGAAGTCTCAAAAATTATTATCTCTCATCTGCAAATCCTCATGAATATTCAATTCAAATTCCTTTTTCCTAATTAACAAAACGGAAGTTTGGCCATATTGCTTACATGACGACCGGGAGTCATGTCATCATGCACCCATTCACTTGGCTTTTAAGGCGTATGGGATGAAAGCAGAGGAGAAAGAAGGTAGAGAGTTGAAATGTCTCAACAAACATTTGCCCTAAAAATGTCAAAAACCCTTCTGCTCCATCCATACGTTACGACGAGTACCGGGATGTGATGATGTACATAATTCAAATGGCAGGAAGATGAATTAATCCACATCCACCCACGACGGCAGCAGCGGCCGGGTGGGCGCCCAAACCAAAATCAAGTGCTCTAAGTACCGTTCTACCGGAAGGGAAAATTCAATCGAAAATGGCTTTTATGGATTTTCTTTTGGTTTGGTTTGGTTTTTTTTTTTTGCTGTTGGGATTTTTAAAAGACATACTTCGAAAACATGCATTTCTTTTTATAGAACACGTACAAAGTGTGCTTCACTAATTGGACCGAAAATTTGAGGCAAATTGTAGCCCGAAAACACACAAAATCGGGCCAAGAGTAGCCATCCATGCTATAGCGATGCCGACGACTTTGATGGGGCACCGGCACACAAATGCCTTCTTCTGCATAAGTATCAAACAAATATATATACAATTTGAGGTAATGGGATGCAAGAAAGATAAGGGTCGAAATCCTTTTGAATACCAAAAGACCAGGTTTATACGGCAATGATGCAGTTGATGGTGAAAAGAGGGAGCTACCATCCATCGAATGACGGTTGTACAGTGAGTGGTGCAATGTTCAAGTGCACCCAGGGCGTGTAATTAGTTTGGTTTTTGTCCTCTGCCTTGTGAAGAGCAAGCTGCAAAAACAAATAAGAAAATTTACGGTCGAAGGAATGAAAAACAAGACGGCCGACAACCGACAACGAAAGATACAAAAACAGCGGCGACAAAAACACGCTCGGTTAGAGAGAGATTAGGCAGGAGGCAATTAGGACGAACGAAGTAAAGGAATCACAGTTTTGTTTAGGAGATTGGAATTGAAGGCACAGCGAGGTGTATAGGTAAGTAGAGCATGAAACAGGAAGAATATTGCCAGGGCTTAACGTTTGCACCTTGATTGGATTGTAAGCAAATTTTAATTAAATTGAAATTTTTAGACATGAAATGGATTAAACAAATTTAAAGATTAAGTCTATCAATGCCTTTGGGTTTTTTATTTTTAAGGGGGATGGCCTTAAATGGGAAAATTTAATTAATTCGTGTTGGTTTTAAAATCGACCTATAATTTTGATACATTAATGAAAGTATGTGTGACTTTGGTTATATAGACTTAATTCGGCGCTGGGACATAGCTCCCTGGGGCATTGCCCCACTTAAGAGGGACACAAAACACGAATCGGATTTGGCACTTATTAACAGTTGATACAGTCAACAATTTTCTAAGACAGCAGTGCTTTGGGTGGTACCTTTGCCAGTACTGTTTCTTAAGAAAACGGAGTGCCGTGCGCGATATAGAGCACCCAAAAAGGGAGTCTGAGAACCCGCGAAGCTACTTTCATTCAAGAAAACTGTTGACATTGGCGCTTGCTTGATGTGTTAACTAATCTTTCTAAGTTCAAAACAGGGCATAACACGCAATTTTAATTTTTGGTATACTTATATCCTACTTAGGTGGACAATATGCCCTAAAATCCCATTTGGGTTTTATGTCCCACTTAATTCGGACATAGCTCCGAAAAATTAATAAAAAATTGTAATTAATGTCCACTGAGATAGTAAGGGTAGGCCTCTGTTTTTGCTTGTTGCTTTTTTTAAAAGATGAGACTTGGTCGCAAGGTAGAAGGTTTTCTTTGGTTTAACATTTTTTGCTTGAAGATAAGGTTTTTATAAAAGAATATACAGAAGATTTATGATTTTACAATGATTCCGCCAAAATGTTTGTAAAACGGAACTTTTTAGATCTGAGAATATGGAAAAATCATTTCTGGAATTACTAAAACTGCGATTATAAATCAAAAATCCGCCGTTAAGCAGATTCTACTATTAAACTTTGACAGCGAAGACCAATCCTACCAATCTGGACGAATGTGAAGTGAAGATAGCTATATCTAAACTTAAATCCAATAAAATAAAGCTTCTTAGACTGACGCCCTTCGTGCCTGACTGTTCAAAGGACTACACGATTATACTTGGTTAAGGGTATAGAACAACCGTTTACAAAATATGGTCAGAGGAAAGAATGTCCGATGTATGGAGCCTCAGCATCGTTTAGCTGTTCTCAAGAAAAGCGATCCTCTGCAACTTAAGACACGGTATAGTCTCCCTAACTTCTTCGTTATTTGAACGCCTAAAGCTGTTCCGCAACGACCTTATAAGTCCATATCAGTGTGGCCTAGGCGTGAAAAGAAACCATTAACTAAATATTAATATTACACTAGATCTTAGGAAAAACCCGGAAATTTTAAATCGACACCCACCACCTTATCATCAATTTCAAGACCGCATACATAAGCATCTATACAGAAGAGCTTTATTGAGGAATTTCTAGTTTTAACATCTATGTATGTCAAATTCATCCGTTTTGTGCAAGGTGACAATGGAGAAAGCACGTTGCTTCATCAAGGCTGGTAAGGCCCCGAAAAAAGCTTTGATGGAAAAAGACTTTAGAAAAAGCGATGAAGTGTCATGCGACTCCTTTCAAATCGTTCTTGAAATAAAATGCACGACTGGATCGCACGAACTTGCTCCTATGTAAAAGTACTTTGGAATTTAAGATACATTTTATAAATATAAAACATGGATTTAATGAGATAATAATGTTCAAATGCATAAAATTGCCGTCTGATTTCCGGAAAAGTATGAATTTATGCAAATAAACTTTAAAAAATCGTTTTATTATTAAATAAAATTTTTATATAAGAAATTTCTCTAAAATTTTTCAAGAAAAAAATGTCGAATGCGAATTTTAAGTATTTAATAATATAGGTTTTAGGAAATAATTTCAAAAAATAATCGTTCATAGGTTTTGAAGATATTGATTTAATTTTTTTTTTTTTAAACCCAATAAATATTTTTTCGAATATTTTTATATACAATATTATTTTAAACTTAAGAGGACTCCCGCTAAAAATTTTGGGTTAAAATCCTCAGAGCCGTTAATGAGAAAGTCGAAAATAAAAAAAACGGGTCTATGGCAGGTACCCCTAATAACACTTTGCCCCAAAATTTTTTTTGACCAAATTGTAGTCCATGTCCATAATATCACACTTAATTTTTTTTATCAAAATCGTTAGAGCAGTTTTCGAGATAAATAAGATTTTGCATTACGGGTGTATGGGGGGTACCCTTAGTTTTGGAGCTAAAAAAAAAATTTCAATTTTTCCTCTAGGGAATCACCGAAGACCCTTAACTACCGAGATTGAAAGAAATAGGTCCAGTGGTTTAGGCTGTAGTGAGAGGTACAGACATACAGACACACTGAAACATGTTTTTTGTGTACTAAATTTTCCTTAAAATTTTTATAAAAAAAATTGATAGGCAAATTGTTAGTATTTAATAAAATACATTTTAAAACGTAATTTAAAAATTTAATCGTGTATCGGTTTTCAAGATATTGAATTTTCAAAAAAAAAATTGTATTATTTTTTTAAAAATCCAAAAACTATTTTTTCGAAAAAAATTTTAGTTTATATTTTTTCAAATGCAAAGCAGTTCCTGCATAAAAATTTTGGTTAAAATCGTTAGAGCCGTTGGTGAGAAATTCGAAAATCAAAAAAAACCGTTCTATGGCAGGTACCCCTAATAACATTTCCCCCCAAATTTTTTTTGACCAAAATATAGTCCATGTCCATAATATCACACCTAATTTTTTTTATAAAAATCGTTAGAGCCGTTTTCGAGATAAATAAGATTTTGCATTACGGGTGTATGGGGGGTACCCTTAGTTTTGGAGCTAAAAAAAAAATTTCAATTTCTCCTCTAGGGAATCACCGAAGACCCTTAACTACCGAGTTCGAAGAAAATACCTCCGGTAGTTTAGGCTGTAGTTCGAGGTACAGACATACAGACATACAGACAGACAGACGGAATTGTCGGACCCACTTTTTTCGTCTTCGCTATCATCGTAATGTCAACTTTGATCAAAATCTCGAGTTCGATTTTTTTTCCAAATGCAGAACTTGCCCTATAGTACCTATATCGCAAGTAAAAAATGGAAGAAAACATTAGAGGCACTACATTTCAAAAGACTTTCCAGTTACTTGCTCACGCCAACGGAGCGTTGACCGTGATGTCAATGGTGCATTTTTGAGTTTAACAGTCAATGAGGTCAAGACCAGGTCTATAGAATGCGATTACTTCCAGGTATGCTCTATGTATTGAGACTGCGTTATAAACACAGATAACGTAACGTTCCAGCGCTGAGATCAGAAGAAGAAAAACTCTTGCTAATGGCTGCTTCTTTGGGTCAAGAAGACAATTGGATATCAATGCCATCTCTCAATGCCATCTCTCAATCAACTCCAGCATCCTTTTATACATATGACAAAAATCACAACGGCCCGGATATGATGTAGAGGCACCTTTTCAAAGTCAGGTGATAATACCTTAGGCTGATTTGTTAGGAAAATTGTCTGGAAGATTTTTGTTCTAGCTAAGAAGCCAGGAAGAAATGGTCTTGAAAAACTTTGTATCTTCAACGTAGAGTGAAATATGGGAATGTGTTATGACCATTTCAATACAGTTAATAGAAAGAATAAAAAGGAGAGGTCCTAAATGGCTGCCTTGTGGGACCCCAGAGGTAGCTAAGAAATCATCAAAGAAGGTAGATGTGAATCGAACTTTGTAGTAACGGCTTTTCCGATAAGAAGAAATACATTTTAAAAAGATAGGTTCAAGCCCAAGGGTGGACAGTTTGAATAGAATAAGCTTACATATATGAGATTTTGTCAAATGTCTTATTGAAATCGTTTGAGACACATTGACTTCCTTTCCGTTCACTATGGCTGGGAGGCTAAAGGATACGAATTTTATCACCCTTGACAATGAGAGACTTACAACGAAAGCTTAAAATATCATACAAAATGCTTTCAAAGATTTTGGGAATATGTTAAAGTTTAGCAATTGGACGATAGTTTGTAACTTCCCACTTCGGGCACTTTTTATGTATTTAGGTTTTGAAAGAGGTCTTCTATAACTGAGCGAATTCTCCTTGAGATAGGGATAAACCGAGGATTTTTCAGAGGAGAGGAGAAAGTGTTAAGGACCATTTTTTGAGAAATATGGCGGGTGATGCACTTGAAAATGCAAAACGAACAGATCCATTTTCACACCATACCATCGAAGATACCACGGAAGCCATGTTGTAATACTCAACACGAAATCAACTATCATCCATCTGCGATTCCAATCACTTAGCCCTTTTTACATCCATCAGTCATCGAGTCAACAACCATCTACCTGCCTGAACTTTTTATATATATATTTCTCATAACCCGGAATACATTATTAATAAACTTTATTCTTAGTAAGTAAATAGTTCTTTTAACTTAAAACGTAACAGTTGGCGACGAGAAAAAAAAGTATATATTCGTAAATTCGTTATTCGAACTATTTATTTCGCGATGGAGGCCAAACTCGAGAATCTTATTCAATCATTGGTCAATTCCCAAAAGGAGTACCTGGGTGTATTGCAGAACATTACACTTACAACAGCATCAAATAATGCGAAAACCACAGGAGCAGTGCCGCAATTTCAGCAGTTTTCACAAGAACGCAGCACATGGGAAGTCTACATGCAGCAATTGGAACAGCATTTCTTGGCGTATAAAGTGGTAAGTGATGATGAAAGGAAGGCATATTTTTTATCTTGGCTGGGTGCAGACGTGTATAAATTATTGCAAAATTTGTTGGGAGGCGAGAAAATCGCAGATAAGCAGTACAAGGAATTGACTGATAAATTAGCTGAACATTTTAAAGAAAAGGTACATATCTCGATGGCCCGTTATGAATTTTGGAAATGTCGTATGGGAGCTGGGCAATCGTATGCACAGTGGGTTGCCGATCTAAGAGGCCTAGCACGAACATGTGCATTTTGTTGTCGAGGCACAAGCGTTGTGCAAGAGGGACAAACGGTGTGCAAGACTGAATTCGTAGACGAAATGATTAGAGATGTCATTATTTTGCATACTCCACATGACGTTGTACGTACTGCGCCACTTCAGAAGACAAACCCTACATTAGCTGAGGTTTTTTCTATTGCGGAAGCATTTGAGGCTACGCAAAAATCACTCAAAGTGATAAAGGCAGATAGCACGTCACCTTTAGAAGTAAACCAGGTAAAATCAGAGGGTAGTAAGAGTTTTAGAGGAAGGAGTGGCAACAGGCAGCGTGGTAAAAATCAGGTTCGTGGTAGTAGTAGTAAGCATAAGGTAAAATCATGCCCAGGTTGTTGGAAGACGCATACTAGGGAATCATGCAAATTTGGAAATGCGCAGTGCCATAAGTGTGATCGTATTGGACACATTGCGTCAGTATGTCTCAGTGGAAAGGCAGATAAAACTGCAAAGCACAATAAGTCTGAGCACGTTCAAGCAATTGAACACGTTTTTACCGTAGGTAAAGGTGGATTATATCAAACAGGCAACCGATGGGAGATTGATCTTCATCTCAACAAAAAACCGGCAACATTTTTGCTTGATACTGGAGCCAGTTGTTCCCTGATGGGTATTTCGGGTTACGAACTGATAGGTGCTCCAAAGCTCAACACAACGCAGCGTAAGCTCCACGCTTATGGAAACACAAACGTTCCAATCTTAGGTGAGTTAACAGTAGAGGTAGAATTTGACAGACAAACAAAGTTGCTTCAGTTGTTGGTTGCTAATGTTCCATGTGGGCACAATATCTTCGGCTTAGACTGGTTTGAAGCATTTGGCTTAAAGATTCAAAGATTTACAGCAGAGAAAGTTTTTGAGTTGAAATCCAAATCTGATAGTTTTATTGAAGAACTCTTTTCAAAGTATGCTAATGTAGCTTCTAAGACATTAGGGTTGTGTTCTTCTTTAAAAGCCCACTTATATCTCAAGCCGCATACAAAACCCAAGTTTCATAAAGCAAGGCCAATCCCTTTTGCCTTGATGGATGCGTTTAAGGAAGAGGCACAGCGGTTAGAAGATGCAGGGATTTGGAGACCAATAAGGTTTAGCGAATGGGCAGCCCCCATTGTCGTCGTTTCTAAAAGCAACAACCGACTTCGTATTTGTGGTGACTTTAAAGTCACGATTAATCCAAGCTTGGAAGTCGACCAGTGCACAATGCCAAGACCAGAGGAACTTTTTCAGTTATTAGCAGGTGGAAAGCGGTTTTCCAAAATTGATTTGGCAGATGCATTTCTGCAAATAGAGCTGGACGATGAGTCAAAGCCTCTCTGTGTCGTGAATACACCAATAGGGCTTCGTCAGTATCTTAGACTTCCGTTTGGCGTTGCTAGTTCACCGGCCATTTTTCAAAAGCTAGTTGAACAAATCTTATCTGGGCTCAAATGCGGAATTTTCGTAGATGATATCGTGTGTACTGGGGCGACTGATGAGGAACATTCAACCAATCTCGAACAAATTTTCAAACGACTTTCAGAGCATGGTCTACGAGTCAATCGTGACAAATGTTTGTTTTTTCAAGAGGAAATTGAATACCTTGGTCACACAATAAATGAAAAGGGAATCCGACCATCTCGCTCAGGAACCGCTGCAATTGAGGGAATGCGTCATCCCAGGGATCTCAAAGAACTACAAACGTTTCTGGGCAAAGTCAACTACTATGGAAAGTTCATACGAAATTTTTCACAAGTGGCAGCACCACTTAACTTTCTTCGCAAGAAAGACGTCCATTTTACTTGGGGCTCACCTCAAAAGAAAGCTTTTCTGAATTTAAAACAGCAACTCGTAGATGCAACACGGCTTGTTTACTACAGATCAGAACTCCCAATTATTCTAGCTACCGATGCATCTTCATACGGAATTGGGGCCGTTATTGCTCACCTGGATGAGCAAGGTCATGAAATGCCTATAGCTTTTGCATCAAAAACTTTAGACATACACCAACAAAAGTATAGTCAGATTGAAAAGGAGGCATTATCAATCATATACGGTGTAACCAAGTTTCATCAATACCTTTATGGGCGTACCTTTACATTAATAACCGATCACAAGCCGCTTGTATCACTTTTTAGTCCGGATAAAAAGTTGCCGGTGATGACAGCAAATCGTCTTCAACGATGGGCAATTACACTCATGGCTTACAATTACAAAATCTGTTATCGCCCAACCAATAAACATGCTAATGCTGATACTCTCTCTCGTTTTTCTATAGGACCAGACCTAGCATTTGATAAGCAACAGGAGAATTTGTGTATGCAAATTTTTGATGAGTATTCAGAAAAATTAGATACTTTTCCTATTTCTTCATCTGAAATCGAAATAGCGACTAAGCATGACCCTGTATTAAAAATAGTTCTTAAGTTTATACTAACAGGTTGGCCAGAAAAGTTGAAGGAGGAAGATCGTGATCTGCGACCATTTTTCAACAGGAGGATGTCTTTATCGGAACACCAAGGGATAATTCTTCTTCAAACTGAGCATCTCCGTTTAGTGGTACCACAGTCATTACAAACCAAAGTTGCAGATATGCTTCATGAAGGGCACTGGGGCGTAGTGCGAATGAAGCAAGTAGCCAGAAGGTATTGCTGGTGGCCAACAGTCGACCATTCAATTGAATAACGAGCCAAATTGTGCAAAGTTTGCCAATTATCTGCATCAGACCCTCCAAAGGAATTTACATCTTGGCCAACAACTGAACGCCCTTGGCAACGGGTCCACATCGATTATGCTGGCCCATTTGTGGGAGGAATGTGGCTTATTTGCATCGATGCTTATTCCAAATTCCCATTTGTTGTGCCTATGAAAAACCTCACTACTACTACTGCAACCATCCAAGCCCTGCAAAAGATTTTTACACTCGAAGGACTCCCGGAAACTATCGTATCGGATAACGGCCCACAATTTACTTCCTCAGAATTCGCAAATTTTTGTAAGCAACATGGAATTGATCACCTTCGCAGCGCACCCTTCCATCCAGCATCCAACGGTGAAGCTGAACGTTTCGTTCGCACCTTCAAAACCAGCCTTAAGAAAATACTAGAGGAGACTCAAAACATAAAGTTAGCTCTTGTTCGATGCTTATCCACTTACCGCTCTACGCCCAATCCCAAGTCAGGAAAATCACCAGCTGAACTTCTTCATGGAAGACAACACCGAACACTTATCTCGCAACTTGTTCCAGACCGCAATATCAAACCTTTTTTAAAAAACCAATGTCGACATAAATTTCAACAAAAACAGCCTGTCTACGCCAAAAACTTTTCAAAAGGATCTCGGTGGATAGAAGGAGTTATCGTTAACAGAATTGGCAGCAAAATTTATTCAGTTAATACAGCACGGGGACTTTGGAAGCGACACCAAAACCAGCTCAGAGCCCGCCATCCTGAAACGGAAACTTCATCAAAGACATTTTTAGAAGCAAGACGAGCAGCTGAACCACTATCTAACACACACGATCAGGCAAGTAGCTCTTCTAATATTACTAAACCTATTAGCCATTACAGTTCTGACCATCCATCGAAAACAATTCTGAAGACATCTCCACCAACACTAGCAGTTCACTCTCCTAGACGTTCCACTCGCTTTCGGAGACCCGTTGTACGATTCCAGGCCGGAGAAGCTTAATTGCCGTGGAGGAATGATGCACTTGAAAATGCAAAACGAACAGATCCATTTTCACACCATACCATAGAAGATACCACGGAAGCCATGTTGTAATACTCAACACGAAATCAACTATCATCCATCTGCGATTCCAATCACTTAGCCCTTTTTACATCCATCAGTCATCGAGTCAACAACCATCTACCTGCCTGAACTTTTTATATATATATTTCTCATAACCCGGAATACATTATTAATAAACTTTATTCTTAGTAAGTAAATAGTTCTTTTAACTTAAAACGTAACAGCGGGGATACCATCTGGGCCGGGAATATACTCATCATTTAGTTGATTAAGTTAATTTTCGGTAGAAATGGGCCGAGGGAGAAACTCGGTAAATAATTGAAATAATTGCAATCAAGTATAAAGGAGTCGTCGGTAAACGATTGTTTAAAAAAAACTAGCCAAAAAGTTGGCAATTGTTTGTAACAGAGAAAGTAACCATTCGTGAAGAGTTGACAAGTTGGAAGACGGATTTACGATCTTTGATAATATTTCTTTGGGTTTGGATAAAATAGCGTTGATAAAGGGTATTTTAAAGTTCAACCGAATTGGAGAGGGAAACTGGATACAGCTAGCTAAGAAGAATCAAGCGAAGCAGATTGCTGGTAGAGGCCTTGATTCACTGCGGACTGAAGAGATTTTAGCTAAGGGTAAGACTTTCGTTATTTATTTTCTACGAGTCATTATAATTGAATGAAAGTGCGGAGGAGAGGACTACGAAATTTAGATAAGACCAATGAAAATATATCCGTGTATACAATATTTACTCCGTAACTGAGGGGACACTGTCTGAAAGTTATGTACGGGACGCGACTTAAAATCTACTCCAACGGTTTCTGCAGAAGCTGTATAGATGAAGAGCAGATGCAGACTAAGGAGACATCTACTATAACCTTTCGAGTGATCTAGCAAATAGTGAATTGAGTAGACTTACTCATTTCATAAGAAGCGCAAAATAGTTTAGCGAGTAGGGAAAAGTTTTTTTATAAATCACAACGGTCCAACGTCTGTCTGTGCCGATACCCACCTAATCTAACCTAATTATAAGTGTCAGCAGATATGTGAATATTAATATCTTTTATGTTATTTTTGCAACTGTACGAATGCAAAGCAAGTTCTGTCCTACAGAATCGTTTGGAATCTCAAGTCATATCTCACTTACTGGCAGCGTTGAATTTATAACGAACTATGCAAGCAAATTTTCGATCTCTAGTTGGCTGACAGCATGGGTTTCGTTAAGGACCAACGTTGGAACCAAAGAAGAATTTTTGTTTTTCACAAATGATCAAACATTTTATTGGGAAAGCGGGGGTAGAAGGAGGGTAAAATTAAGAATCGCTTGATTCGCAGAATTATTTTTAAAATCATAAAAGGGGCATTGGTTTAGGAAAAAAGAGTTACTTTTGATCCCACTCTCCACTACTGTCATTGGGATATTTTTGTATTTTTTTACTTTAATTGCTGATAATGCAAAAATTGGATTCGTCGAGTATGATACGAGTAGCTACAGGTCTTTCTAGGTTGTTTGAACTTTCGAAACTTACTGTCCTGGCCCTTTAAACCTGCCCACAACTAGAAACAAACCATAACATGACTTTTTTAAATGTATGTTAGATATATTTTATCCCATTAGGGATCACCTTTTTAATTCTTCCCTATTTTTCCAGTCCTCACACTGTATTAAAGGGTAGTCATAATCCTTCGAGTACGGGAATATTATAGAAAAGAGCAATATAATCCATTTTAGTTTCCAAAAGATTTCTATAGTGTGAACCCAAAAGTGGTAAGAAAAAATCAAACTTAATTATGTAGTACCGAAAGCAAATCAACTACCAAAAACACACAAATCCCTGAGGACATTAAATGTGACCCCAACTTAATTGAATTCAAATCGATTTAAAAGCTATATAAACTGACGTAATTACACGACTTCGGTTTGCCTCCAAAATCGGTATAACCTTTTTCGTGTCAACTTGGCGCCTCTAAATCTTTTCACTACGGAGGTAAAACACACACAAAAAAAAACTATCAAATCAAGTTGCCATAAATAGGCAAATAAGTTTAAGTAACAAGTGCCGTTTATAAGCTCATTATTTATATAGCTGTGGCGGTCGGTGAAACTCATAATGCTACACCCCACGTATTCCCCAAGCGCCTGGTGCTTGCGGTGTACCGCGACAAAATAGTACCACTTGATGGTGACCCCACTGTGATTACTTCGCTGCCGGTCGCCACGACCGACGCACGTAGCTGATAATCGCCACCGCTCCATCAACGACGACTTCCAATGTTGATTTACTTGAATTCTAGTGGACTGTGTGCAGCAGAACTGGCACTCTAGAGAAAACAAAGACTAAAACACTAATGCCTGGCTCCATGCCGTAAATAAAATAATTTCATCAATTAATTGAATTGCATTTTGTGGGGCAGCATCTCATGTAGCAGCTCCAGCACCAGCAGCAGACATAATAAAATGCTCGCTGCAGTAATCCTGATGAACTGTGGCATAACAATCTGGGTGGGCGCACTCAAGTGTTTTATTTTCTGGGTGATCCTTTATCCCACCATCGTCGTCGCAGGGATGTACAGATTTGACTGGCCGCATGCCCCCCAACTGAATTATGTTAATAATGTTTTGGTTTTCGATGTCGGTCGCGTCGGTCGGTTGATACGCGGGCGACGACACAGAACACTGGCAATTGCTTCAAAATTGAATTAAGTTTTGACGACGACGACGACGGAAGTTGTTTGTGTTATTTTTTTAAAGTGCCAGACATCCCCAAAGTGCCATTAATGTTGTTCGAAAAATATGAGGAAATAAGGTGCCCGCAAGGGTCACAGGCATCGGCTCTTATGGCGGATTGTTGGATGCTTACAAAACATCGAAAATGAAACCAATCAAAAAGAGAGACCTGAAAACCAACAGACAAAACGAAGAGCTGCTTCCTTTTATGACAGTGAGTACTGTGAGAAATGGCCAACTTTGCCGCATATTCTCCATTGACCTGTGTTCGAACAATCCCCTACTCTGTCTTGTCTGGGACTACACACCCGATTATTTGATCTGGAACAATTGTTGTAGGAGTGTTAGAAACGACCAAAAAGAGAATCACTTGTCATGACATGAAGTCCTCTTTATTCTTGGAGGATTTATCACATCCTCGCAAGTGACAGATTGTTCCTTGTTTAACGTGGATTCCTAGTTATTACACCATAACCCCACGAGTGGCCTACCACCATTGGAGCCAGATTTAGTCCTAGCCATTAACCCCTCCGTAGCAAGCTACTTCGGTAACAAAGTTGTGATATGTTGCAGCATATGCACACCTCTTGTTAAAAGTCGAGACCTACCAACGCCTCTTGAACCCAAGAAAAGAATCCTGAGTCCCATTCGTTTCCGCATTTGGAGTAAACCACGCCACCACGATCTCCCACTAGGGGGCCGACCTCAAGATAGCAGGAAAAAGAGAACTGACACACCCGAAGATGTGCACTATTGTTCTCAAATTCCCGGGCACTATCACCCGTGGTACCAGTATAAGGCTACCGGTGGAGCCTCGCCACTTCATCATATCCCCCCTAGGCGAACTCGGAAAAGAGGACATGGCCTAATTCCTACTCAACCTAGGGGTTATGGTTATGAATCCGTCACTTCCAGATAGGTTCCTGCAAAACCCCGGGCCTAGCAACCCTAGGATGCACATATTCGAGAAGTAAGTTGAGGGCGGTCAACAAACAACTCATGCACATCCTAGTCTTTAGATTCCCTTACGGTTGACACGGGTGACACCCCGGTCATCTGATCCCCTTACGGTTCACACGGGTGACGCCCCGGTCTTTAGCCACCAGTTGGTGAACAAGGAGAGACGCTCCTGTCTTTTGATCCCCTTACGGTTCACACGGGTGACGCCCCGGTCTTTAGCCACCAGTTGGTGAGCAAGGAGAGACACTCCTGTCTTTTGATCCCCTTACGGTTCACAAGTGTGACGCCCCGGTCTTTGTTCCGAAGAACTCTGGATGACGCTCCACTTTACGCTATTAACGAAGGACGCCAGGTACAAGTACCCGGAACCCCAAACCCTTCTGACACCTCTTGAACCTTAAACTCGTCTATCAACCTTTAACTCCTCTTACATCCTTTTTGAAGAACTCCAGCCGGGCCCAGACCAGCCGAAGAACTTCCCACTTCCGACACATCCAACCACCAGACCTACCATCAAAAGTTACTTACCACACGATCGCTTGGGAATTACGCATGGTACACACGGGAGACATGCCACCAAGCCTCATGTATATAGTAAGCAACCTTCAACAGCAGTCCAGCAATCAGACATGCAAGACCCCTCCGACACATCCAACCACCAGACCCACCATCAAAAATTACTCACCACACGATCGCTTGGGAATTACGCATGGTACACACGGGAGACATGCCACCAAGCCTCATGTATATAGTGAGCAACCTTCAACAGTAGTCCAGCAATCAAACATGCCGGTCCCATTCTGACACCTCTTGACCTTCCGACAGACATGACATTGCTGCCACATCTGCCACTTCTGACACCTCTACAACCTTAACACCACAGACATCCTTAAACTCCTCTACATCCTTCCAGAAAAACTTTCGAATCCTCATCCGCGAGCGGACAAGGACGCTACTAATCTAACTGCCTTTTTAGGTGAGACCTAGGACCCACAACTGCATGCCCAGTCAAGAATCCACAGTCCCACCTAAACTACCATCAAGATCAATCAAAAGGTTCTCATTGGTCTCGTGCCCCAATGAGAACCATGCCAATTTAACTCAACAAAACGCCCATTTTTATGGTAGGACTTTCGGACCCCTAGTCATCGCAGCAACTAGAGACCCTACGGTCCTACCAAACACTACCAATCAAGATCAAATACTACGGTATGCATTAGATTTCCGGCTAGGCAAGTCACCAGAATCCTAACCATCCCATATCGTCTCCAACCCTGACTGTCACCACTCCCTGACTCTTGGGTTTTCTTAGTTGCCTAATTCCACCTGCTGAAGCTCAACAGCAGGAGGATAGACTTAAGCCCCCCCACCACGACAAGGTGAAACCCGTCGGGGGGGCCTCGCAAGTGACAGTACCCCTGAAAAATTTATTTTTTTTAAGTACTCGTAACATAAGATGCTAGGCACCGTGATGAAGCAAAAGTAATTACCCGTTCAGCCGTCGAAGTAAAGTGGTGACTAGTAAATATCATCAGTCTCTTTTTCATTAACTCGTAGCCAAGCTTCAAAGCCACCTCTGTGATTTAGCTGATCACACGTGTGAACTTTCCTGACACCAATATAATATAAGAAGACAATCATTATTTTTTTTGAATTTTTGTCCTATGTCCTAGTTTACTTTAAAGTAGGTGTGAATTGAGAAAACAAAGTGAAAAATTGTTTGAGAATTCGGAAATTTTTGTTTACATTACATTACATATTACATAAATCTACGAAGTAGAGACACTGAAAGCACTGGCAACTGAGGCCATCGGCTTAGACATTACAACATTGAGAGACAGACAGAAAGAAAGAACAACAGCAGAAACACATGTCAACAGCACACGGTTGGTATTTGAACATTCCCCCATCCAAGTACTAACCATGCGCAATGATGCTTGATTTCGCTGATCGATGGGAAGCGATGCTTTCATCAAAGCTTCTCTTCAATGTCGAATAAATCTTTCGCCTTTTTGTTTTATTTCCAGTTTAAATCACTATCTACTCAGATAGATTTGTTGATTTTTGACATTTTTGGCAACTTAACAGGTGACAAGCCCAAATTTTACAAAAAAACTTGGATTTTTCTTATTGATAAGCAAGAACCGTGTAAAGCACTTCCAACCATCGAAATGAAAAACTATCACTAGTACAAAGGCATATTTAACACTCACGCGCCCTTTACGATCAAAACAAAGAATCATGAGTGTCTGGAGTTAACCCACTAGTAGAGAATTCTGGAACGTTCAATTATTTTTGAAATTGCTAGCATTCTTAATAGGAACAATTTATAAAAACGGAACAAGCTCGGTCCCCAGCTAGCTGTCTCCAGTTTCGCACGTCAAGTTAGTTGAGGTCCTCTCCCACTTGTGTGCGCCACCTGAGTCGCGGTCTTCCTCTACTGCGCCGTCCCTCGGGGTTGGGTTCGAAGACTTTCCGGGCCGGAGCATTCAGGTCCATTCGCTCTACACGACCTAGCCATCTCAGTCGTTGGACTTTGATTCGTTTGACTAGGTCAGTTTCACTGTACGGCCCGCCCGTACAGTTCGTGGTTATATCTTCTCCTCCACTTCCCGTCTATGCAGACGGGACCAAAGAACACACGAAGAATTTTCCTCTCGAAACATCCTAAAGCGCTCTTATCAATTTTCGACAAAGTTCATGTCTCTTTAGACACTTTAGTTGCTCGACAGAGGACTTTGCCTTCTTAGTCCAAAGAAGCAGCGATTGGCAAGAGTAATTCTCCATTTTATTTCAGCGCTGGTGAGTTTATAACGGCGCGGCAGCTAGGTATATGAAGTCCTTCACTATATCAAAGTTATAGCTGTCTATAATGACGTTCTGTTCAAGACGTCGTCGGTGTTGTGTGTCCTTTCTTGATGACAGCATATACTTGGTCTTGCCCTCGTTTCCAGCTAAACCCATCTTTTTCACTTCCGTCTCAATGCTCATAAATGCGCCACTGACACCACGCTTTGTTCTTCCAATAATGTCCATATCGTCGGCGTATTCGAGTAATTGGACGGACTTTTGAAAGATTGTTCCTCTTGTGTTGACGCGTGAGTTTTGCACTATTCTTTCAAGAACGATGTTGAAGAAGTCACACGACAGAGCATTGCCTTGCCTAAAACCTTTTTTGACATCAAACGCATCGATGAGATCTTTTCCGACCTTAATGGAGCAGCGTTCATTCTCCATCATCATCTTGCACAAACGAATAAGTTTGTCAGGGATGGCAAAACTAGACATTGCTATATATAACTCGTTTCTATAGATGCTATCGTACGCAGCTTTAAAATCGATGAAAAGGTGGTAGGTGTCGATTTGTAGCTCCTGGGTTTTTTCCAAGATCTGCTGTAATGTAAATATTTGATCGATGGTGGACTTTCCTGGTCTAAAGCCGCACTGATATCGACCTATCAGGTTGTTGAAGAAAGGCTTCAGACGTTCACATAGTACGGCAGAAAGGATCTTGTACGCGATGTTCAAAAGACTTATGCCTCTGTATTTGGCGCAGTTCAGAGAGTCTCCTTTCTTGCTTTCTTGAGGATCGGACAGACAATGCTGAGGTTCCATTCGTCGAGCATGCTTTCTTCCGACCATATTTTGGAGGTGAGCTGCTGCATACTCCCAACCAAGTCATCGCCTGCCGCTTTGAACAGTTCAGCAGCGAGGCCGTCAGCTTCAGTGGCTTTGTTGGACTTGTGATTCGATATAGCTATCTTCACTTCGTCCAAGTCGGGTGGTTGCTTCTTGCTTTTTTATAATTTATAATTTTATACGCACTAACGGGATAACGACTTTTCTAAGAATTTTCGAGCACAGTGTGAGCTATGGAGGTGAGATACCGATGCACATTGGTTTTGGATTTCTGTGTATCACAATGAGAAAAAACATTTGAGTCAACCATTCCACATTCGTGTAGTGCGGCTGAGGAAAGTACATATCTCTGAATTTATCAGTACGTCTGAAGTTAAGCCCAAGGGTAAATATGATGGGCATTCACTGAAGCGCAAGTATATTAGTTAAATTGTTAAAGAGAAGGAATGAAACTGCCTATTTCACTAGCACACTGTTTATAAAAATAATGGTAACATAATGAAGGACTAAAAATAATAATAATAAGATTAAAATTTTTCTGTTACAGTTGTATAACCTATCAATTTTAAGACTCTTTTTAAGATTCTGTCCTAGAGACTTGAGTGGGTTATTAGAGCACCTTTCCAAATATGGAAATTGTACTTGAGCTTTGGACGAATATAACCCTTCAAGATTACAGCCAGATCAAAAAGAGTGAAAGCTGCATGGAGTAGATAGCTGCATGGGGGATGGGTTCCTATTTCATTAAATTCTACACTTTCTTTGGTTCCATTTGACAATGCTATTAAATTAGCT
Source organism: Philhelius festivus (assembly GCA_963931855.1). Lineage (NCBI taxonomy): Eukaryota > Metazoa > Arthropoda > Insecta > Diptera > Syrphidae > Philhelius > Philhelius festivus. The sequence continues at coordinate 81,624,127 of OZ007557.1, forward strand.
TATTAAATGAGCTTATCATACACTGCCCTTCTAAATCCACTACCGAGAAACAAGGACGTGGATCTGAAAACGAATATGAGAGGCTTAGATTACTATCGACAGCAAAAGAATTTAATGGATTAAAAGTTTCAGGCAAAAGATCATTGATGATTATGAGAAAGAGAGTCGGAGATAAAACGGAGCCCTGTGGCACACCAGCATTTATTTTATGAATATCAGACTTGAAACCATCCAATACAAAAAGCGATTTATCAATACCAAATGCAGGCATTTTGATGATGATGATGATGATGATGAGGAAGCTCGATGCCAAATTCTATTAAGTGCAATATTCTTACTTTCTCCAAATCGATTTAAAGACTTGTGCTACTGTTCTTTGAGATAAACCATCACATCACTAGTGAACCTATCTTTAGGAAAGCCATACTGCCATTAACAGCAAACTGTGCTGCAAGTAAATTCGCTTTTTCTTGTGAGCTGACAGAAGGGCAAGTAGTATTTCGTTCAATTTTTATAAATGACCAAAAATGTTTACTACTTCTGGGACATTTTAGTATTTTTTGCCTTACTTTTTGGATATTTAAAAATTTTGTGTTCGTCGAATATGATCATTACATGTCTTTCTACCTTGCTTGAACTTATTTCGGTTAGCTTTATAACATCGAAAACCAACTTCTCTGATCCTGTGAACCTCTTTACAGCTCGAATCGAATATCTCATTGCGAAATTAAATTAAATTCGAAATCATATCTGCACTGGAGTTCACGTCACTATCGAGGAAGCATAGTGGCCCTTTAAAGTTTCTGAAGAAATCGCCGAGACCGTTTCAGTTGGCTTTATCGTATAGCCAAGCGTTTGTCTAAAGGAATTTTTGCTCCAACCAAGTTTTACTGATACGAGATATCGGCAGATTTGACACAATAGTCAGATGTGCGTAGAGGTCATAATGCGTGGTGGTGGATTGAAGTTCAACGTCAGGAATGCGAGTAACCCGTGAAGTTTTTAACTTAGGAACAATCTCGAGTTTTTCTTGTGCCGAAAAGTTTTTCAAGTTGAAAAAAAGAAGTTTAATAGTTTTTATTTTTTTACGAATGTATAAGCTACCTTTAGCGAGTTGGCACTTATCAGTACTGCAAGTTGAAAAAAAAAACGCTAATACGTTACATGTGTCGGTTTAAGGTGCTTATGCATGTAATTGGTTAATTATTACACACAATATGCTCTTGCACTTAAAAACACAAACGCCTCCCATACTCATATCCACTCGTAAATTTATTCCACTTTGATGTAAACATATCAGGATATACAAACAGAAAATGGAAAGATATAAATTTTCGCGAGAAAGTACTTTTTTTTATTATTTTTTTTTTATTTTCAAAGATACATCAAAGTATACATATATGGGAATGGGTGAAACTCGGAGTAGGACCTCCTTTCCTTTATTAACATCAGTGAGTGTGCATACAGCTGAACAAAAAATAAACAGTAAATGGCGTTCAAATAAACCTTTTTAATTTTTAATGTTTGTTGATTACCCCTTGAGTTTTCACATGAAAGCAACAACATAAAGGGATAATGTGTGAACTCTTGGCTATACCCTTCAGATAGTCGAATGTTGGATATTTAATGGCAGTTCATTTTTTAAGACATTGCGCATTTTCTTATACTCGTACATAAAGAGACTTATTGGGAGAAATTATTTTTAGACTCGGAAAGCTTTAGAAGAATTGAAGTACTCACTTCAAAGGCCGGATAACTTGGGTTTTAATAAAATATATATTTTTTTTAAGTGCAAAATTAACAAACGAAAATCTCAACCATAGGCTAACGCACAATTTGTGTTTCTTCAGCTCATTTTCCTTAACAGCAGATCAATGTCGGAGTAATACTTTGGGGGGCCCTACTCCGAGTTATTTTAAGGGTTTCTAATTGAAATAGGTTCCTATCTTGCTTATTAAGCTATTTTCATCAGCGTTCCTACCCTATTAAATAAGTTGTGAAATATCATTGATTTTGTATTTATTTAGAAGGCCCTTGTATGCCATTCTGTATGGAATATAACATCGTTCCAATGTCCGACGCGACTTCGCTGGGTGGCGCTTATCCAAAACGTCCAATTTTCAAAACAATTCTGGCGCATAAATAATGCTAAATTTGACCATTGGCATTGATTGGGAGCGTATCGGAATCTCGCTTTTTGAAATACCGCTTTTCAAAAATCCCCAAAAAAAAAGTTTTAAGATCTGCTAAAATACTGCTTTTTTAAAATCCCGTCTTCTAAAATCCCGCTTGTTCAAAATCTTGAATTGAATTATTTTTAAATCTTTGTTCAACTTACCAATAGCACAGTTAATCATATTCAGTTAAGAGCTGAAGTATAATTGAACGTCGTCAGCAAGCATATGGACAGTACAAATGTTTTTTAATTTTAGGAATTTCGTTTACATAAAGCGAAAACAGTAGTGGACCGAGAATGGAGCCCTGTGGAACACCCGCAGGTACCCTAAGGAACAGTGGCATATAATTTCCAACAGCTACACATTACTGATGTTCATATATGTATAAATACGAAGCCAATAGTACGGCTACAGACGATAATCCAAAAGTGTACATCAACTTCTTGCAGAGAATGGAATGGTTTACTGTCTCTAACGCTTTTGAGAAGGAATATAGATATATAGATCGGTTATCGTCGACAACAAGTAAGAGGGCAGTTTTACAACTTCTTCCTGCACGAAAACCGGATTGAATGGGGCTTAAAAGATCGTTACTGATCAAATGCATTTGCATCCACTTAAAAATGCTCTTTTCAAAAACTTTCGACAGGAACGGTAGGATTGCAATACGTTTGAACTCAGGATTGCTCAGATTCTTAGACTTAGGTATTGGAATTATTTTAGCCTTTTTTCAGGAAACATGGTATTTACAAGTGGTTAGTATCAGATTGAAAAGCTATGTATTTTAGAAGCACAGGAAGAAGCAACTTTCAAAATTTTTGATTTATTTCATCAAAACCTATTGCGTTCGATTTAACCGACAGCAAGGCTTCAACAACATCTTCATCGGTTAATCGCAAAAAATCGAAGTTGAATGCATTGTCATTATCTTCAATAGAAAACAGTTGTTGATCTTGTTGTTGAGTAAGGTGGCGAGTTTAATAAAGGGGTTTTATCTCGAAGTGGAACATGCTGTCATGAGAAAAATATCATCCCATGGTATTTCGACTGTAAACTAAAGTAATATCTGTAGGTAATAACAATTCAACTAATCTATTTGAATGAGGTAAGTAAGGGATTCCAACATCACATAAAAAAATAGCTAAATTTTGCGAGAAATCTATGTTAAGAAGACTGGTTTTCTAAGGATATACAAAACCTCGTTTCTTCTAAGAAAAAAGAAAACGGGATAAAACGAATCGTTGCACTGGTGATTTGATGGCATATCTTATCTAAGAGTGGAACAGAACTTAACATTGTTTTGAATAAAGTAAGATTATTACGCTTGATATTTTAAAGGCACTTGATAGAGTTTCGTACAAACCTCTCTTATCGAAAATGAGAGCGTCTGGTATCAACGGAGAAAGCCAACTGAAACGGTCTGAATAACTTTTTTAGAATTTTGAACTGGTCACTATGTTTCCTCGATAGTGACGTGTGCTGATATGTTTAAAGAAGTGACTTTTCTTGGAATGCGTACTTTTATTCCTTACAGCATTGAAAGTATAAAGCCTAAAGAAAAGTCCTGGTTCGATACAAGCTGTAATGAAGCTCTCAGGTTGAGAGAAGTAAGTTTCCGCAAAGCTGTTATAAAAAGAACCAAATTCTTACATGACCAGAAATTAAGACAAAACATCCTTCAATGTCCCAAAGTAGTAAAAATTTCTGGACATTTGTCAAGACCTTAAAAAAATTCAACTTCATCTTCGGTTCCAACGCTCATCTACAATGACAAACCAATAACTAGCTCTTTAGATAATAATAATAAATATAATAAGAAATGTACTTGAGCTCATTTTACTGCTAACTCCGTAGAGTATTGCTTGTTAGCAACATTGCTCCTCCTGTACTTGAGAACGTAAATAATTCAATGGGACAGGTATATGTCTGCACCCGTATAGTTACAAAAGCCCTTCGAGATCTTAATATAAACAAATCCACTGGTCTTGATGGTGTTCTTCATCGCTGGCAAAACTATTGCGTAAGCTTTTCCATCAAGTATAACTCACTTTTTGGACAGGTGTTTCCCAAACTTCTCTTCATATATTTGATTAAATCTATAGCAGAGCGTTAAGACTGATAGCGAACAGAACTATCATAGAATCATTCCCATCACTTGAACATCGTCGGATTGTTCATGTATTTTCTTGTTTCATAACTTCTTTCTTAAGCAATGCTCAATCGAAGTAACCAAATGCACTCCTACCCCCAATCACTTCACCCGTGATACCTGTTTAGCCAAGAATGCTTCTTTTTAAATTAATTCACTCAGATAATATCTAATTATATTTTCAAGTACGAAAAACCTCTTAGGAAATTACGTCCTTTCATGAAAAAAAGCCACCTTATCTAAGTTAGTACCGTGCCCTCCCGATTCCTTGCTTTCATCAACAAGGAGGGAATAAACATCAAAAATATTGACTTTCCTTGTTCACCGTCACTCAATAAATTCAGATATTTGATTGATTAAAAAAGTTTCAGCAAATACCTCTCCCCATACCTATGTATATATTCAATTAATCATAAAACTTGTAAATTCCTTACAAAATTCTTCCAAATTACAAAAGTAAAAAATACCCATAATGCTGCGTACTATATCTACCCACGTATCCCTTTATAGACTTTACATCATCAGCACCCCACAGCCAAAAAATGAATAAGGCTCCAAAACTTTTCTAATTATCGTATAAACGAGCTCATTCATCCCCGTATTTTCCCCAAAAAATATTTTCATAATTCAAATTTAACAAAAAAAAAAAAACTCGATTACCATAAAAATCGATAAATGTTTTTGTCACCATCAAAGAACCCCCCACGACGAAATACCAAACAAAAAACACCAAAATATCGCTTCCATATTGGATTTGTGCCTCTCAACCAACAACAAGGAGATTAATCATGTTTCTTTATTAAATTGATATATGGGAATGATTTTATCAATTAGAAATGTCATCGTTTAATTTAATGTTTAACAGAATATTTAATTAAAATTTGCTTCTTTTCAAATGCAAATTTATTTGATTTCCATCGCAACAAGTTGTTGTGCCATGTTGGAATGGGATTTTCCTTATCCCACAGCTGACACAACATCTATTAGCCCTTTTTTTCTAATTAAGTAATCTCACAGCCGCAGCCGCCGGAAACACCATGCTAATACATTTTATCGACTTTCGTCGAAAGATCAAGGCAAAACAGCAACAACTAAAACGTGCTTTTTCAACCTACACCCAAATGGTGATGGTGTGGCACAGTACGACGCAGCGGGTTGACAAAGTCAACCCACTCAAGGTGTTTATTTTATTTCATCGATGCCTCGACAGGGCAGATATTTCTTAAAGAAGCCATAACACTGTTGGCCCAGTTTGGATTTTGAGAGCTCTTTCTGGAGAAACACTGTTATTTCTGTTTTGGTGTGAGATATGGAAATCACAACTCTTTGATGTTTATTTTCAATTTAAATGATTTTCATAAAAAAAACACATCAAATAAATCAAAGCGAAATGCGGTCAACAGATGAATGTCCTTTCAGTGAACTGACCCAAATAGATTCATAAGGACCAAGTCCTGCAAAAATAGTTTCCAAAGTTGTTATACTTAGTTTTTTTCTGTTTTTTTTTTTTTTTTTTACATTTTTCTTCGGTTCATTAAACTTTTTCTTTCATTTAGATTTGTGTGTGTTTTGTTCTCAAGTTTCCTGGATCTCATCCAAATCAATGTCCTTCTAGATGTCCTTTTGGATATAAGAGAAAGAAAAAAAGGAACATGACTGCTTTGCATCCGTTTTCAAAGCAGCTCATAGGATAGAAAGAGGTACAGGCGTGTTGTGGAATTGAAAGATGGATGGAAAAAAATTCATGTAGATGGAGATAACATTTTTCAACTATAAGCATGGTCCTGTGAAGAGATATGTCATCGTGCAAAAATGAAAGCAAACAAATGTCAGAATGGAAAACTTGTACACAGCGCAGCTATTCAAGAGAAAAAAAAAAAAACTTGTTCAAAACTTCTGGACACATCTACATTTGAATCTGACAGGACATGTTGTTGATTGTTAAAGATATGAAGATATGGAGACACAAATTCCTTGTTGTTCTTTAATTCGAGGAAATATTCTTTTTTTTATTGAAGAAAAAAATTGCGACACATTTCAAACTTCTTTCGCAATAGCTTTAACAAAATTGCAAGTAGTCATGGATTTATAGATAGTAGGTAGACACACTTTGTTGCTATCTATACGAGTATAGGTGTTCCGAGAACAAGTTGTGCACGCAGAGATATTCAAAATTGACATTTTAATCAAAATAGTATTATCTATACCTAATTATTATTGGTATTGAAGGAAATTCTACAATAAGAAGGTTTAAGTAGGCCTGTCATGTAAAGGTTTGGGTTCGATTCTCTGCCGCTATAAAAATGGTTTTCAGAGGTGTACTGCCTCTTGTGAGGAAATTGCCGTTCGAAATCGGCAGAAAATTGTAGGTCCCCTCCATTCCTGTTAGCATGCACTGAGGAATGGTTAAAAGCTGTAAGTCACTATAAACATGAAACCACTCAAACGATTTTAGCAGAAGCAGCAATATGGAAGACGAATAATCGATTCCTCAACTTTTTTGTACATGTCCTGCTCCAAGTCAAAGACGTAGGCTCCATCTAGAAGAGTTCTACTTAAATGATCCCAGCGACCTGCGAAATATAGACATTAATAGTCTCGCACGCTTCTTACAGAACTCAATGGATCAGCATATGATCGGTCTAAGTGTGTCAAGCATTCACGCTGACAGCCACGCTAACCAAACCTTACCTATTCTGTAAGTTACTAGGTTTAGGCTCTCTATGAGCCAAAATGGCCTCTAATTCATTTATTAACAAGGACAAACTCAACTCGTCTCAAACTCGACCATCAAAATTGAAAAGTTACTTCTTAGGTTTTGAAGGGGATGTTCCTCTAGCAAATTACTCTAAAGGGGAGACTACTACAAGATGTTTGCAAGATTTCGATATACATACACAAATCCGATGGCCCGTATAAAATCCTCTCTATTGTTCTGAAGAGGTGTTCTTCAACGCCAGAAAAACTATTGCGTAAGCTTTTCTCTGTGGGCTACTCTACTGGTCTCTTTTCGACTTGATGGAAAACAGCATTTGTCCACCCTTTCCCTAAACAAGGTGAATGTTCTTCCCCGCAGCAATTGGTCCACACCGGTAACGTGATGGTATATCTCACAGAGCATTGGCACAAATATTCACATCATTTTGAAGAAAGTAAGGTTATTGTACTTAGTAGAGTTTGGCAACAAGTTCTCTTATCGAAAATGCGTGCATTTGGCATTGATGAATCTCATCTTCTTTAGATTAGAAACTACCTCTACCTTTTTTAACGACTAAATACAAGTTGTGTCTGACGGTTTTAAGTCTAAAGTTCATAAAAATAAAGCAAGTGTGCCACAATGCTCCGTTTTGTTTCCCCTTAAACTGTTTTGCTGATAACAGTACTATCAGCTTCTCATATTCATTTCCAGATGCACCTCGTTGTTCTTTGGATGTTGATTTTGAGCTCCTCAAAGAAAATGCTATTTTGACTTGCAACTTATGGTTACTATAAGACAAGTTATGCTTTCGTAAGAAAAATCGAACTCTTGATTTTGATCAAAGTTAACATTACGATGTACGATGATAGCGAAGACGAAAAAAGTGGGTCTCGCAATTTTGTCTGTCTTTCTGTCTGTTCCACTACAGCCTAAACGAAACGGCAGATTTTCGTTAAACTTGGTAGATATCGTTTTTAAATTTTTCGCCCACACATTTTTTTTTTGAGACTACAAATAACGGTACCTGCCAGAAGATTTTTTTTCGAAATTTTATAAAAATCGTTTTGTTCGAAAAAACTATTCCGTACATTTTTTTTAAATTCAAAACATTTCATTAACTTAGAGCTAGGTAATGGTTGAAAAAACCTTCGAACAATTCTTTTTTGATTTTCTCAAAAACGATACAATCGATTTTGATTATTTTTGTATGCTATAAGCTCCCCAAAAGTTTGAATAGTATTATGCATTCAAATTTTCAACCAGCGGATGACATATTGTAGCTTTTTCGATCTTTCGGTATGCCGCGTTATTTTTATAAAAAAAATATTTATAAATGTCTTCTTCCCGACTTTTGGAAGAAATTTTACTCTTTGTGATCTCTCATGACCAATTTCTTCGAAACGTTGCACAGTGGGTCCTCTCCATACAAAACAGTGCTCAAAATACCGTTTTTAATTTTTGTCAATTGAAAAAAAAAATAAATAATACAAAAGCCGACAGCAAATTTTGGTAGTGGATGTTTGGCCATAATATGAGTATGTGGATTTATAGGTATCCTTATCACAATATCAAATCTAGATATTCCGGCAAGGTTTTTTCTCAGTCTTGGGTAGGGGCTTGGAGTGAAGTTCAAACTAACTATTTTTCCAATCTTTGTTCCAGGGATGAAGCCACTTCTATAAATATAAAATTTAAATGTACAATTTGATGCTCTGTAATTAAACCCAAGTGGACATACCTCAATGTTGACCATCCGACTAATAAACTTAAAGTTTAAGCTTTATAGTGAGTCATATCTGTTTTGGTTTGCTTTATATAAAATAGGTTTTTTTAGAAACATGTGGAAAGATTTAGGTGTTTTTGCCTAGAAACAGCTGCACTTTACGTGGAACTCTGCCCTGAGTACCCCATGAGCACAAGTCTTCACAAAATCTTTATTCATGGAAGTGAAATAAAATTTCATGTCCTACTACAATTGACCAGTTAACAAAGAAGCCCAGGAGGCGACGAATAGAGATTTTAAAATATATAAAGGATAATATGTCGGATGTTGTTAATAGGCTGCTTATCCCTTCATACAAACGCACAGCACCAGTCATTAACTAAAAAATGTTTTATCCTGAAGTCATAGATATATTACCTGAGGAACCATTGTTTTCTTTAAATAAATCTATCAATAACCTTGAAAATGTTGTAGATACTATTATATGGTCAGAACTATAATTAGCCGTGTTTTATTGGTTAGTGAATACACTACGTCGCAAAATTTAACATGGAAAACAACAACAAACGATTAGTGAATAAAAATAAGCTGGTAATTGAAATGGATAATTTAGTGAAGATAGAGTTACGGATGTTGAAATGTAGGAGGTGTTTAGGTGGTGTCCGAAAAAATATACGAGTATGTGGCATACTTGAGGGTGTGTTCGTTGGTATTTATTTTGTTATACTTTGCCTTTACTAATCCAAAGTGTGATCGCTCCGAAATTTACAGAACAAATATTTTTTCAAATGCAAAAATTCAATTCATACCATAATTCCGGCTTTACACTACTGCCATTAATTTTGTCATAAAATATTGAATCAATTTACGCGAAAGGCGATTGGTTTCGATTGATATATTTTATCAGTTCACTTGCATTTGTTCAAAAATGTCGTGTTATTGCGGCATTATGTTGAATTTATATAAAAACTGAAAAAATTGCACATTTTAGTTGAATTAATACGATGTTAAGTCTGTTTTAGTATGAAGCTAGGTTAAGACAACGATTTTGCAAAATTTCAATCGGACACAGCATCATACTTTCTTTACACTTTTATTGAAGTTAAACTCTCAGAATATCTACATATTTTATTTTATTAGTATCGTTCTGACTACATATGACTCTTTAACATTTAAAAACGTCAAAATAGGTCTGTTTTCTTAGTTTTTTACACGAACTACCATTGTTTTAAGGTTGCTCAGAATCAATTTATTAAAAGAAATTGCCTTAGGCTTGGCGGTTTCTTAACTGTTTGGTTCAAGAAACTAAAAAGTTTGTGTTTTGACACAAACTAAACGATTGCCTAAAATGAGTTCTCTATTTTGTGTAACATATAATTATATGCACCTGCGCGGACATTCAACCAAATAGTTCATCTGTTTTCCATAAGTATCCAAACAGTTGTGCAACTAAAAATTGAATGTGCGCTCCTAGCCTTAGGATATTAGTTAAAAAATGTTTAAAGTTAGAAAACTACTTTAAAGTTAGGAAATATATAAGAAGTATAATACCTTAATAAGAGGCTGTTTAAAATTTTGCGCCAATGTTATTTTATTGAGTACTATGTTTTTTTTTCTCCAATACTCAGTATATACATATACATATGCGAAAACATTTTGTAAGTTTTAAATCAAATTCAACAGTGAGGAAAACTCTAAATCAGCTCGATCTGCATTTTCATAAATATTTCAACTCAATCTGCATTTTCATGAACTCCAGCTTAAAACGAGATACAGATCTTTCGAACACATCCGTGCAAGTTAATTCAACAAGTAGGAAGGAAGAGTGAGTTAAAGAGTGAATAAAGGGTTTTTTTGGTGCTTGTATTACTGCGCTAGATATAGATTACCAATAAAACGCACCTATTATTATTAATAATACTGAATTCGAACACTGCTTAGTATGAACGGGACCCACTGTGCGTCGGGAAGAAGAAATTTATAGAGCTTATCCTTTAGATAAGTAAAGACAGGAAGGGCGCCGCATTGGATTATAAAATCAGAGCAAAATATTAGGTAAAAGATCAACATATTTATTACTAAATTAACAAAAAAAAAATTAATTTGGAGAAAACTCAGACTTACATGATTTCAATAACATCATATTCATGGTTAAATTGACCAGCACCATTCTAGTAGGTTTAAGAAGCTGGATTGTTGTTTTAAATCAAATTCTTAGAAATAATATTAAATTTTTTTAAAAAAATTTGTTATTTTAAATTGATCTCCTGTTAACCCTTCAATTCCCAGTGTCACCTATGGGTGACATATACATATATTTTTTTTCCAACCATACCGCAACGATTTTTTTGTTCTTCCTTCACTTATGCAAAGCCAATAGGTCCTAGTAGGCCATATTATTTTTTCAAAATACTAGCTTTACGTCATTTCTTCATTTCAATTTATTGTTTCGTGTATAATTGTAGTGTTTTTACTTTTTGTGATTTAGTGGAATATAAATTGAGATAAAAATGTCTAAATTGTAAGTATTGTTTTTTTTTCTAATTGAATGTGGTAAAAGAATATATAAAGTTGTTAATAAATGCATTTCAGGACAAAAATAAAAAAAAGAGTGATTATTACAACGGTAAAAATGTTAAGCGTCACCTGTAGGTGACACTGGGCATTGTCTGTATTAGTAGTAGTAGTATTAGAGCAATTACTGAATCTTTGATGGCGATGGGATTTTAGAGCTATTGTACGTCTTACAGATTGACTTTAGATGAGATTGTTGAGGTTTTGCACGCTGGAGGATCCAGGTGATATTGGGGGCTATCGCGAATAAAATTCCCCTGGAAAGAATTCAAATTTTCAAAAAATCGCGATCGTGAGTGAGTTTGAAATATTCCCGCGTAATTTATGGCTATCGTGATTTTCTTCCATTTCTGGAGGATTTTAATGTTATTGGAAGCCCTAAAACTACACATACCTATAATTCAAAGGTGTTTTTCGACAACAGATGTATGGTACTTTCTTTTTTATCGGAGGGGAAAAGTTTCGAGGGAGATTCACGATTGACGAAAAAAGTTCCGTGGCCACAAAAAATTCCGAGAGAAACAAAATTTCCAGGGAGATTCCCGATAGGCCCGCCCCACTGTCTTATTTCCGCCGAAAATTTCCACTTAAAAATAAATATTCTTGTAAGAAACGTGGTTTTGTTTCTACAAGCAAAAAGAGGAAAACAATACACGCAGTGCCCAGTGTCACCTGTAGGTGACGCCCCCTTAAAAAAAAGGGGGAGGAAGGTGTTTTGTTTTTATAATTTTTGTTGGTCTATTTTAAATCCATTTATGCTATTAAGAAGAAGAAATCGTTTTTTTGTTCATAAACATAAGCATGGGAATTGAAGAGTTAATTTCAATTTTAACCTGTTTATTTCTACAATTGTTTGATTGAAATGAAAATTCATACAAGTTTGAAAATAGTTTTGATTTTACACTATGTTTCTCATTTCAACACAAATATAGCGAAAATATTGTATCTAGCTAAATTTTTAACATGACAAACCGGGTTGAAATATATCAACCTGATAATTGTTTAATTTAACATGATATTTTCCTATTTTTTCTACTTTTTTTTTTCTTTAAAAAAATTATATTTAACATATTAACTATGTTTTCTTTTCCTATTATAGATTTTCAAATCTCCATTTGTAAATATTAATTACATGTTAAGATTCAAATACTTTTACTTAACACACAAATTTTAACAAAATATAATGTAGATATATGTATATAATAATAATTAAGATTAGATGCTTATAAAAACGAGGACTTTTAATATTATTATTTTATGCAAAAATACCTTTCAGTTTGTTAAACATCTTTCTTTTTAGAAAACATACCTGAAATACAAATAAAAATATATTAGTTTAAAATTGTTTGAATTATTGATAGAATTTGAATACAAAAATTTTACGGATATGATATGGCTCAAAATTCGAATATATAGTTGAAGATTTATATACACAGTTTCCAGGGTATGAAAATGTTTGCCCAGAATTTACCTCTTGAGGAATTTTTGCTATTTTATTTTTACTGCAGTTCAAGTTTTTTTACACAAAATTTTAATATGTCATTCTAGAGAATCATATAAATTGGTACCTACTATAGGTTGTAAGAAAATTTTGTAGGTTGAGGTACATTATACAGACTGGATAAAGCTGGAAGACCAACTTCTCCATAGTTGCACTACATCCTGATTGGACCACATTTCTTGGGTTTCAATAATTCTCCCATTTTTACAGGTGTTACTGTAAACTGATCTGGTTATGGAAAATTCAATACGAGTATTTCGAAAACTAAAATATAATTCAATGTTATTTTTTACTCAGTAATTTGTAGTATAGTTAATCACAAATGCACACATATTTATCTCAAAATAAAGTTAGTTTTCGGCTATTGATCATTAATAAGGGAGCGATTTTAATATTGATTGAAATCAACTACAGTTTTCATAAATCGATAAGAACATTTGGTATGTTTTGAATTTTTCTTGAAAAATCCTAAATTTTATGTTCGGCTAAATTTCTTACAAAATTCTATCGAAATAATGATTTCAATCTCTACTAGCACAAAAGATGGCTCTTATTCAAATCGTTGACTCATACAGATTTTTTTGATTTTCTGAAACTTGAAAGATAAAATTATTTTATAAAACAAGTATTGAATCCTTCAGTCTCCATGATTCAAATATGTACTTAGATATGGTACGCATTGTGTTATGTTTTTCTGTTGTTAAGTTAAAATTATGCATTTTTCCATAATGGTTTCCCTAATTATTAAACTTTACACAATTCGAAAAATAATTATAGCCCCAGGATATCAACGAGACACCCTTCTGGCACGATTTTCAAATCATTATTAAATTCCCCTTTTGTTTATTTTTGTATTAATTAAACAAAAGCCAAAACATGTTGTCAGAGCTCAAATGTCTAATCACGTTTTCTAAAAACGAATTTAAAAAAAAAAAGAAGAAATCCATCATTGGATCTAATGTTTGTGCTTGGCACGAGCGGGTTTTGCTTTTTTTTTTTTTTTTTTTATTGAAAACCACAGCCGCCGCCGCCGACTTCAATGTCGTCGCCAATAAGTCAAGTGACTTTTTGTACGAAGACGCGTGCGCATATTGCATATAATTACCACTGAAAGGTCCAACAACGACAACACGGGACCAAACACAAAAACAAAATAACTAAAGAAAAGGAAACTCCTCAGAAAAGTTGTGTCGCATCACTAATTGTCTTTTTCGTTTAAGAAACACATAAAACAAAAAAATATCACAAGTACCTACGTTATGATGGGCTCAGGCGAGGCGTGAGGTAGGCACTGTACCGGAAAATGCATTCCCATTCATTGCTGGTGGCATTTCTTCGCTTCTTTCTCTCGCCAAGACTCACACAAAACATTCTTTAACACAAACAATAGAATAGTTGCGAGTACCTTTAATTAATATTATTGTTTTGAAGTAAGGCAAAGGCTATGAATAGACAACTGAGGTCTTGAGAAGTTGGTTTCAAGATAGTTTACAAAAAAAAAAATCAGATATGAAACTTGACATTAATAACCAACGAAGCAGTGTCTTGGAACAACGAAGTGTACCATCATCAGACCACGAGCCGCAGTTGAATGCGTACAAAAAAAAATGTAATAAGAAATCTTTAATTGCGCTTTTTCAAAATTGGTTTTTGCAAGTTCATGAAATTCATTCGGAATTATTGACGAACAGAGTTGTATTCACTCTATACAAAAAAAATTAATTTTTTGTTAATTTCTATAATTGTTTGGGTTTGCTAACATTTTGTGAAGAAACTTTACTTAATCGTAAAATTGTCTCCATTAAAAGCAAGGACATATTGAGTGCAGCAATTTGAAATATTAAAGGGTGAACCAATACATGTTTTCTGGATTGGCAACACTGGAAATTAAACAGAAGTCATTAAACAAATAATTTTAGTTAGATTTATATCTTTATGTGGAGTGTTGTGGAATGGTATGTCGCTATGATGTGATACTGCGCCATACCACTCTGTGTCGCTAATTTTGACTCTTGTAAAGACTCTCGAAAAGATAAACAACTTTGTTCAATAACGAGCGGTTACAACACAACAAGCTTTATTGTTGACGCCACAACACACCACACACTCCAAACCACACCGTACGATATAATTGTGGTTCCCACTTTAGGAATAGGCGTCTGCATTCCCGTTCAGCTGATTTCTGTTTCTGATTTCTGTTTCTGTCATATCACACAAAAAAAGTGAATTAAGCCGCGCTCGATCATTTTATTCTGAGCTCATACAGCGCGCCCTGAGCCAGCTCTGATTGAAAACACCAATTCAATTTTTGTTCTTGTTGAGAGTTGTAAGTCACTAGGTCCTAGTTTACTCCGAGCTGTTGCACCACCAAATTTAATTTTTAATGGCAGGTTACGTTCTTTTCAATCTTAAAAAAAAGAAAAAAGAACTTGTGGGGGGAAAGATTTAAAAACGATATCTACCAAGTTTAACGAAAATCGGACGAACCGACAGATAGACAGAATATCGAGAGCCACAATTTTGGTCTTCTCTACGAGTATCATCGTAATGTAAACTTTGATCAAAATCTCGAGTTAGATTTTTTTACAAATGTTAATAGTACTCGTACCTATAAGTCGCAAGTAAAAATTAGCTAGCATGGGAACGCCAACTTGAGAATACGGCCCGCGAAGGATATGGCAGTTTGGAGGCCGAACGTTGATGCTGTTTTTTATTTTTCAAGAATATGTTAATTGAAAAAATTGCTGCATATCGAACTAGCAAAATACTCCTGCGATTCACGAGACACTATTAACTACCCAAAAAATTACCTAATGGTGAGAGTTGTGGTTACGATATTATTTGTATCTACACCAGAAACCTTGGTTTAATCAATATTTTTTATTGTAAACCAAAAGTTTTATTAAGTAAGAACCGAAAGCTTCCAGCCATATGAAAAAGCCATCCAAAATTTTCTCTAAGGGACGGCTGCGGCGCTGTACATCTATAATCGAATTATTTCTCACTTTTCACTTCAGTTTGGTAGGTCCGCAATCGGTTATAGACTTCAACTCAATGGGAAAACCGGAAATTAGGCCGCAAGAAATAAGGCCGTAGATGTTTTTTTATAAGTGTGAAATAGTGATCATTTTTGATCACGGTTTAAATTCAAGCAGCCTTTTATCACTTAGTCAAGAACACCTTGACGAATAGTTAATATTTTTTGTCGTCCTAAATAATTCTGCTAAAACCTCAAATTGTTGAGGTACGGTTTTCGAAACTTAGTGTTTGAAAATTCTCTTTGGAAATTACAATTAAAACCACAGGAAATAAGGCCACTTCTGTGAGTCACAAAAGTTTTGATTAGTTACAGGGCTTTGTAGGCAGCATTTGCAATTTAATTTTTTGACAAATTTGCTCGTAAGGCTCTGCACATTATGAAATCCATATTTTTCATTCATTCCTCTTTTTGTTATATTTGTATACATTTATTTAATGACTGCACAAAATATGTGGACTTACTCGTATGACCAGCCGAAGAGGGAAAAACTGTCCATCATCGACTAATATTCTTTTGAGGAAAAGTAAATGACACTCATGTTTTTCCAGAGAAAAACTATTGCATATCCAAAAGTGAAACTCTACATTTGACGCTAGAGTACCATCCGATTTTTTTTTTTTTTTTTGAGGGACTAATCTTACGCTTCAACCCTTTATTAGCATTTGGAATTGTTATTGTTCCATTAAATATTTTCCTTCAGGTTTCTTCCATAGACAAAGAAATGGGATAGTGTTATGAGCCTCAGAATGAAAGGTAAGTCTGCATCCAGGCATGATGTGAAAAATGACATCTTAACGAGAATCAGACTCCCACGACTCGAACGACTCTTTAAGTGCCTAGGTCTAGTGACTGACAACTCTCAATCACTTTGCGCATGTAAATGGGACTGGAGGCGACGTATACAATTTTCTTCTGAGTCCGAACGGCTAAGACTACATAGAAGTACTTTTCGCAAGAGACAGTACACCCAGCAGCGGCTGGGAATCGCACTCTGTTTGACAGTACATCAAATATGAAATTCGATGTTGGTTCAGGAATTCTATGCGTTTGATAGGTATGACGAAGAATTTTCGTCGAATTCGAATTCTTTTTTAGACGGAGTCAATGTTTTCCCAAAATTTTGTAGATTTCTTTTTGATTCATGCTCCCTAATTAAGGGTGCGCCATCTAGTGGTTTCTTTATCAATCATAAGTTATTTTGATACATACAGCTGTTATCGCTAGAAATCTTGACAGAAAGTCAGTGTCATACCTCCGCGGAATCTGGGGATCGGACAACCCCCACGTTAATGTCCGGAAACAAATACATTCACAGAGAGTGACAGTTTGGTGAGGCTGGGAACAACTTTTCGGTCAACGGTGGGCGGTTACAGAGCCATGTTAACCGACTTTTTTTTATTGAAATTAAAGACCCTGGATTTGGACGACATTTGGTTCATGTAGGATGGTGCGCCATGCTACACAGTCCATGCCACAATCGATCTTTTGCGCACCAAATTCCCAAGTCGTGTTATCAGCCGTCTTGGCGATGTCAATTGGCCGCCCCGGAACTGCGATTTGACTCCTTGGGACTTTTTTGTCAGGAACTGTAAAGGACCGACGTTATGACAACAATCTGGAAACGATTGAATCACTAAAGGCCAATATCATCCAAGCAATCTATGGAGCTACAACCAGGTGTTCGAAAATTGGAATGACAAAATGCGCTACTGCGAAACCAGCCGAGGCATCCACTGGACCGACCTTGTGTTCTATAATTAATGGGAATGTCGTTTTTAGTGGTACTGGTACTTTTGTAAGGGAATTATAAATCCCCCAAAAGTATCTCTTGTCCATTAAAATGTGTGTTCACCTTCGGGAATTTTTGAGAGTTGTAAGTCACTAGGCCCTGTTCTCAATGAGTTGTTGCGGATCGAATTTATTTGAATGTTACAAAGAGTCAGATATTTAGCAACAAATGTTTAAAATTGCAAGTTGAATAGTTTTTACCTACATAATGAAAATATTTAAGTGCGTACTACTGCTAATTTAGAGGTATGAATTTAGGACCTTCTACCTCCAGCATTCTCAATTCACATTCTCGAAACTATAGTGGCATGCAATCCAGTTTACTTTTTTAAAGACTTTAGGTCTTTCAGGCGTTAAGTTAAAATTATCATTGGGCAAAAAGTGATTGTCCTTATAACTTGATTAAACCTAAACCTACCATAGTCTAGCCAATTTTTGAATAATGTCATTTGACTAAAATGCATTAATTTAAATTTGCAAAAGCTCCATGATCGATCCGAGCGACCTCTAAAATCCCATTACCCACAGCAACACACTGCGCGCAACACACGCCACCTTCCCTTAAAAGCGAAATGAAAAATTAAGTCTGAAATCCACTTTGTCGTCCGGGCTCGACACTCTGGCACATGCTAATACATACGAGTATCTGTACTATAATTTTCCACCTGCCTGCCCCAAAAAATCCACATCATCCTCGTCACCTTGACTGAGCCATGTTTTCTGCCATCAAGCAGAACCAGCACCATCCGGACAAATTGCAAATTATTTTCCCTTCGAAATGAAATTTAAAATTAATATTACACCATCACGAAGGATACATGCATCGTGTCGCCGTACGCCGTGTCGTTTTGGATTTTTTTTTTATTTTTTTATGAATATGATGACGACCAACAGATGATGCACATTTACCAGAGCATAAATCAACACTTAAACAAAAAAAAAATACTCCGCCAAACGACCTAAAACCTGACGAGATATTATTCACATCCTATATTGAGGTTTGGCTTATAAATTCACTCTGCTACACTGCTGTTGCACCTTGCTCCATTATTTAGCAAAATGCCACCACAATCTGCGGCGGCCAGCCACCGTTTTCGCAGATGCCGCAACACACCGAACAAAACCAAAATGTTGCTGTGTATTTATTCACCTGCGCCTCCTGATTTCTGCTCCGGTGGTATCGGTGAATTTATTTATCTAGCCGGCGGAATCTCTAAATTGATATCCTCGCGTGGTGTCACCAGGATGTTGCGATGTTCAGTTCATGGGCTAATTGAAATACCATTATTTCTGCAAAAGCGAATTGAAAAGTCGTCATTGGGGAATAAATTGCATTTGAAGTAGCTTAGACGGGCAAAAGTCGATAGTGAAAGATACACACGACCCATAATGCAGAGATACACATCATAAGGACACGCCATCAACACAGATACAACTCTCTGCCAGAAATGATGAGAAGGGAAATAGGTCATGTCCCTGAGTAAATTGCAATTTTCAACGCTTCGCGTTTTAACTTTAGAGAAATATGGGTGCGGTTCATGATGATGATGGGAATGTATTATTCCAGGGCACAGGGAAGAATGTATAATGCATCCACCTATACACCCACCCATCCACACACACACACACACAATACTGACACTATACTTCGTTTCAAATCCAGATTCTACTGTGTAGCTGTAGATACTTTATTCAGGCAGACCTCTTGAACTTCTGACCGAGAAACTTTTTACTTTTGCAAACGAACAAAAAAACATTTTTCTGTTTCGCTCAAAACGCACAAATTGGAGCTCAATTTCAAAGCTCTGAAGTGGAGTCACTTGAATCATCCAGTTCATCGAAAATCTGATTGTCCTTTGACAAGAAAAAAAAAACAACAAACCTGCATGAAGATAATACCAAATGAGATACAAGGATGACGGCAAACTATCCAAGCAAGTCCTGGTGCTATTATATAGGTAGTAGGTACCTTCTATGACGATGAAAGTTAGGAAAGTCTTTTATTTCGCCCAGAACTGGGTGAGTTGCCTGTGTTATGGGTACCTACACTGAATTAATATGGGCGTTTGACGGTTGTGTGTGCTTCGTGAAAGAATAATAGAAAAGAAATTGGAGCAAGGATAACAGGGAGTACTTCAGCTGTATTTTTTTTTTCGTTTCAAAATGGAGAGCACAAGAAAAAGGTACACAGAGCAGAAAAGTTAGAACGGATTGAATATGTGTCAAATTTCCGACACAGCGTCACGGGTGCTGGATGTTAACGTAGGTTGCTACAACGAAGGGGTTGAACTCTTGAACAAATTGAATTTACATTTTTATTTAATGAGCAAAAGGCAAGCTTATGTGTATCTAAAGGATTTTTGTTCTTTCTTTTTTTCTCTAAAACAGTGTGGTTGGCGAGAAGAAGGATTTTCTGGAACGGAAGATTGCAGAATGTTAATTTCTTTGTGATTATTAAAAACTTAAGTAGTTTTGTGAAGTGTAAGGAAGTTTGAAATTAAATTTGCTTTAATTTGTTCAAAAGAATATTTTAATGATATAAAGCTGATAGTTGTCGACTGAGGACTTAGAAGGGTAGACATTTACATTGAAGAAGGCAGATGCATCTTCAAGTTCTCCGAACTAACGTGTGATGTATGACAGTTAAGGAGAGGAGCAGCAATGTTTCTAGTAACAAGGAGGAAGACGGCAGAAATACGGAAATAGAATCAGCGTTCTAGTCAGGCTGAATTAGTAAGCACCTGCTTCTATTTGCATAGTAAAAACTCATGGCTACAAAGAGCAGTTTATCATGGATAAAAAATAAGGACAAGTGTCGGAGATAAAGTGGAACCCTGTGGTACACCATTTCTTTATTTGTAGATGTCAGATTTCAGCTGATACAATTGTATCTTAGAAGAGATGGAAACATAATTTTATGAAGTGTTGATCTCACTGAACTTAACGAGAGTTTAAACTTTCGACTTGTACTATGATTTCATGTTAGATATAAATAGGATAGTGAAGTCAAATGATGATTCACAATCATGCAAGGGCAGAAACAATTAAAAGGTCTTTGCAATGTTCAATAGTAGAAACGATGAAGCGATTTTTCCCTCTCTAGTCCTTTCTTAGCTACCTCCGGAGTCCCACAAGGCAGCCACTTAGGTGCTCTCCTTTTCATTCTTACATACCATTAACGGTATTGAAAAGATCATCAAACATTCCCATATCTCACTCTACGCTGACGATACTAAGATCTTCAAAACAATTTCTTCGACGCATGACTCTTCCTTTATCCAAGAAGATCTCGACAGTTTCTCAGTCTGGTACCTTAAAAACTGCTTAGAGCTAAATATTTCCAAATGTCAATCAATTACTTTTCACGTAAATGCATAAAATCTCCTCCACGTCTCTACCCTTTCCATAACCAACCCATATGAACTGTTGAATGGATCCGCGACCTAGGAATATTAAGCGACCGAGAGCTCAACTTCTTGACTTCTTGGTCCAATGAATTCTCCGACCCCTACGTTACCCGATCCCTTTACATAACGTTTGTTCGTTCTCTACTTGAGTAGGCCTGTCAAGTTTGGTCCCCATATCAACTAATCTACATCGCTAGAATCGAGAGCATTCAGCGTCGCTTCCTAAGATTTGCCCTTCGCGGTCTGCCTTGGAATAATCTCTTCATCCTGCCCCCCTACCAAAACCACCTTCAATTAATTAACCTGAATACACTGCAAGAACGGAGAGATACCACCAGAGATTCTCTTCATTCATCGGCTTCTCTCAGGTTCCGTTGACTTTCAAACTTTTTGCAACTCTATCTTTTTCAGCACAAACGCTCGTAACCTTAGAAATCCTCGCCTCTTCTATCTCCCTACCCACGATTTTCGATTTGAAGTCTTTTCGTCTGGTCTGGTCGATTCAGCTATTGTATCTTCTTGCCTTTCAGATTTTTCTTGTTTATTTATGGGAAGTGTTTTCTTGTGCCTGATTTTCCTCTGTTGGATGAAGGTTTTCTAGGATGATGGCCTAAACCATATCAGTCAGAGGAGGAGGTGACGATTGCCCAATGGAAGTGGCGATGGTGAAGGTAATCATCTGGTAAGCTAGATATATATCCGGTTTGAGGCTATTGCGTAAAATGGAGAATGCAGTAACCGGTGGTATCCTTAAGATACAATGGGTGGGCGAGACCTCCAGAGGACCAACAACACCGTGGACCCCCTCCCCTTATAGGAATCACATCACTACCCCTCTGGGACGAATTCGGGCTTCACAATAATTTTTGAACCAGACTATATTTTGTTTACCCTCTTGGCATGAAATGTTCGTAACACCGTCCAGTGCTACGGGCGCAAAAAACCTGCTATCCGATGCGCCTGTACGTGCTTCAGCTAGCATGCCTTGCGGCCTAAGCCTGGCCCCCTCTCCTTCCTGCTGCCAGGATCAGCCTCATGTTCCTGTAGCTTGGGGTTGTAATATTAGCAAGAAAAGAAGAGTTCTTTATAACATCGGTTCAATTATTGGTGAAATACAACAAAATTTTGTCGAAATTATATCTCTTCGATGTGATCAAGAGTACGATTTCAACTTCATCAAGCAACCTCTAGCTCTTGAAAGCGTGCACAAGTTATTCCTATTTTTAATAAAAAAGCATCAGCCAGTGTTGAATGCTGCACCCTCATTGAAGACATCCACCCGTACTGAACTTGGCCAGTACCTAATTTCCAAACACCTACACACAAATTATACCATTTAATGTAACTTACATGAAGGTTATATGGAGGGCAAAATATAGATCTTCACTGGAAGTTTTTAACCGAAAGTTTTGGATGTGTTTTATTTTATTGAGATTGCGATTTTTTTTGATTTTGAGATTTTAAAGAGTTTACCCATTTTTTACAAAGCTAAATTAGCTATAATCATTTTGGTCCTTCGACGCCTATTAAAAGCGAACCATAAACTTTAAATTTATTTAAAAACATTTTGGTTTAAAAGAAAAAGACTGTGTGCCGACATCTTGTCGTTCCTTTGTTAATTTATTAAAAAAGTATAATTTGAATTCAAATTCAAATACAAAACATTTTAAACATTTTTCAAACCATAATTCAGTGGCAAATAAAAGTTTAAAAAACAATATATTTGAATATTTAACAAAATATACATTTAAATTAAATTAAAAATACCAGCGTAGACATCTACTGGCAAGAAGACAGCAAGTGTAGCAAGCCGACGCGCCGCCCAGTACACTGAAAGAAAAACACAGTGAGTACATTTCACAAATTTGTTTATACAATATATTAATATACAAATAAGTTACAATGAATGCTACAAAGCTAGTAAAAACCACCAGCATGCAAATTTCGAAAGATTTCGAAAATTTCAAAAAGACAAAAGACCCCACTCGTAGAACGAAAAACTATGTTTCTACACGCCTCGACACTCTCGAAAGCAATTGGGTGAACATAAACAATCAATATCAAATAGCAGTTTGCAGCGATGATATTAAAGAGGAGGTTTTATCTACGACGGAAGGGCTTTATAATGAAGCAAACGAAGTCTATACACTTTATAGATCTATGCTTTTAGATGAGTTGGACAAGTTTGCAGTGGCAGCTCAAGAAAATCAATTTACTTCGGCTCCGGTGCAACAGTCGGTTCATCAAAAGCCGCATGATGTTCGACTGCCGAAAATTCATCCGCCGACATTCACAGGCGAATACCAGAATTGGCGTTCCTTTCATGACCAATTCGTTTCATTGGTTCATAATAATGCTTCACTGACTAAAATAGAAAAACTACATTATTTAAAGTCAAGTTGCAAAGAAGGTGCAAGCATCTTACTCGAACACATTAGTGTAGATGATGCAAGCTATGATAAAGCCTGGGAGTTGTTAAAGTCGAGGTATGATTTTAAACGAATACTTGTAAATAACGAGCTGAAGTTATTTTATGAGTTGCCAGTCGTTCAGGAAGAGAATTCCAAAGGCATTCGTGAATTATTGGATAACTCCACCAAAATTTTACATGCGCTAACAAACCTCGATTTACCAGTCCAACATTGGGACGCAATAATTATCTTTTTGCTGTTGAAAAAGGTGCCAGCTACGCTACAATCAAAATGGGAAACTACACTAGGAACTAAGAAAGAGATTCCCACATTTAAGGAATTCTCTGATTTTCTAGAAACAAGGTTCCGAACATTAGAGATGGTTGATCAACAACAAAATGTGAAACCATCATCAACTAACAAAAAACAACAAAAGAACGTTTTTCATGTCAATACGGAGACGACAGAAAATTTCACATGTAAGGTATGCCATAGGGGTGCACATTCATTGCGAACATGTTCTAAATTTTTGAAAATGGACGTCAATGCAAGACAACGAGTGGTAAAACAATTTGGAAACTGTTTCAATTGCTTAGCTTACAGCCATCGCACCAATAGTTGCCCAAGCAATAAAACATGCCATTTTTGTCAAAGACCACACAACTCGCTTCTTCATTTTGTCAACGCACACAACTCAAACTTAAACAACACAAATCATCAATCTTATTCATTCAATCAAGCAAACCAATTTCCACACAGTTCAAATAACTCTAATTCATTTTCAAACAACAATAATGCAATCTCTCGATCTCAAGCACCATCACACTCACTCACTCATACACAACAAAATAATAATCAAACCTCTTTCAGTCACTCCAATGCAAATAATCAAAACCGATCACAAACACATCATGTATCAACGGAGTTCAACCCAAATGCGCAATCTTTTCAACCCTATGACATACCGGCTTCAACAGAATCAAACTGTTTTCATCTAAACCAATTTAGAAATACCCAAATTCTACTTGCGACGGCGATTATAAATGTCAAGTCAGCACAAGGAAATTTAATAAAATTAAGAGCGTTAATTGATCCTGGATCACAAGCAACGTTTATCACAGAATCTTCAGCTCAACTTCTGGATCTGAAAAAACATCCCACATCCTTCGACGTTTCGGTCTTAGGACAGAACAAGACCGGAACGTGCCAAAACTATGTAGAATTGAATTTGGGATCAAATTACTCAGATTTCGTTACGTCGACAAGAGGTTATATTTACAAAACTCTGACAGGCCTTCTGCCCAGCCAAGAAGTAATTACAACCAAGTGGAAACATATTCAAGGTTTAAAATTAGCCGATCCTACGTTTCATCGACCTTCTCACATCGACATTTTGCTGGGCAATGATGTATACAGCGAAATAATTTTGAACGAGGTTATTCGAGGTGAAGAAGAAATTGCTCCAATAGCTCAAAAAACAGAATTCGGTTGGATAATTTTAGGAAAAGTTCCTCTTGAAAGACGTCGTTCTATACAAGTGTATACACAGTTTGTCGACATAGATACAGAAATGCGAAAGTTTTGGGAAATAGAAGAATCCCCATATAAAAAAGCAGAATCAGAGGAAGATGTCGCGTGCGAGAAGCACTTTTTACAACACGTCAAAAGGTTGCCGGGAGGGCGCTTTGAAGTTGCTTTGCCCTTCAAAGAAAATGAACGTCCAAAACTTATCTCTACACAACAAACTACGTTAAGGATGTTCTACAAGCAAGAACAGAAGTTATTAAGCAACCCAACACTACACAAAGAATATAACAAATGCTTATTAGAATATCTCGACCTCAACCAAATGGAAGAAGTAAACATAAATAAGGACAACACATTCAATTCACCATATCATTACGTGGTACCTCATCATGCTGTCATAAAGGATTCCAGTACGACAACAAAGCTACGTGTAGTCTTCAATGCCGCATTTCAAACCTCGGATGGAAGTTCGTTAAACGATCATCTTTTGACAGGACCTAAGACACAAACAGATATAATAGCAATTGTTTTAAGGTGGAGAACACACAAAATTACCTTTACATCCGACATTGAAAAGATGTACAGGCAAATCCAAGTTCATAAAGATGACGCATACTACCAGCTGCTTTATTGGCGTGAGGATCCAACAACACCAGTTAAACTTTATAAAGTTAAAGTTTTGATGTTTGGTACTGCCCCAGCACCATATTTGGCAAACTCTCAAGAAACTTGCCTCTGACGAAGAATCGACATATCCACTAGCCGCCAAAATGATCCGTGAGGATATGTGTATCGATGATTTGGTATCAGGGGCAGACTCAGTAGATGAAGCTAAAGAAAAATATCGTCAAATTTCAATGCTATTATCATCTGCTGGGTTTCATCTTCGCAAATGGATGAGCAACGATGAAGAATTTCTTCAGTCCATTCCGGAAGAAGATAGAGAAACCAGTGTATCGTTGATGTTTGGATCTTTGGATCATACGAAGACCCTTGGACTCAGTTGGTTCCCTTCTACTGATTCCTTCTCATTTAAGAAGATCGCCATCGATAATATCGTTACGAAACGAACGATACTTTCAACTATTGCTCGCCTCTTTGATCCGCTAGGATGGATAGCACCCTGTATCATCAAAGCGAAGATTATCATGCAGCAGTTGTGGTTGAGAGGTTTCTCATGGGACGAAACCATTCCAGTGGAACTGCATCAAGAATGGCTCTCTTTCCAAGAAGAGTTAACGATTTTAGAGGAGATTCGACTTCCAAGATGGGTAAATACACAAGGTAGCATCAAACAGCTCGAGCTCCACGGATTCAGCGATGCATCTACCAAGGCATATGGAGCTGTAGTCTACCTTCGAGTTTTGGACAGTAACGACTGCATTCACACTCATTTGCTTATCTCCAAAACAAAGGTTGCTCCAGTTAACACGGTGTCATTACCAAGATTGGAGCTTTGCGGAGCCGTCATGTTAGCAAAGCTGCTCAATTATATCCAATCAATTCTTCCAGGCAAAGCGATCCCAATATTTGCTTGGACTGATTCCACCATCACTCTATGTTGGATAACGGGATTGCCGTCGAGATGGAAGACGTTCATCGCCAATCGAGTTACGGAAGTCCAACAGTTAACGAATGTAAGCATGTGGCGACATATACCTACTAAGTTGAACCCAGCTGATCTCGCATCACGCGGTGTTCTGCCATCTAAAGTGAAGAACAATACCCTATGGTGGAATGGACCGAGCTTTCTTCAAGAGAAATGGGATTTCTCATTACCTGTACAACCCACTCAATTAGAAACCGATGAAGAAAAGAAAGAAATAAAAATTCATGTCGCCATCGAAGAGGCCAATGGCATTTTAGAAGTTATTGGAAAACATTCAAAGCTCATCAAGGCGTTAAGAATTATAGCCCTTGTGAACAGATTCACCTACAACGTAAGAAAAGATAAAGTTTTTAGGTTGACGTCAGTTCTGTCACCCATAGAACTCGATACTGCGTTACGCACATGCCTTAGAAATGTTCAACAATTCATGTTTCCGGACGTCATCAACGAACTTAAAAATACTAAAAGAACTAAACTCAACAAATCCCTCAACCTTTTCATTGATCGATGTGGTATAATAAGAATCGGTGGGAGACTTCAAAATGCAACTCTTACCTATGACCAAAAGCATCCCATCGTGTTGAAACCAGATCATAATTTCTCGAAACTGATTATTGAAGACGCCCATGAGAAAACGCTACACGGTGGAATACACCAAGTAATTGCTTATATCCGAAACCAGTTTTGGATCTTCAATATGAAAAGGACTGTGAAAAAATACTTGAGCAGATGTTTTACTTGTTTTAAAAATCAACCCAAACCAATGCAACAACTAATGGGAAGCCTCCCTGCACCAAGAGTCAATGTGTCTCGACCTTTTACTCACACTGGTGTTGACTATGCGGGACCTATTGAAGTAAAGGCTTGGAAGGGACGATGTTCCAAGAAGTTCAAAGGTTACTTCGCCATTTTTATTTGTCTGTCAACAAAGGCAATTCACCTTGAAGCTGTGACAGATTTAACAACTCAGTCTTTTGTTGCCGCATTCCGAAGATTTACATCTCGCAGAGGAATATGTTCCAACATTTATAGCGATTGCGGTACCAACTTTAAGGGTGCTAACGTGGAACTTCAAAAGATGTTAAAGGCTGCAAAATACGACTATACTGAGATTGCTGATTCATTGAGCAAAGTTGGCACTAAATGGAATTTCATTCCTCCAGCTTCTCCCCACTTTGGTGGCCTATGGGAAGCCGGAGTGAAGTCTGTGAAATACCATTTAAAACGTGTTGCCCGAAACCAAGCTCTGACCTTCGAGGAGCTCAGTACGCTTCTAGCGCAAATAGAAGCTTGTCTTAATTCGAGACCCCTCTGCCCAGTCACAGATAGCTTGGACGATTTTAACGCACTAACACCAGCGCACTTTCTCATTGGCACATCGATGCATATAGTTCCAGAAGCAGACTTAGCAACCGAAAAGATTGGATATCTCGACAGATGGAAACGTCTCCAAGCATCCCTGCAAACCTTCTGGAAAGAATGGAGCGGAGAATATCTGACAAGGCTACAGAACCGACCTAAATGGCTGAAGATTGAAAAACAACCTAAAATCGGAGATTTGGTTTTGTTACGGGACGAAAGACTTCCGCCGTCGAAATGGTCCATGGCAAGAATCATTGAAACTTATCCAGGACAAGATGATTTAATCCGCGTAGTTAAAGTTCGAACTCAAAACAACGAATTCAAAAGGCCCATCACAAAAATC
This sequence comes from Philhelius festivus, assembly GCA_963931855.1. Taxonomy (NCBI): domain Eukaryota; kingdom Metazoa; phylum Arthropoda; class Insecta; order Diptera; family Syrphidae; genus Philhelius; species Philhelius festivus. The sequence continues at coordinate 81,652,436 of OZ007557.1, forward strand.
TGTCCACTACCATCCAACACCACCGATTCAGAAGACTCAGTGATTTAAATTATACATCAAATTTTCAAATAAAACTAAATAAAACTTCATTACAGCCCAACATAAATTTCAAAAAAAAAAATAATGATAATCACATCAAATAAAAATCAAAATCACTCAACACAATCAACAACTCAATCACATGAAAGAATCAAATCAATATTAAGTACTCAAACATTCATCCAAAACACTCACTCAAAATCAAACAATATAATAAATTCATTAATTTGTGATTCAAAAATTTACTCATTACGGTTGCGCATACATTCAATCAAATCACATTCAAAACACACTCATAAAACATTCAAAACACACTCATAAAACATTCAAATTATACTCATAAAACATTCAAATCATACTCATAAAACATTCAAATCAACTCATGAAACATTTATTATGCATTCATACACACCCAATACATACAACTCATTCATTCATAAAATCAATCATACAGTCCACCTAAAGAAATACTCATAAAATAAAATAAACTCATCACTCAACATTAAAAAAAAAAAAAAAAAAATCTAAATCAAAATTCGAAAAATGCATCGCGAAATGATAAACAAAGCTTAATTTGTGATCATCAGTCTCTAGAAACACAAAAAAAAAAATGTCATATTCAACTCCAAGGGATACACAAGACACAACCTATGAAGAAATATACATACATATATATATCTTTTAATTCTTTGTACACAACACGACAAACTTAAACACGACAAACTTATCATTAATTCATAAATTATAATATTATATCTAAAATTACAAATCAAATCAGTTCAGTACCCTATCTAGTTTGTTCGATTTGGTTCTTCATACTGATTGCGCCAAAAAAAAAGGAGATAGGATTTAAAAAAAAAAAAAAAAAAAAAAAAAAAAAAAAAAAAAAAAAAACTCAATTTATAGACTTTACTTAAAAAAATTACCCGGAATTTTGATCATTTGTTCAAGCTGTTAATTATTGGTGACAGTGGGGTTGGAAAGTCATCGTTGCTAATCCGATTTTCAGATGATATATTCTGTGGAAGCTACATAACAACCATTGAACAACGATTGGAGTGGATTTAAAATTCGCACTGTTGTAATCGACGGACAGCGAGTGAAGCTTCAAATCTGGGACACTGCTGAACAGGAAAGGTTTCACACAATCACTAGCACATATCACAGAGGTACACATTGTGTCATCATCGTTTGCGACGGTCGGTGAATCGTTTGCCAATGTCAGACGATGGCTGGATGAAATCAATCAGTAATTACTGTGACGTAGTTAATAAAGTTGGAAATAAAGACGACAAACCAGATCATAAAGTTGTTATAAGCGAGGATACTCAGCGCTTTGCTCGACAATTGGACATTGAATAGTTCGAAACTTCATCAAAGGATAACAACAACGTAGAGGAGATGTTTTTATCGATCACCGGACGGGTTCTTAATAATCCAACGAGACGACGAGCATAAGGAAGCCAGTTAACAATAAGAGAAGGTGGAGCACATGCTGCAAGCTTTTGATGGATTGGCTTAATTAAAAAAAAAAAAAAATATAGCATTAATTAAATTTTGTTAAATTCGCTCGTTGCTTGTTTTGTTGGCTCACCATAAAAATAATTACATTTCACTCACAATTTATATCACATAAAATTGTCGTTGCAGTGATACCAATAGTAGTATTTCCATTTAACATTAAAACTAAGAAGAATATTTAAAATTTTTTACTATTCAACACAAATAAATAAATAAAAATGCAACAAAACAAAAGGGAAAAGGCATTATACCCACAAACCCAGAAACGAACAGAAAAATTACAAATTGTAAAAGTGCAAATGGATGATAGTATCAATGTGTCATTTGACAGCCGGAAGTCAGGTGATTCCAGCCACTTTCCAATGTTTTGGAAGTTTGGCTTAGGCACACGTTATACCTGACTCATTGGAGAGTAATAGTATTTACACGATTAAATTTTAAAATTTTATTTAAAGTAGCTAATTTAAATAAAACCACATTCGAGAATCATAGCTATTAAAAATATAATTTGTGTTTTATTATTTATTAATGAAATTTCTCTTTGCATGTGAGCTTGAAGGCATGTAGAGAAGATGCGACACTCGGCGAGTTTCAATGAAGTCGTTTACTTACCTGCAGCACAATTTCTGAAGACGAATTCAAACAAACTCATTTACTACGTTCATTGGCGGGGGAGAATGTTGAATGCTGCACCCTCATTGATGACATCCACCCGTACTGAACTTGGCCAGTACCTAATTTCCAAACACCTACACACAAATTATACCATTTAATGTAACTTACATGAAGGTTATATGGAGGGCAAAATATAGATCTTCACTGGAAGTTTTTAACCGAAAGTTTTGGATGTGTTTTATTTTATTGAGATTGCGATTTTTTTTGATTTTGAGATTTTAAAGAGTTTACCCATTTTTTACAAAGCTAAATTAGCTATAATCAGCCAGCTTGTCAACGTTTCACAAACTGCATCAGCGTAAGTAGGAACAACCTAAGAATAATAACAGACATTTTTACTGGACAATGCTAACTTAGAAGACACGTACCTAAGTTTTAGGAAACACCAGACCACATATTTGGAAAATGTTGTCCACTAATGCACCAAGGGAACAACTATCTGACACAATACCAGTTAGAAGAGAGCAACCTTTCCTCTCTGGAGGTGCTACAAATACTAAAACTTCTAAAAGCAATAGATTTGAAGGAGAAATTGTAGGATGGCTAAGCTCAATCAGATTTAGGTGGGGGCACAAAAGATCTCTAGGTCGAGGCGCAATACCACCAATATATAAATAATTCATTTATCAGCCAGCTCACCAGTAGAATACCGCGAAATTGATATACTACCATACTAGTCAAAAGTCTTAGAACAAAATGACAAAATTTCCGAAAAAAATTAAAATCACTAATTCCGTTCAATCACACAGCACCGCAGTTATTTTTAAAGTCACAGATGATTTAAGATTTGCCGTGGATGAAGATATATAACCAGATTTTTCGAAAGCCTTCGGAACAGTAAACCACATGAAACTTGAACCTAAATTACGAACACCCTTCCATTCTTCCTCATCACCATCAAACTGCGGTTTCTCATATCTTTCTGTTAGAAAACAGACTATTGTAAATTGTTTAGAAGAAGAAGAAATATCTGGATTTGTAGCAACCACATTGGGTGTTCCACAAGGTTGAATATTGAGCCCTCTACTTTTAACTTTATTTATGAATGATCTCCCTGATCGTATCAATAAGTCGGCTGTGCATATGTACGTTGGTTAATTAGTTGAAGTACGTCGACAAAATTAGGACACCCGGGATATGGTTAAGCCGTGTTTTCATTCGGGATGATCACATTTAGATCGTTTTGGAGAGAGTAAGATTATTGCACTTGATATTTCAAAAGCATTTGATAGTTTAGCATCAAGGTCTCTTATCGAAAATGCGTGAATTCGGTAGTGTTATATCTCTTCTTCGTAAGGCTAGAAACTTCCTTTCGAACCGCTTAATACCAGTTATGTTGGATGGTTTTAAGTCTGAAGTTCATAAAATATATGCTGGTGTGCCACAGAGCTGAGTTTTGTCTCCGTCCCTCTTTCTCATATTCATCGCTGATCTTTTGTCTGAAATTTAAAATTCATTAAATTGTTTCGCTGACGAAAGTATTCTCAGCTTCTCATATTCGTTTCCAGATACAATTCATTGTTCTTCGGATGTTAACTTAGAATTGTGGCGTGTGATAAGCTCATTAAATTCTGATCTCGATACCATTCTCAAATAGGAAACCATAAACCGCGTAGAATTTAAAGCTTCAAAAACTCAACGCTGTATCCTGTCGTTGAATTTGCATTGCGAAAACAAAACAGGTTTCAGTTTTCGGTAAGTGTATCGCAGACCACCTTGTTTGGAATATTAACACATTCGTTGTCGCCAAGAAAGCTGTTAAGTGTTGAAAACAAAAAGCACGTCGGTACCTATGCCCCTGGGAGAAAGAGAAAAGCTAAGTTCAAAAGAATTTCCTTCAAGCTGCCGACTTCATATGGTCAACAATCACCATTTCTATGTATGGCTTTACTCAAAATAAGCAGGCATAAGCTACCTATCCATCCTAGTTGGAGTCCTAAAAGGCCACAATACAATGGGAGTCCACATGTGCAGAATTGACATTAGCTTGTCGGACTTGTGTAGGGCTTTGCCGTATCATCACTCCTTCTAGCTTAACCTATTAAATCTGGCGCTGAAAGTAAATCTCATTTTCGTCAGGTTCGTTATTATCGAATGCATTGAATCCACGGCCCATACGTACGGCATACTGATATTGAGCGTTTAGCAAAGTTGAATGTTTTCGAAAAATAAGTATTATTGAAAGAAGAAGACATTTTTGAACTACTCGTATCAAAACACCAAGCTGTCAGTTTCATTCACTTTTAACTCGAAATTGGGTGTGCAAAAATTCATATTCTTTTAGCATAAAGGTTTTTTCCATATTATTATATTTTTAACTTTGAATGATTTTTAAATATTACTTTAACATATTTAAGAAAATAAGTCTTTTGAGGCGAAAACCGTTGATTGGGTTCATAGATTTATTACTCTTATTGAAAAAGGGTAGTTCGTTAGAATTTGTTAAGATATTTCTTAACCTTCGCTTTTCTTTAAGGAAAGAGCATATTAAGTCAAAATTTTTAAACCAACATCTTAATCATGAAAAATAAAAACAAGGGTGTAATATGATCAGTCATTAACTTGAGGGTTAAATAAAGATTCCCAAATAGCTAAGGGATAAATATTTCAACTAAATGGTTTTGAACAGAAGAAAACAAACAACAGAATTGCAAAACCGTAAAAATTCAATCTCAATAAGATAATATTTCCAACATCTGGTCCGAAAATAGCATTTAAGAGTTGTGGTTTGATTGCCTATGCCATTTCGTTAGAACTCACCGCCGCCGTCGAAAACATCTGCAATGATCGATTATCGCTCCCACACACAAATCAATCTAATCCTTAATGCTGAGTGCTGACTGACAAACATAATTGCAACACGTTGTTTTTCTGCCACAAAAAAACAACAAGAACCGCACAGACCAAACCAACTGTATCAACCCCCTCATTTTATGTGTCGATTACACACTTCAATTACTTAGACCAAAACTTACTTTTCTAACTTAAACCAATCGAAAATGTTCTGTCGAGTTGCAAACTGGTTTTATAGTTTGAAATTATTTCAGGATAGTGATGAAGGCAGGAGTGTGTGATTTGGGGATTGCACCTTGCCATAACGAAACTATAAAACCAACTTTATTATTATGCAATCAAAAGATATGGGAGTTAGAATTACACTCCACTTCACTAAAATTGGCTTGCTTATAGTTAAGTTAATAATTTTTTGGATATTATAAAATTTTTCAAATGAACTATCAATGACATAATTCCTGAAATTGTTCATATAGTAGTGACATGATTCTGTTGCCAGAAGGCCAGATGATATCAAAGTTAGCGATTACAGTCAGCATGAACTACTTAGTGAAAACCTCATGTAAGCTGCTACGACATACTCGTATTCATAAGTTTCAGGGTTTCGGTTAAGGAGTTTTGAAGATCGGTCAAACCGGTTACGGGTTATTTGACTGTTGATAAACCAAGTAAATGTACTTTGAATCTACACGTGGAATATTGGGTCGCTTAATAGATCACGAGCAGCCGAACAATTTCCAAAGGCTCTAGACTACAGGAAAGAAAATGAAAAAGCCATCCAACAAATGCGTTGGTATGGACAAAATGTCCAAAAATATTTTTGGCAAAAGTCCAAAAATAATTTGGTCGAATGTCCAAAAATAATTGGCCAAAACATTGAAAATCATCTCGGTTTACCTCCTCGGAGTTCTAACAAGAACTGAATTTTTCCCGAACCAACAGTTCCTTAAATACTTTCCATTTGTATAAAAATACATCAAAATAAAATATTTAATTAATAGAACTAAAATAGTATTGAAAATCCCGCCAAATATTTCCAAAAATATCTGTCGGCGAGATTTTTATTTTTATTTTCGGCGGGATTTCGTGATTCGGGTTTTTGTGACGGGAGATTTCGTTACTCTCCCATCTTAAATTCTTTTTCTTGGAAATTGCTGAAAAAGTTACGAACATGACCCAAAACTTAGGCGAAATATAGTCAATGTTTTAGTGATAAGGCCAGTGGCATTCCTCCTAGTAAACCATTAAATCGTAGCACTCCCGCAGTACAGTGACTGTTTTCTTAGCCATGCTACTAGAATGTGGAATGGGTTAGTCAACTCAAAATTTTCCTCTCATTGTGATACACAAAAATTAAAAACTAATGTACATTGGTGTCTCATTTTTAATCCTCCCCTCCACTTTTCCTACTGTTAAGTTCAGAGATTCTTTCTCGAGTCACACTATACGAATGTGGAATGGTCTACTCAACTCAGTTTTTTCTTCTTATAGTGATCATGGCAATTCAAAGCCAAAGTGTCTTCAATCAATTAACACAGAGTGTGTATTCTTAGCAATGCAATAGAAATACCTGTGTATTTAGATGAAAAGATAATTTGAAAAGCGAAATGAAGGCCACAAGTCAGTCGGATTGAATATCGAACACGTTCGACTATCAACGTCGTCGTCGCTCGATGGCGTCGCTTGAAAGCGACGACAGGCATCGACCGGTGCCCAATCGGCCGTCTTAAGCCTTCACTCACTGTCATCATTTTTTTTTTATTTTTTATATTTAACAGTCTTTAGCTGCAAATAAAGCATGACGTTTCTCTCTCTCTGTATCTACACAAACCTCACTAGATGCATCGATGAAGATACAATGCGGAAATTCATTCTAATTTGAGTCTCATAAACGTCATAAGAGTCTAATAGCCATATCGATTAGATGTCAATGTGGTTGACCAAGCAATTTAAAGCAAAACATCCAATCAATAGATTTTTTTTTCTGTTCACTTCTCTTCTTGACACAAATCGCATTTCAATTGCACTGTTTTTTATTTAAATACATAAAAAATACAACGATAGACGAAACGCACAAAAGAGACAAGACAATATCAAATAAAAAAACAACGAATCGTCGCTTTTGATTAATTCCATTTAAATTGTTCAGCATTTCCATAGAGGCGCGCGCAATATACCAAACGACCGTCGCCGCCGACATTGGCGCCATAAGACACGTTCACGTTCAAAACTGCCATCACATCGTAGCTCTAAGCTTCTTACCCTCCAGCTGCAGCAAGGGTGTTCCTGCTAGCTATTGTGATTGTTATTGGGTGAGGCGAGGAGGAGCTGTCACTGTCACATAGGATGACGCAAAATGAAAGTTATAGCATTTTTCGAATCAAATTTAAAATTATTATCACAGCTTTTTTTGTTTGTTCCTTATAAACGTAGATGATGAGATTTATGAACGTGTCGCACGGACTTGCTTTTTACAAACATGGCGATTAAGTGGCTGTCAGTTGAAGATTTTAGGGAATCCAGGGACATACCGATGGACTCATGTTCAACTTTGTCGGGAATGAGTACCTCCCCTTGACATAATAGTTAATGCCTAGGACTTTCGTGCCGGAGATCGTGGTTCACTCCCCAGCCATTGGGAAAAATAAAAAAAAATTCCAGGGGTACTGCCCCCTGTGAGGAAGGGACATATCCTTCAAGAGTATCTCTTGTCATGGAAAGTGTTACTCATCTGAGCTGTTCGGATTCGGCTGAAAAATTCCTGCCCACCACACGCACATCACGGTAATGGTTGAGAATGCAGCTTAGCAAGGCCTTCTACCACCCGCCAAGCTTGAGGGACATATTATCCCCGAAGAACTGGGACATAAAACTAATAACAAAAACCTACTATTTTAAGCTTCGTGGTTGTGCTTTTGGAACGATCGGGTTAAAGCTGCGATTTTTGTTTTTAAACGCGAAACCAATACTTACCCTATAGAACAGAAAGTGAGCAAAATACAAGACTGATGAAGGACCATCCGTCGACGATGACGATAGGAGGTAGTGTGTTGTATAGCCAGTGTTCTGTCGGCCTGTCCCTTTAATGCCAATTAATCTTTTCTGGTGTCTCGAGCGAGACGCGTGGGTAGGCAATGAATATGCGTTTAATTCGGAATGATCTAATGTGCGGAACGATTTGTTTTTTTTTTTTTTTTTCATTCGTTAGATGTACTCGTATCTGTCTCCATATCACATGACATAATGTTTGAAGTTTAAAGCTTCATTGAGATTGAAATCTAAGTCGGTTCTGAATTCATATCCATTTTGGTAAAACTATAAATTGGAGCGGATTAAAAACAAAGGGGAAAACTTATGGTTGTCATGTGGCTTAAGATAAGCTATTTATGAGTTTTGTTATAAGCACATAATTGATAGGTTCAATGTCAAATTGATTCGCTTTAATCTACTGAATGTAAACTAAATATGGAAAATTTCGTTTGAATCAAAAAAATTTGTTTTTTTTTGTAGCGGGTAAGTTTTTGGGGCCGACGGACGGAAGAACTTCATACCCCCGTAACGGATTATAATTGCTGCTGTAAAGCAAAATAGCTATAAATTTCGGATGGTCAAAGGTTAACGACCTTTGGTGTACCTGGAACACGCTGCTCAAAATCTTGAGCCTGTTCGACTTCCGATCCATTAAGGGTTTCTGCTTAGGACACAGCAGCTATCCATCCATTGCAATCAAGAGCTCGCTGCTTTCAGTTTCAGTCTAGGCCAAGCACTTGGACATCCACGATGGCTTGGTCTTTAAACCGGAGATTCCGACTTCCTTATCGTCTCGATTCTGGGAGATGAGAATGGAAGAGTCTCTTGGCTGGAACACTATTAACCATTCGCTCGATGTGGCCCAGCCTATGAAGCCAACTCACACAGCTCGCTCAAACAGGACCAAATTGCTTTCAACGAATTTTTCTTTCGAAAGAACCAAGTAACATATCTCCCTTTAGGCGCTTCGCTTTTCATGTTCTCTGTAATCTCTGGCAAAGTTTAAGCATATGCTGAGGTCTCCAATCACCGATTTCTTTTCGTTCGAAGGTCTAGATTTGAACATTTTTTTTAATGCACGTACACTTGGTCCGTCGAGTTAGGAGTAGCCAAGGTTTCCTGGGGTAATTCTTCATCAGATCTCCACTGAGGTGTCGTTTGTGAAGTTAATATTAACTCCGAGGTAGATGAACTCCTGAACTACTTTTTTCGCCTGATCTTCAATAGTTGGGAACTTTGAAAACGGCCGACGATTTCAATGACGTCCACCAGTAGATGGAGAGATTTGTTAAAAATAGTGGCCTGGTGTTAAGACCTGCCCTGCCAACCATTTGCTCCAGAACATCCATCTGATTTCGTCGAGATGTTCAGGCGTTCATTTAGGAGGTTTTGTGTTGTACGTATGGGTGTACAGACTTGGCTCTTGGCTTCCATTGGCATTGGTCTATGGTTGGGTGTGCATACCTAACGTAGCTTGGCCTCGAGCGTTGAGGCGCTTATTTAGAAGTGACGAAGGTTCTCTGGAAGCTTTATTCTCGTACCACGGAAGATAGTACATATAGGGTTAGAATTCTTTCTGTGTCGCAAGACATTTAACTCCCCCTTGTTGGAGTATTGTGGTGGCTGTGGATAGGCAGGTTTGCAGAATTGCTACTGGAATGGGATCATGCTATCTCAGGGCGGTAGTCAACGCTTAATTTGACTCCGTCACTGTGTGTTGGCCCGGCGTTTGATTAAGCCTTAATTGGCAAATGTCCACGTTAAACGAATTTTCGATTATTTTCCAGAACGGGATTGAAGAAGTCACATGATATGGCACCTGAAAAGCTTTCCTTATCTGCACATTGCTCTGCGTGTTTTTAAATTTCTTCCAGGATCGGTCATTGTCTTATAGAGCCTTTGAAATCGATGAGAAGACGATTCTCAAGTTTGTCTTTTTCAGGATTTGCCTCAATGTAAAAATTTGGCTTATAGTCGATCTACCGGGCTAGAAGACACACTGGTACTTGCCGACTATATAGTGTCACAGAACGGCGCAAGACGCACATGAGAAAGGAATCTATTTGCGATGTTTAGAATATCCCTCGATAGCTTTTGGAAAACATAGGATTGCCTTTTCTGTAGATGGAGCATATCCAGTTGATAGTTCAGTTATCATACCAACGTATGCTTACCTCATCGGGTCCTGCGAACTTGTTCTTTAGATTTTGTATGCCTACCTAAGCCAACTTCTTCTATTCTGGTTGGTGGGACTTGGAAATGATTTGTCTTATGGTGCATTAATCGTTTTTAATGATGCGTATTTTGCACAGCTAGAAATCATTAGGGCTTTTGGCACCGCAAAAAATATAAACCATCCGAAAGATCACTAGATTGTGAAGGTCAACTAATTCAGTTGGTCAGCTACAAATTTGTTTAATGAATTTTTAAAGTTTTTTTTTCAACGTCACAGACCATTTTTGTATTGAATTAAATATTCATAAGATCTATAGCTGACCAATCACTGAAAAAAGTTGGCCTTATATGACAATCCGATGTTTGACCAATTTCTAAAACTAGTTGCTCTTTTTTGACCAATTACTGAGCAAATAGATGCCATATTTTTTTTTTGCGAATATCTCATTTATGGGGTGCCAAGATTTAATAGTCCTACTATTCCCTGTGGTTCAGAGTATAAGTAACCTGGACTGTTTCGAAAAATTTACCTTAGCAGAAATTTCAGTGTGTTGTTTCGATCTCGAGACTCTCTTCGATTTTCTTGACCTGACAGACTCCGTAAAATCTCTTCTTAAAACCCAAGATCTTTTTCTCCTCTTGTTTTTTCTGCAGCATATTCGTATGTGCACCTTCTGGCACTTTTTTTCAGTTTAACGTATTCATTATCATACCACCAGTTCTTTCTCTGGGGTAGTTGATAGCCTACTGTGGTTAAGGCTGCTTTTTTTATGATATCGCCATTCAAAGGCCACTGATTTTTGCTGTCTGTAATAAGGTGTATTGCTACTCATCTCCTGCTTCAAGATCTATTATTCAAACACCTTAATCTGTTGTCGTATGGCATAGGCTGTGCTAACCAATTAATCCGCCGAAGATGTCCTCCTTTCTGACTTTACCATTGAAGTTCCCGGAAAACTTTAGCATTTAGTTTCGAAAAGGTCCGGAAAATTCGTCGAAGTCATAACACTGTTACTTTATGGAATATTTAGCTTCTGTGGTAGGGTAGTGATTTCCCAAAACTAATCCAACTAATCCGCATCCTAACATGTGAAATTTTTTATCGCAGCTTTGATAAATATCGCAATTTTTGTATTCATCATTTATCTCATCCTTTCCATCGAATCTCCTAGGTCGCGATCATATTTTCTATATAATAGCTCCTGAGGGAGGATTTGTTCTCTTTTCAGTAGCACCTCGGCTGTAAAGTTTTGTCAAGTTCCAGGCACAAACTCTCAGCTCGGTATACTTTGACCTTCCAGATTTTTTTTTGCCATTTGAGGATTATCATGAGCCAAGTATCTGCGATAGCTATAACTCTAATGGGTTTTTTTAACTAAATGGAAGGGAAATTTACCCAACAACAGAACCTTTGCTCTACCCTAGGACGGATAATTCAATCCCAGTAACAAACTAAAGAGGTTTGCGAGGGTATAGTTCCCCAAAGCAATCTAGTAATCTTCACGCTGCCGAATGCCATTTTTGTTCAGCCCGTTTGGCCCTGGGATAATCCTGAACATACTCGTAAAACAGTCAAACAAAAATTCAACTTTTCGTCATTTTTCAACATTAGTTCCTGCGCCTTTGTTGGCAAACTACTGCACTGATTTTAACCAAAAAACTCTCAGCCTCCTTGGAGTAATGGCTAGTCGGTCAAAAAAGGTTTTTAAGTGGTGTACTACCTCTTGCGAGGAATTGGCAAATTTTCCAAGTGTATCTTTTGTCATGAAAAGTGCTGCTCATTAGCCGTTCGGAATTAACAAAATATTGTAAGTCCCCCCCATTTCTTCAAACACGCATACAGAAATGGTTGAGAGTTGTAAGTCATTGGGTTAAGGCTCTCTATGAATTGTCATGGCCTCTAGTTTTCAACTCCAAGTCAATATCGAAATTTTGAATTCAATCACTTCAAAGGCTTCGGAGTCTGCAGAATACTTGTAACCATGGGTAATAGGTTCATTAAATTACTAAGTAACTCAAACATATATGTATCTACCCAATTCTAAAAAATCTTTTCATCATCAAGGTTAAAAGATTTATGGAGTTTGTTAAAATATTAGTTTAAAATTTCGCGGCTGTGGTGTTATGAATTCTAAAAAGAGGCAATTAAAATCTTGGGTTTTTAACCATCTTCTTGAAACCGTAAACAATTGTTTCCTTGTGTCCTTAAGATAGGCCTTCAACGAGCATCATATTTTCTATTAAAATATGTCTTCCAATAAGTGCAAAGGTTATCGACTTAAGAGATTTATTGGTTAATATTTTTTTTCTTTTCTGTGAAGGCCCCAAGCCTTTTCCAACTTCTCATGGTTTCAAAAAAAAAAAAAATGTAAAAACAAACCTTCATTTTATTTGACCCCACCTAAGTAAATATGCAAATTTCCATCTCATAAAGCGCTATCTCTCACTCATTTTCCATATAAAGATAGATTTATATCGCCTTAAGGGCAAGTTCAAATCGAGCTAAAAACCGACATTAAAACCTATCAGTTTACAATCATAAAAGGAACTAACCACCAAAACGAAAGTCATAAAACTTACACGAGTACAGCTCAACTGTAGGTTCGATTTAGATAATACGAGTACAAAAAAAAAACACTTTCCTATTTCCCATTTCACTGATTCTGTGATAAGAAAAGAAGAAATATCCATTTAAGTCGGTTAAAGATATTAAATATCACGATGACTTAACCACCGACCTGTATAGTTAGGTTAGGTACTGTGTTGCCGCCAGCCACAAACCAAACAAGAAAATAATAATAAATTTAATATAAAAAAGAACACCCTACTGGCACCGAATGTAATAAAATGTTCAATCTTTATATCTTTATTTTTCAATTCAATCCATTTTGAGAAAATGAATGTATAGAGGTACTCGGTAGTCGGTACCCTATAGAACACACATATATTCGTGCTGAACACAATGGAAATGCACTTCTTCGAGTGAAGGAAGAAAACTTATGCGTTCATTGCACCTCGAAATAAAAATAAGGAGCACAAAAATGTGCTGCATCCAACTATACACACTTGAACAACAACGATAACGAAGACCGACAACACAGAACTCTGGGGGCTGATGGCAAATAGTAGGTTTTTAAGTCTCAAGTCAAGTCAATCTCATCTGTCTGTCTCCACAAAAGAGGTTCACTATTGGAATTGGAGGAATATGCCTTGTCACCCTGATGCAATATACTGCATCTAGTAGAATGAACGCAGCAGTGTATCCATCAGATACTAATTTCGCTAGATAAGACAGTGGGGTGGGGAAAATTTGTCAATAATGTCAAATTTTGACAAATTGGGTTATTAGCCGATTTATTGAAGAATTCCGAAAATTCAATATGTTGCTTCGTTGGTTCAAAAATTCTTATACAAAATTCTCCAGTCTCCCGTTTCTTCTTTTCGTCGAAATTTGAAAAAATTGAAAAAATTTTTAGTTATTTTGTTAAATGCAATAAAATGTTTTATATGATATAGAAATTGGAACTAACAAAATTCTCTAGGGAAATAGAACTTTGAGTATACACATGTCCAAACTGGTAGCACTTTAAATACCGTGGTTCTTTACCCTTGTCTGGACAATTCAGTGCTATTTGAGACTTCGACCCACCGTTGTAGCAACGTCTACCTTTTCCTGATGAACCTTCTTGTTGATTATGTCGGCATAAATCGTTTCATCTAAAGGGTTGTTACTGATGCCAAATCTCCATGGCAAGTTACTCTATTGAACAGCACGCCGAAATGATAAAACTTTATTATCAAAATGAGTGTCCGTTAGTGCAAAGGTTGCCCAATTTACGGTAGACGTGGGGGACCTTTTTCATAGTTGACTCTTCAACGTTTGGTGGTCAAATTTGAGCGTTCCGGTAATCAATCTTCCAACATTCATACGTTGAAGGAACGCAAGATCGGCCGAGATCATCACCATAGTTCGTGAAAGTATACAGCAGAGCCCGAGGCAGTCGTTTGGGTTTTTTTTTTTCAAGCAATAATCCCGGTTGAGCCCCCAAATTTGTATACTAAAAAAATGAATCGGAATTCCTTATTTTTTTCAAATTTGAAAAATGATGTTTTTAGAATTGTCGAGATCATCACCATAGCTCGTGAAAGTGCAGAGCAGAACCCGAGGCAGTCGTGCACAAGAACTCGCCCTTTCGCAGACTTCAACTTGGCGAATTTTGCGTCGGAACTTGGGCCTACACCCGAACAAGATCCAACTGATTCAGTAGCTAGAAGTCATGAACATAGACAAAGTTTTTTGTTCGCTGACTGGGCTTCGGATCGTTTGGAAGATGAACCTAAATGTTGGCCAAAAAATCATCTGTAGCGGCGAGGCGTATCTTTGGATGAATGGCAGTGAATAATTGACGTATGTGGGACGACACTACTCAAAAAGTCACTGTTTGGTTTGGATTTTCGGCCGACGACGTCATTGGCCCTTGGAAAACGACGTTGGTGAGGCGGTCACCGTCAATGACAAGCTCTACACTAAGATAGTTATCAATTCCTTATGACCCAAATCGAACCATATGGAATATATATTGAAAAAATTAATCGAAATTCTTTATTTTTTCAAATTGGAAAAATGATCTTTTTAGAATTGTGATTTATAAAATTATATCACTGCCAGAATGAAAGAGAGTTTGAATTGTCAAAAAGTCCTAAATATATGTTTTTTTAGTCAGAAATGTGCATAAGTGTAGACACATTACATCTGTTTTTAATTTCCTAAAAAAGCTCTTTTTGTCAATTTTGTTGGCGATTTTAACCTTCTTTTATAAAAATCACGGCTAAATTTTTTTTAAAACAGACACCTACACCCACATTCGACAACATTTTTGCGCACAGCACTTTACAATTTTATTTACTGAAGTACTTTTGTGCTTTTCGTTCTATTTTATTATTTGTTTTGTTTTTTTCTTTTTATTTTGTCTTGCCTGTCCGCTCCTTTTCATTATTTTCATTTCATTGCAACTCGTTTTGTTAATTGGCAAACAAGTTCTAGCCCCAAGGAAGTTTTATAGGAAGTGTAGGTGGATGATTTTTCTTTACTTTTTTTTTTTTATATTTAAACGGAAGTGGAGAGTTCCTCAGGTTGAACAGAGGAAGTTTGTCCGATTGGATGAGACAAAGAGAATGTGTTAATAAATTTCAACATTTTATGGGAAATATAATGAACATAATTAAAAAGGATACTTCGAAATTCTTATTGCGAATTGAGGGTCTAATTTCAAAGGATGACAGTTTTGACTTTGAATAACATTAAGTGCTACTCAACAACTAACAACTATGTATCTTGGAAAGTTTTAGATGGAATTTTAAGGGAATTCATTTTGCCATTTGAGCATATCAAGTTCAGATGAATAAACTTTAAGGCAAAATTGTTTGGCTAAATTTAACAAACGGTTATAATTTAATCATTTAATTCTCAACATAAAATATTATTTTTAAGATAGTGCTCGAAGCTCACACCAAGGCACGTAAGTAAGTATAATTTTAAATATATTTTTTGATTATTAGATAATGACATTTCAAAAACATGAATTTATTTTCTTAAGGTTATAAGATTAAAAAAATTATAAAAATCAGAAACGAGGAAAGGTTTGATAAAGACGGATTTTTTGCACTCGATGATGTTTTGGATCTTGAGAGTTGCTATAAAAAAGAAATTTTCTTCGTAACACAGGCTAGGCAAAACTTTTATTTGTTTTGCTATACAAGAAAATGGGGTGGACAAACGATCACAACTGGCATTAGATTAGACTTCCTAAATTTAAATTCAAGGATGCTAAACGACTTGTTTGGTTCTTGATAGTTGCTATAAAAATAAAACATGTACGTAATATTTTTTAAAACTAGGGATTGACAAAAGGTTCTATTGGTTAGAAGAATATGGATCAACGGTGGTAAAAAAAAAGGATCCCCGAAATATTGAGTTGGGGTGTCTGCTTACATAGAGCCTAAATTTACGAAAGATTCATCCAAAATTAATTCGAAAAAGTAGATCGTGTTGCAGAAGTGTCAATAATCATTAATTATTTTCATTAACACGTTAACTCAAATTTTATGTCAATACAAACAAATTAAAATGCCTTTTATTTGGAAAAATACATAAACGCTTTATCATTAGTTCTTGAAATAATTTCAAGGCTTTAATCTGTTTTCCAAAAGTATTTCCCATAATTCTGCTATTTGAAAATTCTGTTTTCGAAAACTCAAGTTTATTAGTTCTGTATACTTCTCAATATCTCAATATCATATGGAAGTGGACCTGGTCCATTTTGCACCCTTGAGGAGGGAAATAGACCTTCTTTTTTAAAGCTGCACTTAAAGATAAACTTAATAGTTTGTTCATTCATTGATCTGAATACACAATTCCAAAAAAAATATTTGAACCATTTTTGACTTAAATAAATGTCTTCATAACGGTTGTAAGGGAGAGAGAAACTAAAAACAAAACTTTTTACTAAAACCAATACTCCTCCTAAGATTTTCGAAAATTATTTTGCCAACATTTGTTTTTAATTTGAAAGCCACAAAATCAACTAAACAAATTTTTCTCAGTTAAGATATATTATCAAAAAATATCGCGTTGTTTCAAATTACTTTGACTATTAGGTAAGTTGTAACATAGGCCGGAGAATGTTGTAACAAGAATTATAATAAATGAGTAATATTTTTTTAAGAAAATTATCAATTATCGCAAAAAAAAACGTAAAAAGGTTGACGACACAGGATATCATTGTCTTCAACTTGGCACCCAACGACTCATATACATACATATAACAAACCCTATCTAACGGTATCCTCTAGCGTCGTTGCGAGATAATTTCTTTCCATTCACCTCCAGCTAGACTCGGTACCGAACAAGAAAAACAACAACAAATCACATGGGCGAACCCTTTTCTCCACAACTGTGGTGAGGACTTTGCACTTTTATTTATTTATTTATTAATTTGTATCCTAAAAAAATAAACTAAACCAAAAATTAAACGGGTTGGGTACGATACCCTGCTTTTTGTAGTCCCGTTTTTTAAAATCTCGTTTTTATAATTCTGTTTTTATAATCCCGTTTCTTATAATCCCGCTTTTTTATAATCCCGCTTTTTATAATCCCGATTTTTAAAATCCCGCTTTTTAAAATCCCGTCTCTTAAAATCCCGTTTTGTATACTCCCTTTTCTTATTACGACATATAAACAGTGAGGTGTGTAAGGGTGTGTGTGCAACCCCCCTGATTGGGTGCACTATAGGACTAGGGGTAGGTGCGAGGTTGGGTGTATGCAAAGTTTCTTAAGCATTTAAAGAATCTGGAAAATAACCAACATAAAATCAATAAGTTTTAGCTATGTATGTATTCTAAAAAACGGGATAAGCGGTATAAGACGGGATTTTAAAAAGCGGGATTATAATAGAACGGGATTTTGAATAAACGGGGATTTAAGTAGCGGTATTTGAAAAAAACGGTATTATGGAGGACGGTATTTTAAAACTTTTTTGCGGGATTTTTAAAAAACGGTATTGTAAAAAGCGGGATTCCGTTACGCTCCCAAATGAAACAAACAAAAAAAAATATGTTGAATCCATTGAAAACAAAAATTAACAGGGTTAGTTTTAACATGTTACAACTTACCCCGAAAGAAATGTTACAACTAGCTCCAGCATGAAATCTAATAAGAAGAGCACAATTTAAAGCTAGACGAAAGTTCGACATGTATAACACATGTAAAAACTGAATGTCCACAACAATAACCAGTCGTCTTTTGTGTGAAAAAATGCCAAAAATACAAAAACAAAATTACAAGCCTGCTTAATTTTGGGACCACCAGCCAAACTTCATTTAATGGCATCCAATTAATAAGTGAAGGAGATAAATCGGTAACTATGAAGAAGATTTATATCTTTGCCGTTCTCAATTTCCTGAGGAACTCCGTTTTGTTACTTCTTGCCCCGCTCTTCTCTATGGCAGTACGGTTAGTTTTGGAACTTCAAAAATAACGATTTCCCTGTAGGGAAAAAATCTCTTCAGCGGTTTGGCTTTAGGCCACAAACAGACACATACACAGACGGCGAAATCGCATAGCCTTCTTTAACATGTTTTTGCTAACATCTTAATGTCAAAGTTTGATCAAAATTTCAAAGTTTCCTTTTCTCTAATGCATAGTACTTTCATGTATATTGAACTTAAAAATGAGGTCTTATCAAGTTTATTTTTGAGGCATTATTTTTCTTTTAATTTGATTATGGGATCTTATTTTCTTGGATTTAAGTTCACACCTATTTCTTTTTTTTTTAATTCTTTAAAATGATACGCGGTCAAGTTATTTTTCGCATCTTATGTGAATCAACTTTTTTACAACAGACGTCTTCAAAATTCATATGCAAAATGTGCTTAAAGGCACTCGTCTTCGCGCCACGCCAGAGGTTTTTGACAGCAAGTAAAATCATAATCTTACCTCTACAGCCATTAAAAAAAAATACTTAAGCCACCTTATGTATATTTTCACAAAAAAACACATTACTCACTCAATCTTTTAAGCTTTTTAATACCTCTGGGTCTTTTGTTTCCCATTTTCTAAACTTCAATGAAAAGGTGATGTATGTAAGTGCTAAATGGTAAAGTCATTAAATCAAAGGAAATCCATCAACATTTAATTTTACTTCCTTCTATTTGTTTTATATGGGAAGCAAATATACGTATGGAGGTATCCTACCTTCTAAGTGGTTTCTCGACTTAGGACTGATGGGTTTAAAAGGGATTTCTCAAACGCTCACTCACTGGAATACGACTAATGTATGACGTACAATATAATGTGCCTGCCCACAACTCACTTTTAAAAATGATGAAAAACTAAAACTATTCTTTTTTGTTCTATTTAAACACTAGTTATCCATTAGAGTTGGTGTATGTCCATCACAAAACAAAACAAAAACTTTACCTTTTCATTGTATACTCAACAGGACATGGACCTCTTTTCAACTGTCTGCTGTGCGTTCTTGCGTATGAGGGCAAAGTGAAGCAATGACTCTCTTAACTTTTTTTTAGTTTTTTTTTTTTTTGTTGAAAAAGCTTTTTGCAACTCAAAACATAGTTTTATGAAGAATCCCACAGTATTTGGCCAAAAGCAAGACTTGTGCTATTTCCCTTTCCTACGGCGACGTCGTCGTCTTGGTCATTAAATCCCTCACTTTGTTTTTTTTTTTAATAAATTTCCCCCCATGGCGATTCTGTTGGAATAACCATACCTTTGTTCTATCTTTTTTGCCACCATCATCATCATCATCATCACCATCATTGGCACAGACTATCCAACCATCCATCCACTCTCTCTCGGTCTTATCGCAGACCGGAAGGGAAGCATCTTAAAACGTCTTTTCTTGTGACATGCATAGGAGTAAAACTATCATAAAATTATGAACAAGGTCTACTTGCTTGATCACCGAAGTGCGAGCATTAAGAATCGCACAGCGGTAGCGGTAGCAACGACAGCAGCACCACAGCCGGCACCTCCTTCATCATCATCATCATCATCCTCATCACCAAGAGGCAACATCATGCAATAGAGATCTTAATCTGTATTCCTTGATGCGACCCTGTTATATATTTTCTATGATTATTCCTTGTTCGCAAAACGCACAACATTCTCACACATCAGAACCAGAAACTGAAAATGAAACCTAAAGACAGACTAGAACTTCTATGCCAATTGCGCCTTGTTGTAATATGTAAAATGTTTTTTTTTTTTTTTTTGTAAATCTTGAGTGTTTGACAAACTTGGAAATAGGCCTCCGAGCAACAAGGCTACCCATTGAAGTTGGATGAATTTCACAACTACAATTTGTACAAAAACAGAATCAGTTTCGTTGCATTAACTTTTACACATCACATCATAATTGAACCATCAAACTTTTGCCAAATTCGAAAACCAAGATCAGCAAAGTTTTTAGACTAGGTTTGCGCGAAAGACAAACAAAATTTATCTTATGGAATTTTGTGATGTGTTAGGGACTTTTACCATAAATTTTTTTACAATAAATTAGCAATTAAACAATACCAGAGGTATTGCTTTTACGACCTATTTACGACAAATTTACGATGATTATTCACACATTAATTTTTCCTACCAATTGATAAATATTAGAAGTCATTTAAACAACAAAAGAAGCGCCACGAAATTGATTGTTGCTTTTATGAAATATTTACGACAAATTTACGACGATTATTCACACATTCCTTTTCTCGCTCAAGAAGTGAACAATAGAGATTATTTAATAAAAATAAAAATAAAATAATTTAATAAAAATAAAATAAACAGTTTCGACAAATTTACGACCAATTTACGACGATTATTTACACATTCATTTATTTGTCAAGTTATCAAGGCCAGCTACAAATTGTTTGCTTTTATGAAATTTTTACTACAAATTTACGACCGTTATTCACGTATTCTTTTTTCTTTTTTGAGTCAATTTTACACATCTTTAAAAGGTTTTAATATGAAATCTAATTTCAAGTTAGCATTGTCAGGGTTTATATGTCTGAAAAACAAAGCCGACATTTTTTTTTTTTTTTTGTTTAACGACAAATTTTCTTCAATTAATCTTTTTCTTTACTCAATAAAATTTCGAAGACGCAATGGTTACTTGACGGACATCACGGCTAGACAGCATTTTAAGAATACATTTTTCAGTCTTCTCTAGTATAGTTTTTTTTTTTAAATTTCATAAAAACTACTAAGCTTTACGCCTCGAAATTCAAATGCCATTTTATTACATTATTCTGCAGTAGACGGAAAACCACTACATAAAATCAAATCAGACAAAATCAGGTTATCACTGACTTTTTCTTGACAGAAATTTGATGTTTCTATAATTTTCTTTAGGGCACATGTGAGTGGACACACTAGCTGACGGATGAACTACGACCTACCTAAGTACACATTTCAACATAAGTCGACTCTTTTAAATACAGTAAGACCAAAATTACTTGGAACTCAAAAAAATTGAAGACGTTGTACCACAATGAAGTGTCCTAGGACCAATTCTTTTTGTTTTGTATATACTATGGATACGCGGATAAGCCTGTGTACTTCAACGCTATCAAGGGCAATTTTGCTAACAATAATGCAAAATACATAGGTTTCTGATAAATCCGTTAAATAGGCTTCAAAAAATTGGAAAATGCAGTCGATAGAGTAAGAGATTGGGCGTAATAATGGCAGATCAAATCAAATGAAAAAATTGACGCATATCATTTTTACAGAAAAAAAAAACTAAATACCTTAAGCCAATACTGTTAAATGCAATGACTGGATATTAAGCTGAAATGGAAAGAGCACATAGAAAAGGCCAGACGAAAATTCCAAAACATATTCCTTCGTGGATTAAAAAATACCCCTTAGTACATTCAAAATAGCGACCTTCAAATAGAAATAGTTACCGAAGTGGCGATGTTAAGTCATAACAACTCCGAAATGGAAACAGTTTTAAATGTACGAGACAATGTTTTGAGACTAACCTAAGCCTCATGAGCTAATAATGGTTTAAAAGATATTGAAAAGTATTAAAAGTTAAAACTTCTCTTTATGTTATTTACAAAGAAAAAATCAATTATCGATACAAAAATTTTGGGGATTTCACAAAAAACCGGCAACGTAACTTCAAACAAACAGATGTCATAGATTGGAATATTTGAGCGTTTTTTAACTGACTAAGACTTAATAAAAAATAAATCTGGTGATGCAACAGCTCGAAGAGAACCAGGACCTAGTGACTTACAACTCTCAACCATTCCGGTGTGCGTGTTACCAACATAATAGTCTATGTTAATAGGCAAATCTCATAATCCAATAGAAATAAACTTTCCAAATCGTCAAGAGGACAATAAAGTCATAACGCAGTTGAGTGAAACGAATTGAAAAATTTTAAGAAAAAAGATATAGATAGCCCAATTTAAAATGAAATAAAATGCACGACTGGGTCGCACGAACTTGCTGCTATGCAATAGACTAAGAATTTCAAAAAAGAATTTTATTAGAGAAAAACTGTTCATAATCATTAAAATTAATTTTTAAAACGACTAAAACAACTTCTTTAGTAGTTGGAGGTAAAAATAGTATGCCATATGATTCAAGCAAATATAGGTTCATGCAAGAACAAAAATTATAAGTCTTTTTGTAGTGGTTTCTTAAAAAATAAGCTTTTATATAAAAAATTTTTAAAACATTTTTAAGAAAAAATTTTGGTACGCCAATTTAAAGTTTTTATTATTGTTTGAATAAAAATTAAATTAAAAAAAAATATTCAGCCGTTTTCGAGATATTGAATTTTCAAAAAAAAAAATATTTTTCTTAAAGTTTTGAAATGCAATGTTTTTTAAACTTTTTAGAAGCTTCTCTCTAAAAAATTTCATTAAAATCCGTTATGCCGATAGTGAGAAATTCCAAATTTTAAAAAAATCGCACTATGGTAGGTACAGTCAGTAATATCTTGTTTTCAAAATTTTTTTTTATTAAATTATAGATCTTAAAAATTAATTGAAAGAAAAAAAAACTAAGTAAAATTCTCGGAACCGTTTTCGAGAAAAATACGATTTTCGAAAACCATTTTTCATATTCGTATGGAGGGTACCGTTGTTTTTAGGTAAAATAATTTTTTTTCTCATATCTTGTAAATTATTTTAAGAAACTTTTGTTTATCAAGTTTTAAAAAAATCGAGCATGGGGTTTTCGAAATATTGAGTTTTCAAAAAAAATTTTTTTTTATTTTTCTAAAAATCCAAAACAAAAGTTTTTGAAAATTTGAAAACGCAGTAATATTGAAACTTCTGGGGAGCTTTAATATAAAAAAAATGATTAAAATCGGTCATACCGTTTTTGAGAAAATCAAAAACAAAAAAAATGGTTCCAAGGGGGGTATGGAGGGTACCGTTGTTTTTAGGTAAAATAATTTTTTTTCTCATATCTTGTAAATTATTTTAAGAAACTTTTGTTTATCAAGTTTTAAAAAAATCGAGCATGGGGTTTTCGAAATATTGAGTTTTCAAAAAAAAATTTTTTTTATTTTTCTAAAAATCCAAAACAAAAGTTTTTGAAAATTTGAAAACGCAGTAAACTTCTGGGGAGCTTTAATATAAAAAAAATGATTAAAATCGGTCGTACCGTTTTTGAGAAAATCAAAAACAAAAAAAATGGTTCCAAGGGGGGTACCAAAAATAACATTTTTTTGGATTTTTCTCAACCATTACCTAGGTTTAACTTAAAGAAATTTTATGAATTTTTTTTTAAAAAATCTGTGGGACAGTTTTTGAGGAAAAAAAAATATTTATAAAATTTTAAAAAAAATTCGTATGGCAGGTACCGTTATTTTTGGTCTTAAAAAATCAAATCAAAAAACATCAGGGGGGAAAAAATTTAAGCCTATATCTACCAAGTTTGAAGAAAATCGGCCGAGAGGTTTAGCTGCAATCTAACGGACAGACAGACAGAATTGCGAGACCCACTTTTTTGGTCTTCGCTATCATCGTAATGTCAACTTTGATCAAAATCTCGAGTTCCAATTTTTTGCCGAATGCATAACTTGCCTTATAGTACCTATAAAAAATCAATATATAATTCTCCTACATATTCACGATAGTCAACATTTTTACTTTGATGAAAATAACATTTATTTATTCGTTTTTGATATACATAAAATACTGGGATTTAGTCTATAAACAAATGATGATAAAAAACACACCATTTTTGCGCATCTGTCAGTTCCATTCAAGTATTGATTATCTCTTTTGTCGTTGACAGATCCGTAAAATTAATTATTGAAATTTCTGCAGCCCAGCCTAAAATGTTCAATGTAGATTCTAGATACTCTGAAGCACTTTGAACCTTTCATTTCTGCATTGACAGTTTGAAATTTTTGCCGACAGCACCATTTGTTATGACTTGAACTGTTTTTTAAACTGATAATATCCTGTAGCTGTCTTTTTACGCTTCAATGAAAATTTTGTTAAGTTTCTTTAGATGTAAATAGTCGAAGATATGTCGATTTGAAAATGACGATTTTTTCGACAATTTCACGTGGAACGCTTAAGTTTGGGGGTGGCCGTGGCGCGATGGTTGTGTGCTCGCCTGTCAACTTCATGATCACAGGTTCAATTCCTGCCCTCGTCTATGTCGCTTTAATTCCATTAAAACCTTTCTTAAAATTGTCATCAATGGTTTCCCCATTACACGTTGTTCAGGCATAACACTAACAACATGTAATTGAGTTAAACTAGTATGCCCATCAAGGATGAATACCAAATAAAATAATGTGAATTATAAGTGACAGAAATAAGACACGGCATTTCTCCGCTCTAGTTCAGCCGCCATCCCTGGAGATAAAAATATCTGAGACAACCACCTTAAGTCTCAGAACATCGTGCCACACATCTTTCCTATCCTTCTTTCTCTTCATTAACATCACGCCCGCGCTGTGTTGAAAAAACATTTAAAGGATAATCATAATCCCTTGAGCGCGGGTAGATTATAAAAAAAAAAGTATATTTTCATAAATAGAAAATTAACTTCGGTGTTATTCGCAGAAAACAGGTGATGTCTTTTATAACGAATCAACAGCAATAGGACAAAGCCTCCGTGTATCCTACTCAACTGAGCATGCAGCTGACACAAGATCAAGAGTCAAAAATAGTGTTTTTCTGTGTATAACTCTTAAACGGTGACTGCTTTCAAAAATGTCTTTATGTAAAGTTTGTTCATTATTTTTCATCATTTTAAAGAGAGCTTTTCTTTCTTTTCTAAGAACTAACATTCAAAACAAATCTTACTGATGTATATATATTATACATACACATAAGTACACATTGTTCCAGTACATATATAAATCAAAGTACAGAGAGCATCAAAGCTCTTAGTTAAGTTAGTTAATTTAAGTTAGTTGTAAGTTGACCCTGAATAAAAACAGTCATCCTAAATAACGAGTGTTTAATATACAAATACACATACCCCAAAAAGTCTCCGTACAGTAGACTAATTCTTTATTTATTTGCAAAAAAAATAGTAATGAGTAATAGAATAGATGAACTGTGAACACAGAACGAGAATATGTTTTCTCCCATCATCTTTTTACCAAATCTCAAGAATTTTTATTCACGAAGGATACCGTTATGATCATTAAGATCGGGCGAGTCTGTCAAATGGCGACAAAAAAGTTTCCGTACAGGCCACTATTTTTGCAATAGTTAGCGAATGTAGAGTGTGTGATTTGGAATTGGGTTGTGCTTTTGTAAGTTTAAGTGTTTTTAATAATATTTTAGTTAAAAACATTCTTTTCTCCCAAGGAAATAAAAATGTCAACTAAAAATAAGCAAACTTTCTTGGCCAACACGAAAATTACTATCGACTTGAGGAATAAAGGATAGTCTCTGGGTGAAATCGCGAAAATTGTGAAAAGACCGCTTTCTTCAATTCAGTACATGTTGCGACAATTTAATAAAACAAAAATAATTGCAAGAAAAAAAGATCTGGACGACCAAAAAAACAATTGATCATCGTATGGAAAAGAGAATACTTAGGAGTGTTGCAGAAAATCCGAAGCAAAGTGCACCCGTTCTTCCAGGTAAATTAAAAAACACGGACGGAACTAATGTGTGTCCCTAGACAATACGAGACCTGTTGACCAGAAATAAATTTCATGGTCGAGTGAGCCGGAAGAAGCCTACATTCGAAAAGCGAATAAGAAAGCCAGGCTGCATTTACTTTTGGAAAACTTGGGAAACGGACAATTCGTTCTGGGATCAGGTTATATTTACAGACTAAAATAAATTTAACATCTTTGGCTCAGATGGTCGTCGTATGGTCTTGAGAAAGTCAGGCATTGCTCTGGATTCCAAAATTTATATCTCTACTATAAAGCATGCCGGCGGCAATATAATAGGGTAGGGATGTATGGCTTCTTCGAGCGTTGGAAACCTGTTTTTTATAAAAAATACCATAGACAAATATGGATACTTGAAAAAACTTCAAGAATATCTCCATATAATTGCTGAAAAACTGGGTCACGCCAACAATTTTGTCTTCCAACAAAACAACGACCCCTAATACAACGTTAAAACACAGGTTAAACATCCCGCTCAATCCCCAGGCCTCAATTAAATTGAGCATCTGTGGGACTACTTGAAAACAAAAATTCGGGACCGCACAATTAACAGCAAATCAGACCTGAAAACAAGCCTACTTGAAGAATGCAACAGAATTTTTTCGGATTCGACTTAAAACCTTACCAATTCTATGAAAAACCGACTACAAGAAGTCTTTGAAAATAAAGGAGGTCCTACTAGATACTAAGTGTTGTTTTCTGTTACATTAAGTTAAATGTTTTACTTCTTTTTAAGAAAATCAACCAAAAAAACTAAATGTACGGAGACTTTTTGTTCCTTTTTTCTTACTTCGTGCTGTGAATTATTTTTTATTTCAAGTATTTTCAATAAAAAGTTGTTTTATTTTTACTAAAATTTTTTGAGTTGTTATCATTTATTTAATTCCTACTCGTTTTTATTTATATTTGTTCAAATTCAATAGTTTATCAGAGAATAAGCAGAAAATTTACTACTGTACGGAGACTTTTTTGAGTATGTGTATATATATATCAGTTGGCGACGAGGAAAATTAATAGACCGCGCGCAATATTATAAAATTAAATCGAAAAATTTTGGCTAAGCGTGATCGTTTATGGCTAGTGTTGAAAATAAAGTGAACGAAAGAAAAATTAAACTTGAAATTCAAGATACAAAAGACAGTGAAATAATTAAAATTATGACATTTATTGGCTCAATTGAATTTTTTACCCCAGGCGAAGACTTTGAGGATTACAAAGAACGCCTGCAACATTTATTATCAATAAATGGAGTGATAGACGATAAAAAAAAGGTGTCCTATTTTATAACATTAGTTGGGCCTGAATCGTACAAAATTCTGAAGTCACTTACTGACCCTGAAAAGCCAGATTCAAAGACATTTGATGAATTGATAGCCATATTTGAAAAGTATTTTAAGCCAAAAGTAAATGTAATAGCGGAACGGTTTAAATTTTATAAGAGAAACCAAAAAGTTCCCGAAACGGTTTGTGACTATGTACTTGAACTAAAAACTTTGGCACAATCATGCGATTTCAAAACGTTCTTGGATGATGCATTGAGAGACAAACTTGTGTGTGGTATATACCATGAAGCTATACAACAAAAGCTTTTGAACGAAACGGGATTAACGTTTGATAAGGCTTGTGAACTGGCAAAGAGCATGGAGATGACAAAATTGCAGTTACGTCAAATGAGACCAGAGAGTTTTAACAACATTTCTTCGCAAAACTATAAGCATTATACAAATCAGCAGCAACGTAGAAGAGACCAGTCGGGAGTGAGAGCAGCTAGTAGAAACAACACATTTAATACAAAATCAATGCATGCAAAGAATGACAAAAAACTAAATGACAAAAAAAATATTAAGAATTGTGTTTGCTTTCATTGCGGCAAAAGTGGACATTTCAAAAGAGATTGTAGATATTTAAATAATAATAGCATGCATAAAAATTATTATAGTGTTAATAAAATAGAAAATGATAATTCTAATGATATATCAATAGGTTATATAAATTCTGTTTCAAATACTTCAAATTTAGCGCATGTTATTAAATTAAACATAAATAATAAAAATCTTGAGATGGAAGTCGACAGTGGCGCGTGTTCAACTGTTGTAAATTACGATTTTTACCGTCATCATTTTAATAACGTTAATATTTTACCAGTAAAAAAACAATTAAATGTTGTAACAGGCCAAGAAGTAGAAATCATGGGCAAAATTATGGTAAGTGTACAAGACTTGCAAGATATGTCTAGTTTTCATGATTTGGAAATGCTGATTATTAACACAGAACGTACATTTATGCCTCTTTTGGGTCGCGATTGGTTGGATACTCTATTACCAAAATGGAGGTCAAATTTTACAGTAAATAGAGTGGATGATATGATGTCAGATAAAATAAAAACGTTGTCTTTAAAATTTCCAAGAGTTTTTTCAAAAGACATGAGGGATCCAATCATAGGTTACAATGTTCAGCTTAGATTAAAAGAAAACATCGTTCCTAGTTTTTCAAAGCCTTATACAGTTCCGTTTGGAATTCGTGATAGAGTAGGTGAGGAAATTGACAAATTAGTGTCACAGAATATTTTAGTACCTGTGAAATTTAGTGATTGGGCGTCTCCGATGGTAATAGTGCCTAAAAAGAATGGTGACTTAAGACTTTGTTTAAACTGTAAGGTGGCAGTAAATAAATCAATAGAAAGTCAAGTATACCCACTTCCTAGAATGGATGACTTATTTGCAAGATTTAGTAACTGTTCTATATTTTGTGTATTGGATTTATCGGGGGCGTACTTACAACTCGCGGTGCATGAGCAATCACAGCACATATTAACAGTAAACACTCAAAAGGGTTTATTCAAATTTACAAGACTACCTTTTGGAGTTTCGGTGGCTCCAGCTGAGTTTCAGAAGGTCATGGACGAAATTTTGAAATCAACGGATAAAGTTGGTTGTTATTTGGACGATGTGTTGATTGGGGGGTCAAATTTGGTGGAATGTGAGCAAAAACTTGTGGAGGTGTTAGAGAAGTTAGAAAATCATAATATTAGAGTTAACATGGATAAGTGTAAATGGTTTAGGAAGGAAGTAGAATACCTCGGCCATATTATAACAGGTGATGGTATTAAGCCTAACAAGGAAAAAGTAAGAGCCATTTTGGAAGCACCTAGTCCCAAAAACATAACACAACTTAAAAGTTTTTTTGGATTAATAAACTTTTATAACCGGTTTATTCCGAATTTAGCCTCTGAACTAAGAATTTTGTATGACCTTTTAAAGAAAAATAATAGATTTGAGTGGAATTCCAAGCATCAAGCTAAATTTGAAGAAGCTAAAAAGCTTATAGTTAGCCACAATGTATTAGAGCATTTCGATCCTGAAAAACCTATAGTTGTAACGTGCGACGCAAGCCCTTATGGTGTGGGGGCAGTTTTATCTCACCTAGTAAACGGTGAAGAGAGGCCGGTAATTTTTGCATCATCTTCTCTTAGTGATGCAGAAAAAAATTATTCTCAGACGCATAGAGAGGCACTTGCGATTGTTTATGCTGTGAATAAATTTCACAAATATCTTTATGGACAAAGATTTACTATAGTTACTGATCATCAGGCACTAAGAGAGATATTTAGTGAAAAGAAAGGGCATTTGGCAGTGGCGGCGGCAAGGTTGCAACGGTGGGCGATTCAATTAGCCATGTATGATTTTGACGTTAAATATAAAAGAGGAACAGAAGTAGGTAATGCTGATGCCTTATCAAGGTTGCCGGTCAATAGTTCAACAGAAATTTCCGAGGAGTTTCTTAATTTTTTGTCTTTTGCTCCTGAAAGCATAAAACTTTTAAAATTAGAAGATATAAAACGCGAAACGAAGAAAGATAACCTTTTACTAAAGGTATATAATGGGTTGATAAATAGGGAAAATCATTATATTGACAAGGAAATGAAATATTATTTTGATAAAGGCTTAAGTTTTTCTTGTAATAATGGGTGTATTTATTACGGTAACAGAGTTGTAATTCCGGAATCACTCAAACATGATGTACTTAAAATGTTACACGATACACATATAGGGATTACAAGGATGAAGATGCTAGCACGAAGCTACGTGTGGTGGAAGGGCTTGGAGATAGATATAGAGGAGTTTGTAAGATCTTGTAGCATTTGTTGCAAAACGCAGAATAATATCCAATCATTCAAGGGATCGCATTGGACTCCGTCATCATTTCCTTTTGAGAGAGTCCACATTGACTTTTTTGATATAGGAGGAAAAAAATTTTTATTGCTCGTGGATAGTTTCTCAAAATGGATCGAGATATCAGAAATGAACAGTACTCGCGCAGAAAAGGTAATTGAAAAACTTCGAAATTGGTTTGCAGTTTTTGGATTACCCTCTCAATTAGTTTCCGATAATGGGCCTCCCTTCCAGTCTTTTGAATTTATAGATTTTTGCGAGAAAAATGGTATAAATGTGTTAAAGACGCCACCGTATCATCCACAATCAAATGGCCTTGCTGAAAGAGCAGTACAAACTGTAAAGAGTGCCATTAAGAAAATTTTAGTTGAAACGACGCAAGTTAAAAATTTTAGCTTAAAAATTGCAAATTTTTTACTAAAATACCGTAATACGCCCACAGTTTCTACGAATAAGTCTCCTGCAAATATGATCTTCAATTTCAAACCAATAACTTGCTTAGATATTTTAACAAAAGCTAATCAAATAGAGACAAAAATAACAAATGAACACGCGCTACAATATAATATTAGGTTAAGTAAAAATAAGAGATTGAAACAATACAAACAAATTAAACAAAAATTTAAACAAAATGAAACAATTTATTACAAAAATCACTTTAAAACTCATGTTAAATGGATTCCAGGATTTATAGTTAAGCAAATTTCAAAATTTCTTTATTTAATTTGTATAAATGGCACTAAAAGGGTAGCTCATATTAATCAAATAAAAAAATATAATTATTCTGTTCGGTTTAGTCCTGCAAATACTTTTATTCAAAATAATAGTACGAAAAATAAAATTGAAGAAAATCGAATTGATTCAAAAATACAATTAGAAGAGGAAGATGAAGAATATCAAAGTGCCGAAGAGGAATTAGAAACAGAGAGAGAATTAGAGGCAAATAGAGTAGCTTTAAAAAAACAATTTATGGAAGATCAAATGAGGTTTAGTAAGAAACTTAAAAAGAAAAATATGTAAAATCGAAATGTAAAAGTATTGATAATAAAATAGAAATTATAGCAGTTGAAGATAGTTAAGCTTAATTCAAAATTTTAAATTATAACCTTTTATAGAAAAATTGTTAAAATTGAAGTATAATTGAAATATATTAATTTAAAAATGAATTGTTAAACTAAGTTGGGAAGGATTGATGTATATATATTATACATACACATAAGTACACATTGTTCCAGTACATATATAAATCAAAGTACAGAGAGCATCAAAGCTCTTAGTTAAGTTAGTTAATTTAAGTTAGTTGTAAGTTGACCCTGAATAAAAACAGTCATCCTAAATAACGAGTGTTTAATATACAAATATATATATATCACTTACCTATTTTTCTAAACATTTGTTCGAGTCAAAAATACAGGTTTTTAATCTCAAACGACAAATTTGCCGTTTTGCAATTTTAGACTGAGGCATGTTGAAAAATCAATCCAATTCAGAAATTCGAATGTAGGATTTGAGTTTAAGACATCAAACACTTTAACTACTTTAGTCTCATTTCTACACTTTGCTATTTTTCGGCTATTTCAGAGTAGAATGCAAAAAACCGGTACATATTTTTAATATTTGTCAAATTTGTTTAAGAAATTCCATATTTGGAATCATTGCTATTAGAATAATAAAATTAATTATTCGTTCAAGTACATAGATCACAAATAGTCTATCTTCAAACTCTATATGATTTCCATAGCAATCATAGTTTAAAAGTTAGGTTTACCAGCACAAAAAAAAAACAATATTTTTCGATTTTTTTTAATTGGCTATATTTTATAAATTTTCGGTCATAAACTCATAAGTATAAAATTGTGTTAATTTTTTTTGTAGGCAATTGAGCGATCTACAAATATTTTCTCAACTACTTTTGGATAGAAATCACCCTTTAAAAATTGTGTACGAAAAACCAGTATTTTTGGCACTTGACTAAGAATTACTTTTTACCCTGACGCCCGTCGAATTGACGTTAACTTTATGTAGACTAATGTAGCTTCATTATGATCTAAGAAAAATCTCTATAAAAAGTCTGAAATTTTCACATTTGTCTTTTTTGGCTGAACTAACTTATTTACATTATGGTGAAATTCTCCTTGCAAAAAGAAATATGACATCTTTCTCTGATGCTGTTGCTGGCGATGTCTCTTGCGGCGAGAAAATGTCATTGAACCCCCCAATGGTGAACAAACTACAAAAATCGTCATCATCCATCTCCAGCCAACTCAAGTTAGGTCCAGGGAGCCCCATCACACACTCACACACCACACCTCACCACCCAACACATATCATAGCATGTACATCATCATTGGGCCTAGTTGGGCTCCCAGTGTAGTTTTAGGTCGGCTCGGCCTGAGTTTTATAGCCTCCAGAGTTGTCATCGAATCGTATGTGTATGTGTGTTGATTCGCCTCGACTTCATTCGTGGTGTGTCGTTCTTGCAGTTCTCTACCGCGCTGGAGAGCAAATGGAATAATTTCCACATTCATCTGTCATTCAGTAGGAGTATGTTTTTTTTTCTTTCTGTTTTTGTTGTTGTATCTATCTGTGCCTGATTTTATTCTTGGGCTGTTGCAATCTGTCTGTTTGCCGGTCGTTGGTCTATTCCAGAATAAAAGTCACAAAAATATATAAAAAAAAAATAGATGAAAACAAAAATTATATAAGAACTGTGCATATGGAAAATGTATCTTTCTTCACCATAAGCAGGAAAAGTTACAAATGCATTGCATTTAGCTTCACACAGATACTCCGATTCTGTTAGTGTAGTCGTGTAGGTACGTGGGGCTTACTTTGGAGTTCTCACACCATCTAACCATCATGGTTCCCATTCCCACTCGCGCTCGCTCTGGTGGAACAGTCGCGAACTACCATAATGTTGTATCCGTGATTTTGGTGTTCTGTGACACATAAAGTTTTCACCTCTTTGTGATGCTGCTGTTGCTGATGATGATGATTGTAAAATCGTTACAATGAATAGGCAGACATAGAAATATGTATGATGTGAATATCGGGAAGTGTGGTTCATTGTTATCGACGACGACGACGACTGACAGTAAAAGGGAAGCCTTTTTGTTAATGTGGAACGTACCAGAACGTTGAGTCTTTATTTGTCTTTTATTACTAATGTTTTTTTTTTTTGTATGCAAAGTTACTAAGCGAATCGATAGCATATAGCACTCGTGCGCTATGACTTATTGTTTTTTTTTTTTTTTTATTTTGAATGGATTTTAATGAAAGCCCTTTGATTAGGATCGTGACGTATTGGTATGGGTATAGGGTGTTTCGATGGTTGGTGAGAAATATGGTTGAGTAGTCGGCTTAAGAAGATGAATATAGGGCTTGTGGGAAGTGAGAGTATTTTAAAGAATTCGGAAAATCCCTTCAATGGGGGATTACGTACGTAGATGTGTTTTGTGCAGTGGGGCAGAAAAAAGAGTTTGTTTTTTGTAATGGTAAATGTTTATTTAACACTTAAAGAGGGCAATTGACTAAATCTTCCACTGAGTTTATTGTTCTTCGACTTGGTACATAGGTTTCGTTTATTTTGTTCTTTTTCAAACTTAGGAAAATTTCGTTTTCATGATCTAGTTTCACATTGACTGAAGATACATTTGACCTCAGTAACCTATCAATTAAACTATATTATTAAAGTTTAAGTTTGTGAAAAGGTCAAAATGTATGCAATTGATTGGATCATTACTCCATCATTGCCCCATAAAATGAATAGTTGGATTAGTCTAACTAGAAATGATGGATTGGCCACGAAACCCGAAAAGTCCAAAGTATCCGAAAGATGAACTTAAATTAAGCGGTAGTCTCCGAAGTTTCATTATCACAACAGAAAAGATGAAAATATTCATTTCAAAAATATAATATTTTGCAGCTTCTAGGCTCAAACTGTAGATTGAGATTTTTCTTCTTCGACGAGATGATGACGAGAGATGATAGTGAGATTTGTCGATTTTAAGAAGAATTGCTTTGTCTCGATTCTTGGCCAGTCCTCAATTTAGGTCGTCATAGAAATGAAGTCCACGAGTTCCCTTGTTATTAGAGAAAACTGTTCATAAAATTCATTTTTAGCTGAAAGAGAATGCCATGTGATTTCTTAAGCAAATATGAATTTATGCAAGAAGAAAAATTATAAGTCGTTGTAGTGCTTTCTTAAAAAATTAAACTCATTTTAGTTGTCACCTTGTAATCATGACTTAAATGATGATAGTGATGTTTTGTGGAAATAGTTATTTGAAAGTTAACTCTAATTTATGTTTCTGTTTAATAATTGATTTTTTACTCTAACATTTTTTTTTGTACAGAGCTACACTATTTCAAGTGACAAAATATTTCACTGGCAACAGATAATTTTTCTGCAGTATTTTGCCACTTTACAAAAGAATAAAAACATCAGGTAAAATATCAATGAATAAGTGTCTTGTTCTCACGCTAAAATGTACCGGGGCAAAAACTGTTCTTTTGACATCCTAAATCCCTTAACCTTTCCCATTTTTTTTCCGTAAGAAAGTTTCCTTTAATTTACTGGCAGAGAGTAGGGCAGCCATGGGCCATAAATAATTGGTATGCTCTCTCAGTATATTGAAAAACCAAAATTCGAATTAACTGATTCTCAAAGTGGAAGAGCGTGGCAGACGGGTGGTCTGCTCAAATCGACAAAGAAACACGGTGACATTTGGTCCCTGGCTAGAAGATACTCATTTTGAGATTGGCTGAGTGCCCAAAAAATTTAAATCACAATTGTAAAAGATCTAATGTAGTAGAGAAGTAGAAGTAGAGAATTATTGCCAGTTTCTACCTTTTAACATTTTTACTTGCGACTTATGTGTACTATAAGGCAAGTTATGCATTCGTAAAAAAAAATCGAACGCGAGATTTTGATAAAAGTTGACATTACGATGATAGCGAAGACCAAAAAAGTGGATCTCGCAATTCTGTCTATCTGTCTGTTCGACTACAGCTAAACGGCTCGCCCGATTTTCTTCAAACTTTATAGATAGGGGTTTTAATTTTTCCCCCCGGATGTTTTTTTTTTTTTTGCTTTTTTTTTTGTCAAGACCAAAAATAACGGTAGGTACCTGCCATACGAACTTTTATAATTATTTTTTTTTCTCAAAAACTGTCCTACAGAATTAAAAAAAAAAATTGAAACATTTTTATTTAGTTAAAACTAGGTAATGGTTGAAAGAGAAATTCCAAAAAATTGTTATTTTTGGTAGCCCCCCTGGGTTCATTTTTTTTTTTTTATTTTCTCGAAAACAGTATAGCCGATTTAAATCATTTTTCTTATGCTAAGGCTCCTCCAAAGTTTAAATATTATTACATATTCAAATTTTCAATTTTTTATTTTTTGGACTTTTTTTTGGAAACTCAATATTTCGAAAACACCATGCTCTAACATAATGTAACATAATCTACAAGATTTGAGAAAAAAAATTATGTTATTTAAAACTAACGGTACCTTCCATACAAATTTTAAAAAATGGTTTTCAAAAATCGTATTTTTCTCGAAAACGGTTTCGAGAATTTTGCTAAATTTTTCTCTTTTGATTAATTTTTACGATCTATAATTCAATACAAAAAAACACTGAAATCTAGATATAACTGACTGTACCTACCATAGAACGATTTTTTTGAATTTTGAATTTCTCATTATCGACATATCGGATTTTAATAAAAAAAAATTATAAAGAAGCTCCTAAAATGTTTGAAAAACTTAAAATAAAAAATACTTTTTCAATTTTTGGAAAAAAAAAAACATTTTTTTTATTTTGGAAAATTCGATATCTCAAGAACAGCTTAGTATTTTTCTTGGAAATTTAACTCTCATTCGTACAATAATAAAAACTTAAAGTTGGCGTACCAAATTTTTTCTTAAAAATGTTTTAAAAATTTTGTGCATAAAAGCTTATTTTTTTTAAGAAACCACTACAACGACTTATAATTTTTGTTCTTGCATAAATTCATGTTTGAATAGCATTCTATTTTTATCACTTACTACTAAAAGAATTTCAAAAAATAATTTTATCCTTATGAACAGTTTTCTCTACTAACATTCGTTTTTAAAATTCCTAGTCTATTACATAGGAGCAAGTTCATGCAACCCAGTGGTGCATTTTTTTTTTATTTTTGGGAAACTTTTTGTTTTTCTTATTCGATAAATTAGGGTTTGTGTCTGGATCTGTCAATCAGATGCAAAAGCCAGGGAGATAGTGCGAGTAAGTACCGTGCGTCGGTGTTCAAAAGCGTTAGCGCTCTCCGGCAAAGATGGCGGAGAATGGGTAAATAATTTCGTGACCGTTGCAAATATATATATATAAAAAAAAAACGTCTAGGACAATGAAAACTGAAAACCGGGAAGGTAGGTGTACGAAAGTACACGTATAAATTTCAAAATACGATGTAAAATTATCTACGTCAAAACTTACCATCAACATTACAGATAATACGATCCACAATTTAGCAAAATATGAATATGTCAAACAATTAATGTTCTAACTTTACAAATCGGCTATACAACAAGTCATATGACAAGGCAATAAAATTACATTCCAATTATCTATGAACAAAAGTGGTTGTGTTTCATTTAGATATATACATATATGTATATATTTCTTTTTTTCTAATTATTTTAAATAAAAAATCTAGACATTAACAGTAGGTCACTTCTAAGAATATTATTCAGGAAACCAGAGGTTTAAAAAAAATACTAAAATAAATTGAAGAAAGAAGTAGATAGCTCTCAAAGAGTTTACAAATTTGTTGACTTTTTTAATTGGAGGAAATTGGCAGGAAAGAGATAGGTATTTTCTTATAAAATTTTGTTTTAGCTATTTCGTTACTTAACTTCGAGTTATCAAACTCAGTTTATAAATTTTTTGTTTGGCTTTTGTTTCGCGTGAATTCCGAAAAAGTAGATCCTGTCACCATTATATAACATTTTTGTCCGTTCGGGTCCGAGCGAAAACGTCCCATCTTCCCTAATTTTGAAATACTTTGTTCGATTTGATATTTAAATTTAGGTTTTACTCCTATTAAAAAAAAACTTTCTAATTTAAATTTTAACTAAATTTCATCTTTCAATTCACTCATAGTTGCTTCAAATTATTTTCTTTTTCCTTTCACTGTGCTTTCTTCTCCAAAAGGTTTGTAATTTCATTTACTAAGAAAAAATGCTGGAGCCATTTTATGTTATCACTTCAGCATCTAAAATTCCGTATTTATTGATCAATTCAATCACTCACCGATACACAAAATTGATCAGGTGAAACCACACTCTAATCAACCTAGCTGTGCTGGTAAAACTTTTATTCCTAAAATTTGGATTTCGCCTTTTGATTGACAGTTCGTCTTCATAAGATTTCAAATATCGTTTACTACGGTCGTGTCGTAGTCTTGTTTCTTTATTCTTAAATATACATTAAAAAGAGTTTCCTCTTGCGAATCAATCATGCAATATTGTTAATTAAACAAACATTAGCAATATTAACGACTAAATTGTAGTTGATCTAACAAGACACCATGTCGTTTTAACATTAAATTCATGAGAATAAGAAAATTAATTAGATTTTTACCTGGCCGCAGTTTTAAATTTTAACAAATTTGGTTAACTTTCTTTAGGAAATTCTACTATTACTAGATAGAATGTTTGTTATTTTAAGGTTATAATGTAGTTATTTTTACAATTTTTCATATGATGAACTAAACCTGGTCTTGAGTTTGATCAACACTGTATTTCATTTTCCAAAAAATTCAATTTATTTTCAAAAAACCAAAATGATCATAATGGAATTTTAATTTTACTAGATAGATTGTTGACTAAACATTACTTATAGTTATTTTTGCAATCACCTATTAATTTAAACTGGTTTTAAGTCTAATTAACACTGTGTCTGTTTAGTTAATTGCATATAATATAATGATAACTTGAAAAAAGATCACTCGCGAAAGAAAATGAAGTATGATAATTGTCAAGGTTAGAAAGTATACGGTTACTTTCCATGATTTCCATGAGAAAATGAGATCCAATTGTCTATCCAAACAATTTTTAACATCCCTCATCTGAGCAAGATTGAAAGAGATAAGTCGGGCAGTAACAAGAATTTCTTTTTCAGAGTTGGCATTGGATAAGAAGCAAAAAAGCATCTGATACTTCCCAATTAAAAGTGGAGATTTGAAGTCACCGACCGACAGGGTTAGTTAGATCAACAACGTAGTCAACTGCATCAACTAGAAGTTGATTTTCACTTGTAAGCTGGGTGGTCTAAAAATAAGTTTCAGGTTTTACGAATTTGGAATACTTCACAAGGAAGAATAAAGTTTCTAATAAAGTGCCAAAAGAACACCACGACCGGAAGATGAACTTCTTGAGAACTCAACACTATCAAGTTGGTAAATAAGATATCTTTCGAAAAATATTAAAATTGATTCGTTATCGAAAAAAGTCGTTATGCTTAATGGGATCTATTCCCAGCAACTACTTTCTAAAAAAATGTTTTCTTCAGGGGTGCTTCTTAACTTAGAATCGGCAGAAAACTGTTAGGTCTCTTCCATTTCTGCCAACAACACGGACACAGGAATGGTTGAGAGTTCTAAGTCAATAGGCCCTGGTTATCCACGAGCTGTGCAGCCCAATTTATTTTTTTTAAAGACAACTTTTTCCAAAAGTTTATTATCAGTGTCAAGACTTATATAAACTGGGGTTGTATTTTAAAGGAATGCTTTTAACTAATAATTTGATTTACTACGCCCATATTTTGTTTTTTTTTTTTTATTTATTATTACAGCTTCTTTCCTTTTTTGTATGGACATACTTAGTCCTAGACCGACAAGTTTTTAATTTTTTTGATTTTCATCAAAATCGATAAAGTCGTTCAAAGAAAAAGTCAAATTGTCTTTTATTCAATGTCATTCCGTATTTCCGAAGAAAACAAAGATTTTTCGTATACTATCTTAATTTCCAGTAAAATAACCCTCGAGTTTCTGTTTAGTTTCAAATAAATTTATTGAAAAGATAAACCCCATCAAAATCTTTAGTTCGGAAGATAACTAAATTCATTTCTGGGGAATTATATATCTATTTTTGAAGTGATAAATTTTCTTCAAATGACTGAATTCAATTAAAATCGATTACTTATGCATTCGTACATCGCTCTTCCACAAACGCAAGACCAATTGAAAACGCTTCTAATTGAACAATTCTACAACGGGGAAATGGGGAATTGAAACCTCTCACCAGAGACCCAAAAACAATTAAATTGATTTCATTTAAAACCATTTCTGCACTCTCATAAAAATATCCATACAAATGTATGGATACAAGTTTACGCGATTATACTCGTACGTTATAGTTTCGCATTCTCAAAGAGTGTGACTGACGAGTGTGAGATGCCGCGTCGCTGTCTCGTGATGATGTCGAACAATATAAGCAATTAAAATACGTGTCATTGCATCTATTTACCAAGTCGTATACCGAAAATAATAAAAGAAGAAATTTACAAAAAAAAACAGTAATAAACTCTTGAAATTGCTTTGCACACGAAGATGAAATGTTTCTTTTTTTTGTTTTCGTTTTTCATAAGTGAACGACATCTGTGAGAGAGGTTTTGAATTTCGAGGCACATCATACATTTATGCAACATGCATGTATGCCCGTGCCTTGTACGATACTCGTGCCAAACAAATTGAAATGGTGTGTCATTGTTCGCAATTTGAATGCATCTAACGTTTTAATTGCTGCACTTCTAGAGTCCATACATCTACCCATTTACGGTTTGTGGCTTCGTTGAGAGCTAAAAATTGAAAAGGCGATGGGAGTACCCAGTACCTACATCTAAAACAACACAACCAAGTGTGCTGTGTTATGTTACTTTGATGTTTGGTATATGTGAATGACCTTAATGTGGAAGGCTTTTGAGTACGGTCAGAAGTGAAAAGAAATTTCAGCACTCAAAATCTTGAGGTTTAGTTTTGTTCTTTTTCTTTTAATTAGAAAAAAGAGATTACACAAAAGCTCAGAAGTCATAATCTACTTAGTAAATAAGTTGAAATGACTCCCGGATGTTAGAACCCCATAAGTGGTATATTCGAAAAAAGTACCTATGTCATCTAAAAAGTCATAAATTGATCACATATTGATATAAGTAAACCATATGCGGTTTTTTAAGAATTTTTAAAATTTTTTATCAAGGTCACTATTAGTGAATGTTAGCAAATAGTTTTTGGGGTTATTCAAAAAATTAGTATAACATCCCAAAAACTCATCACAAGAAGTCACAAGAGGTTAGTAAGTTTGATTTTGTACGGATTTTAAATGTTGGTTTTAAGGTCACTATAAGAGGACGTAAGAACTCCATTTGTGGGATATTCAAATATACTAGCATGTCATTCGGAAAGTCAGTAATTCGACACGAGTTGTTAGAAAGTTTTAGTTATTGGTCAGCTATAGCCGATTTTGTGGGAATTTACGAAGTTTTCTTTGACAACACCATAAGAGGATGTAACTACTTAAATTGTGGGATATTCAAGAAACTAAGTATTCCATCTGAAATGTATCTAATTTGTCACCAGAGGCTAGTTAATTTGAGTGGTCAGAAATAGCCGATTTTGTATTAATTTTTAAGGTCACTATAAGGGACTGTTACCATCTCGATTTTGGGATATTCAAAAATTAGTATGCCATTTGAAAGGTCAGTAATTCAATACGAGTTGTAAGAATGTTTTGGTTTTTGGTAAGCTATAGCCGATTTTGTAAGAATTTTCGAAGTTTCCTTCGAGATTACCACAAGAGGATGTTAGTACTTAAATTGTGGGATATTCAAAAAAAAACTTAGCACACCATCTAAAATGTCAGTAATTCATCACCAGAGGCTAGTTAATTTTAGTAATTAGTCAGCCATAGTCAATTTTGTATTAATTTAAAAAGTCACAATAAGGGAATGTAACCATATCGATTGTGGGATATTCAAAAAATAGCATGCCATCCAAAAAGACGGTAATTTCTCACAAGGGGTTATATATTCAAGAAATTGGTGAGCCATAGTCGATGTTGAATTTATTTTCAAAGTTATTTTTTTTTCAAGGTCACCATTAGGGGATGTAAGTACCTCCTTCGTAGGATATTCAGAAAAAAAAGTAAGTCATTCATAGTTTGATGAATCGGTCAGCGAAAGAAATTTTTTATGATTCTTAAAAGTTTATAATTTTTTTAAAGTCAGAGCGGAAGTTTGAAGTAGTAATAGGCAAAGAACCTAGGGTATGTATGTAGCTATCTGCAAACAATTCAGTCAAAGTTGTTCAAATTCCAGCACCTACAGCTGCAAGGAAATCTGAACTTGAGGCATAGTACCGCGTTAAAAGATAAGAAATATAGCGTAAAATTACAACCTGCAAAAAGTGAGGACAGTTCCCCACTAACATCGGATGAGGTTCAGTGCAAAAGATGGAGGTATAATTTCCCGATGGTGCTTAAGCATCTAGTAGGACTACAGTCGAAATTCTTCGGATCAAAAATCCCACTCTTGGCACCATAGCAGTTAAAAAGTTAGTGGCCTCGAAAATTGACAGAACTTTCGCGAAGTTTGTACAAATTTGAGCGAAAAACTTTACAGAGCTAGCTAGAAAAATGGAAAAACTGACGCAGGAGAAGTATCCCGACAAAATCATCGTTGTTATATAGGAAGTTGCGTAGGAAGTTTTCAAATCTCTTAAAGTTCTAAGCGATGCACCGCAGGGTTGTATTTTTTCACCGCTTCTTTTTCTGGTGATAATTAACGAGGTTTTCCGTGATATATCGGATGGAAACAAAGGGCTTCCGTGGGCAACGATATCTTATTTAAAACGTCTTGACTGCAATCACCGAAAAATTGTTTACTGGCGCAATTTAACAGAATGGTGAAAAGGAAAATACTTCGAAAGGGTTCAGAGCATTATTTTATCTGAGAAATATCATTCCCACAAAATAAATTTAAGCAGCAGAAGCGGGAGAGCAAAAGCTGCTTCCGGAATTCTGTTTAACAAATGGAAAAGTATTGCTTACAGTAATAAGGCTAAGTTCCAACTGTTTCTCTATAATCTGGACTTAGTGCTCCGTGGAAGGTAATCACTGCAATAATTCGAATGCTCCAGTCCGCAACACTTTGGCGTATAGTTTTGTGGCGCCCAGGTGTTGTTCACGCCCAGCGCCCCCCATGAAGTCACTTTCAAGAAACTTCATAGTACGAAGGTAAGACATACGAGTAACTAGGTTTTCGATTTTTTTGGGGCAAGTATTTTAATACAAAAACTTCTACAAATATAAGCTAAAAACGTCTGTTAGGTGCAAATAACCTAAAGAGCAGGTTGAGTAACACCTTTTTCCCAATAAGAAGCAGAGAGCTTTAATTTTGTTTGCACCTTTGGTTGATGGTAAATGATAGTTACTCGTATTTAGTCAAAACCATATTTCTCGCCATTCTTCCATCTGAAGAGTTTCTACAAATCTGACAGCTCTCAAAAGCCAAGCAAAATGATTTCAAAATTCCTCAACCATTGTGTCATAAATAGAAAAACATCAGAGCCACTAAAATACCTAAATAAATATCAACACTTGCTATTGATAAGCATAAGGCCATAGAAGCCATATAATAAAGAAGAAGTTTCCTAAGAACCAATAAAAGTCGGTTATTGCGACGACGTCGAAAACTATCTAACACCCCGATTCCAAGGAACCGGGCAAATTTATTTCTCAGACAAACAAAAAAAAACGGTCAATTAAAATTCGCTCAAAAGACACACAAAACACAAATATGACAAAGATAAACTGCCACAAGGAATACCTCTATACCTAAATGCGACAAAAGGTTGGGGTAAAGTCGTAACTTTTTTAATGCCGTTAATCAAAACCGAGAATCCAACCAGAAACCCACACGCTGAAACAAATTTCCAAAGCGGTTAACATGATTTGTAGATTAATCTGTGAGACCTTTTAAATTAATTCCCTACAATCCCGGCCATTAGCTGTCAGCTCGAAATAAAAACCTCCTCATTAGCTCCTAATATTCTTCCTGATGTGAGCTCTGAGCTGTGAGCCGTTGGGGATCAAAACACATAAAATAAATAAATAAAAATAAACATTTCCATCGGGCAACCCATCTGCTCGAAACCGTCATCCTTCCTTCGTCCAAAGTGTTATTTGAACCTCGTTTGCTGATAGACATAACGACAAGGCGAGGGCATGGCAGAGGATACCTTAGTCCTTCCTAAGGCTTCGCAATTTTACGACTTATTTTAGTTTCATTCGTAAATTGCTAACACCTCTTCTTAACTAATATAGGTATACGCCGCCAACCGACGACGACGCCTCAGCTCCAGATCTTCATGTCCCTGACGTTTTGATGTGCGAGTTTTAGCAAAAAGGATTTAGGATTTGAGAAATGAGCTTTATGTGCTTTTACGACAACGGAAAGGCCCCCAATCCGTTAAGTCGTTGCAGACATCGTCGACATTACTCATGAAATTAAGACGACCGAATTTGGAACACTCATGTGTGTTACATTACAAAAATTACACGCATGCTCGAGCAGACAATAGAAATAAACCTAAACAAAAAAAAAGTAAAAAGGAAAACAAATTATGGGATGGAATTAATCTTCTTGGAATGGGCTTTACGAGCCACCCTCTGTATATTCTTCCATTTACCTCCGCTGTGACGGTCGCCCGGGAAAGGCAATAGAATTGATGGAGCATTGCAGTTAGTTCGGCTCCCTTGCATGGGAATATTCCCATCATGACATTGGATACACAATACAACTTAAAAGCAAGGCAGAAAAAAGCAGACGAAAATAGGGGACTCATCGTAGTCTTTCTACCTACTTAGTCTTTGTTGTGAATTGGGATACTCGGTCAGATATTTTAATTAAACGATAGTAAAAATGTACGCAATGGGGTATGTAGTGTAGTACCACGTGTAATAAAGTGTTTATGTGATGGAAGGAAGGCTAATTTAAGATTCTACTATAAGTGAAGGTAATTGAAACAAAGCGGGTAGGGTCGGGTCGCTTGCGGCAGTTAAAGTGTTTTAATAAAATTAAGTTACCCCATAATGATAATAAAGAGGTTAAGATACTCTTACTTTAGATATTGAATGTTTTTTTTTATATA
Organism: Philhelius festivus; assembly: GCA_963931855.1. Classification (NCBI taxonomy): domain Eukaryota; kingdom Metazoa; phylum Arthropoda; class Insecta; order Diptera; family Syrphidae; genus Philhelius; species Philhelius festivus. The sequence goes on from OZ007557.1 coordinate 81,696,720, forward strand.
TTAAAAAGGTGGACACGTGTACCGAAGAGGATACAAGCGTCGAGAAGTATTTTTTAAAATCTAACCTTTATGAGATAATACCTACTATCGCTCTCCCCTTGGTGAACATCCGGCGCCTAGTACATCAATTGCATATAGGGTTTCAATTCCTTGGGTAGGTTTCTGCGGGTAGCAAACGAATGAGGGGCGAAGATTTTTCCCACGAAGGTACGTCTCTTTATTTCCAAGTGTTAGCTGGAGACTTTGCTTTATGAAAATAGTGGTTCCATCTACGGTTGCAGTCAAGCTGTCCTAGTTTGTGAGAACCATGGGCTTTTACGCAGTTTATTCGGCTCTTCATCCAAAGAGTTATAATAAGGGTCTGGTCCTCCACATTAAGGGCCGTTCTGTGGTCGGGAGAACTTCTCGGTTAGTAGTTAATTAGATAAGAATCATCAATAAACCTCGCATATGGACGGATTCACTGGTTAAGAACCCTACGAACGAAATAAGGGCGACAAACTGCGGATCTGTTCATGGAATGTAAGGTATTTTGATAGGCCGCGTATTACCGAATAATTAGCGGAGAGCTTCGACTATTGTAAATTATATATCACCGCCACCAAAAAAATTTGATAGTTCGAAGTATGTTCCAATTATGTGAAGGAGCGCCTCACGGAAATTCATATCAAGGCTAAATTCACCAACAATTGGGCTTATAAATAAGGGCATTCCTCAATAGAGGAAAAATACTATGAAAGAAGTAGATGTCTAAAACCTTTACAATGAATAGGTTATTTTAAAGTCAACGAAGAAAATAAACCTTTTGTGCGCAAGGCACTACCTCCGATAGCGAATCAGGTTGATCGACTCTGCCTATCGACTCTGCAGCGGGGTGAATCATTTAGGTTGTACACAGTTCCCACTTCTCAACGTGTTTAAAGGCGGGCATGGAGTTCTTGTGATGAATTAACCGTCAACCAAATTGACCAAATTGGGATTGACGATAAGACACTCCTCCTGTGGGGATGTTAAAACGTTCCAACGCCGAACATTGACTCGTACTAAATTTTAGTCAATCCACGGTTACCAAATCGGCTGTCAGGAGAGGAATAATGAATTTCTGGCAATGTTGTCACTGATGATTTCGAATACTCGAGACTGGAAGAAGTTGTTAGAGCATAGATGTAAGAAGGACTCTGCAATCTCTTGGGATTGGGATTGGTGCCGACCGATTTTCAATTACCTCCCATCATAACAACCAAATGTTTATTTTTGGAACCTATATCCCGCTTAATATAAACCCAAATCGATTTTGGCACTTCTATCTCACATTAATGGGACTTGAGCCCCAAACATTTTCCTCGAAAATTTGACATAAGTCCCCTGACATTAGACAGAAAAAGAATATCTTTAAAAAAATGTTTTTCCTTTCCAGTATGAAAACCCTTTAACTTTTAAAATATAAGACCACTGTGGCCTTTTTTTTGTGGAACTTTTCTTCTGTATGTTAGTTAGGCAACAATGCCAACAGTTTTCTTGATCTATTATACATTTCTTGCTTGCTTCATAGTCATAAGGAATTTTGGGTCCACCGTGCCCTCCAGTTAGGGTATATTTAGTGCACACAATTTGTTGCTAAACAGTACATGTGCCTTACTTACTCTTTTGGTACTCCGAGCCACCTATGCAACTCCGTTGATCCGCTTACGGTGTGTCTTAGGCCCGCGATCGGCGTCACCCAAGCTACTATCGTCTTGGAAAACAATTGATATTGGCACTTAACTGACGACTGAACATAAACTTTCAGAGCTCAAACCGGAACATATCGCCCAATTTTTATTTTTGGAACTTATGTAACAGTAATCAGAGGCATAAGTCCAAAATTCAATTTGGATAAAATATGGGGCTGCTTTTTAGGAGGAAGGAGATCGAGGAAATAAAGCAGTGAGGGTAGAAAGTTTTAACAATAGGTAGAATGAACCTCTCTTTTGTTTATGTTATACACGCACTCAAGGGGCTATAAGTACCCTTTTAATGTTAAACACAGTGCAAGCAATTAGGAAGTAGGATAGGGAATACATGGCCCAAATTAGAGCCTGCAAGAACAATCAAGATAAAATCAAAATTGAATTTGATGTCGCTGTTGAGGAATATACAAACAACTTCCACAAACTGTAAAACGGCGATGATGACTAAAATTCCTATACCAACCCAGATAACGAAGATCTATAATTCCTTAGATTTCGCGAAGTGAAGAAAGGTAGTCCATCAAAGCTTATATCACAGGTTATTTAAGTGGGGATAAATTTAACCTCAGCATTGTTTGTCCGATTTTCAAAAAAGGGAACCCTTTGTACTAGACCATCCAACCATATTGAACTCCTGAAGCTAAGAAACCTTTTAAGTTCTTGTCACTGGTGGCTTTAGGCTAGTTACGACACGTCTTGTAAAAAAACAGCCATCAGAAACTTTTAATCGGTTCACATACCCTTAATATCAGAGCAGCGCAAACGGGCCAAAGCAAAGAGGAGAGATGACCGCCGGCTTGTCAGAAGGAAAAAGAAAGAGCATTGGAAGGAAGCAATTGAAAAAAAAACAGAGGAATGTCATAGCACACAACAAGTTCGAAAGTTTAGTCGGTAGGTTGAAAAACCTTCTTAATTTGACAAGGTCCCAACAGAAGACTTCAATGATGATCCAGAAAAAATCAGTGTAGGTGCTATGAATTTACACCAATTCATTTACAAAATATGGTCGGAAGAAGCATGTCCTATGAATGGAATCCCAGGACTATTTGCCTGATCCTCAATAAACAAGATCATCTGAACTCCGCTTACAACAGAGCCAGTAGTCTTCTAATCTTAATATAACCTTAAAAATCTTTTCTGTTGTTTTATGTGAACACCTGAAGCAGTGGCGTAGCGTAGGGGGGGCGGGGGGGGCGGTCCGCCCCGGGCGGCAGGCCTAGGGGGGCGGCAAAATGTCGCCGGTGATGCGGGTAGAGTAGAAATCATATGTTTCATGAATCATGACAAATCGTTTGACAAGTCAACAAACAACAATAATGTAAATTTGAAATTTGCCACCCTATCTGTGGTTCGTCGTTGACGCTCTCGGCTGATTTCCGTGAATTCGTAAACGGTGAGTAGGGCCATAAGAGTGCATTCCGTATTGTCGCGCGAAACTAAAAACAAAACGTTCCGAAACTCGCTCGAAACTGAAAGGGAGCGTTCCGAAACATATGATATGTGACGTTAACAATCAAAACGGTGCTAAAGGCACTTTTTTCAAAATATGGAGTGTGGTATACCAAAATTTGCGTATTAAAGAGAGCTATAGAATGGTGGAAAAATTGTATTTCAAAACGGGCTGGTTTAGAAGTTATTACTATTTTAATGTTTTTAACAATCAAATGGGTGCTATTTTTCATACAATGCTTGTAATTTTCAAAACAGCTCTATTTTTCTCTTTTTTAATTTTACAGGCATTTGAGAATCAAAATTTAAGAAACTTATTTTCAAAACGCGCTAAATATATTTTTAACAAACAAAACTGCCTAGAAAAAAAAAACATTTCACTAAAGGACGAAAATAAAAGTTCCCTTTAGTATTTTTATTGGTCAATCTAATAAAAAAGACTTCTACAAATTTTACAAAATTTACTGCATTAAATTATCTTAAATATTTTAGGAATTATAGTTTTCCGCCCTTTTGCTCGGTTTCATGTTCATTTTTTTTAGCCTCTGTTTGATTGTTAACGTCACATATGCATATGCGAGATATGATAAGATAACTAGGATTCGACGGAAACGTTATTCTAGTCTCAGCCAGTTCAATGTTTTTGCTCCCTCCCGCATCACAGAAGGTTATTTCGATTGTGTTGTTTATAGTTTAAATACTGTTGAATCTTCTTAAACTAAACACTTAGTACTTCACTCAACCTTTGAACTAGATTTTCGAAATGAAAAGAGTTGAAGCAAGCGGTGCGGAATACCACAAGAAAAAGGCTAAGAAAGAAGCAGATGCGAAGAAGTCTCCAGGTGCATTACTGAAATATTTCAGTTCTAGTTCTGGTTCGAAAGCTACGTTAACGTCTTCGGCGGCATCCAGCAGCAGCGGAAGTGATTCCAATGTAAGTATGATTCCTCCATCTACAATCGTGAGTGGCCTAGAATTGTCCTCCGGCCAATATTCATGGGAATGCATGACTTATTTTACAGGCAGAAGAAGAAGACGTGCCTGCCGTCGAAGTTGGAAGTCGTTCTGGTCCCACCACAGAGCAGGGTCAAGACGAAGTCGACTCAGCAGAAGTACCTCAAGCATCTAGCCACAAGCCTGCAGAAGAAGTGAACCTCGTCTTGCCAAAGATATGAAGCTGTAAAGACGCTTAAGAATAAGTTTGTGCAAGTTCTTGAGGTACTGGAAGAATTGACGGATCGGGAGCCAGACTTCTTCTGACAGTCATGCAGTCATTCAACTTCCTCACTTTTCTTGGCTTTTGAGCTGCAGAGCTACCTGAAAAAGATGAAGTACAGATTTACCTGCTGCAAAGTGGACTGAGTGTGGATTGAGTGGACTTGGATAAGTGTGCTCAGAAACTCTGCGCTTTAAAAGCTTTCTTAATGGAGAGCAGAGACCGTTTTGTCTAAGCCGCAATCGACTTTTCTAAGACTCTCTGTGAAAAACTTGGAATCGAACTCAAAACGAGAAGAAATCGCAAGAAAAAACGCGTGCATGGCGATGAATCCGCAGATGCAGCTTTGTCTCACGATCCTCATTCGTAAGGCCCGTAGAATCCGTTTATGAAACCGCTGATCCTATTTTAACTTCAATAAAAGATACCTCATTGCCTGTGAAATGATGTCTCGAAACTCGACATTTAATTTTAATTTAGTATTGAATGGGGGCGGCAAAATGGGTCTCCCGCCCCGGGCGCCGAGATGGCACGCTACGCCACTGACCTGAAGCCCTTCGTCGAAGACCAGATAGGTTTATGTCAATGTCACATTTGGCTATAAAAGTTCTCCCTGGACCAAATATTCACATTACGGCAGATCTTTGAAAATCCCCCAAAAACTTTAAATCTATCTCCGCCACCTTTTCAAGACTGCCAAAGAGAGCATCTGTAAAGATGAGTTATATAGGATAATGTCAAATTTTTACAAAACTGTCAAACTTTTCCGTTTGTGCAGGATGAGCTTGGAAAATAATTCAATGATACCTATGATATTAAAAAAAGGTCTTAAACTTCTTTTTCTAACATCGTTGTTGAAAGAATAGACTATATTGATATTGCAGGAAAAACAAAGTGTTATGTCAAAGATTACTAGTGACTTTGTGGGAATTGAAAAGAGAGCGAAGAAGATGAAGTTTTTGTTCAATGAAATCGAATCCAAATTAATGTTGTCATCAATGAAAGGCACCCAAAACCGATAGCTTGGATGAAACATTCCCATAGACATCTACAACTTTAGGACTTTAGAGACTTTGTTTACTCGTACTCCCGGTAAAAAATCAGACGAAGAAATCAGCTCTTAAGTCAAATGAATAATAACTCATACCAATAGCGACTTTTTTGGTTTAAAAAGGCATTGGAATAGCAAAGTAGAGCTGTGTCAATCAGGATCGATTCGATTTTTTTGATCCGATCATCGAAAAGTAATCGTGATCGAAATCATTCATTTTAATCGATTTCGATCTGGATCTCTCGATCTCGATTTTCGATATCAGTTAACTCGATTAACCATGATTTACTCGATTCCATTTGTTCTGATTCAATCAATGTGGATTATGATTTGATTACCAAACGGACGGTGGACTGGCATTTCTGGGTTGAACTCGACATTGAAGAACATGATTGATCGAGTTGGTTGTTGATATTGTAGGCCGCAAAAACAATTATTGGGTTGAACTGATGTTATTTGATGTATCAGGATCCGGTGTGTTTAATGTGGATTTTTGGAATTTCTTAATCCATCGACATCGTAGCCATCCTTGGGTGGAATTTGACAGTTTATGACTTGACGAATAGAGGACGAATTCATATATGACGTACAAAGAGTATTTCCTACCAAACGTTAGCCGAAAGCCCTAAAATTTCTCTTTTCCGGCGCAACAAATAAAATGCCTGTTTTTGGATATTTATAGACGTTTTTTAATCCATCGAAATCGTAGCCATCCTTTGATGGAATTTTAAAGTTTATGACTTGACAAATAGAGGACGAATTCAGCTATGACGTACAAAGTGTATTTCGTACAAAATGTCCGCCGAAAGCCGTAAAATTGCTTTTTTCCGAAACAACAAATAAAATCTCTTTTTCTTGAATTTTTTTTGAAACTCTTTAATCCATTTACAAAGTAGCCATCATTCGATGTTATTTGGAAATGTATGGCTTACAATAATAGAGTATTTTGTGAGAACTATCAAAGCCACAAGTCAATCTTACTATCGAAATCGAAATGAAAATCGAATCGGAACAGTATTGATTGGTTGGAAAGATCGGATAATTTTCGTTATTGATTGTTGAACGATTCGAACATTTGAAATGAACGATTTACACAGCTCTATAGAAAAGCTCGACCAACTTAAGCGCTTCCGAAATGCCCATCTGTTAACCTTTAAAGTTTAGATATTTTTCCTTAGCCGCACTACACGAATGTGGAATGATTTACCCAGCGCAATATATCTTTCCAATTCAGACATTCAAAACTAATGCGCATCGGTATCTTCTTTTGAATTCCTCCAACTTTCCTTAACTTTCGGACTGTACTTAAACATTTCAACAATCAATAGCAATCCATATGTTTACCAATCCCAAGTTCGAACGAGCTATTAAGTTCAGAGATTCTTTCTTTATCCATACTACACGAATTTTGAATGTTTTAATCATCTCAATATTTCCCTCCTTTTGAAATATTCAGAAATTCATAACCAATGTGCATCGGTATCTCATTTTGAACCGTTTCCAGCTTTCTTAAATGGTGCACTGTGATCAAACATTTGAAGGGTAGTCAGAACCCCTTAAGTGCGCACAAAACAATAGAAAAGTAACTGTCCCAGTTCTGATATATGGTACGAAAGTGAAGACCACCTCAAAGGTTAATGGGATGAGAACACTTCGGGCTATTTTGAAACGAAAGTTCTATGGTTGAATTTTGAACCCGTCTGCATTGACATGGGTTTGTGAAAAAATGAAAATACAAGAAAAGACTATAGGTAGTGTTCAGCTCGAACAGCAGCACAGATCTTGCCAGAAAAGCAAAAGTTTCAACGGGAGAAAATGAATGCCTTAAGATGAGCACGACTGCAAAATTGATGATTATTAGCTAGGAACCGACCTTATTGGAAGAAACTTGTATGTTGCAAGCCAGGTTCACACTGGATTGTAGTAAGTAAGAAAGGTCCTTTGTTGTTAGAAAAGGTTATGGAATAAAAATTCCCGAACATTTTTAGCCTTTGATTTAGTTATATTCCCTAAAAATTTTAATTTCAGCTCAAAAAAATGGTAGGGTGAACTGACTGTTCGTTCAGCAAAACTAATCTTCAACTTTTTTGCTTTTTTACTTTTAGTGCCTTGTAAAGTTATTTAATTTATCTGTTTTAAGGGCTGAATTCAAAATGTCTTTTTTTTACAAACTAGACCTCTGGAATGTTCGTCTTACCACAACTTATTTGCAAAAAAAATCTTCAATTAATTCTGAATTCGTCCAACAATTCACATCCATTTATATTAATCAAACAAATATTTAATGTTTCGACTTCCATTATTAGGTTTTATATTAATATTTTCTCCATTCCCTTATGAATGTATGTACATAGTATTAATTCAATACTACTTCGTGCGTCGTAAAATATGTCTCAATTGGCCACAGATACTAATATTCATCGTTATCTGAATTTCTGCCAACTACGACGCAAAAGATAAAATAATAAGAAGACTTGCGAGAATAATTTCAATTTACCATCATCCCCCAGAAAGAAACAATTCACCCCTAGAGCAGTTCCTCAACAACAACAACAACAGCAAGAATACAAAACACAAAAAAATCAAAGCAAGTCAAAGCGCCTATTGAATCCATTAAGACTTGATGTCGTCTTCTGTTATTGCGTTTGCTTTGCTGAATCATCCATATTCTCGCTCAATTCTTAACTTTCAGCTTACGCAAACACTTTTTTCTGTTCTTCTGTTGCTACCTACTTATATTTTTATGCGTACCTAGGTTCTTTCAATGGTCTTCTTCTTGCGAGCACGACAGAAAATCTAACCTTCACACAATTCCTTGTTCCATATCTTATCTTTACCGTTTTGCGCCCTTCAGGGTTGGTTGGTAAGAGCACAAAGTATAACTCGAATATCAGGATTTTTTTTTGCCAACATAATTTCTCGCGAAGAAAAAGGAACCCCTATAAGGACTTGGGTAATAAATATGCATGCAGACGTTGAGTACGTATCCTTCTTAACCACACTCGACTGACAAATGCTGATAGTCAGGTCACGCAAGTTTTACTTAGAATCAAGATTCACTGTGACTTCGTACTTCTCTCGCGTCTCCTTGACACACCTTCCTGTTGGAGTGGTTTTGAAAAATATACCAGTGGTAGGTAGGAGCTACACGGAGAAAAATCTAAGACCAATGACTTGAAAACTTGAAATATTGGCAACATTTAAGATGGTTTATTCAAGATACATTCGACTGGCAAACTGTCATAATTTGTGTTTTGCCAGAAAACTGACAAACTAAAGTAACTAAAGTAGAGCGAAATGATATGTATAGTAATGGCGCTCTGATGATCTGTCAGTATGCCTACTGTCGATCTGACAGAAATAGCTGTAAGTTGTTGTTGTTCTTGACGACGACAATGGCGACCGAAATAATGAGAAAATTCAGCAAATCATATCATATTAGACATTTAAGAAAAGTAAATGTTTCCTGTTTTCGTGACTTGAAGCCTACCCTTATATCCCTTAAGAAAAGTTCATGTTGAGAATATATCGTTACTCAAGTTTTTTTTTTAGTGTACCAACCTTAGTGTTTCCTCCTTTTGACATATTTTGTTGCCTCCTCATAACATATTTTTTGAATTGAAAATTTTTAACTTATTCCTTGCATAAGGATGAGTATTGGTTTTGTTAGAAAATATTTACCTTAACCCATTGATCCCATATTATGATGAGAGTTGAAAGTAACTTGGAGAAAGTAGTTCAACTTAAGGGTTTTTTGGGACTTAAGGTGTTACAACTTACAAGGGTTTTACAATTTCAGCAGAATTGCGACTACGAAAATTGACACTAACTTGGAGAAAATATGATTTTTTTGACGATTGAGTATTTTTTTAAGATTAAGTCATGCAACTTTTTTGTCAAACTCATCATACCAAGAGGGTAGCCAAAACCACCGTAGGCTCAGTCACCCCAGGGAAAGATTGTGTAAGGGGTATGATAATGAGAGCGATTACCGGAAAAGGGTGACTGAAAACACACATGCGAAAATGCTACAACGTAATACGAAAGGAACATCAAGAAAAGACTATCCTAACAGAAAATGAGACAAAAAGAAATCTCAGATAGAATAGTAGTCCTGTAAGAAGAGACACACAAATGCCAAAGCGAGGAAAACAATAGTTACTGCGGATATTTTGTGAAAAATTGCCTCAAGTACAAGTTTGTGGTAGGTTTTTCTTTTCTTCAAACCGTTTTTGAGAAATTTTCAAACAATGCCATTTGCATGTATGTCCTTTGACCCATCGTAAATGACCTAGAGTTAATCGAGTTTATGAGGCACTCTCTAAGTTCCATTAATAATTCGAATGCCAAATTTCAGGCTCTACCAAATATTTTTCTTGTAAGAACTTATTTTTACTGGTCTATTAAGAAAAGCCTCACGATTGGAACAATACCCGGAGGTTTTATAAAATAGTTAACAAAACGGGTGTATGTTTTAAGACCTAAATGCAGGCACTTAAAAACAGCTAAGATAAAGTTTCCGAAGCAGGGAGAATAGTCGATGTGGTAGTTGATGCGACTTCTAAATGGACGTCAAGGGCGTGCGCTGGATTTCTATGGAGCAAGGGGTAAGACATCGTCAGGTAAAAAAGTCGCGGGATAAATCTAAACTCATCATAAATCTCCAACACAAACAAACACGACTTTTCAAAATTTCAGGATGTTCTAACAACAATAAAAATAATTGTATTTACTCGTATTTAACGGAAACAGTAAAATAAGCCCTCGGGAATTAAGTTCACTTAGTGGGAAATAAATACATTTGAAAACAATTTTTAGAGACCTCTGTGATGCAAAATAAAAAAAAATAAAAAAATGAAAAAGTATAAAAAAAAATAAAAAAAAAATTAAAAAAAAATTAAAAAAAAATAAAAAATTAAAAAAATTAAAAAAAAATAAAAAAATAAACAAAAATAAAAAAAAAATAAAAAAAAAATAAAAAAAATAAAAAAAAATAAAAAAAAAATAAAAAAATAAAAAAATAAAAAAAAAAATAAAAAAAAAATAAAAAAACCATCACATGTACTAGTTACCAATAACAAGTTGCAGGTCCTATCGAGTACATCACGAACTTGCCCTCAAAAATCTCTATTCCATATATTCAAATTTCCTAATCATTGCATAGAAACGCGTTTTTTAGTGATTTCAATAACTCAAAGATTTGTATCTCCGTCACAATTGAACGATTTTGAGCAACAAAAATTACTCAGTTGAAAGGTCTTATGGTCGTTACTTTTTTTTTTTTGTTTCAATACTTTGACTAAATAGTTTGCACAAAATTTTTCAAACAAAATAACAAATCTCTTGTATATTTCTATATATAAGACATATTGGTAGTGCGTTTGACTCTCACACCGAAGATATGCGGTTCGAATCCCAGTGTATCCTAGGCAAAAAATAAGAAGGTTTTCGGTGGTACTTTTTCTGGAAAGAACTGACAAAACCTCCAGTAGTGGCACCTGTCATGAAATATGAAAAAAATGCATCTCATCGTAACCGTTCGGATTCGGCAGAAAATTGTTGCTCCTCTATATTCCTGTCAAAATTCAAAACAATATTTTCAGAATTAAGGTCAGAATAATTTCTAAATAAAAAAAATAAAGCCAAAGTCAAAAAAAGTCATATTAGTGAATATACACATTTATGAGGATTTCAATAAAGATGTGTACCCAATTCAGAAAAGAGAGTTCAAAATATTCTTAGCGAATAAACTAATTTGTTTACCAATGCATAGGTATACTTCTTTATTGAAAATTATTTGTGGATTTAATCTGATAAACATTTTGGAATTTTGATACTTTAGAATTTTCAACTATGTAGATTTAAATTTAAGTACTGAAAATTTTGAAATTTGACAGTACCATTATTTAACAGATGCTTTAAAATAAAATTCTGCTATCAATACATAATAATGATTTATTTGTTGTTTTGCAAAGAGTCAGAATTCTCATTTTGAAAAGAGATTTAAATACAGCAATCAGAAAAATGAACAAACTTTTTAAAAATATTTACGATTATTTTTAAATGACAGTAATCTACATTTAATTTGGTTGACAACTTTTAAGTGTCAAAAATTCTATAAGATTTAGACCAAACATAATCTTCAATAAAAAATATATCTTAGCAATATTTCGCACAAGCATTAGTTCTAATCCCTTGGGACATTTTGGACTGGCATTTCTAAATTTGGTACATCTCTTTATCCAAATTCATATATTTTTAGGTATTTCGACCTTTTATTTGACTAAATTCTTAAGTCATGCTTTTTTTTGAATTTTGAAATTTTGCACATTACATATTCTGGCCGAAATTGTGATGCTTTAAAATAAAATTTGGCTATCCACTTTCAACTGTCAAAATTGTTAAATTTCGATTGGATTTCATAAGATTTGGTCTAAGATAAATTTTGAACAAAAATAATGTCAAGTAGGATGCAAGTAACTGAGAACATTGCGAAACATTTTTGAGTTGTTTTTCTAAATTTGGTACATACAGTAGACTCTCGTTAACATACGATAACTTGAACATTCCAATAACTTGAACAAATATTTTTTCCCTTTACGCATTCTATACCTTGAACGGACTATTTTTAAGACTCAATACCTTGAATTTTTCCCCTAAGTACTCTATAAGTTGAACAAGTAAAATTTATGCGAACTCTGTAACTTGAACAAAATTTAATATTGAATTTCTTAAATTTTTGAATTTATGCAAGGTACCTGGGATGTTGGTACAGAATGCAAACGGTTTTTGTAAAGGGGAATCCCAGGAAATTTCCTTAGTATTTCCGTATTAGGTTTTATTCTTCATAATCGGTGAATTTCTTAATGTCATTTGAACACGTGCGTATTTAGGAATCGAAAAACGTTTCAATTAAAATTATTTATTAATAATATCATTATTTATGTTTTAAAATCATTAAAATGAATCATTATTAAATAAAAACAACAATTTTTTAACTTGATCCAGTAACTTGCATAATCCTATAGCTTGAACACTCCTGGTTTCGTCCGTGTTCAAGTTAACGAGCGTCTACTGTAATTGCATTGGAATCGCTTCAAGCACATATTTAAAAAAAAAAAAATCACAAATTCCCGGACTTTGACAATGAAATTTGGAACCATATTTTGACCTAAAATTTTAAGAATCTAAAATTACCGAATTGGCATGACAAATAATTTATTTAGCCAAAATACAAAATGATTAATTCTCGAATCTCTTCTGAACTGTCATGAAAAAGTGTCTTTCGGCTAAGACATCTTAGCGGACTTCTTTAACATTTTGGAATCTTCTCCATTCATAGTCGAAGCCCCTGGTTTCCACGAGATGTGAGCCACCAATTTTAGATTTGTATTAATGACCGAGCTGCCTGGAAAAACCTGTTTGTTTTAGGCGCAGGTTCAGCCTGGACTGTAGCTAAGTATATTTTTAAGAAATTTTATTATAAAGTTGTACTTTTAAAACTGATTTTTTCTTATGCATTTTCTTATTTCATTCGAACTATGCACTGCTTGGATTTTGGTTTTCGGTTAAGAAAAATAAGTTTTTAGATTATAAAAAATTTTTATATTCCCTTGTAGCTTGATGAATTTAATTGATTTTTTTTTTAATTTTTAAATAGAAATTTAAAAAAAATGGATCAAAATAAAATACCGTTAGAAATTGATAGTTTAGGTTTTTTTCAAAAAATGCTTACCGAGCCATTTGAATTAGTTACAGAAGTTAGTTGGTTACGAGCAAAACGACGGGCAGAAGTGCAGCTCCTACTTTATATAAAACTAAAGAGGATTTTTCGTACAACAATCATAGGAAATATATAATTATATTTCAATTGCCCGAAAGGGGCCTAAGCATATCGTAAAGCAGGGTTGCCAGATCAAAATTCTTTTGATAAAGTAAAGGATTTTTCAATTAGAGCGGGTAGATTTTTCTGGCCCTGTTGTTTTGGTGACATCTGTCAAATCTGTTGTTTATTTATCAGTTACTGAGGCCATCGCCGTGGCCACGTAGACTTGGCCTTTCACAGTCGACTCTATAACATTTGGAGCCACATTTCAGATGATCGGTTCTGAATTCAATCAGTCAACATTCGTATGTCAAAGGAACGCAAGATCGGCCAAGAACATCATCCATGGTCAGTGAAAGTGTACACCCTAGGCAGTCGATTCCTCGCAGTGCACAAGAATACGGCCCTTGGAAAAATTCAACTTGGCGAATTCAGCGTCGGGACTTAGGCCTGCACCCGTACAAAATCCAAACTTTGGTCGAAATTTATCTTTAACGACTTGGCGCATTTTTTTAATGAATGTCTGTGTTGGGAAGCAAAATTGCCTTATATGGAAGCTGATGGTTACAATGAAAACTCAAAAGGTTACCGTTTGGTGTGGAGTTTGGGCCCGCGGCGGTGTTTTTGATCCGTAGTTCTTCGAAAACGACGTGGGTGAGGTGGTCACCGTCAATGGCGAGTGCCAGAGAATGATGATAACCAATTTCTTATGACCCAAATTGAATCTTATGGACGAAAAATATACATTTGTGGAGGACGGCCCTACCTGCCAAGCAGCGGACAACGCGATTGAAATTGAGAGTAATGATAACTCTCACAGAGGTAATGTGAATTGGTCACCAAGGTCATGCGAGTTGACGCCGCTAAACTTGTTCTTGTGAGGTTTCCTGAAGTCACAGGTCTATACGAACAAATCACAATCGACTGATGGTCTTAAGATGAACATAACACAGGCCATCGTTCAAATTCAGCCGGATTTCGAAGTCATTAAAAAAATTGGACCATTCGGATCCGTGGCACCGTATAAAGCCGAGGCTGACACCTGAACGATGTCATATTTCATACCAAATGGCATAGATGGGCCTTTCAAATGAAAAAATAATTTAGTTAATACCTCAAACACAGCTTGTTCTATTCCATTTCGACGTCTATCACCCTTATTGAAAAACCGTTTATTAGGAGTTGTTATATTAATATTAACTGGCAACTTACTACCTCTTTTACTACTTGAATAAAAAAAATAGCAAGTTAAATACTGTCAAGAAATATTGGTAGAAAAATCCAATGCTCATAAAATTTTACAAAAATTCTTAAATGAAAAAGAGACGTCTTAAGGAAACAGAAGCACATTCAAGCGACACATTGGTCCTTTTTAAACCTATTCAGGTAAAATTGTATTTTTTTTGCTGTCGAACTCGATGACACGTCTAAAAGCATGCATCACCGCATATGCAAACACTTTCAGTTCCAAAAATAAAAATTACATTGCAAAAAAAAAACTGAATGAGCAATTGAAAGCGACGAACCGAAACGAGAACGAGTTATTTTGTCCACAGAAGTCTGCAAAAGAAAAGGAAGAGTCTGAAAAAAAAAATTCCTGTAACTCCGAATTAAAATTGCAAATGTTTATCTTTTGCAAAATTTACAAAAAAAAACACAGAGGAAGACATAGAATAAAATGTGAAGTCATCTGAGCAAATTTCCTTCCTTCCTGTTGTTGATACAAGCATGTCCAGTTTACATTATATACGTAGACCAACTTCTATACAAAAGCTACTGGTTTATAGGAACTAACTAGATTGGGTCTTCCACTTCCACTTCTACTCCACCCTTCGTATAATTATTCAATTAAATGCCTTCAAAGCGGTCACGAGTTTGCATTAAACTAGTACCGGTCACCCCAGCTCCGCCGCTCGTACAATAATAATAATATACACAAGCTGTTACCATGTCCCATGGGAAAAGTTCCGCTTTGGTGAAAAATAAAAAAAAAAACATACATTTTATGTCTTTTTCGTTCCCCAAGCAAATGTGGGTGAAACTTAAAATATGTGTGTTTTAATACAACTCGAAAAGCGAAAACACAAAAAAAAAAAGTGATTTATCTTAAAAATTCCAAACAATTTTCGGACATCCATCATAATCGAAAAACAGATGGAGATGCTGGGTAAATATGGGAGGTCTTTGGAGCGAGCTTTATGGTTGTTTCTTTTTTTGGAAAATTCTGGAACACACATTGACGATGAGAAATTCTTCTTAATTTTATGGAAAATTCTCTGCAAAGTGATATGGGTGTTTTTGTGAGTTGGCTGGAATGCGAAACGAATTTTTGAATTTCTTTCCATTCAAATTGGATGCTAATGATTTGGTCTTTATGGTTATAACATAATAAAGTTGAATGCACTTTGAAAACTTTATGGATGGAAATACATTTTATGAGTGGTAGTTTTAAATGGGAGAAAATTGTGGTGGATGGTATCCAAAAATATTCTTTGAATAGAAGGAGATTTTTGGTTGAAAATCTTCACTTAAAATTTAGTGATAGGGAGAATTATTGAAAAATGTAATTTAGTCAAAAATTCTTCGGAAGCGACAACTGCGATGATTAGAAAAATGACACAATTATTCAATGGCGTTTCTATATTTAAGTTTTGATTTATAATTTAATCAGCAAACTTTACAAAGAACAGGTTATTTTCAGGTTATGAATCAGAATTGAAAAACCATCAAACGAAATAGCTCAAGTGCACAGTTCCATTTTGTAACCATTTGCAAAGATGGATTAAAGATTTACAGTGGCGAGCAAAAGTAGACAAATGTTTTGATTCTTAAGTTTTATACTTTTTAAAATCCCTAATAATACCCCTAATTACACGATCCATCTGGAGACAGGTATGCCACTGCTCTTTTAAAAAACACTTGAGCTTCATTTTGACTACGTTAAAAATGTTATGGAGATGGATGAGCGAAGAAGGCCAGAAATTCTACTCTCCTCTCCTACATGCTTGTGACGAAAAGTTATTGGGTGCATGAATGGGTAATTTTGGGACTCGACGGAGGATTTAATGCAAATTTTGCATTACCTTTCTAGAGAAAGGTTGTTTGTAAAGTCGTTTGTAAAGGAAATCGAGTCATCGCAATATCGCATGGACTATAGTTAACTAAAGCACATCCTAGAAGACAAAACATATTTCGTGAACATGAATTCCACTGAAAAGATTAATGCACTGTTCAAAATAACAGGATAGGTTAGGTTAGGTTAGGTTAAGGTGGCTGCTGACCAGAAAAGCCAACACACTTAGACCAATATTTGGTCCGTTGTGACATCACAGGATTTAAAAAATCACCCTTACTCGTTAAACCATTTTGAGCTAACAATGAAGCGTTTGAGACAGTGAATGTCGGAATTACTTGGATCACTAGGATCGTTATATAGTAGAAGTCTCCCAAGTGGAGTCTACGTCTTTGCGCTAGGGCAGGACAAGAACATAGAAGGTGAGGAACTGACTCCTCTTCTTCTTCATCCATGCAGCTTCTGCAAAAATCATTTGCAGGAACTCCAAGACGGAAATCATGTCTTCCTATTAGGCAGAATCCAGTAAGGACACCTACAACGGAGCTAATATGCAATCTACCAATAGAAATCAGTTGTTTTGAGCGTTTAGCATCAAACAATGGCCAAATTAGTTTAGTAGACTGGCTAGTTGGGTCCATCTATGGTTCGCTTTCATTATGTTATCATGCTTTAGCATAAGTTTACAAGTAGCTAGGGGTATACCGATGTTAGATTTGCTATCCGACAAAGGTAAGATTGTTCCATTTTTTGCAAGTTCTTCGGCACCCATATAAGGTGAATGTTAAACTATTTTGACATCTCCACTAGAGATAATCGACAATTTTGGGCTGTTAGTGAGTTAATGGAAACAGAGTCCAATGACTTTATGGCAGCTTGACTGTCTGAGAAGATACGTATATCAGTGGTCGATATCACGTTTTCTTTGAGCCAAGAGAGGACTTCTTTTATTGCTAGAAGCTCTGCCTGGAACACGCTACAGTGATTGGGAAGACGAAAAGATAGAGAAAGATTTAATCTTTCGGAGCATACGCCTCCACCGACCCCGTCATCGGTTTTGTGTAGAAATGAATCGTTTCGTCTACCAACATTTTCCCAGGTAGACCTGGAAGGGATGCACACTTGAAAGTTTTTATTAAATTTTGGATGAGGGGTGGTGTAATCGACGTTACTAGGTAGGGATCTGAACGAGTTCAGTATAGTGGAGTGGCCAATATCATTATTGATCCACTGCGAGGAGGCTTTAAGCCGAATGGCTGTGCTAGCGACCGATTGTTTGCTAAAGAAATCTAGCGGTATGAGATGTAACAGAACATCAAGTGCAGCGGAGGGAGTTGAGCGGAGAGCTCCACCCATGATTAAGCAGGTTGTTCGTTGAACTTTGCTGAGCTTATCGTTTGTTGCTGTTTCCAGCGCAGTCTACCATACTGTTACTCCATATGTAAGTATCGGTCTAATGACTGAGATGCATAGCCAGTGTGTAATATGAGTTTGTAGACCCCATTTGTTACCTACGGTTTTTTTGCAAGAGAATAGAGCTATGTTGGCTTTGTTGATTCTCTCTTGGATATTGGGCTTCCAGCTAAATTTATTGTCCAAAATAAAACCCAAATATTTTGCTTTGTCTGAAAATTTAAGCGGTATACCTTTGATATAGGGAGGGTCTATGTGTGGGATTTTATATTTTTTGGTAAATAGGACAAGTTCAGCGATACCTCTTCTTTCAGCGAAAAATCTGAAAGCCATGTTATCTTTTTCGAAGAGCCATAAAAACTGGACCATTGACCGATGGAAAAAAAAGGAATTTGGTCTGACGAGACAAAGGTTAATAATCGAGAACGAGCAGATGTCACATCGTATTATTGGTGAAGTGTTGGAGAACCACTTCAGGAACATCAAGTTCATAGGACACTTATACATAGTGGAGGTTCGGTGATGGCTTAGAGGTGTTTTTCGTGGAGTTCTGAAGAAATAATGAACGAACCAAAATACCTTGATATATTAAGTTATTTACCAAAATGTTTGGCAACAACTGAAATTACTTTTCAACAAGATTGGGATTCAAAATACACCTCTAAAATTGTCAAGGAACGGTTCGGAAATTAGGAATTTCAGACGGTGGCATGACCAGCACAGAGCCCTGACCTCAATCCAATTGAGAATCTGTGTTCAATTGTGAAGCGATGGGTTAGAGCAGTACGAAAATCATCCATGCAACACTTATGACCTATGGGATCGAGTTGTACTTATGTAGAATAGTCAAATTTACAAGCAGTTTCTTCACAATTTAGTAGAAATTATGCCAAGGCATTGTTTAAAAGTATTAAAAAAACAAAGGGATATGGACTGAGTATTAAAACACAAAATTTATTCCGACACTTGCAAAATTGGACAAGTTAAAAAATTACATATTTACTTTTTGTTTTGAGTAATGTAATATTTTTTTGAAACTTTTTTTTTTAAGAAAACAAATGTTAGTTTAATACATAAAAATAAAAAAAAAAAAAAATGGTTGCCTATCTGTTTACACTGCTTAGTTTAAGTCAAAGTTTCAAACTTTAGTTAAAACATTTGTCCACTTTTGCTCGTCAAAGTAGGTTCTTAAAAACCCCTAGGCACAATAAGTTAAGTAATGTTTTTTTATCGTCGATAAAAGGCGTTGTTTGAAGTCTCTTCAGTGCATATACACTGTTGGACAAAGAATTAGCCCACATTTTTATAATGATTTCCTATAAATGTGATTATAAGTTTTGCTTTATTTTCGGAACATAATTTATTAAAAAATGTTTAATTCAACTATACAAAGCTTAAAAATAAAATAAATAAGAATTTTCAACACAACACAACAAAAAAAAAAAATAAAAAAAAATAAAAACAAAATAAAAAAAAACAAAATAAAAAAAAAATAAAATTAAAAAAAAAATTAAAAAAAAAAATAAAAAAAAAAACTAATATGTAGTGGAGTGGCCTCAGAATTAGCACAAGTAATAAATTCAAATGCATTTAAAACTGTAAAAACTTATTTTAAAAAAATCAAATTTGTAGTTTGAAAAATGATAAAAGTTTCACTTTAAACAGTGTCCATTAAAAACGAATCTAATTCAACTTGAAACATTTTCTAAAATTATTTATGAGATTTGGAGTAAATGTTAAATTGAGTTTAAGGTACCTGGATTTTAAGATTTTTCTTTGATCAATTTTAAAGTGACAACATACCTGAAAAAAGAAAAGAAAAAAATAAATAATTAATGTATGGTAATTTAAATATGCTTATTTTGTATAATTTTTTTTTTAATTTGTATGAATGTAATCCAAGTAATATAAAGTACGAAATTTGAATTTATAATCAATTTTCAGATTTTTGTATTTTATTTAAGTCACATCAATTTGCTTGAAGACCCACTTAACACACTATAACTCGAGAACCCAAACATTTTCAATAATTCATGCATAGGTCTCAATTCTTAAAACACATACACGAAACATAGACAAATAAAATTAAAACAAGGAAATAAAGTAAAACAAGCAAGAGAATCAAATACAAATCAAAATTTTGTTAAGTTATTTTGTATTTAATAAACCTTTCAGCCGAAACCCAGGAATTTAATCCAAAAATTTTTAAAATGAAATAAGCTTATCACCAAGAGATCCAAGAGATTATAGATTAGAAAAGGCTAATGGTAAAACGTACAACAAAGAATAGACAAATTTGGCCATTACCGCAGAATGCACCGTGTCCAACAATTAACTGCGGTAAAATTAAATAAAATATCAATGCACATCTCCTCCTATTCGCCTCTCTTTCTTTTCGCCTCGAATTTTCCTCAATTTTCCTTAATTTCCTTTTCACCTTTAATCAATTTTCTTATGTTTTTTCGAAAAGTTTTCGACGACTTTTCATTTAAACAACTTGTAAGTTGAAATGTTTGTTCTCCAAAGAGTGAACTTTTCAAGCTTAAAACAACCTCTGGCTCGGCCATTTCTTTCAATCACACATTCATTCAATCAGACAAACATTCAATGATTCAGCAACTCGTTGGATGCTTTTCCAAAATTTTTGAAATTCAAATCACTGGGTTCGGACCCATTTCAACTAAAATCTTAAAGAATCAAAAACCGAGAAAAAGCTTCGTCTAGGCGTTCTTCTAGTATGACTATAATTCATTCGCGAGTGATTCGAAGCGGTCGTGAAGCAATCTTTCAAAAACCAAATCAATCGAGACTAGCGAGAAAGGTATATCGTCAAATTCTAAAGTTTACTCGGTTCGCTTCTTTTCTGAAGTTTTCTTAAAATTAAAAAAGTTTAAGTTTTGAAAATTTACTAAAATGTAAAAGACCTATTTTGGTTACAAAAATATCATTCTAAGTATTTTTACGAGTTAGCCAAATCGAAAACATGTTTTTATGGTAGGTACTATCAGTAGTATCTTCATTTCAAATTTTTTTTTAATGAATTTAAGATCGTATAAATTGAGTGAAACAAAAATTTTGTATCAAAATTCTAAGCGTGCGTCGTTTTCGAGAAAACACAATTTCTGAAAACCATTTTTAAACGTTTTTTACGGTGATTACCATATATTTTTATAAAATACAAACGAAAATTCCACCATCTTGAAGATAGTGTTAAGAAACTCTTACTTATCAAGTTTCAAAAAAATCGAGCATTTGGTTTTCGACATATGGATATGGTTTTCAAAACCAAAGATAAATTTGTTTTTTAAATACGAAAAAAATTGGAAAAATTTGAAAATCTTTGAAATGAAAAAAAAAATAGCAAAATCTTTTTAACAGTTTTTGATAAAATCGAAAACCAAAAAGGAAATTGTTCTAACACTAGCTAGATTTAACTAAATGAAATGTTTGGATTTTTTTTAAATTCTGTAGTTTTTGAGAAATTAAATATTTATTAAAATAAAATTTCAAAAAAAATCTTCGTATGACCGTTTTTTGGTCTTAAAATAAACAAGGTGTGGGGGGGGCAATTAAAAAAAATGATATCTACCAAGTTTAAGCAAAATTGACCACTTAAGCTGTAGTCAAAATTTAAACTTTTTTAGTCTTCCCTATCATAGTTATGTTAAGTCCGATCAAAATATCGAGTTTTTTTTTCACGAATGCATAACTTGCCATATCGTATGGACATATATAAAATTTAAAATAAATTTTCGTTTGCAAATTTTAAGTTGATATTTTACTTATAAACTTATTCTCAATTTATTAAATTTATTAAAAAAAAAGATTTACATAAAAACAAAATTTTTTGAAATCGTATGAAAACATTTGTAAAGCGTAAACGAATCTACGATACTAGGAAGAGTGGATTAGATTTCTTAACTTGCACAAAAATGAAACCAAAAATATATTAAAAACTAGGCCAACATTTATGAGTACAATAATATGTATGCGTTAGCTTGTTCTCAACCTAGAAACCCGTTCCTCTAATTTATTTTTAAAAAAATTGGAAAAAATATTTTTAAACTCAAAAGTTTTAGGGACGTTTTTTGAATTTTTCGTAATTAAGTATTTATTTAGACTTTTATATTTAATGTTCTTAAAAATATATTTTGGGTATTTAGCACCTTTTAAAATCAATTAGAAAAAAGATTGGCATTTTTGAAACCTACAACTAAAATTTTCGTGAGTTAGATAATTAAATCATTTCTTAAAATTCCCCGCCATCTTACATTTTGGACACACAATTGCAAAAAAATAAAAAATTTCAAACTCAATATTTCTTGTCAATTTGTTTATTGTTTGTAATCGATTAAAATCTATTTTTTTAGAAACGGTTGAGAAACAGCATTTGGATATTTTATGCTTAAAATTTTTAGAAACTTCAGAGGCAATTTCCAAATTTATTAATTTTTTCGAAATAAAATATCGCTTTGCAGGCAGATATTAAAATACCCAAACAAAAATTTCTTAAAAATCATTAAAACAAAATCATATCGTCTAAATATTCATAAGATCATTAAATATTTAAAACCAAAAAATAATCTAAATTTGTCTTCAATTTTGTTTCTGAAATTTTAAGTTAAGAAATATTTTTTTCAAAAATTGTTTTTTTTTTGAAGAACTTAATTTAGAAAATAAAAAACTTTATTAATATAATATTGTAAGTATTTAATATTTTCGTTTTCCCTTTTGAAGTTTTTTTAAGAAAATTTCAATAAAACAAGTGAAAATACATTAATCTTCATTTTAAGGATGATTTTATTGAATTGAAAACAAATTCCTTTTTCGAAATCAATAAACGTGTTTTATTTATAAATTACAATAATACACTCCCCCATCGAAACCAAACAAAATCAAATTGATATCCTTGAAGTGTAAATGAGATTTCGGATTCGTAAGCAAATATAAATGCTGTTTATCTATTTATCTATGTGACAGCATCCAACGCATCTATAAAAATAGTTTTCTATTTACCGACTTACTAATACAAACACACGACCAAATGCCCTTTCAAAATAAGTAACCCTTAATATCTGTGGTCCGTTTACAATTATACTAAACACACACCCACTCTCTATACAAACAAACTCTTCTCAACTGACTGCTTTTAATAGCATCTTACGATTATGGTAATTACTTTTATCGAACACACTGGCGACACACAATCATTTTTCAAGCTAAAACCACCCCCTTACAGTAAAACTACTACTTACAATTGATTTGATTCAATCAAAATCATATTGCACCCAATACATACTTAAATATACCTACCTATCTAATACGTGTTGAATTATTTTCGAAGGCAGAAATATTAAAAAGGTTTTTATTAGATTATGCAGTACCCTATTTTTGTACTGACAGTTTTCAGTCTGTGTCATCTGTTTTGTATTGAGTACAGACGAAATGTACTTTATACATATCGATTGGACCAAATATAGTGACATATGTAATGAATATATAAATATTTGAAACTCGATAGCTATCCAAATAAGAGAGTGTGTACATAACAGCAAGTTATGTAATGAATACAAGGAACGAGTATCGACTCCATCAAATATGTACTGAGTACATGTTTTGCTTGAACAAACTATTTTGGACACAACATGGTGTAAAAACATTCAGTTTGAACTGATTTATTATTGTCTCGCGAATAGGCACATCGGATGCGAGCTCAATCTGTGCAAGTGTACATGGTAGGAACCGAGTTCAAGTTAGTATAACTACGAGTATTTAAAAAAATTTAAATACATTTTTAAATAAAAAAGAAAATATATGTAAGTATATACTTCCAGAATAAAGGAGAAACGAGGTAAGGTATAAGCAACTAAGTTGAAATAAAGACGACTCATAGACGTATAGACTAATTACATGAATTTGTAGTGAGTACATAGACAACTGTACTCACTACATTATCATGTTCTCATGATAAATAAAAGGTATTTATTTATGTAATGAATAAATAGAATTTTTTATTGTTTCAAGATGTGGTCCATTAGATATTGGCCCAATCCGTACCTGGTATTCACCAAGTTCAAATTTTAATACATTAAAATAAGTGAATAATTTCTACCAGAATGAATAGGAAATGAGCTGCCTGATGATCAGTAACGTCAAAATAAAGATGATTGATTAACGTATACACTTATTACATGTATAAATATGTATGTACCGAGTACATAGTAAACTGTACTCGCTACATAGTCATGTACTTATCACAAATAAGAGGTACTATTTATGTTATTACTTAAAACAATTTTGTATTTTGTCGCGAATTGGTCTATTGGATGCGGACTCAATCCGTACAGAGTTAAAATCTAAATTATTAGAACTATTTTTGTACAATACGAAAATAAATGGAGGAAATAAAAGGAAACGCGATGAGCAACAACTTCAAGATAGTGACGATTGATAAATGTATAGCATCATTACATAAATAAGCAAATATGTAGTCATTACATAGAAAACTGTGCTCATTACTACATACATAATCATGTACTTATCAAAGAAAATAGACGCATGTTTTAGTAATGAGTAAATTGAATTCTTTAATGGCTAAATCCCTTCTAATAAATTTTAGAACTTAGTTACAGATTTCAGCGTGTTATTATATAAACGTGTACAGAAATCTATGCAATGAGTACACATACACTTTTTCTTAGTGTTAAAACTTGAAGATGACTTTTCTGACACTATGGAAGGTTGTAAAACATTTGGGGGATACACAGATCTGACATCCGAATTATCAAGTAAATTTTTTGGACTTACACAACCTGGGGTACTCATTCTGATGTGAATACTAATGACTTACTTTGTTGTTAAGAAGTCTCTAAATAAAATTCAAGATCTATATTCGTTATAAAAAAAAGATTTTAATTTTGACTTAAAAACAGCTAATTTGCCTCCCTTTTTTTCAAACAATCCAACTAACGAAATTTACCCTATAGTAATAAAAATCAATTTCCCTTCTTCTATTTGTTGAGGGGAAAAACAAAATAAAAGAGAAAACATCAATTTCGTTTGCGGTCTTCTAGATATAAATACTGCGTAGATAAAAACAATACATAACTAAAAAAAATAGGGCACATCAAGGAAAATGGAAAACAATATGTAATCCTCAGAGCTCCGACATGAAGGATGGAGGCAGCAACAGCTTCAGTCTCAATCGCAGTAACGCAGAATCAAAACAGCCTCCTCTGTCCCTAATGCGTGATGCTATTTTAAGTGTGCTCTGTACGCCTGCATTTCACTGTTTCCACGTCTCTCTCTCGGTCTCTATGGAGCTTGCAAAATCCAAGTCTTCTAGATTGACCCTAATCTGATGCCAATGGGAATGGAAAATACCTCCTCCAAGCTCGCGGTAGCACATATACCCGACTCGTGCAGCGCACCCAGGGTGGGACAGTAGTATAGGATGATGGTATAAGAAGCAAATTGTGGGAGAAAATATCTAGCTTAAGGATAAAGTCGGTATGGGTACGTAGTAGAGTGAGGAGATTTTTATAGCTGATGGAATGGGATGTGTGTGAATGTGCTGTTTCTGCTAATGCGATTTGAGTGACTCCGACTAGGAAAGTCAGATAAGTGAAACGTGCACTAAAAGTGGGTAAATACAAGAGGGAGGAATGAGCAACCCGGGGGAAAAACTTCACTATCTACGAGAATGAAGTGGAATCTTTGGCTATGGAGAGATTATGGAATCACTGCAGTCTTCCAGATACACATGTATCTATGTGCATTAATACAAATATAAGTAATAACATTAAGTGTATCTGTGTTTATTATTATCATCTTTTATGGTGTATCTTCATCTTTTTCATCAACTGCTGCTTCGTCGTCATGGTCTTTTGCTTTGTCATATGTTATGCCATGTGGGATAAAAGACATAAAACGTCTCTTTCAAAAGGCTGAAGAATCTTTTAATGGCTTTTGGTTTGGTACCTATGTATATTTCTGCCTTTTTATAAATGCTCAAGCTCAAAACCGTAGAAAATCACTAAGCATTCATAATAATCAGCCGAGATATAGAGCAATGCGAAATGGCAAACAGTCGGAGACAGAAGAGACACGACAATGTGAGACAGTTTTCTAATTATACGAGTATTTCCAAGGAAATGTGAATGTGTTTAATAGTTGTTTCTGTCTCCGTTGTTGTTGTTGTTATATGGAAAATGTCCCATAATTATGGTTATTATAAATGGAATTGCAGATGCACATTCACATTGAAAGGGGAAATGATTATTAGATTTTATATAAACAACTGAATGTGGTTCTAATGATAATGGCTTTACAATTTGCAAGTAACGAGCATCCCAAGGAGTGAGATTGAATTTATGAGAATGTGTCAATTATTTAAAATCTGTGATTTTGACGCGATTAAAGAAACAACATATACACGCGGTCTGTAGTGGAAATGCACGGAGTAATGAAGTCGATCTTAACGTTTTTGTAATACAAGGGCATATCACATGAAGGGACGGTCGATTTCTGATACCCAATGCAAAGTTTGAACATTTTTTTTTATTGCACAAAATTTGCTCATATGTATATTACTTAAATTTAGAAATGTACGAACCAGTTTGTACTTTTTAAATTACAATGCAGATTTTTTTTTTCAATACCAATTTTAGCATAAGCTGTGACTAAAAAGTAGAACAGCAAACAAGAAATAAATCGTATGGATGGGGTCGGGTCTTTTTCGTGACAGCGTAACGAAATCACGCTTTTTATAATACCGTTTTTCAAAAATCTCGCAAAAAAAAAAATTTTAAAACATCCTCTATAATATCGTTTTTTTTTAAATACCGCTTTTCAAAATCCAGTTTATTCAAAATCCCGTTCTATTATAATCCCGCTTTTTAAAATCCCGTCTTATACCGCTTATCCCGTTTTTTAGAATACGTAGCTAAAACGACGAGACGGGATTTTAAAAAGTGGGATTTTAAAAAAGTCTGATTTTAAAAAAGTGGGATTGTAAGAAACAGGATTATAAATAACGGTATTATAAAAAGCGGGATATCGTACCCAACCCCTTTTTCGACATTTTTAAAAAGGGAGAAAAAGTAAAAAGTATTGCAAGAAACAATGCAAATCTAAATCTTAAGGTAATACTATTATATTTTTCTGATTTCGTTTCGAATCAAGTTTTTTCAATGAAAAGTTTTTGAAAAAAAAAACTTAACTAAAATTTTAACATTAAAATCTAATAGCGGAGTTGTTTTTTTTTTTTCTAAAGCCAATGATCCTCCTAAGATTTTCAGCTTCAAAATCTACTTTAAAGAAAAGTCTACCAAAGCTAGCTGAGAAGATGTGAATATATAGCATTAAAAAAAGTCGTGTTGTGTCAACTTACCCCGACTATGGAGTAAGTTGTAACATAGGTTTGTATGTTTTTTTTTCGATTTATTTTCAATGTTTATTTTTCCAAATATGCAAAAATTGATATTAAGCTGCCTTTTGGAAAACAGATTTTAAAACTTACATTGAATTTTGAAATAAAGTATTTTAGATGATTTTTTTTCAACATCGTTTAATTGTTAAAATATTTTTTGTTTATAATACATTTTTGGTCGCCTTAATTATGGCTAAAAGTAAATGGATAATCTGGAAAGTTAGTGAAATACATTTACTTTGTAAATAGTAATATGTTATAGACCATTGCGTTCTTTTTATTACATCTTCCCTAACAATGGGGTAATTTGTAACACAGGCCGAGGGTAAATTTTAACTAAAATCGTATAAAATTGAATTACCTCTTTTTATGAAAATAATCAATTTATTAAAAAAATATATAAATACATATACATATATATACAATTACATAATAATTATAAAAAGCAAAAAATAGTCGTAAGAGGGACACACAAACGACAACAAGCTTTCGTGTAACTCGGCTACGGTTTCACTCCGAAGTTAAGTTCCATCGAAACTCTCTCTCACCCACATAATCACTAGGTTCTCCAAATTGTTAGTGCCGTCCCCAAAACTTGGCGAATCCAAGGCCGCTTCTGGACATATTAAGAATAATAACTATTTTTGAGAAAAATTAAAAAAATAAAACTTTGAAAAACACTATTCTAAGTATTCTCTCAGATGCTCTACATTATTTTACTATTTTAAAATTATTCCAAAAAGAAACAAATACTAATTACCAATCTCTTAAAAGTTTTTAAGACCCGAAGGAAGAAGGCAAGTATTCAAATTGAACTACGAGGGCGGGTCAATAAGTCCGTGACTTTTGGAATAGACTTTTGGAATAAAACACAGATTTTTTGATAAAAAAAAATAATTTTATTTTTCAACGTAGTCTCCCTTAAGCTCTATACACTTTGTCCAACGCTTCTCCAATTTTTTTATCCCTTCCAAAAAAAATGATTTGTCGAGGTCCTCAAAATAGGCCTTTGTTTGCGAGATGACTTCATCATTGGAGTCAAATCTTTTTCCACCAAGCCATTTCTTCAGGTTTGGGAACAAGAAGTAGTCGCTCGGAGCCAAATCTGGAGAATAGGGTGGATGAGGGAGCAATTCATAGCCCAATTCATGGATTTTTGCCATGGCAACTGCACATGTGTGCACCCTTGCATTGTCTTGGTGGAAAAAGAACTTTTTTCTTGGCCAAATGAGGTCGTTTTTTTTTCAAATCGTCATTGAATCGGTCCAATAAGTTGGCATAGAATTCCCCATTGATTGTTCTTCCCTTTTGAAGGTAGTCAATGTGCATTATCCCGCGTGCATCCCAAAAAACAGTCGCCATAACTTTATTGGCTGACAAACCCACCTTGGCCTTCTTTGGTGCCGATTCACCCTTAGAAACCCACTGTTTTGACTGTTGTTTGGTCTCTGGTGTGTTGTGATGGATCCATGCTTCGTCCACGGTTACAAAACGGCGCAAAAACTCCTCCATATTGCGATTAAACAACGCCAAACCTTCCTGTGAAGTTGTTACACGATTGCGTTTGTGGTCGACTGTGAGCAAACGCGGCACCCATCTTGCGGAAAGCTTTCTCATGCCCAAGTGATCATTCAAAATTGAAACCACTGAGCCATGCGAGATCCCTACGGCTTCCACAATCTCTCGCACTTTCAATCTTCGGTCGGCCAACACCATATCGTGAATTTTTTCGATTGTTTCGGGTGTAGAGACCTCAACTGGGCGTCCAGAACGTTCGGCATCTTCAGTGCTTGTACGGCCACAACGAAATTCAGTAAACCACTTTTTTACCATTGAAATCGATGGTGCAGAGTCCCCATAGTATTTATCAAGCTTAGCCTTGGTCTCGGTAATGGTTTTTTTTTCGCAAGAAATAATGCTTGATAAGCACACGAAATTCACTTTTTTCCATTTTCTCCTCAAATTAGTGAGTAGTCTGATAAAAATAGCTGTCAAACACAAACTAACTGACGCAGTAAGTTTAAATTTTGACAGGAGTCAACTGACAGATGCCTGTTGACAGGAGCAGTGTTGCCCTCGTACCTTACTCGTAATCTACTAATCGGTGGAACTTTGTGTAGAAAGGATGTATTGAAGGGATATCTTTTTGCACTCCATTATTTGAAGCTTAGCTATTATATAAGTTAAATCTTAAGTTAGAAGTTTTGGGATGGGCTTAAAGCCATTTTCAAAAATAGAAGTTAAATAAATTTAATTATGTTGATGTTGTGTTGTTCAGATATCCACTTAAGTGTACGTACAATAGGGTGTGTCACTTTTGTATGGCCGCAAAAAAGTACTCTAATTTTTAAGTGTAATAGTGCTCAAAAGTTGTATTAGGGTCTGAGGTTAAAGAACATGTAAAAAAATAAGATATCGTTCGTCTTTGGCTCGCTCAAATCGGTTGAAGTTGAAAAAAAAAAATTTAATTTTCAGTTAATTTTTTTTACAAAATACAGAAAGAATTTTTTTCATTACAAAAAGATATACCATGATATTGCATAGGTGGTTCCGTTAGTTTTTAAGAACTTTTTTTTGTAAAAAAAAAACGATTTTACATAAAAAATGATTTTTCTTCCTTCTTTTATTATTTCATAGCTTCTTTATTAAGTGTTTAATTTAAACAAATATAAGCTTAAAAGTGTTTCCTTGGAGTTATCTTTCACTTTAAGGCCTAAAAATATTTTATATAATTTTTTTTTGTATCCACACGGCGCAATTTAAAACAACACATATTTCAAAAATCTCGAAAAATCAAATTTTTTTGGATTTCATCCTATTTTTGAGCGAGCCAAAGATATTAATTAAAATGAAAATTTTAAACGCAGGATTTAATTTTGATAAGCAATGCAACTTTTAAAAGTTATTACATTTGAAAATACCATAGTTGAGCACTTTGACACACCCTAACGTACATATTTGTTTCGATTTGTTGTTCTTTCCGAATTTCCTTAAGAGTATCATGAACGTCTTAGTTCTCTCTATAGATGGCGTGCGAGTATCCTCCACATCTGATGGCTCAACACGATAGAATTTAATGGGTAATGAATACACATTTTGTCATCCTCTGCCAATTACTATCAAGTTCCATGAGGACAGCGGACTCAAGATGTGGCTCGAAAAATGGAAATGGTTGGGATGGAAGGGAAAACTGGTAGCTGGAGGAAGGTTTTAAGAACGGAGATTAAGAATGGTTTTTCGTTGAAGTTAATCTTAGCGTTACAGTAGGCTATTAACGACATCAATTAGTAACCACCTTCAGTTGATACCGAGCAAAGCAACAACTTGCTCTTATGTAAAAGACTAAGAATTTCTAAAATTAATATTATTAGAGAAAAACTGTTCATAAGCAAAAGATTTATTTTTTTAATCAGTAAAAAAAAACTCCTTTAGTAGTTGGAGCTAAAAACAGGATGTCAAGTGATTCAACCAAATATTATCATGCAAGAACAAAAATTATAAGTCGGTAGTGGTTTCTTTAAAAAAAAATTAGCTTTTATATACAAAATTTAAGAAAGTTAAAGTTTTTATATTATTGTACGAATAAAGATTTTTTTTCAAAAAAAAAATATTGAGCCATTTTTGTGATAAAGAATCTTCCAAAAAAACATTGATTTTTTTTTTTTTTCAAAATTCAAAAAATATTTGTTTGAAAGTTTTGAAATGTAATGTTTTTCAAACTCTTTAAAAGCTTTTCTATAAAGAATTTCATTAATGAGAAATTCAAAATTTTAAAAATGGTTCTTTGCATGGGGGTGGCCGTGGCGCGATGGATGTGTGCTCGCCTGTGAACCTTATGATCACAGGTTCGATCCCTGCCGTCTACTATGTCGTTTTAATTCCATTAAAAACCTTCTAAAATTGTCATCAATGGGTTGCTGGTTTACTCATTACATGTTGTTCAGGCATAACACTAACAACATGTAATTAAGTTAAACTAGTATGCCCAACAAGGATGAACACGAATAAAATAATGTGAATTATAAGCGACATAGAAATAAGACACGGCATTCTCCGCTTTAGTTCAGCCGCCATCCCTGGAGATAAAATATCTGAGACAACAACCTTCAGCCTCAGAACATCGTGCCACACATCTTTCCTATCCTTCTTTCTCTTCCGTAACTTCACGCCCGCGCTGTGTTCAAACATTTAAAGGGTAATCATAATCCCTTGTGCGCGGGTAGATTATAAAAAAAAAAAAAAAGGTACAGTCAGTAATATCTTAATTACAATATTTTTAATTCTAGGCCACGTTTTCGAGAAAAATACGATTTTTGAAAAACATTTTTTAACATTTTTAGGTAAAATACAATTTTTTTTCATATCTTATAAAATGTATTAAGAAACTTTTAGTTTTCAAGTAAAAAAAAAATCGAGCATGGGGTTTTCGACGTATGTATATTGTGTTTTGAAAAAATTATTTTGAAAATTTGAATACAGAATAATATTCAAACCTTTGGAGAGCTTTAGCATAAGAAAACTGATCAAAATCGGTGGTTCCGTTTTTTAAGAAAATCTAAAACATAAAAAATGGTTCTAGGGGCGTACCATTAATAATGAAAAAAAGACATAAGAGGAAGTATTTTTGACAACATGTCTTCCTCTTTTAAAGTTCAAATTTAAAACATGTGAAACAAATAGAAACCGGAAAAACTCCTAATCATGACATATTCGACTAAAATGCTTAATTTTGTTATTTAAGGAATTCTGTAATTTTACAAAGGTGCGGACTTCGAAATAAATAAACAACAACCTATATTAAATTAAATTCATTAAATTCTGTTGTTAGCACAAAATTTTGTATAAAGTTTAATTTCTCTGTTAAACAGAAGGTGTCATTTCCATCTCATTTTCTTTTTTTTTTTTAATTTTTTTTCGTGTTTTTCCCTTCAATTCATTGTCACTTTATGTTTCCCTTTTCTTGTTTCATTAATACTACCTCTCATTTTTATAACAATCAACACTCTTGAATAAAGGACACTCGGACCTTTTTGAAGGATATCATTTGTTTTCTTTAGGTCGACTAGTATGCTCTTTACTTTTTGTCAGAATTTTTCATTTAAAATTAAAAAAAAAAAAAAACAACCAACACAAAGCCTGAAGATTAAAAATAAAATTTAATTAACTACAACTACCAGTTGCCAGTTGATGGTAAAAAATGACAGGTATACTGAAAAAAGGTGTGGCTAAATATAGGCAATAGAAAAACCGATACCCAAAGGCTATAACAAATGTAAGTTATTCGTACTTGCTATACTCGTATGTTTGTACAATTCCAAGTCGGTTTGAATATAAAAAAAAAAAATAATAAAATAAAGCTCTGCAAATATTGACGGATTTTTTTGATTCAGTTTGACAAGCTCCAAGTTTTTTTTTTTTTTTAATCTTATCAATTTCATGTTATTTTATCTTTGACTTAATTTATCGAGGGTGGATGATGACTAGCTGGGTATGAGTCAGCCCGAATATAAATTAATACAATTTCTTGGCGTTTTGTTTGGAATTTAGCTCCATAGACGAAAAACCATGTGTCATAGCTCATTCATAACATGCACTTTATGTCTGGCCATCAAAAGGGGGAAAGTGTAATGAAGTGTTCATACCGAACCGAATTCTTTGGTGGTGTTCTTGACAGTTAATATAAAGTTTCAGCGAAAAAGGGTGCGATTAAATGAACCATTCATGTGAAGAAGGGAGGGGGCTTTGGATTTTTGTAGTTAAATTGTTTTATATTTCTTTCTATAAATCAATTTGGCCAAAAGGGTGTTAGACTTAATCACTTGCATGTGTTTATGTTTGTGGAAGTATATTTATTAAAATTTTAGAAAAACTAAACTTGTCATTTTGTAAAAACTACAATTCGCGTGAACTGAGTAGAAGACTTAGAAATCCGCCTTAGATATCCAATTAAGATGAAAGTTCTTGATGAAATAGAGAGAGCGTGGAAACATGAGATAAGGAAGAAAAACAAAGTTTGAATACTTTCATTGGACCGAAAGATATCTGCGGTGGTAGGAAAAGTATAATAACGATAACCATTGCGAAGAAATAAGCGAGCAAATCCAAATTTCCTTGAAAAATATGTAAACTCAACCAAAAAGAGCGAACTGAGCTCTCGCTGCCCCACGGGCAAAATGGTAACTTAAGGTATGGTTTTTGCTTCCGGTACTATATGGAAAGTTATGCACTCGTAAAATAATCGAACTCGAGATTTTGATCACAGTTAACATTACTTTGATAGGAAAGACTAAAAAAGTCGGTCTGGAAATTCAGTCTGTCTGTTCGACTACAGTATAATCGGCTTGGCTGATTTTGTTTAAATTTTTTTTATTAATTTTTCAGTACCTGACATATTTTTGTTAAAAATTTAAGAAAATATTTTTTTTCGCAAAAACTATTTTACAGAATTTCATTTAGTAAGAGCTAAATAATAGTAGAAAAATTTTCTAAAAAATGGTTATCAAACGTACCTTCCATAGAACATTACTTTTTTTTGATCTTTTCAAAAATTGATAAGTAGATTTTGATAAATTTTCTTTATTCTAAAACTCATAAAAAGTTTGAATAATATTTTTCCAAACTCGTCATTTTTTTTAAACTAAAGTTTTTTTTTTTGGCTTTCTCAATATCGGTATAATGGATTTTAATGCAAGTTTTTTTTTATCAAATTAACAAATACCGGTACCTGCTGCTATACAATTTTTTCCAAGACTTGAACAAAAAATGAACAAAAAAGTAACAAAATTCTTAGAGTAAAAAATTCCCAAAACATGGTTATCAATAGTTGAGAACCTTTTTTGTTATCGATTTTCACAAAACCGATACAACTGATTTTGATAAATTGTTTGTAATAAATACTTTTAAAAAGCTTGAAAAGTTGTATTTATTTTAAATTTGGTTGTATTTAATTTTTTTTTTGTAAACTCAATACATTTGTACATATGTATTTCGAAAACCACATGATCGATATTTTGAAACTTTTTGAACGAATGGATTATTACTTTCTAAGATATGTAGACAAAAATTGTTCTTATATCGAAAAACAATGGTACCCAAATACAAATATAAATGAAAAATTTTTGCAAATACTTATTTTTCTCGAAAACGGCTTTGAAAATATTGATTAAACTTTAAAGAACAACCGTAGAACCATTTTTACTTGCGACTTATAGGTAGGTACTATAAGGCAAGTTATGCATTCGGAAAAAAAATCGAACTCGAGATTTTGATCAAAGTTGACATTACGATAATACCGAAGACCAAAAAAGTGGGTCTCGCAATTCTGTCTGTCTGTTCGACTGCAGCTAAGCGGCTCGGCCGATTTTCTTTAAACTTTAACCCCGTATGTTTTTTAATTTGATTTTTTAAGACCAAAAATAACGGTACCTGCCATACGATTTTTTCGAAATTTTATAAATATTTTTTTTTCTCAAAAACTATCCAACAGATTAAAAAAAAAATTCATAAAATTTCATTTAGTTAAACCTAGGTAATGAATGAAAAAAAAATTCAAAAAAATTATTATTTTTGGTACCCCCCTTGGAAACATTTTTTTTGTTTCTGATTTTCTCAAAAACGGTACAACCGATTTTGATAATTTTTTATGTTAAGGCTCCCCAGTAGTTTCAATATAATTGTTTATTCAAATTTTCAAAAATTTTTTTTTTTGGATTTTTAAAAAAAAATTCAAATTTTTTTTTTTGAAAACTCAATATTTCGAAAACTCCGTGCTCGATTTTTTTAAAACTTGATAAAAAAAAAGAGTTTCTTAAAGTAATCTACAAGATATGAGAAAAAAAATTTATTTTACCTGAAAATAACGGTACCCTCCACCTCCATACAAATGTTAAAAAATGGTTTTCGAAAATCGTATTTTTCTCGAAAACGGTTCCGAGAATTTTGCTTAAATTTTTAGTTTTTCGATTAATTTTTAAGATCTATAATTTATTACAAAAAATTTTGAAAACAAGACATTACTGACTGTACCTACCATAGATTGATTTTTTAAAATTTTGAATTTCTCATTATCGACATAACGGATTTTAATGAAATTTTTTATAGAGATGCATCTAAAATCGTTAAGAAACATTGCATTTCAAAATTTAAAAAAAAAAATATTTTTTGAATTTCTGAAAAAAAAAATCATTTTTTTTTGGAAAATTCGATATCTCAAAAATGGGTCAATATTTTTTTTTGGAAATTTAATTTTCGTACAATAATAAAAACCTAAAGTTGACGTACCAAGTTTTTGTTTTTTTAAATATTTTAAAAATTTTGTATATAAAATCTTATTTTATTAAGAAACCACTACAACGACTTATAATTTTTGTTCTTGCATAAATTCATATTTGCATAGCATTCTGTTTTTGTCTCTTACTGTTATAAGAATTTAAAAAATTATGATAATTTTATCCTTATGAACAGTTTTTTCTAATAACATTCGTTTTTAAAATTCCTAGCCTATTACATAGGAGCAAGTTCGTGCGACCCAGTTCACACATTTTTTTGGAATTAAACAAAATTAATTTTTTTTTTGAAAATTCGATATCCAAAAATATACAATGATTTTATTGAAATTTAGTTTTTGTTCAAAAATTAAGACTTTAAATTGGCTGAGATACCTATCTTAAAATTCAAAAATTAACTGGATAAATTGGGAATATTTATTGAAAAACTACTAAAATCAGTAGGCATTGGAATTCTACTGCGAATATCTTTTGAATGGCTAGAGTAATCGATTAACTCCAGAGATCTTTTTTGTAGAGCGTTCAATTTCCTATAGAAATAATTGAAACTCATTTGACAATAATTATTTTTTATTAAGTTACAAAATTAAAAACGAAAAAGTTACTTTCCTTAAAATACTTCAATCTTTGACGTTGAATATCTTTTAAATGCTTGGATTAATGAAAAAAAGTATATAAGACCATTTTTGTAGAGCGTTCAATTTCCTACAAATATTGACTATGCGATTGGTTAAACGATCTATTGTTGATAAGATATGACCATTTTTATATGATACTAAATTGAAAATGGAAAACTATGATGAGCATATTCTTCCCGTTAATATTAAGAGCTAATATTTGGTAAGTACTTTCTACAGGTACCTAGGAACTAGTTTTCATGTGTCGGATCCAAAAAAAACAATACTTGATTTTTTTGACCCACCCTAGTATGTATGTATATCAAATACACACGAACTTAACCAAATACTATCCCAAATACATGTTCACGAAAAACAACCATGCACTGTATCTCTTTCTTGTCCAAAAATATAAATGTTAAAAATCTACTAATTTTTGGGACCACCCCAAGAATTTCTTTTAATTATCTCCAATTAATAACTGAAGTGGATAAATCGGTTGCTTTTGAGAAGACTAACATTTTTCTCTTTCATGTGATTCATTATTTTCAGGAGAACCCTGTTTTTTTAGCTGTAACTTCCTATCCCTGTTCCTTTTAGCACCGCTCTCTCATATCTGCGTACGATTCAGTGAAGAATTAATTTTTCTCCAATTCTTCATTTGGTTAAGATAAGATTTTTGTTTTCCGAGAAAAAGGTTCACTCAGATACATCCTGGGTAAATCAGTACCCGTCTCTTCATCTCTAGTAGTGAAGTGTTTTTATCTAATCATTTGATTGTTTTATTTCAACTTTAGGTTGAGGTTAAGTTTTTAACTTAAAACCCAAAATTTTACTTAATTCTTTTTTACATGCACAACACTCAATATTTCAATGCTGCTTACAGTTGTGTGACAAAAAGTTCTTAACTTCATGCATGTTGTGACTGTATCCATCATAATGACAAAACTCTTTTGTTTTTTCTATTTGAAAAAAAAAAAATATTAAAAAAAAAACCACGGCTAATTTCTCTTTTCTGAATCCAAAGAACCAAAACAAAAACCTCAACTCCTAAAAAAAAGAAGCAAACAAACAATCCAACTATATTTCCGCTCTGAATTTCCTCTTAAAACGCAACCATCAACAGCCAGAATGGTCGCGCCTCATTTCCACTTTTATGCTGCGCAACATCATCATATTGCGTAGCGTATATCGCAAATTAAATTCAACTCATCCGAACTTAAATAAACCAAAAAAAGAAGAGGTATATTAGCACTAATTAAATAAAAAAAATATTTATATATATAACACAACACTTTACATACACATAACTAATGCACGTCTGCGGTACAAACTATCATTTACTCACTCAACATCTACAAAGTAATTGTTATGTACATGCATGTGCCCATACCCACTGCCACCCAAATCTCTCCCCATCGAATGGGTTTCTGTTTTTATCTGAAAGATAAATTTATCCAAATTAAGTTCTACAACACGCACACGCTTTGCAAAATGTCGCAACTCTGATTTATTAATAGCATTGTAGTTTTTTTTTATTTTAAACTTTTGTTGCAGTTGGATGGTTTACGGGGAATAGCTCTTCTAAAAGGGCGAAGTGCCGTGACCTGAAATTTTATGAGATGAAATATTTCATAGACCGAAAAAAATACTACAATTGAAATCAAATTTAATCAAACATTCAAATTTCAATTAACCGTTTATAATCCAATTCGGAATGTGTGAAGTGCCAATGACCTTAAGCGCGGTATTCAAATGAAAATCAGATGAAATATTGATAACAAAAAGAAAATCTAAATTTGCGTGGAAATTATTAATAAAAAAAGGTAAAATAAAAAAATAACAAAAAAAAAAACAAATCGAAACTCACTCAGGTGTGCTACCACCACACTTTTGTTTTGTTTCGTGTTGGTCCCGCATTTTGTCGTCCGTCAAATCAATTTCAGGCCAATGCACTGAAATGTTACGGCCGATAGCGCGACCAAAGTTGCAAATTGATTAACAGGGTGTTAAGGGATTTTAATATGAAATTTTATGAGATCATCTTAACGGGGTCTGAAATTGAATTAGTTCTACGCGGAATACGTCCACAATAACAGAAGCAAAAATACGAAAAAAAAAACAACTAAACCGAAAAGCCAATTTAAGGTTTACATTATTGTGCAAATAAAAAACTGTCTTTAAAAAAAATCATTTGACGGTTTTTAGATATCCAATTTAAAAAAAAAAAAAAAGAAAATTTTGAAGTTCTGATTGCAATGTTTTTTAAACTTGCTATAATAATAATTTCATTCAAATCCGTTACGCTGATAATGAGAAAGTATTCAAACCGAAACAAATGGTTCTATGATAGGCACTGTCAGTAATGTCTTTATCTCAATTTTTAATTGCGACATATGGGTACTATAAGGCCACATCGAACTCGAGATTGATCAAAGTTGACATTACGATGATAGCGAAGATTAAAAAAGTGGGTCTCGCAATTCTGTCAGTTCGACTACAGCCTAAACGGCTCGGCCGATTTTCCTTAAACTTGGTAGATATCATTTTTAATTTTTTCGCCCCACACGTTTTTTTCTTTTTTTTTTAAACCTTCGTAGCGCAATGACTAATTTTTCGCTAAAATTTTGAAAATAGATGCAAAATAGAATTAAAACGAAGAAAAAAATTATAAAAAAATAATAATAAATTTTTTTTATTTATTTATTGAAAAAAAAAAAACTATATGTTGCAGATATGCAACTTTGTACTTAAGCTTCTACTTTTTAACATAACAATTTAGTATGAAAGTTTTTGAAACAATTGTTTGTTTTGTTGTAGCATAAGCCTAATCCGCACTTTTCACATAAGGTCTGCGTGAAACCAGTGTAATTGGACATTTTGAAGCGTGTTCTCTTCTCTCCCCATACTGGCCAACGACTCGTTTGATCTTGACGAACCTCCTTTGGCGGAGCGTGTTGAGCAGGCCCTTTCTTTTTTTTTTTTGCCTGCAGCCCTTGCTCAACATCTGATGTTCTCTTGGTCGGTTTTTGTTTGATGCCCATCTTGCAAAGTGCTTCAGCTACTTCACCTCGAAAGTCAGCTGCGCTCAAATTGGTAGACCGCCCGGTTTGTTTGTTCACGCGGCGATAGAGCCGCCACGCATTTGCCATAACCATGTCAAGAATATGGTAAAACAACCGCATATACCAAAATTTGCTTCTAAGTAAAATTTTGTGTCTTGCAATAATGCTGTCCATCAAATCCACACCTCCCATATGTGACGGTTGTATTCGGCTACCACAAATGGTCCTTCAATAGATACGTGGGCTTTGTTGACCTTATTATAATACCTTTGAACATTGGACGTAGGGTTCTTGCCACAAAATTTGACGCCAATGAAATAATTTTGTTGGCTTTCCAAGCCGTTGTTGAAATCTGAATTCCGTTGTGATCGCCAACGAACTCAACTGAAGTACCCCTTTTCTGTTTTTTTAAAAGGATTCGTCGGGAAGTTTACAATTTGGAAATCTATTTCTCCTCACTGTTCCAAGACTATGAATGCCTCTCCTAGCTATATATTCGATAAGAGGCAAGGAGGTATAATAATTGTCGAAGTAAAGCCTGTAGTTCAAATTGATTGGTATTTGCCTCGCTAAACGCACAACTACATTTGACGCAGCACCCAATTGTGACTCGCCTTCGCATATAATGTTTTCTTGGCCGCTATAAATTTCGAACTTGTAGCCAAAACCACTGAGCCCGCACAAAATAAATAGTTTGAAGCCTCATTTGTAAGGTTTAGCCGGCATGTATTGTTTTAGAATACTTCGAGCCTTGGTTGAGCACATTTGCTCATCTACCGCCAAGTACCTTTCCAGGGCGACTTTTGAAAACCGTTCATTGATCATTTCAATCAGTGGTCTTACCTTATAAAACCTATCACTTCCCAGCTGGGTGTAAGGCAACATCGTCATTGAAAGGCAAATTTTGTCGCAAACGCTCAAATTTTTTTAGTGGCATAGTGTCTTTGATTATCGATATTCCCATTTTATCAGACCAGTAACTTCTTACATTCAGAATCCGTATAAAAGATGTGTATAAGACTACTCTAATAAATTGGCGGATATCGGTACTTACAGCATTTATCGGTTTGCTAGGGTCTTTTTGAACGCTATATATTATGTTGGTTTGATCGCGTATAAGATCGACAATTTCTTCAGTGAAAAAATAAGAAGATTTGGTAGATCCTCGTTGCCTAAAAAATTAAGCTGATCTTGGACTTTATGCAAAATTTCAACTTTGACTAATAATAACGGAATACAAATGTCATATAGAGAACTTGGGACACGATCACGTTTAGGAGACGTATGTTGCGGTCCTGCAACATTGCTGATTTGGAAAAAATAGGAATACATATACATACATATATAAAATACTCGTAGGATTATAAGGAATGTTGCAGATCTGCAACTCAGTGCAATGAAGGGTTAAGACCAAAAATAACGGTACCTGGCCATACGATTTTTTTCGAAATATTGTATATATATATTTTTTTTTAAGAAAAATGATTTTTTTTTCCAAAAATTCATAAAATACTTTTTCTTAAGTTTCGAAATGCAATGTTCTTTTAAACTTTTTAGAAGCATCTCTATAAAAAATTTCATTAAAATCCGTTATGTCGATAATGAGTAATTCAAAATTTAAAAAATGGTTCTATGTTAGGTACAAGCTGTAATATCTTCATTTTCAATTTTTTTTATTAAATTAAAGATCGTAAAAATTAATTAAAAGAAAAAAAAATTGTATCAAAATTCTAGGCGCCGTTTTCTTGAAAAATACGATTTTTGAAAATCATTTTTTAACATTTGTATGGTGGGTACCTTAATTTTTAGGTAAAATAATTTTTTTTTCTCACATCTTGTAGATTATATTAAGAAACTATTTTTTATAAAGTTGAAAAAAAATATAGCATGGGGTTTTCGAAATATAGAGTTTTGCAAAAAAAAAAATTTTTTTTTTTAAATTTGAATACACAATTCTATTTAAGTTTTTGGGGAGCCTAAGCAAAAAAAAATGATCAAAATCGGTGGTACCGTTTTTGAGAAAA
Source organism: Philhelius festivus (assembly GCA_963931855.1). Taxonomy (NCBI): domain Eukaryota; kingdom Metazoa; phylum Arthropoda; class Insecta; order Diptera; family Syrphidae; genus Philhelius; species Philhelius festivus. The sequence goes on from OZ007557.1 coordinate 81,737,898, forward strand.
TCGAAAACAAAAAAAAGTTTGTTTTGGGGGTACCCTCGAAAGCCACTTTTCGGAAAAAATTTTTCAACCATTACCTAGTTTTAACTCAATAATTTTTTTTATTTTATTTTTTTAATCTGTGGAACAGTTTTTGAGAAAAAAAATATTTATAAAATTTCGGCTGTAGTCGAACCGACAGACAGAATTGCGAGACCTACTTTTTTAGTCGTCGTAGCGATTTTTTTTACGAATGCATAACTTGCCTTATAGGTAGTACCTATAAGTCGTAAGTAAAAATAATAATACAAAACAAAAATTCATTTAGTTAAAGCTAGGTAATGGCTGAAAAAAAAATGGCTGAAATAAAAAAACATTGCATTTCAAAACTTTGAAAAAAAATATTTTTTTTTTAATTTTGCCTAAAATACTCAATTTTTTTTTTGGAAAATTCAATGTCTCAATAAACACCTTAATATTTTTTTTTATAAATTTAATTTTTATTCGAACAATAATAAAAATTTTAAATTGGCAGACCAAATTTTTTTCTTAAAAATATTTTAAAATTTTTTTATATAAAAGCTTATTTTGTTTTAAGAAACCAGTACAGACTTATGATTTTTGTTCTTGCATAAGCTAATATTTGCTTGAATCACATGGCATCCTGTTTTCAGCTCCAACTACTAAAGGAGTTGTTTTAGTCTATTCAAAAATTAATTTTATCCTTATGAACAGTTTTCTCTAATAACATTCGTTTTTAAAATTCCTCGTCTATTACATAGGACCAAGTTCGTGCGACCCAGTCGTGCATTTTATTTTTATATTTTAGGCGGATAAAACATTCCACATTCGTGTAGTGCGGTTACAGACAGAATCTCTGAATTTAACAGAACGTTATGAGAGCTTTTGTGGCTTGCCCCGACAGTTATTTCAACGTGGGCTGTCATAATGATATTGTCATCGAAACCAATGCATCGTATGCCTTGAGAATCTATAGACTTGCTAGAAATTCATCTACATATAACACAACTCTACAGCAAGGGTGATAGTAGCAATCCCTGAGTACAGCCTCTTGTTTTGATGACTTCCTGAGCTTCCTGTCCTGATGCTTCCGCTGTTCTCGTGCTTAGCTACAATTTTGTAGAACTCGTTGTTTTTATCAAATATGACTAAGGCCATTTTCCCGAATGTTTTGCGCTCATACAAGAAAATCATTGGGCATTTTTGTCTAACATAAGTCAACTAAATTTAAAAAAATTATGTATATCTTTGCTAATTGAAAATATCAAGGATTGTGGGAAACACCCTCTTACTTATGTACTGCTCCGCGCCACTCGTTTTGCGGTTTCATTTGTTAGTCTACTTATTTCCACATCGCACATCGTTATGGCACGAGCGGTTTTCGTGTATATCCACCATATTTCCGCCCACCAGACGAAACATTCTAAAAAGGACACACGTTGATTTTGGGTCAGGGTAATAAATTACCGCTGTAGGACTATTGTATGCATGGATGCATAAAATATGTTCGGGTATGGTTCGTATTATAATAGTCCCTGTTAGGGTTTGACTTTGAGTGTTTATTTTTTTGTGGGTAAATTTAATCTAAAAACCATTTCAATTTCAAGGGTTTTTCGACAAATTATTTTGTGCAGCTTAAATCGTGTATTTAATGGTGAATTTATTTCTATTTGTGGTTTAATCTATGGTTCTACACTCAAGGGTGCTAATATTTAGGAGGGAATTCGTTAATTGCTGGACATCTGCTTTTTACCGTTTTTCTGTTTTGCAATTAATTACGACAACCCTTCAGACTATTATGGTAGATGGAAATATTTGGATTAAACATGTGGTCTTACAAAATGCAGTTCAGTGTTTTAGTATATAGTTTTTGTGGTTTAATTGCGCGATTTTGTAATTATTAGTGCGGAAATAATTTTAATTTACTTAGTGGTAAAATAATAAAATAAGTGACATGGACAATAAATGTTCAAGTGTCAGCAATAATTGTTTCATTAGCGTACATAGAATTTGGATAGTTGAGAGTTGTGATAGTTGAAGAAAATGCTTGTATATCAATATATTGGACCATCGACAGTTCTATTGTATCATCCCCTCCTTTTCCAGAAGCAAATTTAGCTACAGATGACTAAGAGTTTGTTGATAGGAGTGACGAATCTGAAATTTCCATCGTCCCGCTCAAAGATGCAAGAAGCATGTATCTAACAAAAAATCTTCCAACTGATCCAGTTTTGGAAGAAATATCTTCAATAGCCTTCCAAAAACAGCAATTCATAATTAACACATGCTTCAAACTTAGACATGTGCCAAATCATTTTTATACCTTAGCAAGGGAAACCAGGACCGAAGTTACATCTTACAGACCTATATCGCTTATACCAATCATTGCAAATGTTTTCGAAAAATTGCCCTCGAGAAGGCTTAGCAAAATAATGGAAGAAATAAGACTAATCCTGAACAATCAGTTTGGATTTAAAAAAAAAATAAACAGTTCACTTTAGACTAAGGGCATCGAATTACGGATGTTGTAGGAATGACTGTTCAAGAAAAACAGGTATATTCATTTCTGTTAGAATTAGATGTTGGTCAAGCCTTTGACAAAGTTTGGCAATTGGGACTTGATTACAAACGGCAAATGAACCTTCCCAGGCAGATCTACGAAATACTGAAATTCTACGTTACAAACCGACTCTTAAAAGTAAGGTACGACCAAAATTAATCTGAATACAAGAAAATTGAAGTCGGTGTACCACAAGGAAGTGTCCTGGGACCAACCCTGTATTTGTTATATAAAAGCTATGGATATTTCAGTGGATATCATATTATATAGCCTTCTTTGTTGACGACACGGCAATATTGGCGTATGCAATTCATAAAGTTAGAAACTGGAAGCAACAGTGGCGGAACAAATCAAAGGAAACAATTTCGAAGCTTATAGATTTTAGAAAAAAAAAAATTGTTCCAATTTTTATCAACAGTAAGGCTGACCGAATATTTCGAGAAAAAAAAAAGAATATTTACTTTAGATAAGCAGGCCTCAACTTTCTATCCTAATTGGAGTCCTAATGGACCACAACACATTGTGAACCCACATGAGCAGAATGGGATTAGCTCGTCAGACTTATGTAGAGGGTGTCAGAATGAAGAGGCGGAGAAGGGCTCATCTCACTTCTTTTGTGAAAGTCCCAGCCTAGCAAGAACCAGCTTTCGGAGAATATTTTTTCGACGAATGGGCGATGTAACTGGCCTGACACTAAAGAAAATCGTAAAATTGTTTCAGAGTTCACGATGGTTTAAGGAGGCATCAAATACCTAATCTAACCTTTCTTACACCTAGTTTACTCTCATCCTTGATACATCCTAAGGCTGTACTTTACACCAATACTGCCATTGGCACAAAAAATTAATTCGTAAAAATGAAAACAAAGTGAAACCAAAGTCTTCATTCACCTTATGTCCTAACTGATGTCCGTGAAGTTAGCATTGCAACTGACAAATTTTTAGGTTGTAATAATAATTGGATTCATTGTCGTGAATTTGTCGTGCAACAAAAGAAATAAAATGCACCACTGGGTCGCACGAACTTGCTCCTATGTTCATAAGCATAAAATTAATTTTTTAAATGACTAAAACAACTTCTTTAGTAGTTGGAGGTGATTCAAGCAAATATAGGTTTATGCGAGAACAAAAATTATAAGTCTTTGTAGTGGTTTCTTAAAAAAAATAAGCTTTTATAAAACAAATTTTTAAATCATTTTTAAGAAAAAATTTTGGTACGCCAATTTAATTTTTTTATTATTGTTCGAATAAAAATTAAATTAAAAAAAAAATATTGAGCCGTTTTCGAGATATTGAATTATATAAAAAAATAGATTTTCTTTTTTTTAATTAAAAAAAAATATTTTTCTTAAAGTTTTGAAATGCAATGTAAAATCCGTTATTTCAATAATGAGATATTCAAAATTTTAAAAAATCGTTCTATGGTAGGTACACTCAGTAATATCTTGTTTTTAATTTTTTTTATTAAATTATAGATCTTAAACATTAATGGAAAGAAAAAAAATTTAAGCAAAATTCTCGGAACCGTTTTCGAGAAAAATACAATTTTCGAAAACCATTTTTACTTGCGATATAGGTACTATAGGGCAAGTTCTGCATTTGGAAAAAAAATCGAACTCGAGATTTTGATCAAAGTTGACATTACGATGATAGCGAAGACGAAAAAAGTGGGTCCGACAATTCCGTCTGTCTGTCTGTATGTCTGTATGTCTGTACCTCGAACTGCAGCCTAAACTACCGGAGGTATTTTCTTCAAACTCGGTAGTTAAGGGTCTTCGGTGATTCCCAAGAGGAGAAATTGAAATTTTTTTTTTAGCTCCAAAACTAAGGGTACCCCCATACACCCGTAATGCAAAATCTTATTTATCTCGAAAACGGCTCTAACGATTTTGATAAAAAAAATTAAGTGTGATATTATGGACATGGACTATATTTGGGTGAAACAAAAATTTGGGGGCAAAATGTTATTAGGGGTACCTGTCATAGACCCGTTGTTTTTGATTTTCGACTTTCTCATTAACGGCTCTAAGGATTTTAACCCAAAATTTTTAGCAGGAGTCCCCTTAAGTTTAAAATAATTTTGTATATAAAAATATTGGAAAAAATATTTATTGGGTTTAAAAAAAAAAAAAAATTTCAATCAATATCTTCAAAACCTATGAACGATTATTTTTTGAAATTATTTCCTAAAACGAATATTATTAAATATTTAAAATTCGCATCCCACATTTTTTTCATGAAAAATTTTAGAGAAATTTCTTATATAAAAATTTTATTTAATAATAAAACGATTTTTTAAAGTTTATTTGCATAAATTCATACTTTTCCGGAAACCAGACGGCAATTTTATGCATTTGAACATTATTATCTCATTAAGTCCATGTTTTATATTTATAAAATGTATCTTAAATTTCAAAGTACTTTTACATAAGAGCAAGTTCGTGCGATCCAGTCGTGCATTTTATTAACATTTGTATGGAGGCGGAGGGTACCGTTATTTTTAGGTAAAATAATTTTTTTTCTCATATCTTGTTGATTATTTTAAGAAACTTTTATTTATCAAGTTTTAAAAAAAATCGAGCATGGGGTTTTCGAAATATTGAGTTTTCAAAACAAAATTTGAAATTTTTTTAAGAAATAAAAAAAAAAAATTTTTGAAAATTTGAATACACAATAAAATTGAAACTACTGAGGAGCCTCAACATTAAAAAAATCGGTCGTACCGTTTTTGAGAAAATCAAAAACAAAAAAAAGGTCCCAGGGGGTACCAAAAATAATACTTTTTGGAATTTTTTTTTCAGCCATTAGGTACCTACCTTGGTTTAACTAAATGAAATTTTATGATTTTTTTTTTTAATCTGTGGGACAGTTTTTGAGAAAATAAAAATATTTATAAAATTTCGAAAAAAATTTGTATGGTAAGTACCGTTACTTTTGGTCTTAAAAAAAAGAAAAAAACATACGGGGGAAAAATTAAAACCCATATCTACCAAGTTTGAAGAAAATCGGCCGAGCGGTTTAGCTGTAGTCCAACAGACAGACAGACAGAATTGCGAGACCCACTTTTTTGGTCTTCGCTATCATCGTAATGTCAACTTTGATCAAAATCTCGAGTTCGATTTTTTTTACGAATGCATAACTTGCCTTATAGTATCTACCTATAAGTCGCAAGTAAAAAACGGGTGGGATAAAATATTTTTTTTTACGACAAATTTACGACAATTATTTAAACTTTTCATTTTCTTATTTGAGTTCGTTTTACGCAATTTTGAGGGTTTGATCGTCATTTTTAACGCAATTATTGCTATCGTCAAATATTCAATCGTCCTGCTTGCAAGAAATCTATTTGATCAACGTCATTCTGACTCATAAATATTTTTGTTGTCAATTTGATTTTTTTAACTGCAGAGTTGCGCCTCAAATGATGGAATATATGATTTTAGAAAACTACATAATGGAAAATAATGCTTTTGGATAACATTTTTGTTTGGGTTTTCGAACAGTTAATACTTTAGCGAACGTTGCGAAAACGCAATACTTTAAACTCACATGTCACATGATTGAAATTGGATCAAATCCATTTTAGAATATTATTTGAACCATATTTTACATGTTGTATGTACCTAAGTGAAGTTATTTTAATTGTTTTCTTTTTTTATCAATATTTTGCTCAAAGATTAAAAAATATTACTTCCAAAGTTCTGATTTTCAAGACCCTAAAATCGCAATTTTGTTTAAGTAGTAATAGTGCAGAATGTCTGCATGCATTGATAAAAACAGCGATGCACACGAATCTGGCCTGATAAGTTTCGGAAGGAAGATCCTCCCTCCCCGTCCGAGGAGCTGAAGCCGCAAGCTTGACATTCCTACCCTATATTTCTAACCTATTCCTATTCCAGTTTGCTAACCATTCCTTTTTCCTACCTATCCCTACTACCTCCACTCCTCTTATCTCACAACAAATTGTCTGATATTGACGGTGCATAGTTTTGTCAAAGTGAAAATGACATCATCTATAAATCTTTGATTAGACAGCCCCACAAAAAGAGTCCTCTGCTTCTTGGATGAGACAATGAGTCCGTTTGACCCAATCAGGTCAGGTTTAAGGGCATTTGAAGGACAAATTGCGAAATATTCGTTGAAAAATCTGAAAACCTATATTTATATATGTTTTTGGCTTCGCTCAATTCGAATCCGGGCTTCTTTTGACTCCAACAGTTATACATTCGTAAAAAAAACTCAAAATTTTTAACAGACTTCACATTAGGATGGGAGGGAAAACGAAAAAATGGGTCTATTAATTCCGTTTTTCTTAAAACATCATAGACTGCATTTCCAATTTTTTCCCCGACCGAAGTTTTTTCTTTTTTTTTTTTTTGAGACCAACAATAACAGTAAATGTAATTTTTTTAGAAATTTTAGAAAATACTTATTTTTCTCAAAAAAATTTTTTTTTATTTTTTATAAACATTTCGTCAAGTAAATAACTCTAGCTTTTGGAATAAAAATCCAAAAACTGTACAACTGATATTGATAAATTAATTTTATGCTTAAGCTCTTCTTGGCATAATGTCTGTTATGCAAAGGGTCTTGGGTTCGATTTTAAGCTGGTAAAAAAAATTTCAGGGATGTACAACATTATCTCTTGTGCTGCTCATTAGCCGTTCGGAATCGGCAGAAAATTGTAGGCCCCCTCCATTTTTCCAAACACGCTCCCAGAAATGGTTGAGAGTTGTAAGTCACTGGGTTAAGGCTCTCTATGAGCTGTAATTGTCTCTAATTTAAAAATTGATTTTTTTTGAATAATCGATATTTGAAAGAGTAAATCTTCAATTTTTTGGAAACTTGGGAATTAACAGTTTTTTAGTATTATCTCACCGGATCACCCACTGTACTAATCTCAAGATTGCCTGAAAATTTCATCAAAATCGGTCATACCCATTTGGAGTCAATCTGGGGAGCATACAAACTCACACACATCGATTTTTATATAATATGTTTATAAATAAACATACAGATGAATTTCAGTAATACCAAATACCATTTATTTTTGGTGGCGACATCTTACACCAACATCAGACCTTTAAAGAATTTAAGTATTTTGGATATTTGGTCCTCTCAAATATAAGTCGCTCTATAAACTACTTCAAACTTCTGGCCAAGTACTTGAAGTACTGGTCAAGTATTTGAAATTACTGCCCAAATACTATTATACTGTTTTACTGTGGTTTGGTACATGTGTCCAAAAAAAATTAAAATACTGCTACTTGAAAAAATGAGTACCAGTATTTTTTCAATTTTTTGGGTACATGTACCAAACCACAGTGCAACAGTACTTGAGTAGTACTTCAAGTAATTGGCCATTAGTTTCAATTATTTTCTAGACTATTTAGGAATGTTTATCCCTTGAATCAAAGAACTGATTAAGTACTTGAAACTACTGGTCAAGTCAAGCTCAAGTGATTTGGTAGTTCAGTAAGAAGTACATTAAAAATACAGCTACTTGACTTTTTTCAAGTACCAGTATGTGAGTACTGAAGTGCAAATCCCTGTATAGGTTCTAATACTTGTTCTTAAAATTTTACAGCTCCGAAGGAGCTGCATGCAGCCCATCATTAAATCTCACTATCACATGATAACAACACGTGTAATTCAATTTTGCTGCATGCAAAGTCTGCATATTTGTGTTATAGTAAGTTTTTTGCCACCGCAAGGTAAGCCTTAACGTGACTCACAGCACTGTCTTTAACCGCATGATTTAGAAATATATAGACAATTGACATACAAAGTAAAACATTTTGTTCTTTGTCTCTTTAAGTAGACAAAAAAAACTTATTTCCACAAGTTTGTTTAAATAAATACTTAAGACCAAGTGGTGCGTTAAAAATAAGAACTCATTGTCAAATGTTCCGCTTCTTTGTATACAACCATGTCACGTTTTTATTTATTTTTTCCCTACATCACCGTTAACAAAAGATTGATATTTAAATAGGTGTTTCCTAAAATACTTCCCAACAATAATTATCTGATCTTTTGATCTTCTTCAATTAAAATGTGAGATACACAGCTGACATCAATTAGATACTTCAACTTAACCTGTAATCTTATCAAGCTGCCACTTTCCCCATTAGTCTCCATTAAAAGCTATAATACTCCCACTTACATTTTAACCCTAAATCATTATTTGATTTATAACTATAAAATCAACTCAACTCAATAAAACCATTTTGATTTATTTCATCCTATTTTTGTTTACCGTTGTCTTTCAAAGAAAACAAACAAAAGCTATAATTTTCTAATTCCAAAAAACTAAACCTATACAATATATCAACACTCCTCCAATACGAAGAGATTTTCCAACCACAAGACTAAAAGATCTAAGCCTCAAGATGATGGTCATTTGGGGAGCACCTTAACCATTTGCCTAAATTGATGTTAATACCTACTCTCCGTCGTGCACTAGTGGCTCTCGTAAAAATAAAAAAAAATTGGCCCCTACGGAAGAATAGTTAAAGGAGTACTCAAAACGTTTACAATCACTTTTTCTTGGGGTAAAGTGTACACTTATAAGTGAGGTAGGTATTTGGAGGGTCCAAAAGGTAAAAAAACGAAACATCAAACGCCAACGTAACAATGGCATTCCTTGCCTATGGAGGAAGAAAAACGAGCTCGGAAATCAATTGACAAATTGATAGAACTCAACAGGTTGACATGTAGATGGCTGCTGTTGTCAGTCTTGATTTCAACAGCAGGGTATAGTGGCGCGGCGGTGAAGGTGAGCCATGGAAGTCACTTTCCTAAAATAAGCTATTACGTGAGTTGTGGTTAACAACTCTGACAGAATCTCGTTCAAAGTGGATGGTTTGTTGATGGTATTGTTGGCCACTTTGCGACGACCATTGCGTGGTTTGGAAGAACTAAGAAAAAAAAAGAGCAATGAGCATAGCAAGCCTTGCTCTGTGTGAGGAAATACGGCTTTAGTGCGATGGCAAATATGGTGGTGGCAGGTTTCGAAGACATAATGATTGATGTAATAGTTGGAAATTCGTTAGCCTAATTTGCGATAAGATCGGTGGTGTTCTTGTTTTTTTTTTTCTTCTTCTTGTTCTTTCAAAAAGGTAACACAATGCTAATGTGTTATTTACATTTCGACAAGTTAGTGGTTGGTACAAGGTGTGAATATGGGTTTTGACGATATTTACTTGTTCAAATAACTTTGTTTAGTCATTAGAGTTGAAATTGTAAGGTTTTGCGCGTACACAAAAATTCAGGAAAATTGGAAAATTTCATTAGCGTAATGTTGGCACGTCGGACTGAATTGGCAGAAGTCTTTATTCGATTCCCATTCGCTGTGACCTAAAAATTTAGAATTTTTTTTCAGGAGTGGTTACTGCCCTTTTATAGAAATTGACAAATTCTTCAAAATGTTCTCTTATGAAGAAGTGCTTCTCGTCTGAACCACCCGAACTCGGCAGAGTAATGTCACTAGGTTTAGAGACTCTAAGAGCCCTTGGTCTCTAATTAAAATGTATTCGTTATACTGTCAATGTGATTGTGCATCCATTGTAAATCGAGTAAGAGCCTCAGAAGATTCACCGATTTGACTCAAACTTGATATACTGAACACTTTAATATGATCCCTATTTTTTCCGAATGGATAGACGAAAGAATTTGTCTAGCCAAGTCCCTTAAGAGGTGAATCTTCCCCCCCCCCCCTCCTCCTAATATCTTTGAAAATCTCCAAAAAAAATGAGAACTACTTGATGACCGGCATGCATTACAACTTCTGTAGCAATGGCTCTACTGATGATCTGGAGTATTTCTCAACGAACTGTGTTGCATTAAGTCAGGTTATTGAACTGTCAAAAGCGTTTGATACAGTTTGGCATCAGACTTTTTTAACGAAAATGCGTACATTTGGTATCGATACATCTCTTCTTAGCTGGATTGGTAAAACAGGCTTCAGGCTGATCAATTCAAGTTGTATTGGACCGTTCCAAGTTTGAAATTCACAAAATAAATGTTGGTGTGTCACAGGGTTCGGTTTTGTCTCCGACTCTTTTCGTTATATTCTTTATTGTTCTTTTGCCGTGACATTGTATTCAACTGTTTCGCAGACCACAGAATCCTGAGCTTTACATTTTTGTTTCTAGATTCACACTGTTAACTTTCGTATGGGGATCTTGAACGGTTGGTGCTCCTTTAACATACTTGAGTATGGTGGATAGAACGTTAACGAAAACATTTGCATTTCTTAAGCATCGCCGTTAATGTTTTCTCTCACAAAAAAGATCCAGAGTTCCTACGAATCTCCATGAATTCAGCTTTGAGTCCAACTTCGGGCGTATTTTGTCAACTACAGAGGTTCTTTCTTAAGCCGTACTATACGAATGTGCAGTAGTATTTTTCCTAATAATTCAAAACCAATGTCGATATCTCCTATCGCACCATATCCTTTATCTTAACACTAAAGCTGTGATACCTTATCATTGACTGAATCCAGTTCCGGAAGTATTATTTTGTAGAGAGATTCTTTCTATATCCGCACTTAACGAATGTAAAATGCTTTATAAAGTACTATTTTTCCCTTGAATTCGAATATGCAGAGCTTTAAAACCAATCTACATCTGTATCTCCTCTTCAACCTTTCCCTATTGTCCTAACGCAAACCATATTTAGGGTATTCAAACCCCCTTCAGTGTGCGCTCATTATAAAAAAAAAAGAAAATGCACAAAATTTATCTCATAATTTAAAAAACGGATGTTATTACAGAAAAACGTTCAAAAACAAAATTTTTAAATTTTGGTACGCAAATTTTTAGTTAATGATTTTAAATGAAAATTAAACTTCAAAAAAAACATTGATCTCAAAAAAATGTTTTTTTTTTTTCAAAAATAGTTTTTTTTTAAGTTTTGATATATAATGTTTTTTTTTTTTAATTTTTTAGAAGCTCCTGGGCTGAAAATTTCTATTAAATCCGATACATGTCGATAATGACAAAGTCAAAAAATGAGATATAGACCATTAACATTAAGTAAAACAGAAAAACTATCAAAATTCTGGGCACCGTTTTCGAGAAAAATGCGATTCTCTAAAACCATTTTTTTTACATTTGTACTTTGGTTATTTTTAGATACCTAGTTTTAAGGACACTCTTTATTGTCAAACTTTAAAAAAATATCGCTCACGGGTTTTCCAAAGATTGAGTTTTCAAAAAATGTTTTGGGAATTCTTTTTTTTTTTAAAGAAAAAAGAATTTTTGAAAATTTTAATACAAAATACTTTTCGAATTTTAAGGAGCTTTAGCGTAAACAAAAATTAATCAAAATCAGTTGCACAGTTTTTGAGAAAATCGAGAACTAAAAATGTTTCAATGCAACAAAATTTTCAACCATTAGCTAAATGAAATTTTTTGATTTTTTTTTTTTTTAAAGAACATTTTCTAAAATTCGAAAAATGTTTGGTCTTAAAAAAACTTGTCGGGGAAAAAACTTAAAAATGCTATCTACATAGTTTATAGAAAATCGCCCGAGATCCACTTTTTTCGTCTCCCCCATAATCGTAATGTCAAGTCCGATCAAAACTAGTGTTCCATTTTTTTTCCAATGTAAATATAACTTGAAATATAGAACTCAATCTGAAATCTAGCATGGTTAACTTTCCTACAGCCATAATATTTTTTAAAACTTATCTTAAACTTTAATTAAACTTCATACGTTTATCTGAATATAAGGTTTCGGGGAAAAAATCCACACAATGGAAATAGGGTTTTGACAATTTTTGAGAGTTGACTGATTTTGTTTCAACTTTACAAATAATTAGAATATCGTACAATGTAGCAGAATTCATCACATATCCGTTGCAAGTGCAACCTCCTGTGGTATCTGACATAATCTTAAAGTTCAACTTTTTTACTTAGACTAGTATTGATTTGTTACACAAAATATTTCAGCCGATTGGAAATTTTATTAATCAGCAACTCCTATAGTGTCCCACAAGGCTATTCGTATTGACAATTGGAAATTCCACTTTATGACGAAGTGTTTGTGTCGTTCACACCTCGTTATAACCACAATTTTATTCGCTTTTGTCTGGTAAGATATGTCACTCTTGAGTTCATATCAAATTAGCTCAGACACTTCATAGACTAACAATAAAATTGACAGACAATCTGACAGACAGATAGATTGGTCACAAGTCATGAACCACCAAGCAATCAAATGATAGAGGAAAAGTAAAAATCCAAGCATCAGATCATAACAGTGGAACAACCTCTGCGACAGAGTTAGACATTTTTAAAAAAAATAAATAACTTTTCTGAAAACCAATAATGTGTCGGATTTAAAGTATTGGTATGTAACAGGCAAACTTGCATTTTTAGAAGATTTTGATAATACAAAATATCCTATAATATATTACTTACACTTTTAAGTAAACAAAAATAAATATAGAAATATTAATGAAAACATCATTTAACATCTAAAACAAAATCTATAAACATGTCTATAGTTAGAGAAGTAGGCGTTTTTGTGGGTATGTTTTGTGGGAAACCATTAAAATGTTGTCTCAAAATGTATACGAAAGACTTGTGTCAGCAACGAAAACAAAAAAAAAACACAACTAAGCAGGTGATATTTCAGGATGTAGCGTTCCATGTTTGAGGTACTACAACGGTCTAGAACGATTTTTGGGAATTTTTTTCTCGGAAACTTTATTAGGTAATAACATAATTTTTTTTTTAAATAATGAATACATGCGTCAAGAGTACAAAAAAATTTTGTTTGTCTTAATTTTCGAATTTTGGCCGAATTATAGGGGGCGCCAACGGCGACTGATCAAAAAACACATTGTCCCATTGCGGACAGTTGATCTACTGAAACGATTTTCAAAAAACTTGTTGCAACTTGATTGTTTTTATGTTTTCTAAGACAATTTACCACAATTTGACCAAAAAATTATGAAAAAAAAAAAATGGCGACCCAAAAATGGCCAAACAAAATTACAAAAAATATTTGATTCTTACCTAAAAATGAATGTGTTAATATCGGAATCAGGATCTTGACTTTTTTTTTAGAAAATTGTCTTATTTTAGATAAATTCGGCAGTTACATTACAGGTACGATATTTCAGCCCTTTCCGAGACATTTTGAAAAAAAAACCTAAATTCTTGCATGACAGATCGCCTTAAACAAAAATTAATTCAGATTTCTTCTCTAACGAATTAAAAAAATGCATTGTACCAAATTTGAAGTAAATCGGTTCACACGTAAAGCTTCAAACTAAAGATGTATACAGTAGACGTCCAGACACATAAATGCACATACTAGCGGATGAACCGATAAAAACAGCTTTTTTGACTTCTTCAACATTTTTGTATGATTTGATTAAAACCTCGATGTTTTTTGACACAAACCTTATTAATAAAAATGATGTAACATGTACAGAGATGTACGGTAGGCGTGACGATACGACAAAAAAAACTTTCTTGGACCTTTTGATTACAAACTCGTTTCGTTTAGACGGAAAACTAATATAAAAAATATGTAAATATTTGTATATCAATCTGAAAGTGAAGGTGGGCGTGGCAGTTTGAATTTTCACGTTTCAGTTTAAGAAAAATCTTTTCTTCGATTTCGACTCCTTTCTGGTTGATGATTTATTTAATTCAATTTTTAAACTATTTCTCCCACTGTAAACATAGAAATCCATTTATAAACAAAACTACACCAAGTCATCATAACTCCTTCTTTTTCCGTCTTATTCGGGTCAAAATCAATGCAAAATTATTTGTTCGTTTTATTTTGGCTCTTCGCGGTGCTTAAATTCCTCTTGCACCCACCCCGCCCCGTCCACTCACTTAAAGTCGTGCCACCAATTTATTATGTTGACCTCAATCGTTTCGAGTTGAGTGCAATAATTATGTGCAGCAGCCTCTCACCACATCATCGCTAGCCAATTCGTGTAAAAGCCAAGTCTTTTAGACGTATTCTGTATCTTTTTCGAAAGATGTTGTTTGCTGGCTATAGTTATCAGAATCGGATTCTTTTGAGACAGAAACCATCATCATGGTTGTCGTTGTCGTTGTCGTTGTCGTTGTCGCTGGCATGTGGTGGCTAAGGCTGGTGGCATCTGGTGTGGTGTCAACATGTGGGCTGAGAAGAATATTGCAGTCTTTTATACTTCTTTAAACTGCCAGCGCCAGAGCGCCAGTGGGTTTTTGTTTTTTTTTTATTATTATTATTTCTTCTCAATCGCATTTTATCTCCGAAGGCGTTGGGTTATGAACTTGGCTCAATGGCGCGTTTGCTATTTTTGTGCAAAGCTATTGACCTTTTTGCGAATAAAAAATGAGAAAGACAAAAAAAGATCTAAAGCGATAAAAATAAAACAAAAGAATGATTATGAAAGGCGTCGCATGACCAGACCATAGACCATGGTTAAAGTTTAAAGTGAAAAATAGATACGATCGATGAGATGAGATGAAAGCGCCCCAAGCTGTGACATTTTTTTTTTATTTTGAAAAAATCACAAACTTGTGTGTGATGAAATGTTAGACTTTCTGACCTATTTTTGGAGCTAAATATTGTTTTTGCCGATGGAGTATTACGAGTACGGCTATTAGACCTTCTAAACGACACAAATTAGGTTTGTTTTTGTTTTGACATAAGTCTAACTGGGAGGTTGTTTTTTTTTATTTTTTTGGAAGTCATTTGAATAATGTGGGCAACTTTAACCTCGGTTATACGGTCCCAAAAAAGGAAAGGTGTTGGAATTTAAATTTCGTTTGAACAACCAGGGGTTGCTTACATAAATGTTGCATTTTAAGTAAAAAAATATTGGAACTTATGTGGTCTTAATATGAAATTATTTTGAAATATTTCTTTAAAAAGACAAAACTAGGATTTACATGATTGAAATTATAGACATTGTACCTAGTTAGGTTTACTTTGTCTTTTTAGAGGCCTTTATAAAATTTGTCATAAACAGAATTTAGAACGAAGCTGAAGCTCAAATCATACATGCCACACAGCCATACATGTGTTATGCGTACGCTACTATGGTTATGTTCAAAAATAATTCAAATACAAATCAAATGTATGTATGGTTAGCATTTGTAACCACCTTGATTGTAGGGATAGAAAAAGATGGAAAATAAATAAAATCCCTAAGAAATTAATGAATATTTATTTTAATATTTCAAATAATAAATTTTTAATTTAATTTTTATGCACTAATGGCCAAAAAAATGTATTTTGAAAATTTAATTATTTTTTAAGAAAATCAAACGTTTTGAAAATACATCTTTTTTTAATGTTGGTAAATAGGAACAGTGCTGCAGCACTGGCATATTTTCTTAAAGATATCGAACCCCCATTTAAAAAATCTTGGCTTAATACATGAAGCACAAAAATGAATAAAGACAAATAAATAATCTACAGGTACCTTGTAGTCTGTACATTTATTTTCTCGATGAAAAATAAGAGACTAAAAACAGAGCAGACTATTAACAAGCAATATAAAAAAAACATGGAATATATTTTCTTTATTCATAAAACTAAATACTCAATAAAATTAATGATAATAAAAAATAAATAAAACTCGCAAATAAAAATAAAGTTTAAAAAAAGTTTTTGCATGTAAAATTTTCCAAGTCCTTCAAGTATGCGTTACCACTTACAAATAATTTTTAAGATGTAATAATTAGATGAACTGTCGTTAATTGTTTTTAAATTAGTCGTAAAAGAAATAAAATGCACTACTGGGTCGCACCAACTTGCTCTTATGTAAAAAAAAAATAATTTCAAAAATTAATGTTATTAAAGAAAAACCGTTCTTAAACATAAAATTAATTTTTTAAATGACTAAAACAACTCCTTTAGTAGTTGAAGCTGAAAACAAGATATTAGTTTATGCAAGAACAAAAATTATAACCCGTTTTAATGGTTTCTTAAAAAAAATGAGCTTTAATATAATAAATTTTCAAAACATTTTTAAGAAAAAATTTTGGTACGTAAACTTAAAATTTTGATAACTGTACGAATGAAAATTAAATGTCAAAAAAAATATTGACCTGTTTTTGAGATATCGAATTTTCCAAAAAATGATTACCTATTTTTTCAAACTTAGCATAGAAAAAATGATCATAATCGGTTGTACCGTTTTTGAGAACATCAAAAACAAAGAAAATGGCTCCAAGGGGTTACCATTAATAACCATTTTTTTGGAAATTTTTGTTCAACCTTTACATATGTATGTACTTCTATTTCGTTGCTTGCAAACTTTTAACTTTTAAGTTTTAACTTTCAACTCAAAACTGTTGATTCAGTTTGTTCAAACTATAAATTATTCGTGCGTTCATCTTTTTTTTGTATTATTTTTATCTAAGTATCAAAGAACTTATTCAAAGAGGTTTTACGACAATTGTTTAAACAAATTCCATAGCAACAAAATTAGTTATAAAAGATACTTCTGGTATGGTAACGCTAGATCTAGTGAAAAAATTATGCAACATTTTTTTCTTTTACGACTAGTTTACGACAAATTTACAGTTTTTAACAATGCGCTTTTTCTTTTTCGAGTTCATTTTAACCTTTTTGAGGAATTTTAGTGTACTGTCAAGCTAGCAATACCAGGGATTATTTAAAAAAAAACAAGTGCTACAATTTTGTACTTATAGATTCTATAAGGCAAGTTATGCATTCGTAAAAAAAATCGAACTCGAGATTTTCATCAAATTCAAAATATTTCATTTAGTTAAAGCTATAGGTTTATTCACAAATGCAAAATAAATGTGTATGTAAGTAGGATTTTTTTTAATAAGACCTCAATTAATAAGAGGCCAATGGCTCGTAGGTATCCTTAACCTTGTATCTTAAAATTCACAGCAAGGAATAGAAGGGATCTACAATTCTTTGTCGAGTCAGAACGGCTAAGATGAGAAACACATTTCATGTAAAAAATATCCTTCATACCCGTACTGGCAATACTGTAGCTAAAAGGAGCTGCTCAAAACAAACTTTTGTTTTTTTTTTGTATTGGCTTTGTTTCTAAACCTTACTGATATAAACTCGAGATACCATTCCTTGCCAAATGCTTCCGTTGAAAATTTTTTTCTGTCCTCATACATTTTGTAGAAATTTAAAACACTCCGAATTAAACTAGAATTATAACGGTTATTAACACAACTAACCACCATATAGGCTTTATTTGAATGATAATTTTTTTTCATTAGTATTTCAATACAACTTTGGGAATTTGGCCACCGCGTTTGGCACGTACATGTCGTTACCTAGAGGTTTAATTTTCACACACTCTTCGCAGTAAATCAGGCTATATTTTGGCAATAACGCGTCGAATGCTCATTTCAAAGTTCTCAACTGTTTCTGGTTTATCGGCGTAGACATGCAACTTAACGTATCCTTAAAGAAACTAATCTAATGGCATCAAATCACACGAAAACGATGCAAAGTTCCTCGAATTAATCGCTCTGGTGGACGATTTGAGCACCATATACAGCGCGTAAGTCCCGACGTGTTTCTCGTTTTGAACAGTGCATCGACTTCACCTCTTTAATCCTTCCCTGAATTGAACAATTTTCAAAAGTTGCTTCAGCCTGAGTATACGAGTATTCATGATGAATTCCCAAAATACCAAACTAACCTCAAAACAACTGAGAACTTGCAAATCCACTGTCGCAAAACACAGTGCTGCCAATTTAAAGTTATTGCCCTTTAACAAAACACCTTTTATTTTCTGATATTTCCAAAACGAAAAAAAAAATAGAATGCAGGGTCGCACGATCTTGCTCCTATGTAATAGACTAGGAATTTTAAAAACGAATGTTATTAGAAAAAACCTGTTCATAAGGATAAATTATTTTTTTTATTAGTAAGAGACAAAAACAGAATGCTATGTAAACATGAATTTATGCAAGAACAAAAATTTTAGTCGTTGTAATGGTTTCTTAAAAAAATAAGCTTTAATATACAAAATTTTTAAAAGATTTAAAAAAAAAAAATTTGGTACGCCAACCTTAAGTTTTTATTATGGTTCGAATAAAAATTAAATTTCCAAAAAAAATATTAAGCCGTTTTTTTTAAATATTCAAAAAAAAATGATTTTTTTTTTAATTCATTAAATACTTTATTATTTTGAAATGCAATGTTTTTTAAGCTTTTTACAAGCATGTCTATATAAAATTTGATTAAAATCCGTTATGTCGATAATGAGTAATTCAAAATTTGAAAAAAAGGGTCTATGGTAGGTACAAGCTGTAATATCTTAATTTCAAAATTTTTTTATTAAATTAACGATCGTTAAAATTAATTGAAAGAAAAAAATTTTTATCAAAATTCTAGCCGCCGTTTTGAAGAAAAATACGATTTTTGAAACCCATTTTTAACATTTGTATGGTGGTTACCTTAATTGAGAAACTATTTTTTATCAAGTTTTAAAAAAAAATCTAGAATGGGGTTTTCGAAATATTGAGTTTTGAAAAAAAAAAACTTTAAAATTTTTTAAAGTTTTTTTTTTTTTGAAAATTTAAATCCACAATTCTATTCAAGTTTTTGGGGAGCTTTACCAAAAAAAAAATGATCAAAATCGGTGGTACCGTTTTTGAGAAAATTGAAAACAAAAAAAGGTTCTTTGGGGGGTACCCTCAATAACCATTTTTCGGAAAATTTTGTTCAACCATTACCTAGTTTTAAGTTAATAAAATTTGTTATGTATTTTTATTTTTTAAATCTGACGAACAGTTTTTGAGAAAAAACAATATTTATAAAATTTCGAAAAAAATCGTATGGTAGGTACCGTTATTTTTTATCTTAAAAAAAAAAAAGAAAAAAACGTGTGGGGGGGAAATTAAAAATCATATCTACCAAGTTTAAAGAAAATCGGCCGTTTAGGCTGTAGTACATATAACCGACAGACAGACAGACAGAATTACGGAACACACTTTTTTATCATCTATCATCGTAATGTCAACTTTGATCAAAATCTCGAGTTCGATTTTTTTTTCGAATGCATAACTTGCCTTATAGTACTTATTAGTCGGAAGTAAAAAATTATAAAGAACTTTACTTCAACATGGAAAAACAAATATACAATAAATAATAAAACTGAGCCCAAGCAGAAATATAGAAAACTTCAAATAACTTTTTTCATAGCTTAAGTTGAAGATATGAAATCACATGACTAATTAAATAAAATAAATAATAATAAATAAACAATAAAGAGAGTGGTAACTTATAGAGCTTAAGAAGTCGCTGTTATCCACAAACCAAAGAAAATAATCAAAAGCTGGTAAGTGAAATGAACCACATTACCTTAAAGGGAAGCTGAAATCACAAAAACTTCAAACGCAAAAATTGAAAATCCCGAATCCCATAATCCCGAACGCTCGTAGTCTCAAGTGCTCAACATTTCTAACACCGAAATTCCGAATGCTCAAACTCTTTATTCAACTTTACTTAATAGCAAAAATGAGAATCAACAAGAACGAATCAAAAAACAATCAACTAAAAATCAAATGTAGCTAGGATACTACTTTGTTAATGGTATAAATAAGTAAGAGTGCAGAAACAGGGCAAGTGGGGGATGCATATTTGGTTCAAAAAAGTATTTGGATAGTAACGGCTACAAATATAGGTTTTTAGATGATAAATATTATTTGTGTAGGTCTGAAAATAGATGGGGAAATATTGCGATACTATATTAAATGCAACCATTGGTTAATAGATTTCGCTAAAATTAGGGGATTTGTTATGTGTGGAACAATTTCAAATCTGTTGGTGGTTGGTTACCTTCATAAAAGAAGAGGTGCAGAAAATGATCTGAGAGGTCATTTCAGACAGGAATTGTAAAGGAAATCAAATAATTGAATTCTGCAGATCTTTTGGAATTTGTTCTAGAAGGTTATCAGAAATCGGCATTATTTAAAATTAAGCGAAGCAACGTAGGCAATATTAATTTTCCTTATAAATAAAATTAAGCAAAAAAGGGGATTTCTACAAGACTGTGATGAAACTACTTTAGGAATTCCGTTTTTACTCGTAAAATTACAAAAACAATCCCATTATAGTTCTTGTTGTGGGTTAGGTTTATTAAGTACTAAACCGAGGCCCTCAGTTTCGTTTGCTTCGTGAAGAGAATGTTGAAAGTTAAAATTCTATTTTTGAAAATCCTAACAATCCAAAATTGCAAACAACATTTTTTTGAGACCCACATATTTGACGAACTACATTTTGGGCAGTGATTTGCAAAGTCCATGTTGGGCAAAACAACTTTATCGCCCTATATTGATAAATGTTTTATCTCAACCCATAAAATCTGATATATCTTACAAAATCAAGATTCGCATTATATCTAAAATATTCCGTCCATCTATCCCACCCACCATGATTTGCCTCTTAATTTATGTTGCTTTTTCAATTTCGGCTAATATAGTCTATATATTCATTCATTAAATCAAATATAACCAAAAATCTTCAAGCCTACACCAACATCTAGTATTCGCCTGTGCGCCTGATTAAAATGCGTTCAAAAACAAAAATCTATTAGCAAACATAGTGAATTAACATCTCGCTAATTAAGAGCTTAATGCTTCTTAAGTAAAATGCCTTTCCCACCATAAACATATGTAAGTTTTATTGCTCTATAAAATTATGTAGTTTGAACCGGAAATATCAAGATAGGATAAAATATTCCACAGCTTAATTCCGATCTATTGCTTTATGAATTATTATTATTAACTCATCACGACCAATTTTAATAATGAGTCCAATAAAAATTTTTTTTTTTTTCAATTTGAAAATTTATTGTCTGGAGTTTGTGGTAAATTTTTTAAAAGATATCGCCAAGATTTTTATCTTCAAAGACATTTAAACGATTAGATAACATTTTTGTTTACCTATAAAAACCTAAACACTATGGCTTGACTTGGGTGTATCTGGGTAAAAGGTGCGAAATTGCGCAAAACAATGTTTAAACAAAGATTCTATTTATTAGTGCGGTATCTGATAATTAATTTGTTGTTTCTTTTAAACGTTAATTTTTTTTTTCATCGATAGCTTCTTTCAATGAAAATACAAAATGTATATAGGACGGGAACAGAACGTACTATGCTCCTGGCGGCAGCAGGCTAAAGGCTCTGGTACAACATCAGGTACTAGGCTCCTAGCAGCTCAACGGGCCGATACGTAAGCAAGTAATAGGCCCTGATCACTAAAAATAGCAGACTAAAGGGTCTGATACATCAGCAAGAACTAGAACATGGTGGCACTCAAAATAGCAGACTCAAGACTATAGTACATCAACGGGTAATCAGCTTTGGTGACACCCAAAATAGAAACTAAACGCGCTGATACATCAGCGAGTACTCAGCTCCTGGTGGGAGTCAAAATAGCAGACTAAGGGATTTGGGACATCAGCGGCTACTATGCCCCTGGTAGGACTAGAAACAGCAGGCTAAAGGGTCTAGTTTCTAGTAAATCAACAAGTACGATGCCCTGATCACACTCAAAATAGCAGGTTAAACACCCTGGTACATCAGAAGGTATTCGGCCTCTGGTGGAAATCTCATGAGCGTGAGTAATGCTTTGGTAGGATCAACAGGTATTGAAGTTCCTGGTTGCAAAAAGGACATGTGACTTCCACCAAAGCCGCTCGCCACTGGTAAGTTAAGCCTTGGTATGAAGCATCGATAAAAAAATAAAATGTGACCAAATCCTCTGCGACCTAAGTTTAACTGATCATAAGACTCGAATTCACTTTTAGTGTATAACTTTGAATATCTCCCAGAGGATTATGGTTTCTGTAGTTACTGAATATGAACTGTATTACTGATGTACGAAAAAAAAATTAAAAAATAATACATACTTAATGGAAATGTATTTATGGTGTTCGCGGATTGTATTGCATTGAAATGTTATTCTCCTTATTTTAGACTTATAAGAGTTACAGCATGTATCAGAAAGAAGTATGTCAAAGTAACGTCTCGAGTTTCCCGCAGGGTTGGTACAGAATATATTTTCGTTCTCGCATGTTGCAGATGCTACACAAATTTAGGTCTTCTGTTGCTCACGAAAGTAATTATATTGGGTCGAACTGTGATTGAGTAAACTAATTATATGTTGATCTGTGTACCGAGGGCCTTATTAAATAAAATGCACGACTGGGTCGCACGAACTTGCTCCTATGTAATAGACTAATAATTTTAAAAACGAATGTTATTAGAGAAAACTGTTCATAAGGATAAAATTATTTTAGTAGTAAGAGAAAAAAACAGAATGCTATGCAAATATGAATTTATGCAAGAACAAAAATTATAAGTCGTTGTAGTGGTTCTTAAGAAAATAAGCTTTTATGTACAAATTTCTTAAAACATTTTTAAGAAAAAATTTTGGCACGCCAACTTTAAGTTTTTATTATTGTACGAATGAAAATTAAATTTCCAAAAAAATATTAAGCCGTTTTTGAAATATCGAATTTTCCAAAAAAAAAATATTTTTTTTTTAAATTCAAAAAATATTTGTTTTTAAGTTTTGTAATGCAATGTTTTTTAAACTTTTTAGAAGCATCTCTATAAGAAATTTCATTAAAATCCGTCATGTTGGTAATGAATAATTCAAAATTTAAAAAAAAATTTCTATTAATTCTATTAATTTTTTATTAAATTAAAGATCGTAAAAATTAATTGAAAGAAATAAATTTTTATCAAAATTCTAGGCGCCGTTTTCGAGCAAAATACGCGTTTTGAAAACCATTTTTTAACGGGTTGGGTACGATATCCCGTTTTTTATAATCCCGTTTTTTGAAATCCCGTTTTGTTAATTCCGTTTTTTATAATCCTGTTTCTTATAATCCCGCTTTTTTAAAATCCCGCTTTTTTTAAATCCCGTCTCTTATAATCCCGTTTTTTATAATTACGACGTATAAGCATACTGCCCCCCTGCAACCCCCTGCTTAGGCACACTATAGGATTTGGGGTAGGTGCGAGGTTAGGTGTATGCAGTTTCTTTAGCATTTAAGGAATCTGGAAAATAACCAACATAAAATCAATAAGTTTTAGCTACGTATTCTAAAAAACGGGATAAGCGGTGTAAAACGGGATTTTAAAAAGCGGGATTCCGTTACGCTCCCTTTTTTAACTTTTTTTAACATTTTTATGGTGGGTACCTTTATTTTTAGGTAAAATAATTTTTATTTTCTCACATCTTGTAGATTATATTGAGAAACTTTTATTTATCAAGTTTAAAAAAAAACTATAATGTGGTTTTTGAAATATTGAGTTTTGAATTTTTTTTTTTAATCCAAAAAAATTTTTTTTTTGAAAATTTGAATACACAATTCTTTTGTACCGTTTTCGAGAAAATCAAAAACAAAAATGGTTCCATGTGGGGTACCCTCAATAACTAATTTTCGGGAAAATTTTTTCTACCATTACCTACATAACTGAATGAAAATTTTTTGTATTTTTATTTTTTGAATCTGTCGAATAGTTTTTGAAAAAAAAAAAAAATATTTATAAAATTTCGAAAAAAAAAATCGTATGGCAGGTATAGCGTTATTTTTGGTCTTGAAAACAAATGAAAAAAACTTGTGGGGGTAAAAATTAGAAATGATATCTACCAAGTTTAAAGAAAAACGGCCGAGCCGTTTAGGCTGTAGTGGAACACACAGACAGACAGACAGAATTGCGAGATCCACTTTTTTAGTCTTTGCTATCATCGTAATGTCAACTCTGATCAAAATCTCGAGTTCGATTTTTTTTTACGAATGCATAACTTGCCTTATAGTACGTACCTAAAGTCGCAATTAAAAAAAATCTATCTGCATCGCAGATCCATCTTGTCCATAAATTTAAAAAGAAATGGTGTCCAAATCCTATGCTGCTCCACATCAACATTAAGCTCCACATGAGTTTACCAGTTCCAAACAAATTTGGCGTATTGTATGAACCTACTATACCTCCTGGTAAGAAATACATTATGTCATCGATAAAAATAGCGAACAATGATGGGCTTAAAAATTTTGTACGAAGTATTGAGAAACGAGATGCAGCGATAGTTTCTTAGATCAGCTTTATCTCCTTTCTTATAAATCGAGAATTTGAGTGCCTCTTTAAATTATTTCATAATAGGGCTCGTTTCCAGGACGTTCCAAGTTTTAATTAGTTCGGATGATCCGTTTTGATAAAAAAACTCGACTGGGATTCGGTCTGGCTCAGGAACTTTAACATCTTCTAACGTTATAAGCGCTTCAGTGAATTCTGATACCGTTATCACCGAATCAAAGATATGCAGCTGCATAATGCATATTATTACTAGACGATACTGGAGGATTAAGCAAGTTATTAAAGTGATTTCTAAAATAAAACCGGTCTTAGTTTTGTATTAATTGTCAATCGCATGTTATTTATGTTCCTTAGAACCTTCCAAAAATTAGCTGAACTTCTACATTTCGATAAGCTTAAAGTTTGGATTTATCTAATTGTTTTTTAAAAGAAACGTTATTTGAACTGCGGAAATGTTTAAGCCATTCAAACGATAATTTAGTCGCTTTCTGGAAGTCCTGATCAAACCTGATGATAATTGTGGCCAGCCAGAAGTTATGACATTATTTGGGCGTGGGTAAGATTACTTTCTCACCCCAACTAGTTGACCAAAGTCGAAGTTTTGTTGGGAAGCTATACATAGATTTATGGTTCGATTTCCATCTAAGCTGCGGTAAAAGCTTCGTTTTCTTGGCTTCAATATTAAACAACTGGTAGATGATCTGAATACGTTTCCTGTATGAGTTTTAGGTATTTCAACATATTGTTTCCACTCTCCTCTCAGAAGACTTAAGTCAATTAATGAAGTTCCTTCCGGACCAATAAACTTCTAACTACCATCCTCATCCGAAATGCTTGTTCCGTTTTGTATGAGTAGCCCAAATGTATTGCAAAGTTCAAGAAGCTTATATAACCTTTCCCATTGCATACCATATCCTTAGATTGGCGATTGATTTCTGCAGCCCATTTTTTCAGTCCCGCCTCATTCCCCATTTGTTACAGTTTGCCTACTAAGCATATCAGGGATACTGTCTCTTGTGGGGAAGTGACAAATCCTTCGGGAGTATCCCTAATCCTAAAAAGTTCATTTCATGTAAGACAATAATTTGAGTCCCAAGAAATTGTAGATCCCCTGATTTTTGTCGACAACAAGCATTATGTAGGTTAAGAGTTGCCATGCACCAAGTTCAAGTTCTCATCGATCAATTTCTACCAATATTTTTCTCACTGCACTTCATTGTTTGTTTATTTTTGCCAATCCAGTTTTTGGCGAGTGCACTTCTAAATTCCACATAACTCGAAAATAAGCTATTGCTAATCTGATTTTTTTGACGTTTTAACGTCTGTCAATAAATGTTAGAGAGATATGGCTTTGTGCCAGATTATGGCGGCGACACACCGATATAGAGCTACTTAGTATTCAAAACCAGTCAACTACTTATAAATATTAATTGTTCTATTAGTTATAGTTATATTTCAAAAAAAAAAAACAATCTTTTCAACCTCTCAAACTACTACTTCGAATACGAGTATAAATACTGTATCTACATATATAACATTATTACTTTAATCGAACCAACTCAGAATAAGGAAAAATTTGAATCGCAAATTTTTATGAATTCGGTTACATGGCGCCCATAAGCTAGCTATGATCTCATACTTGATTCTCTTATGTTTCTACAACTGCATCTATAAATAAATTAATGTGAAGTGTTTTGTTTTTATGTTATTTTATTACAGAGCAAAAAAAAAACTTAATTTGTGACTTTCTTCAAAGAGAATGTCAGAAAATTCTTGTCCAGAAACAAAATGTACCGAAATTCGATGCCATAAAACTGACATACCTACTTATCAAATGAATTTCATAGATTCACCAGTATTTCGTAAGAAAAAAACTGTTTCGAGTGTGAAATCATATTCAATGCCCACGGATTGGGCAAGACAATCATCAATGCTCAACTGATTCGGATTAAAAAATATGAGGGGATTGAACTGGCTAGAGTCAAATTGTATATATTTTTTTCTTTTTTATTATGAAAAATTAGCAATTAGTGTCTCGTGGGGCGCTTAGAGCTAAGGGATTATTAAATTGGATAGTGTTAACTGTTTGTTTGCTTTTGAGGAATATTGCCCAAGCGTTATTGTTCAAATTCAAATTCTGAAGCAATTTTAACGAACGTATTTTTTTAGGTTTATATCTTGATTACGAGTATGTTAAAATAGTTTGGAATTAATTTACATGAAGATGCTAATTTTTAAATTTTTGGGGTTTATTGATCAGTAACTATTTGACAAGTTGATAAAAAGACGTTAATATGACTTCCTTATCTTTTTTTAGTATTAAGGAACTGAACACACTCAGTGTCACTTTAGTAAATTCGATTAATTTTTATTTTTGAGGGGTATTGCCTCTTGTGAGAAAGTGACAAACCCGGCTTAAGTATCTCTTGTCGTAAAAACTGCTTTTTAACTTTTATAGATTTTTTTTTGTTTTATTTTAATTTTTCAATTAAATATTAAGTTTACTCTATGTTTTCCTAAAATTTGAATTTGTTTTGCTTTTACGATACATTCACGTTACATTTACGACAGTTTATTCTGACACACCCGCCCTTTACTTTTTGAGCTTATTTTTGGTATTGCTATTTTGTCTTTCAGGTTAACATTATTAATGGTTTCAAATAAAACGGCTGGGACGCACGAACTTGCTCCTATCTAATTGACTTGGAATTAAAAAAATGAATGTTATTAGAGAAAAACAAAAGAACAAAATTATAATTCGTTGTCGTGGTTTCTTAAAAAAAA
This sequence comes from Philhelius festivus, assembly GCA_963931855.1. Taxonomy (NCBI): domain Eukaryota; kingdom Metazoa; phylum Arthropoda; class Insecta; order Diptera; family Syrphidae; genus Philhelius; species Philhelius festivus. The sequence goes on from OZ007557.1 coordinate 81,765,314, forward strand.
GCTTTTATATACAAAATTTTTAAAACATTTAAAAAAAATTGATACGCCAATTTTAAGTTTTTATTATTGTTCGAATAAAAATTAAATTTAAAAGAAAAAATATTGAGCAGTTTTTGAGATATTGAATTCTCCAAAAAAAAAATAGATTTTTTTTTTTAAATTCGAAAAAAATATTTTTTTTTAAGTTTTGAAATGCAATGTTTTTTAAACTTTTTAAAACCTTCTCTATACAAAATTTCATTAAAATCCGTTATGCCGATAGCGAGAAATTCAAAATTCGAAAAAATCGTTCTATGGTAGATATTATACAGGCAGTAATATCTTGTTTTAAATTTTTTTTATTAAATTATTGATCGTAAAAATTAATTTAGAGAAAAATACGATTTTCGAAAACCATTTTTTAACATTTGTAGAAGGACCGTTATTTTAGGTAAAATAAATTTTTTTTCTCACATCTTGTAACTTATATTAAGAAACATAACATGGGGTTTTTGAAATATTGAGTTTTGAAAAAAAAACTTTTTTGGAAAATTTGAGAAAAATGATCAAAATCGGTTGTACCGTATTTGAGAAAATCAAAAACCAAAAAAAATGGTTCCAGAGGGGGTACCAAAAATAAGTATTTTTTGTAAATTTTTTTTTCAACCATTTTCTAGCTTTAACTAAATGAAATTTTCGGAATTTTTATTTTTTAAATCTGTGGTTTTGAGAAAAAAAAATATTTATAAAATTTCGGAAAAAAATTAATTCGTATGTCAGGTACCGTTATTTTTGGTCTTAAAAAAATAAAAAAAAACGTGTAGGTAAAAAAAATTAAAAATACTATCTACCAAGTTTGAAGAAAATCGGCAGAGCCGTTAAGGTGAGGTGGAAAGAACAGACAGACAGAATTGCGAGACCCACTTTTTTAGTCTTCGCTATTATCGTAATGTAAATTTTGATCAAAATCTGGAGTTCGATTTTTTTTTTTCGAATGCATAACTTGCCTTATAGTAGGGGAAGGTGGCCTAAAATGGCCCCCCTAAGGAAAATGTGTCATATCTCGCAAAAATGCGACATTTAAACTTAAATGTTATATTCTTTTCAAAGCTAAATCAATAACGCTTACATTTTTTTTGCTTTACGAGTTTAAAAAGTTTCAAAAAGTATTTAAAGTATTTAATTTTCAAAAACTCTTCAAATTTCAACGATCAAAATTGTCTGGGTAAAATGGCATACTGGTATGCCATTTTACTTTTGCAAGTAAACCAACTAGGCAAGTAAACCAAAAACCATTTTTAATTTAATTTAAATTTTATTTAAACAAATCATAGTTCAAAGTAAAATAAACATAAACAATACTCAACAAAAAAAAAATAAAAACAACAATTTAAAACAACTTCACTAAAACAAAATAAGGAAAAGTAGAAATTATAATAATACTCAATTATTTCAATTTTTTTTGACAGCATTTAGGGCTTTTGTTAATGCATTATCAGTCCAGGACTGCGTCTCTGTACATCGTTTATATTTTCCAACCATTTTCACTATAAGGAAAATGAATATGTAAGGGTAAAGTATAAAATGGCACACTATGCCAATTTAGGCGAGTGCTTAGTAGGCCATTTTGCCCATTTAGGGTTCTTTTATTTAAGTTTTAATCCCGAACACACTGAAATAGTTATAGGCCACCTCATTTCAGTAAATTAATAAGAAATACATAATACTTACATGCATTTACTGTTTTCTCCAAAATTGAATGTTTTTTATATTTTTTTTTGTCAACAAACTTTTTACAACATTTTATTGGTTCTACTTTTGTAAATGGCTAGAGACAGTTTGACCTGTAAAATTTCAAACAAAAGCTTGAAGCTGCTAATATTTCGTTTATGTCAGTGATGCCAGATAAACTAAAGAATTGTGTTACTAAAACCCTTCTAATTCTGTTCGATTCTACAATTTCTAGCAAGGGAACCATTTAACCTTGGTGGGCCATTTTAGGCCATCTTCCCCTACCTATGTATAAGTCGCAAGTAAAAAAATAAGTTTTTTATGTAAAATTGTCAAAAGAAAAGTTTGAGTATTTATTATTGTTCAGGGGTCTGTTTCACAAATCATACATCACATACATTACATACATCATTACAATAAATTGATTATCATACATTACATCAAATTACAGAATCTCATTGGAAATATTCCAGTCGATTACAATGTTGTATGACAGTGGTCATACAACAATTTTGTGAAACAGAAATGATACATCAAACCTGTCAAAATCATACATTGTATGTAATGTATGATTTGTGAAATAGGCCCCCGATAAAATTTAAATTAAAAAAAATTATTAGAGCACATTTTTGAGATATTGAATTTTTAAATACAAAATTTACAATTCTTTATAAATTTTGATACATATGCAATAGTTTTCAAACTTTTTTGAGTTTCTGAATAAAAAATTTCGTTAAAATTTGTTATATAGATAACGAGAAAGTCAAAATTCAATAAATTGTTTGTATGATATGAGCAGTCAGTAATGTCTTAATTAAAAAAAAAAAAAAAGAAATGTATCAAAATATAGGTCGTTTAATTTAAACGAAAGAAAAATATTTGTATTAAATTCTAAGTGCCGTTTTCGAGAAAAATATGAGGTGGGTACCGTTATTTTTAGATAAAATATTTTTTTTATACATCTTGTAGTTACTAAGGAAAAAAAAAACAAGCATGGGATTTTTGTAATCTGTATGTATAGAGTTTGCAAAAAATATTTAGAATTTTAAAAATTTGTATACACAATATTTTAAAACTTTTAATATAAAAATACTGATAAAAATTCGTTGTATATCGTTATTGACAGAATCCAAAATAAAAAAAATGTTTTAAATGTCCATTTTCGGACAATTTTTTCAAGCATTACCTAGCTTTAACTAAACGAATTTGTTTGAATTTTTACTTGCGACTTATAGGTACTAACTATAAGGCAAAATATGCATTTATAAAAGAATTCGAGCTCGAGATTTTGAAGTTGACAATACGATGATGGAGGAGACAAAAACGTGGGTCTCGCAATTCTGTTTACTGTCTGAGCGTAAACGGCTTGGCCGAATTTTTTTTAAAATTGGTAGATAGCATTTTTAATTTTTCCCCCACCACGTTGTTTTCTTTTTTTTTTTAAGACCAAAAATAACGGTACGTCATAAGATTATAATTTTTGTATTCGGCATGAAAATCTGCTAAAAATCTGTTATGTACTGTCAAATGTTCGAACTCAGAAAAATCTTTTATGAATCGCATTTTTGGTATTCAGCATGCCAAAATCTGCTATGAATATTATTGTCATGATGGTGTTCCCTGAAAAATAGGTGGTAAAATCGTATTCCATGGTAAAAATACAACTAGTGCGTAAGAGGTTACTTTTTTGTTCGTCACCATTTCAATTATGACAGATGAAATATGAATATACATGATCACAACTGATTATGGTAGAAGATTTTGGTTCAGTTTGATAGCAGATTTTGTTTTCGAAGTTGCATGACAGACTTTTATAAAAGTTCAAACCACCACGAATACTAATCGTAAGAAATCTTTTAAGGTGGAAATATTTTATGATTTATAACAGAAAATTTATTACAGAATAACAGAAGTGGCAGAATAGACCTTAATGATTCAAAATGCTCCTGAAAATGGTTGAATGTACATATACGTCCCCTAGAACCATTATTTTTGTTTTTGATTTTCTCAAAAACGGTTCAACTGATTTTGGTCATTTTTTCATACTAAAGCTCTTTAAAATTTTGAGAAGTATTGTGTATTACTATTTTTTGGATTTTTAGAAAAAACTTTAAAAATTTTGTTTTCAAAACTCAATATTTAGATTTTTTTAAAACTTGACAAATAAAAGATTTTCAATACAATCTCCAAGATGTGAGAAGAAAAATTATTTTATCTAATAATAACGGTACCCATATTATATTTATATTTATTAGGGTGGGTCAAAAAAATCAAGTATCTTTTTTTTTGGATCCGACACATGAAAACTAGTTCCTAGGTACCTCTAGAAAGTACTTACCAAATAATAGCTCTTAATATTAACGGGAAGATTATGCTCATCATAGTTTTCCATTTTCAATTTAGTATCATATAAAAATAGTCATATCTTATCAACAATAGATCGTTTAACCAATCGCATAGTCAACATTTATAGGAAATTGAACGCTCTATAAAAATGGTCTTATATACTTTTTTCATTAATCCAACCATTTAAAAGATATTCAACGTCAAAGATTGAAGTATTTTAAGGAAAATAACTTTTTTGTTTTGAATTTTGTAACTTGATAAAAAAATTATTATTGTCAAATGAGTTTCAATTATTTTCATAGGAAATTGAACGCTCTACAAAAAAGATCTTTAAAGTTAATCGATTACTCTAGCCATTCAAAAGATATTCGCAGAAGAATTCCAATGCCTACTGATTTTAGTAGTTTTTTCAATAAATATTCCCAATTTACCCAGTAAATTTATTACTGTACCTACCATAGAACCATTTTATTCGAATTTCTCAGCATGGGCATAACGGATTTTAATGAAATTTTATATAGGGAAGCATCCAAAAAGTTTGAAAAACATTGCATTTCAAAACTTAAACCAAAAATAAAACTTTTGTATTTAAAAATTCAATATCTCAAAAATATATATTTTTTTAAATATAAATTAAATAAAAAAAAAAATTAAAATCAAGATTTTTTAAGCAATCGACCTCAGGTCGAAACAAAAAAACATTTTTTTCGACTCTCTTTTCGACTTCCCAATCACTGTAGGGTGTTCCAGACGAAACTGATTAAAGAAGTCCTGTCATGGATTAAAGAAAACGAGATATCAATCAAAGATATCCGGGTCGCGTATTGCCAAACTGTATATCAGTACAGAGCTCCGACGCTCTATAATAGACTACAGAATGCTCATTCAAATTAAGAGCATACTGTATACTGTGTCAGATCAAAAGCAGATTTTTCTGTGTTGGTATATATTTTGCTCAGGAAACTAAGAGCAAAGTACCTGTGATTACAGAGCCATCGTTCACGTTGGTGTGGTTATTGTGTGTGGTGTGTGGTGCTGTGACATAAGGCCAAGTGACAAAAGGCCAAATTTGTTTGTGACTTAAGGCCAAACATAAAATGTTTTATCTTGAGCAACAGTACCTTGTGTGGACCGCTTCGCGGGTTTTCAGGATTTTACTCGTAACTCCCTTTTCGGGGCTCACACCCGCTCACGCAACTCCGTTGCTCCGCTTAGGGTATGTTCAGTCGCCAGGCAGGCGCCTGTAGCAACAGTTTTCCTGAGCAGCAGTACATAACTGTTAGTTGTTTACTCCAATTAATGTAAAATACAAAACTGTTGCCACAGGCGCCTGCCTGGCGACTGAACATACCCTAAGCGGAGCAACGGAGTTGCGTGAGCGGGTGTGAGCCCCGAAAAGGGAGTTAAAATCCTGAAAACCCGCGAAGCGGGCCACCCAAGGTACTGTTGCTCAAGACAAAACATTTTATGTTTGGCCTTAAGTCACAAACAAATTTGGCCTTTTGTCACTTGGCCACACACCACACACAATAACCACACCAACGTGAACGATGGCTCTGTAATCACAGGTACTTTGCTCGATCTGAAATAGTATATAGTTTGCTTCAGCTTTTTTAATATTTTACAAGCAAACTGCATGTGACCACAGAGCGCTCTATGGTAGCATACAGTTTGCTCTACAATACTTTCAAATTCGGTGAACAGAAAATGACTGAGCACAGAATAAGGAGATCTGTGCTGATATACAGTTTGGCAATACGCATCCGGGTCATCTCGGACCCTTAACTGACGATGGAGATGGCGCAGCAGTTTAACTAGCTGTTAAGCTGACGAACTCGCCAAAAGTAGAACAACGATACCTTTATTGGCAGATAAGACATGTATTCCCATCTTTACGAGTAAACTTATGCTAAAACAAGATGCTGTACAGAGAACAAATCTTAGGTGGAAAAATATCTTCACCTTCTGGTGATAAAACAGATTTGGCCAATGCTGAATCTGAAGCGCTCCAAAGGTTTAATATTTTTAAGCAGATCGCATACAGGCTCCGTAATACGTGTTATATGACAACACTGTTGATAGGCACGCAAAGTGGCTTAGGATTTATTCTAACGATTTCTGTAGAAGCTGCACATAACCACGAAAATTATGTTTGCTCGAGAGCATTTAAGATGGGTTCATTAAAAATGGAGGAATATTCTTTGGACTTACGAAAGTAGTAAAGGATCTCCGCAGTATGTAAAACGACTACCAAATACCGATCATAATCCTAGATACACCACAAAAAAGCTAAAAAAAAAATGGAGGCTCAAGTATCATGGTATGGGAATGCTTTTTATTGTTATACTATGGAGTTGCTCCAATAGGTATATTGGATAAAAGGCATTCTTACTTCTTAATTTTTCAAAATATCATGCCACCATATGCCGACATAGAAATTCCGCTTAACAATCCGAAGGCAAGGCTTTTTTTTCCTACGTAAACAGCAACTGGGGTTGTTCATCACCCCATCACTTTTTATTTTAGATAAAACAATATTTTAACTGAAAACTGTTTTTTTTTAAATCTAATCTAAGTACATCATAATCGAGAGAAAGAGACAATAACTTTCTGTCAGATATCATGATTTTTCTCATGTAGTGGGGTGATGGGTAACCCCACTTGCCTTCGGAAGGTTAAATGGGTCTTTCAGCAGAATAATGACCCAAAACACATGAGCAGAACATCTAATTAATGGTTTCAGGAAAACAGGACTGTCTCTGTCACCTGACATCAATCCTATTGAGAATATTTGGGCGGACATAAAACAGAAATCTGGAATTCAAAACCAAAAAACAACAAAGAGTTATGGGGCGTAGTAGGGAAGACTTGTAATAAAAAATAATGGGCATGCTACTAAATACTAACTTCTTTGGTCAAAAATGGCATTGAATTTAACTCTTTGTTAATTCTTTTTTAATTATTAAACTAATGATCGATAAATTATAGTTTAATTTTTATAATAACAACATTCAATATAGGGTAAAGTAGCCTAATTGCGGCCTCCCCCAGTGGCCGACCACCTATAAGAAAAGTCGTTGTAACTAGAGAATTCGTATAGCTCTTTCTGACTTTTTGGTTTTAAATTGTTCTCTTAAGCTTCTCTCTTAATCTGTCAAAATTTTTGAAATTAACACATTTGTGTCGGGTTGTACTTGTACCTATGTCGGGAAGGTTTTTTTGTGAACTTACTGTCAAATGAGAAACATGCCAAGGATAAGAAAAAGCGTGTCATTCCATATAAAGACACAAATTTAGAACAAGGCTTATTTGAAATCCGTGAAAATAAACTGCCAATCAGAGCAGCCCAACTTTCGCCAAACTGGCTGAAAGAGGTCCGAAATAAGAAGCCTGACTGGGTTTTTGGAAAGACGGAAAGTGGATGGATCCGGGGACAGATTTTTCTTAAATATGTGAAAGAAGGTCTTAATGTGTGGAATTTCAGCAACGATATTAAACGTCCAGTTCTATTTTTTGTGGATGGACACGCTTCCCACATGTCCCTTGAATTAAGTGGATTCTGCAGCAACAAAAATATAATTTTATATGCATTTTCTCCAAACACTACCCATATCCTTCAGCCGGCGAATGTGGGTGCTTTTAAAGGTTTAAAGTCTAATTATAAAAATATTTTGAACGAATGTCGAAAACGTTCGGGTAACCACGGCAGCACAATGAACAAAGAAAATTTTTGTGATGTTTTAGATGAGCTCATGAAATACAAGGATAGGAAGACCATCATACAAAATGCTTTAAAAAAATGTGGACTATTTCCATTTGATCGAAATGCCGTGGACTAGGATTAGGACATGGACCAGAAACTTGTCTTTTTAATATTAGATTTTGTTATAAGTTACCATGGAAATGGAAGCTTAAAAAGCTAAAGGTTTGTAAGGTCTTAAACGAATTTAAATTATTATTCGTAAATCGTAACACTTTACAGAACCGCATTCTTCAAAAAGCTTAAAGGTTTTTGAGAAATATCTAAAATATCTAAACCACCTATGTCAATATCATCGCAGGCCTGAAAAACTTTTCAACAAAATAAAGAAGATGAGAAAAAACTTAAAGCTGCCGGAGTGGAAAAAAGGAAGCTTGATCATGCAATGAAGATGTCCTCACGGAAGTAGAAGAAGAAGGGCTCAAAAGTTTAGGATGTGATAGATGCGAAAACCGGTTTCATCTAAAATGTACCAATTTGTCAACCATGTCCTTTTTAGATGCTGAGCTCCAAGTATTTATCTGTCCAAAATGTGATATTTTGCTGCCCAAAATGGGATACAAAAAATTCTGGTGAATTTTTTTCAATTAAGCATTTGTTATTTACACATTCTTGAAAGTGTACCTATTAAAAAAATAATAATAAATAATAATAAATTAAGAGATTTTTCATTTGTTATTTTTATATTTTTTAAGCCTGAAAAATGGAAAAACAAATTTATTTGTTTCCTTGTATTTTTATTTAATTTATTTTTGTTTAAATAAATAATTTTTTCTTAACTTTTCAATAATAAAAGACTTAAACAAAAATGTTTAAAAAATTAAAGCCCTTTATTTACCGGCTGGCCGGAAATAGGAAACAAGGGGCCGGCCACTGGAAAAAATGATTTTTTTACAAAAATCTAAATAAAAAATTTTATGGTAAGACTTTTTTTAGGCTCAACTTTCCTTTAAGGTAGCACGAATTTCCACACGCGGATAGTTTTATTTGGTAGATTAGCACTTTTAAATAACAAATATCACAATTTTAAAGTGAGGAAACATTTATAACTATTTTTAATTAATTTTTAAAGTTCCTCAATTTCCATACAAAATGCACTTTTTTTTGTTTATTTTGACAATTCTCATTGTGTAGGTATTACCAGAGTTGGGTTATTTTTGGGATATTATTGGGATTTTTTCCTTTTTTGTTAATTTTGTAAGGGAATTATTTGTTGATTAAAAGGAAGTTTCTGAACCCACAGTACTTTTAAGTTAAAACACTGTGACATTGGCGCCTGCCTGGCGACTTTACATACCCTAAGCGGAGCGACGGAGTCGCGTGAGCGGGTGTGTCCCCGAAAAAGGGAATTAAAATCCTGAGAACCCGCGAAGCTAAAAAACTGTTGATTAATATCGAAATCTAGCCACTTTCAGTACTCTTAATCAAGAAAAAAATAAAAAAAGAAACAAAAAGTGAGGTTAAAACTGAAAAATAAAACATTTTTTTTAATGATTTAACGGTGCTTCCTCACTTTAATATTTTAAATATGTTTTATTGAGACCACTAGCTATCTGCAAAAAAAAATCAACACTATATTCGTGCTACCTTAAATGAAAGTCGCCCCCTTTTTTTATTTTACCGATGAAGAAATCAATAAAGAATAATTTATTTTAAGAATTATTTGAAAGTGTTAATATTTGTTGTTACTGTGCTATATTTTATGAGGAAAAATCCTTAGGGGGCCGGCCACTAGCGACTCTACCCTACGAAGAATCATTCCATAAAATCAAACGTCTTTTTTTTTATTTTAATTCAAAAAGAAACTTATTTTTCGTTGAAATGCTACTTTTTTTTTTGCTCGCAGCTATCTAGGGTTAAATCTAAAATTCGCTTTTAATATCTTCCTATTTGGACTTGAAATGATCTCAGAAACAAAATGTCTCATAGGAATCTTCCAATTGTTGATATTCAACTTAATTTTGCTTCAAATGACGTTTCTGAATACTAAACTAAGTTTGTCAACATGAAATTCAATACAAAAAGCAAACAGCTACTTCCTTTCCTCGAGGTTCAGCTTCTACTCTCCTTCTCTGCTTTTGCCCCGAACTGAATTTCTTTATTTACTTTACCAAATCTCCTATTTGCTTAACAAAAACTCAGATTACGTTTGATTTAAGTGATCGCCTTCAAGACATTCCATTCATCATAATATTCACATTCTCGGCCCTTCGCGACTCATCGTCGTCACTCCCTTCGATTGCAATGTTTACCTAATCTCATTTTTTCTTTATCAAATATACCTACAACCTCTATCTTATCAGGGTTTTGGTGATGGATGAAACAACCGGGGGAGAGAAACACACTCAGTGGCTTGTTGGAAGTCTCATACTCACGCACCAAAACCGAAAACAGCGATTTCAAGGGCAAGACAAGCCATAACTTCTTTTTATAGAAAATGTAGTTACCTTGGTACCGTGAAATGAATTTCTAATAAGATTAGATAATCAAGCTATTTAGAGAAATTAAGTGACTGTGCGACGTAACTTACCTTTCGTGTGGCAATCTCTTGAGCTCGCTCATATCCAGCTCCAGGCGAAGGTTGGACACTTCGCACACAAGGCGATCCCGATCCGCCGACACTTCCCGCAACTTCTCTCTAAGTGTGTAGTTCTCGCGGAGCAATTCCTCGACATTCACCTTAACGTGATTGTTGATGGCCGCAACGACTTGTGGCTGAGGCTGGGCAGCTGGTGGCGGATGCGGAAGAGCTGCTGTCGATGGTAACATTCCATCGAAGATGTTTCCACCACCGCCAGTGCCACCATTTGGTACCAGCATCATATTGCTGGCTATCAACAATGATTGCGTCGTCTGATGCAACAGGGCCGCTGCTGCCTCAGTATCCATTTCCACATCGTTGGAGCTATTCAGCACGTCCTGAGGGAATTCAGCCGCTGCTGTTGCGGTAGCTGGTTCAGCACCACCACCTGCGGCGCCGTTGGCCATGGTTTCACTATCGCACATTATTTTGTTTGATTTTTATTTTGTGTATGATTCTCTATTAACACTTTTTGGTTGAATTTTCTTGAAGGCTCTCGAGTTGTAGAAGGACCTAACCTACGCAGGAGGTCGCACAAGAATTACTTGACACACACACGCACACGGAGGAGCTAACGAGAAGCCCGAGCCACCAACCAAGAACACTTCAACTTCAATCACTTGCACTTCTTCACTTTGTTTTGGGAAAATCCCCGGTTTTTTTATTCAGGAAACTCCTAACAAGCTCTTTTCGAATTGATTTTCAGATGATTGATTTACATTTTCGATTTTGCATAAAATTAATTCGATAGAACACGATTTCAGATTTGTCTGTATTCAAAAAATTACAGAGAAGAATGTCGCGCGTTTTCTTATTTGTTTTTTGTTTGGTCGACCGTTTTGCAGGGAGAACACACGAAACACGATTTTCACAGCGCACATCCGAAGTTGAACAAACCGGAATGGAGAATGACGATGACGACAATGACAGAAAATAAAATACAAATCCACACAGCAGAGAATAATTTTTTGAACGACGAACAAAACGGTAGTTTGTGGAATGAGTTGAGAAAAATGCCTCCTATTTGAAAATTCAACAAAATGGGAAAACTGGTTTAGTTATTTATGCTTATCCCTTTTACTCTATTAGAGTTGCATGGGGATTTTCGTAGTTCTCATAACTACATAAAAAGAGATGGATTGTTTTTGCAGCGTAGTAGAGACGGTGGAAAAATAAAAACATGTTTTTGCTTTTGAAATAAATATAAAAGCTATATATGGTTGGACTGCTTTAATGCGTGGGTTTTGTTGGCTGCTGGTTTGGTTGTTTTGGTTTTTTTCTTTTATTTATTTGTTTTGTTTTGTTTCTGGGAGGAAAAAGAAATGTCAAAATGTATGTTTTGGTGGGGGAAATTGATATGGAATCGAATTGGAAATATGGGATGTGTTCGTGGATTATTGAACTCATTTAGATAGAAGAACGAACAGTGCGCTGTCTGTTGAGGTGAGTGGACACTACGCCTGGTCGAGCTGTGTAGAGATGAGGATAGGTGAAAAATTAAAGATATGAGAATAATAATGAAGTCAAAAGGACATAGAAAACAACCTATAGAAAATGTATGGCATTTCAAAGAAAACAAGAAACAAATATTTCGTGTCTTTTCTATACAAATGCGTAAAATATGGTTTTTCTTGGTTTATTGATAGAAAAACAAAGTTGATAAATATTGTTCAAAGTATATTATATCAATCAATACAAGATTTGTAAAATATTGTATTTAAAAAAAAGAAGAGATTACAAGGACAGAATTTTTGAAAAGAAGAATTTTGGGAGCAAAATTTTAAAAAGGCGAATTTCGAAAAGGAAAATTTTGAGACCAGAAATTTGAAAAGAAGGACTTTGAAAAATAGAATCTTGAAATTCTGAGCTTAAAAACCCGAATTTCAGAAGGCAGAACTTTAAAAACATGAATTTTGTCACTAAACCAAGCATTTCTTGTGAAATAAAGTTCGACTTATGGCTTGGATTTCCATGGAAATGCATATCTTTTCTAACAACATTTTTTATTTTCAAAAATCATGAAAGTTCTTTTAAAATGGCATTCAATCGAGAGTTCATATTATTTTCCATATTTTATGCAAAATGCATGTTTTGATATTAAATTTTCATATTTTTCGTGAAGAGTTTTCAATAAACTTTATTTTATCTTTGAAGAACTCAAAATGCTATAGCCTTATAATTGAAACAAATGTGCAGCATTTTACATTCAGCGAAATTGAATTACACATCGTCGCTTTTCCGGCAGAGTGGCATAAGTCGAAATTTGTCGTTTTTTAGTTTTGAACACAGAACTGAGCTGAAAAAAAAAACACAATTTTTCTGTGTAATCAGCGTTAACCTACTTCTTCTAGTTTCCGAGTTATAAAAAAGCTCCGCTCTCAACTTTCAAAAACATCCCTGTCATTTTCTACGTATAAATACGGCATAAATCAATTTTCGTTTTTAACATTTCGTTTTTTATAAAACTTAACAAACAAAAAATGCAGTTTTATCACGTATTCAACATTCGAGTTTTGTTTTTTATGAACAACGAAATTTTTTTTTTCAGTATGAAAAAAAACTTTAAAAGGCTCTCCTGAAAATTTGCAAATTTCGACTTATGCCACTCTGCCGGAAAAGCGACGACATGTTCTTATGTAAGCTGATTCCTTCTAGGGCTGCATGGCTGCTTATGGAAGTACGATGTCTCTATTTCTAACTAGGCTGCGCAGCAATTTATATCTGGTATTGACAGTATACTTAAAACAAAATAATGAAATATGAACATTTGTCGTTTTTTTTTTTAAGACAGAACTATGCATCATAAGTTTCAGGGTGTTACCGTGTAATAATCAACAATGTGATAGCAGTTAATGAAAATACCCTTCGTTTTTTTCAATATTTTAATATTAACCGTGTTTTTTTTGAAAAGTTATATGAATAACAAATACAACATCCGCGGATAGAGATTTGACGTTTATTCGAGTATCGACAGTGATCTTACTGCGGATGTTGTATTTGTTATTCATATAAAATCCTACTGTGCTACGGATAACTTTTCCAAAAAAACACGGATATTATCTTTATTTTTGTTCAATAAATGGCTGAATTTAATTCTCTATTAAAGCCTAGTACGCAGATCGAGACTAGACAAATTTTATCTCTACAAAACTTTTCCAAATCTCGCGCAAAAGTTTGAATTTGGAGAATCAAAAAATAATTAAATGTGTTTTGTAGTGCATCTCTGGATCGGGTTGTCTTACCAAAGTCGTTCATACCTTTTTGGAATTTCCTCTCAATGCTTTCAAGAGAAGCATCAGCAGCTTTTACATAAAACCAGTTTTGACAAAAATCACTTTCGGCTGTCAAAATTTGTCCCGCAAAATAATGCTTGTATCATTCTTTTTCCTGGAAAAATTTAGTGGAGGCAATTTGTACAGCAATACACAAAAGTATGAATTTTGCGCGCGAACTGCGTACTGCTCGGAAAAATATCCAAGACAAAATTTGTCCCAGGAAAAAAAATGAATGGGATACAAAATTCTTCCCGATCTGCGTAGGTACTAGGCTTAACAATAGACTGTTAACAATTTTGCGCCATTATTTTTAATTTCATCATATACCCAGAAAACAGACCAGACAAGTATTGTTCTTTTCATGTTGACAGTTGTGAATCTTGTGAACAAATCCAAAACCATAGAAATTCAGATGGAGATATTGAAATAAAGATGAACATGTTTGTCTTTACTATAATCTTCATTTTCATTTATGCATTTTGGTCTTCTCTCTTAACTATTCAACAAATGTATATTTTGCATCGTACATCCAGTTTTTTTTGCAGAACTCGCATGAAGATGAATGTAAATCCACCATAACTCGTGGAGGTATAAAGTTATCTCAGCCCCTTCTGACTAAGAAAATATTCAAAACAAATACGTAATAAACAACTTAGCCTAAAATTTAAGTTGTCACTTAGCAGCTTTGTCGGTTAAAACAAAAAGAAAATATTTAAAAAAAAAAATCATTTAACCCCTTTTCATATTAAAAACTTCAATAAATTATAAAATGTCCAAGTAGTATAAGTCTCTACTGTAATTCGGAGTATGTTCCACAAATGGTGCTGAGACTAGGTTTCGTTTTCATTCAATTAGCTCAGATTACCACCATTGTTTCCACTCAATTTGCTGTCTCTTCGTTAGGTTTGCGTTCCACAAATAAAATAAAATTAAAATCCAAAGGCCACCAATGTTTGTCCAGGTTTATGGTTCTGGTATTAGCTACTCAACGAAATAATACAAATATGGTTTAGGAAATAAATATTTTTGCTATTTATAAAACAACATACTTTTTGGCGGTAAATATCTATTTTGTACACTTATGTTTGAAAACTAAGCGGAAGTAAAAATTGTGTGAGAGGTTTAAGCACAAATTTTTACTGTTGATTGGAGATTGGGTCTTTTGCTCTATAAAGTTTCTTTTTTATTCAATAAGTGGGTAACTGTACTGTACAGTACTGTACTGTAGATGCCATATTATCATACCCAATCTTTCATCTTCGGTTTTCAGATGTAGTAATTTTGTTGGAAAATTGTAATATCCCTTCTTTAATTATTTATCCAAAGCTCATTCTTATATTCAAAACTTTTCCTAAGCCTTACAGCGTCTTGTGCCTCACTAAGCCTAACATTTGCGCTGCGTTTCACCACATTCACACTAGAAAATCTTTGATTCGAAAAAAAACCCAATTCAGATGAACGCGCTTTGAATCACGTCCCCTCGACCACAGAGAGATACCCATGTGCTTAATTATGAATCTCCATAATGGATGCTGGGAGTATTCCCACAAAATGGCACCCTTCATTCATCTTCCATATTTGAGTGAAGCTCTCACTTCAAATCGTGTCCATGGTTCAAACGACTCCGATCTCCGACATATTTCTCTCCTCTCGGTATACCCGTAGCTGGTTAGGTGTTGCAGCAGCACCAAAATGTTTGTCATGGAAACCTGAACCACTACTCCATCATTATCTCAAGCATCCAAACCAAATAACATCCAATCAGTGGCCAGTTCGGCATTGCACAAAGATGATCATCCATCATCGTGCGTCGCACTAAGGGCAGCCTTCCTCGTGTTCGAGTACTAATTAACCGCAGAGAGCGCGGCTTTTGAAGGCGTTAATGAGTAAAAATCATCCCAAAGTAGCGATGGAATCTCTGGGAGACTGCATCAGTGGTTGATGATGGTGAATACCATGTAGCTCACCGACAAACCTCAGGAATATTATTACAAGGTAAAGCAATTTCAGAGTGTATGTGCGCATAGGCATATAAGGCTTCTTAAAGCTTAAATGGAGGATTTGGGACGCCTACTCTTATGAAGGCCAAAAAAGATAAAGGATGACATAAAATTTGTCTGCGAGCTAAGAAGCTGCATCTGAGATGAAGGATACCTGCTGACAAGTTACTATATCGAAAAGGACGTACCAAGTTGTCTTACCCTTTCGTCTCAGTATCACCCATATTCCCCGTCTGTGATGTGATTCTATAAAAGGTGTCAATGGCGATGTTGCGATTTTTGCGGCTTCAAAACAGACTTCTTCTCTTTGTCGCTTGAGTGCGGGCCATTCTTAAAGCCTCTCGCTTGATTATCCTTCGAAACTTTCTGTTCGGTTTATCTTTTCATTCTTCCATGGATGATGGAGTATATAAATCTTGTTCATACTTAGGTGATTCTGCTGGCAACGTCTTCTGCGAGATCTTATTCTACACATCATAACGTATGTGATTAATTATTTTATAGACAGCGAGTCGCGCGACGAAGTGGCCGAAAAGGAAAAGTTGAGAAATGTTTGTTTTGTGCGTGGACTTGTTGCACGTGGTTAATTACTCATTATGGTCGGAGGGCGGAGATTTTGTTCAAGAAAAATGCAGATAAGAAGGCTTCCTTTGGCTGTGGATGGAGATGATGGAGACGATGATGAGTGTCATTTTTATGCAAAATGTATGTTTAGATTGAATTATGGCCGCTAACGATGGTTCTGTAAATAGATACCTATATGTGACCGCAATCGAGCATTAAAATGCTTTCAGACTTTGTGGGAACCTTATTCGTTAAATAAGTAAAATAAAAGAAGTATAGATAGATCTTAGAAGTCACTACAAAAGCTCAATAGGGGGTTTGATTATTAGGAAGGACTTGGTCGGTATAGAAAGCTGAACAAACATTTTATTCAAGTATGTTGAATGCAGTCAGTAAACCAAACACAAACAACCAAGATTTTATAGTAAGACGGGCCGCTGATCGAAGCCTACGATATTGACAATGGCTGAAGGTTATATGAAGGAGAAAATAAAGTCATTTTACTTGAAGTTTATAAGTTGAAGCTTTTAGATTTATTTTATTTTGAGAAGGATTTTTTAGAAATTTTTTAATGCGACTTTGGCAATTTCAAATATTTATTCACCAAACATTTTGGTCGTTCGAGCCGGATTTTCTGATAAAGGTTTGGTTAATGTTATGTGGCGCTATCCATATATAATAGGTAAGCACATGTACATGAAATATTTGCACAAGGTATGGTATAATTTGTCATTTTTATATCAATTTTGAGTCACTTTGCTTACAACCGGGAATTGTAGATGCTTTCAAGCAGCATTTCCAACAGCTGTTGAATGGGCATCATGTAGAGCGTTTGATAGGACAAGAAGACGACCCGTTTCTAATCACTTAAATCAATGAAGAACCACCCAGTAAAGAAGAGGTAAACATAGCTTTAAATAAGCTTAAGAACAACAAGGTCCCAGAATGTGATAGATGCAGAGGTCTCTAAATACGCAGGTGATGTTTTGGTAGGGTACATGCATCAAACCTTCAACTAAATATTAGTGGAATGGAGCATACGTAATGACTGGATCATCAGCTTCATATCTGAAAAAAAACGTGATCTACTATAGATCTAGCAAGAACTATATCCCTAATAAGATCTAACGTGCTTTGTGAACGTCTTAAATCGTTCTGTAATAATTTAGTCGGCAAGTACGTACAAGTGTGACTTTCGGCTCGGCAGATCGACCATAGACCAATTATTCACATTGAGGCAAATCGTGGAAAAGACCTTGAAAAAGAAATTTCAAGCCGAGACTCACCATCTATATTTATCGACTTCTATGTAAGCCTTATATGATGAATGGAGATTGCCGAACTTGGGAACTCGAGAAAAATGATCCAACTGTTTCGCGTGAAATTGGAAAATACGCAATCTGCAAGTAGGGAGCAACTCTGCTGAACTATTCCAAACATGCATAGGGTTTCGGCAAGGAGATGCACTATCTTGTCATTTCTTCAATCTCTTTCTAGAGCAGAGGGTGGGCATGGTAGGTGCTTACACGGAGGGCACTTTATTCAACAAATCCGTCCAACAGTTGAGGTATACGGGCGATATCAACATCATCGGCCGTTGCCAACGTTCTGAAGTAAGGTCTTTCACGGTTGAAGAAGATAAGGCTAGACTTGTTGGTCTCTAAGTAAATGAGGACAAAACCAAGTACATTTTATCAACCTCTATGCACCGATTAGGGCCAAATGTCGGTGTCGATATCAAAAACTTCGATATTAACTCCACAAACGACACCTTAGTGGATATCCCACGAAGAATTACCCTAGTAAGCCGCTGCTACTTCGTTATAGCGAAAAAAATAAGGGTTCAGAACTCTTCACTCTTAAGACGAAGGGCATGATCTATAAAACGCTTATATTACCAGCCTTGCTTTACGGCGCCGAGTGTTGTTCTATAAGGAGAAAGGAAATGTGATACTGGGCTCTTTCAAAATAAAAATTCTTCGACGGATATTTGATCCTGTGTGCGAAAAAGGCGAATAGAGGTGAAGATATAACCACGAACTCTATCAGCTGTACCAACATGTGGATGTGGTCTAGAAAGTCAAAACACCGAATCTACATTGGCTTAGCCACATTGAGCAAATAGACAATGCTCAAGCTAAGAAAGTCTTCAAATCTCAGCCCCCAGGTTTGTGACGACAAGGAAGATCAAACCTCCGGTTTAAAAACCATCGCGGATGATAGAGCGTTTGGTTTAGATGAATGGAAGCTGAGTGCTCAGGATTGCAGAGGATGGAAAGCTGCCGTGTCTCAGGCAAAGACAATTCATGGACGCAAAAGCAAAAGCTAATATTCTAGCAAGTAAGTTTGTTACAAATTATACACTCAAAGTAAGTGACATGACTCGAGATACTTGAGTTCATTAACGAATCAATAGGACCAATATTTTTTGCGCTTGTTCCTTTTAAGAGTCCTAAAAGAGCTTATTGACATACACAAATCTGCTGGCCCGGATAGTATCCATGCCATTTTTCTGAAGACGTATTTCTCAACAATGCCAAAATCTAAGCTTTTTCAACGGACCTACTCTACAGGTCTCTTTCTGAGTGGATGGAAAACTTCAACTGTCCAGCCGGTCCATAAAAAGATGAATCTACCTTCTTTCCAATTACAAAACAACTGCACTAACGGCCCTTCTTTCCAAGGTCATGAAAACGCTGATCAGCAAGAAATATCTCGAAGAACAAAAACTCTTTAAGCACCGGCATTGTGACCTCTGTACAAAAGGTCCACTGGTGTTTCAGATCACCTCAGTATACTCGTATCATATCTCATCGAACAGGGAAATGAATCTTAACATGGTTTTGGTGAAAGTAAGATTATAGCGCTTTATATTTCAAAATCACTTCAAAGAGTTTGGCATCAAACTCTTTTAGCGAAAATTAGTGCCTTGGGCTTCCAAGAACCTCTTTTTCAATTGACTGGTACCAACATTTTAAAATATTGAAAACAAGTATTACTAGACGGACTTAGGTCTTATATTTAAATAAAATAAATGCTGGTGTGCCCCAGGGCTCAATTTTGACTACGCTCCTTTTTCTCATTTTCATTAATTATCTTCTGTCATAAACTTCTAATCCAATAAAATATTTTGCTGAAAATATTACTTCCAGCTTTTCATATTCGGTTGAAGATTCTCAACCCAGTCCTTCGGATGTAAAAATCTAAAGTATGATAAGCTCATTAAATTCTAATCTTAAAAGCTTTGTCCAATAGAGAATAAGAAACTACGTGAAATTTAATGCCTCGAAAACTCAATGCTGTCTCTCTTCACTAAAGCGAAACCTAGCCGTCCCACTGTCCATCATGAATGGAACTCGCATCCAGTGAAATGATAAGCTTGAAACGCTCAGTATGTGTATTACCACCCACTTTCTGTGGAATGAACACATGCGTGATGTCCCCTTAAACAATTCACTTTAAGAAATTCTCAGCAATTTACCCTCCAATTTTGAACGTATTGTTGAGTACAGAGATTCCTTTTTTATCTGCACAACACGAATTTGGAATGTTCTACCTAGCTCCATTTTTTCCTCGCATAGATATTTGTTTATATATATTTTAAGGGTAGTCGAAACTACCTTATCCCCACTTTAGTGGAGATTTCTCTGAGTTCGAGTCCTTACCTTCAAGGACCACCACGAAAAAAAAGTGCTTAGCAACTTAGCTTAATGCTAAAAGCCTTCGTAACGATTCCTTCGAACCAACAATCTTCCACCAACACGAACCCCAAAACAATCCATTACAATCGCCAAATAGGTGTATAATTATGCCCCACACATTCGATTAGCAACAAAAAAGCGAACCCATCCTTAAGTGCAGACAGAATTCACTTCTGTTGTCTTGTTACAAATCCAAATCCACAAAAGCCAAACTTGTTGCTCCTGGCCACCCATGAATTTAACGATAGTGATACACATCGACTCCAGGAGCAACAACATAGAGCAAATTCAATTGGCACAATAAAACTGCACAAGAATATCCGAAATCAATTTTAATTTTAACCACAGCTTAAAACCCAGCAATTAACCGATCATCGATTGAAAATCGCCACCGGTCATCGCAGTCCCAGTGCAAAAAAAAAATCAAAAAATTAAGGAGGAATCCAAGTGCCAAACCCCCTACTGTGTGTGTGTGTAGTGTGTACGTTGCTGGGCAAATATGACAAATGCATTCGCATTCAGCGCGTTCGATGGAAATTGTAGCTTCCGATAAGAGACCACCACCAGACCATCAAACCAGGGTAAAGGAAACCCCAAGATCACCACCTCTCATTCACCAAATGGTGAATGGGGCGCGTCACTAAACATCCGCCCCTCGTGAATTCCATTTGCATTTTGTTATTATTCGGTCATAACTCAGGCAGATGAGACGCCGCCGGCTCTTATAATAGTCTCTCAGCACTCCGGTATCCGCGATCGGATGTGGTTGCGATATCTAATTGCCGGTGGAACCACCAACAACACCACCATCAGTAACACTGACAAATCACATTGCAACAAACACAGCAGGGTCAACAGTTTTTATTGATCACTGAGTGGTTATGAATTACAATCTTATGCCGCCGATCACCGCAGAGGATGAATAAATTCTGCTGACGTTGCATACTCAACAATCGAATTCGCAGTCGAAGCCACAGCCAAAGCGTGTAATTATATTGGGGAATCAGGAAAATTACACACTCTTTCAGACTTGACTGTGTTTCATTGAGCATTATTAATATTCAAAAGATTCGTCCAAGCAAGCGAGAGGTGAAATGAAATCGAGTTCGGAGATCAGCTCTTTTGTTTTTGTTTCCAAACAAATGGCTTTTCGTTTGTCAGTTGAATGGTTTATGATTTGTTTGCCATAAATGTTAAAGTGAAAATAATATATATGAGCAGTGCCAATCTGTTTTGAGTTTTGACAGGTATTAAGGTGAAAATATTGTTATATGAATGATGATAGCGGTTGTTTGCTTTGCCTCTTTTAATGTTCGGGTTGGTTGTTTTGTTGTGAAATTAATGTAAATTTGGTTCGACGATTATTTTGGGTGAAATTGGAAAGATGAGATAGTTTTATGTAATTATGAGATGATTATTTTAGAAATAGTAAAACATTGAAGAACTATGTGTCCGATAGTGATCGGTAGTGTATTTTCAGTTAAATTATAGAGATTTGATTCAGATTGGATTAGATTTGATTAAAATTCAATATTTATAGTTTAAACTTTTTGAATTTTTAAAAATCTGTAAGACATGGCAAAAACCGTCTGCCAGATTGACAAATTTAAAAAATGACATGAGTGCTTTATGCTGGAAACTGTGCTTCATCCCCCACTCTTCTTAAATGTCTTGGCAGGGTAGTTCCATAGTCGAATGGGTTTTGACAAAAAACTGTCTCTGAGAAGTCGGACTGGAATATCGCGGATGAATACAATTTAGGAACCTGTTAGAGGAACCAAATTGTTTCCTATTTAAAAGACTACATGCTTGTAAAGTTTGGAAAATATTGAATATTAATACAAGTGTTCGGAAACGTATGGGATGATTAGGTAAAATGTGAAAAATTAATTGTTAAATTAGAGAATGAAACGTTAAATTAGATATATGATGAAACCTTCGCAAGTCAAAAATTTAATGCGAGGTATTATTGAAAGTAACATTAAGACTTCTCTTATGTAAGTATCGGTACTACCAGCGTTTTCGCTAACAGCAAAAGTGTTTTCATTGGACTACTGAGTATTGAGAGATGATTATAGCAAGCGGAAGTGCACCATGAACTATGCCAACGGATGCTTTTATGTGATTATACCAAGTCAAAGTGTTATTGAAAAACCAAGGTTTTTTTGCAATTGCCATGCAACTATGATTTTGATGAAAGTCGGAATGTTTAGATGATATGATGTTATGTGCTCTCAAATACCTCAGACAAAAATTGAGCAAAGAAATGGGCCTGAATTCACTCCAAATTCTCTCTTTCAGGATTAGTAAAATTTAAGCTAGTTTTCACTGGGTTCGAAAAATAAATGCCATCAAAATTTTATTGAGTATGTTTGTGGTAAGAGCCGGGACAACAAGTAAATTAGACTTTATAAAGATAGGATGCATTTCATTCATTAAAACTGCGCTGACATGTTACTTTCAACAATGTCAGTACTATCAGCGCTTGAAAAATTGAATATTCTATCAGACGAGAACTCAATTGAAGACTCATTTATAATAGGTGAGCTGCAGGAAAGGGTTAGAAATGGTAAACTAAATCATTGCATATTAAATGGACCATATTACTTTTAAAGAAATCGATTTGGTGGATACTTCGAGTGTCAGCAAGATCATTCTTACATTATGTCAAAATTTGCAATATGGTGGTCATTATTTTTATATGTTACGTTTTTGGTAACCTGAAATTTCTCACAAATTTTTAAAATTTGCTGTCAAATCAGGCATAAATATTATGTATATCCTTGTGAGCAATAGATGTCAACTACAGTACTGAGTGTAAAAATGTGGGCTACAGTTGAGTAGCCCTCACAAAAATCGCCCTGACATTCAATAAGTTACTCGTGTTTATCCACCTGGTTCGTGAGTCGCTTAAATATGATGCCTCTTAGATTCTTTCGTAAAATGTCTCATAACTCGCATGAGCCTTTGGATGAAATTGATTTGGGAAATTGCGTACATTCTCACGGTTACATTCAGTTTGGATTAAGTTCGAATAGAAGAAAGGATCTAATAGGCTTTCATGTCTCTTATTGTGTTCGTTTTTGCACTTGGATTACTTCACGAAATGTAATGTGTCAAGCTAGCCAGCTTGTTGACTACTACTGAAACAGTAGGCAATCCGATTAAGTAATCATCTAGCTCCAGGCACTGTAAACCTCCGTCAAAGAACTCATTTAGCTATTTCGAGATCTAAAGAATAAAACGGAGGGCACGGTACAAAAAGTAACAAAAGTTAGTCCTAGAGCCGTTTTGCCGCTTTGAAAAAAAAGATCAAGTCTATGATCTGTTGAAACGTTTAATATATATTACTCATGAAATACTTAACGATCACTGACTATAGTTTATTTAATTTAGAAAACATAATAATTTGTTTATCTTGTTTCATTCTCTAAATATTTCTCATTGAATTCAGACTATTTGAATTATAAAGCTTAATTTATTTTCTGGTTTGTACTTGCGGTAAAAGCTGTAACGACAGAAGAATTCAACATGATCTTCATTTCCGAAAATTCGTCAATGTCGTCAAAAAATGCTCTTCCTAATGATGGTGCTCTAAATTTGGCCAGGGCAGGGTATTTGGGGAGGAAATGGAGGACTGTTTTCTTTTCTCGCGGGTCTCCACAGCTATGATAGTTAGTGTTGTGAGGAATGCCTAGCTTTGTTGTATGCTCTCCTATTGGCCAGTGTCCACTACAGGTAGCTACGGTCCTTATTCTGGCTTGCCTGGTTCTGCATTTAAGATCAAGTGTTCGGGATTTACTATTTACTTAACTACGAAGATATATATGAAATAAGAAAATTATTTTAATTTTAAGCGGAGTGATTGAATTAAATTAAATTGAAAGTTTAAGCGACCTCAACTCCATAATTCGTTTCGCCCAGGTACGACAGTGAGCTCATCAATTAGATGCTATCGTACCCTTCTGAGACGCAATTATTGGTCGATGTTTACCAACTCTTATACATTTCACAGCGGTTATACACTGTGATGAAACTCTGAGCGCACTGTTGACTCTTTTCGCAAGTGAGCTAGGCAAAGGCCTAGCCAGCTCGTCTTGCCCGTTCATTCCCATTAATGCCACAATGACCCGGAACGCAAATAAGAGTGACATTGTGGTTTATTTCGCATTGTTGGACCGGACCAATTTAGAGGATGGTGTCATAGAAAAAAATTACTGTCTGTGATATTAGCCGTATTTCTGTTCTGACGCCATCCAGTTGCGCACCCCAAGGCTTCGGGCGTCCTGGTCTACGCCATCTCTCCAGCGCAAGCATGGTCTACCACGCTGTCGTCTACCATAGAATGTACCACAAAGAACTTTCCGAGCAGGTCCCTCTTCGCTCATGCGAGCTAGGTGCTCTGCCCACCGGAGTCTACCGAGCTTAATTTTTGTCACGATATCTGCTTCTAGGTAGATTGCGTACAGTTCATTATTGTACCGTCTCCGGAATCGTCCTTCTTCACATATGGGGCCAACAATTCTCCTTAAGACTTTTTTCTCGAACGCAGCTAAGCGGTCGGAGTGCCTTTTGCTAAGCACCCAAGTCTCGGATCCATATGTGAGTACTGGCAGGACCATGGTCCTGTACAGCAGCAGTTTTGAAGTTATGGTGAGATTTCTGGATTTGAAGAGCTTTAACAGACTATAGTAGGCTCTGTTGGATTTGAGAAGCCGCCCGCGTATTTCTTCTTCTATATTGTTATCGGCTGCTACTATTGACCCAAGGTATTTAAAGGATTGCACCACTTCAAATTCGTGCTCCGCAACCTTGATTGTTTGACCAACTGTTCCTCTCGCATTCGACGCCACTATGTACTTTGTTTTAGCTTCACTAATGTGCAGCCCCAGATTTTGTGCCGCCTGCTCGATCTGGATGAAGGAATCGTGTACAGCTTGTTCGGTTCTTCCGATGATGTCAATGTCGTCTGCGTAAGCCAGTAACTGGCTGGACCTATTGACGATGGGCCCTTTTGTTGCCGTGCCAGAGTTTCTGCAACCACGCATTCATAAATGGTTGAGAGTTGTGAATCACTAGGCTTAGGCTCTCTATTTAAACTTTCCATCGAAAGATTTTCTTCCCTTTGTTAAGTCTAATTCTAAATTCATAGGTAGTTGATAAGCAGCTTTGTGGCTTTTTCTCCACACAAGTCGGGGATACTTAATCTCAATGTCCCCTACACCTTCATAATTTAAATTTATTTTAAGCGACACTATTACTGGATCCAGTTAAATTAAAGTGTAGAGATAGAGAAGTGTTGAGGGTTATTAGTTGAACTTTAAATATCGCCAATATTTTTTCTGTTGTAATAAATAAGAATAGAGTCCCCTTTTGGCCATATTTTCAACCTCCAAGCACACTTTTATGCAATCACTTTTCTAAAAAATAGTTCCAAAAAATTACATGAGAAAAAATATTAAATATTAAAATATTTAAAAACAGCAAAACCTTCAACTTAATAATTTGAAACTTTTTTTTTTTAATAAACTAACAAATTAAAACATATTACGTTCATTAAATCATGCTGACAAACAAAATATCCCTTTCCAATTTGTAGCCCAAAACACACATACTCGTACACTAGTTTTATGGATTTATAATTTCCAATCTTAATTAGCATACTAATTTATAGCTTTGCCAATCATGTCTGAAAGTCTCATATTACTCTTATTGAATGCACACCAAGCCAATTAGCTTGAATCAATTATTCATTTCGTAATATAATGAAAATAATAAAAATTATAGAAAAACAACAATATTAAATAAATCTCGCTGATGTCTAGTCTAGTCTGGAGTCTCTGTTACTCCGTCTCTAATGTTGCCATCAGATCTAGATTAACATATTATGTTAATTTCTGCCATCAATGCAATAAAACTGGTGATCGTGTTTAAATGGCGGTCTAAACGATTGAATATGATTTTTTTTTCTTAAAATATAATTAATGTTAATTGGATGCACTTCTGCTGGGCTACCAGCAAACAGTAGATAGTAAAAATACAAAACTATCTAATATGTTTTTATCTTCAAATTTTATTACTTTCTCTAAAGCCTGAAGCTACATGTGCCGATGGTTTTTGAAGATCATCATCTAGATCGTAAAAAAGGTGAGAATTGTATTTTTTGATAGCATAAATGTACCGTTTCGGATTTTAAATATAAATTCAAACCGATCAAATGGCAATTACAAGACAAAACAATGCTTTGAAGTGATAGTCGCGATCACCGGGAAGATCAGTTAGATACCTAAATTTCCCTTAAATGCATGATCATGCTGGTAGCTATGCGCCAGGAAGTTAAATAATACAATTTCATCTCCAATAAGAAAAAGTAATCGTTTATTATATTCAACTCCGATGTGGAGAGTGTATTCTGGAATGATTAATTGAATATGCGATCAAGTGATCGTGTGAAACCAGAATAGACTCAGATATGAGATGTAAAAGTAATTAAATTGGATTTAAGGTGAGTTTTTCGTGTTTTTATTTTTATTTTTTTTTGCAAATTTTGTTGAGTCACGATGCGGTAGATGAGTTCGTTGGTGGTTTCAGGATGTAAGAAATTAGGGAACCTGCTGACATGAAGACGCCGCCGTGATATGGAAAGGTGAGCAAAGGTAAGTTGTATAATTTTTATGAACATAAATGTTAAATTTTTGTGTTTTCAATGTTTGATAGGTAAAGAAATATTAATCATTTTTTTTATAGTCAAATGTTTTTCATAAAAAGTGCACATTTTTATTGGAACTTGTGTTTCTCTTATCGCTAATGGTGATCGAGTTTTGGAGGCTTACAATATAAAGAAATAAAATTTCAAAATTGTATTTTGTGCTCTATTTTAAGGTTTTCATTAGGCTTTAGCAAAGTTTGCCATTTGGACCTTTATTTTTTACTTGAAACTGATTCTTGAAGAAATTGACTTTCAATGTCATGAAGAATTTAGTATTTTGACCAACTGAATTGGAGACTTTTGAAAGAGATTTTATGTTTGATTAAATATCACTTATTTACGAAAGGTATCTCAGTTTCGAAAACGTGGGAGTTTCCATTGAAATCAAGTTGCAAATTTTTCTATTTAATTTGTATACGAGTAAAACAGATTGAGTATTAGAAAAGCTTAGGGTTTTCCATTCGGGACGGGCCGATGACGACAGTTTGTGGCGGCCATGTTGATTTGGTGGCGCCTGTCAAATCGGTTGTCTATTACTCAGTCAATTATGCCAATTTATGGCAAGTTACATGAATGAGCAGCACGTCTTAATCATAAGACTTTATTATTAAAATGAGTGTCCATTAATACAAACGTTCAAACATGTTTAGTAAGGAATCATCCAATACATGTCAAAGGAACAGCATGTTGGTGAAAAACATCGGCGCTGTCCATTAAAATGCACAGGAGAACTTGAACTTATCTGTTAGGTTAGGTTAGGTTGGAGTGGCTGTCTAGTTGTTGTTGACTCACTTAGACCTCAAGGATCCGTTGTGATACCGCTAAATAAGTTACTCATGGGAGAGTAATGAAATTAAACAAACCATTTCGTGCTTTTAATAAAGTTAGAGAGACATTTTGTGTCGATCGTTGCCAGTTACCTGGTATTATCGAAGAAGGGATTACCGAGATATTTATTCCTTCTATTGGAGCGTGCTGGACATGTACATAGAAGGTGTTGGACTGTTTCCTCTTCCTCCTCGTCCATGCAGCTTCTACAGAAGTCATTTGTGTAGACTCCTAGCCTCAAAGCATGTCTACCTATGAGGCAGTGTCCTGTTATAACTCCGATTGTAGAGCTTATATTTTGTCTGCTCAGGGAGATCAAGCCTTTTGACCGTTTTAGGTCTATGCTTGGCCATATTTGTTTAGTTGCCAGGCAGGTGGTACCCTGTGACCATCTAGCATTTGTTGATTCTAGAGCATATTGTTTGAGAAGATATTTGCATGTAGCAAGTGGTGTTCCTATGTTATGTTTTTGTCTAACAGTAGGCAGAAGTGTTCCGTTTTTGGCGAGCTCATCGGCTTTGCAATTTCCCGGAATGTCTCTGTGGCCCGGCACCCAAATAAGGTGAATATTAAACTGTTCTGTCATCTCATTCAGAGATTATCGACAATCGTAGACTATTTGAGAGTTTGTGGAGACAGACGCGAGAGATTTGAGAGCGGCTTGGCTGTCCGAGAAGATTCGTATATCCTTACAAGATATAACGTTTTCTTTGAGCCAGGATAGTGCCTCTTTGATCGCCATTACTTCTGCCTGGAATACACTACATTGATTGGGAAGTCTATATGAAAGACTGAGATTGAGTTGTTTCGAATAGATGCCACTTCCAACGCCGTAATCCGTCTTTGAACCGTCTGTGTAGAAGTGTACCGCATTGTCTTCCAGGGGTCTCTCTTCTTCCCAAGACTATCTTGAAGGGATGGAAACAAGGAAGCTGTTATCGAATACCATTTTTGGGGTGGTATAGTCTAAGCGATCTGGGATAGATCTGAAATTGTCTAAGATAGTTGTATGACCAGTATTGTTACTGATGCATTGAGAGGTGGCTCTAAGCCTCACGCATGAGTTGGCTGCCACAATTTTGGAGAAGATGTCAAGAGGTGTTAGGTTTAAAAGCACTTCCAGGGCTGCGGTTGGTGTTGAGCGAAGTGCTCCTGTGATGCACATACCTGCTGACCGCTGGACTTTGAACTGAACTTATCTGTATTTTGCATAAAAATTCAGCATTTAGCAGAGTTTAACTCAGATAATATTGAATCGGTACTTGAGCCTGCACACTTACAAGATCCAAATAACCCAGGAGCTACAATGAATGAAACAGTATTTGCTCAATTACTGGGTTCGGAGAGCTTAGAAGAGGATCCCAGTTCTGGCTAAAAAATCATATTTAGCAACGAGATGAATTTTTGGATAAATGGCTATTTCAACAAGCAAAATTATCAACCCCCATGAAGTTCACATAGTGGAAAAAAAATCCACAAAAATTTACTGTTTGGGTCGAATTATGGTCCTAGTCTTTATTGATCTGTGCCTCTTCGAAAACGACGTTATTGAATTGAACGATATTTACGTGAAAGATATGTCGTTCCATACAGCGAATGCAACAATGGACATTCTGCATGAACGATTTGGTTATCTATCGCGGAGGTGACTTATGTTGGTGACCAAGATCATGAGATTTGACCCTGTTTTATTTATTGTGGTGGTTTTTGAGGCTGCAATCGACCGATGCATTCAAAGTAAGCAAAACCCAGGCAATCGCTTAAATTCAGCATTGGACCAGATTTTGGCCTCGTATTCAATCCTGTGGATGGATAGTTATTAATTTCTTATCAAAGATGTACAAATCAATATTTGTATGATTATAAATTAATTTCAAAAAAAAAATTACTCACATTTGATCCTCTGCCATTTTCCTGCAAATTCAGCAACATAAAAAAAACACATGCCAAATTGACCGCATGTTGACTGTAAGTTTACTTTTATGAACACAAATGTTGCCATGCTCATGCAGAGATGATGCTGTTTGTTTACAATTATGAACGTAATTTTTGCAGGACTGCGGCAGTTTTGCAATTACGAACTCAGCCATAATGGTTAGTGCGTCGGACTGTCATGCAGAAGGTATTGCATTCGATTCTCAGCCGCTGCAAATAAGTTTTTTTCAGCCTTGTACTGCCTCTTACAAATGCTCAAAGATTATCTCTTGTCATGGAAAGTGCTGCTCACTAGCCGTTCGGAATCGGCAGAAAATTGTATGTCCCCTCCGTTCTTGGTAACACGCACACAGGAATGGTTGAGAGTTGTAAGTGACTATACTCTGTCCAACAAAAATTGTCAGTACATGCCTTATGGGAGAGCTTTTTCTAAAGCAGTGGCGCCTGATGCACCCTCACTACAATGCGTTAGGAAAAATGCCAGTAAAAAAAGAGAAAGCCACTGACTTTTCTTAAGGAATTGTTGTTGTAATTCTTTGTAAAAAGTTGTACACCCCAACACGACCGTCGTATCCCACTGCTGATGAGATACAGTCAAGAGTGTCAAGTGTCACTCAATACGATCGTGCGCTCTTTATCTACATCAAAACAGAGTTACCATTATCATTCTCAATTGCAAGCAAGGAGCTTTTTCAGTGGTTTTTATTAAGGAGCTTTTGGGATTTGAAGCTTTTGAGAACACATTTTAAGAAGATGAGTATGTTGAGTGTTGTCGTATTGCTTTTCATCTTAAAAAAAACGCGCCTATTATCTTACCGCTTGGCGTTGTGGGAAAAGGTAAATTGAATATTGTTTTCAGTCGTTTTAAATCGGCAGACGGTAGCCCTACGCGTTTTTTACTCTCATTTGCGGCGATTTATAATTTAAACTACGGAATCCCTGTGAGAGCTTTAAAAGGCGACACACTTATGCATGGCAATACAACCAGAATGAGAGACAAACGTCCTATCTTCCCTGTGCCTGTACTGACAATTTTTGTTGGACAGAGTATAGGCTCTAGTTCTCTTCGAGCTGTTGCACAACAATACTTATTTATTTATTTATTTATTTTATTTAGTTTTTTCGTAATTTTCAAAATTATGCCATCAATACATCTACACCATGCCAGTAAATGTTAGTTGGACATAAAAAGTTTTTTGCGAGATAGTCCTGGCAACATGATTCTTATGAACTGAAGAGTTCTCGTGTAAGATCAGAACACCTTTTGTCCATTTTCCTCTTCGTCTTTGTTTGCTGGCTACTTTTAGGATTGCGTTATATATCGGTGCTAGTATTGAATCATTTTTCCTAATAATCGATTAGTAAAATCCAAGTTTCATCTCCAGTCTCAATTAGGGCCATCATTTCATTCTGCTTCCGATACAGACATCCAAAAACTCATTTGAGCACTCCGGCAAGCTGCTGCTTCTGAACCGCTGAAATAATTCTTGGCAGCCATTTTCCGCTGACCTTTGATATGCCAATATGATAATGTAAAATATTCAAAATGGTTGTAGATGATATTTCATTTTTCAAAAGTTGTTTCTCCATTAACCGATAATCTTCCAGAAGAAGTTTTTCGACTTTTTTGACCGTGTCGCAGGAAGTCACCTCAATCAGCCAGTCCGAGCAGAGTTCAGCTTCGATTGAGGCTCTACATTATTTGAATAACAATGTGACTTATTCATCATTGTTTTTCTAGGGTAAGAGTACCCGTAAGCAGATAACATCTCTTTCAAAAAAATTCTTGAAGAAATTTATCACTGGATGAAACTCAATTTAGTACATAATTAATATTTCATATCCGATTGACCTCTACCTTTGACTTTTTTTGCTTTGACTGCTTTAAATTTTCTTAACATCATGCAGTTAAAAGACTCCAAGCAGTAAAAAAGAATTCAAGCAGTTAAAAGACTTCAAGCAGTAAAAAAGAATGCAAGCAGTTAAAAGACTTCAAGCAGTAAAAAAGAATGCAAGCAGTTAAAAGACTTCAAGCAGTAAAAAAGAATGCAAGCAGTTAAAAGACTTCAAGCAGTAAAAAAGACTTCAAGCAGTTAAAAGACTCCAAAGCAGCCAAATGATTGCATTACTTTTAATGCAATCAAAAGACTTCATGACTGCAAGGAATGTAAAAGACTTTTAAAACACTTCCAAGAATTCAACCAGTTAAAAAGTATTGCAATCTTTTGACTTCAAGTCTTTTGATTGCTCTAAAATATTGCATTACTAAAGACTTCAAAATTAACTGGGAATTTTTTTTAAAAGTTAAGTATTAACATGAAGTCAAAATACTCAAAAAATAAGTCTTTATTATTATTTTACTGCAATACAAAAAAGAATGCATTTTTTACAGCTCTGACCTCTACCCAGCGAAAGCAGAAATACTAATATCCTGATTTGAACTAAACTTGGTACAGATTTCGCTAATAGTTATTACCACGTGAAAAAAAATCCTCCACCGCCCCTCTTAACACTCCATTCCGGGAACCACCCCTCGTCATTATAGAAAATGTTCAAATGTATACAATTTACTACAATTTACGGCACCAAGCAGAGGTGAATGTTAAGCTCCTATGCCTCTCCATCAGAAACGATCGTTAGTTAAGGGTTGTTATTGAGCTAGTAAGGAAGGACACTATCAAGAGATTTAAAGGCTGCTTGGCTGTTCGAGAAGATGGGTATATCTTTGATTTCTTTAAACCAAGACAGGACTTCAGTAATTGGGAAGACGGTCTGATTACCGAGGTGTTTAGCCAATGAGTAATGCTAGATAGGAGCCCCCATTCATTCTCAATCGCTGCTTTGCATGAGAAGAGTGCCAATATGGTCTTTTTAACCTTCTCTCTCCCTCTTTGAATTTTAGGTTTCCAAGTTTACTTCTTATCTAAAATAAGACCCAAGTATTTTTCTTCGTGTGAGAGTGTTAGTGGTATACCTTGAATGGAAGATTGTTTTTTTATATTTTATAGATCAGCCCAGTTATTTTATCTTGCTTAAAACATTATTGTTAGAGATCTTTTCGAGTATAAGGATGCTTTCCTGATACGGCAATAGCAATATCATCCGCATAGGCAATCACTCTGTAACTTTCTGATTCCAGAAATGTCAACAGCTCATTTGCTTCCAAGTTCCATAGAAAGGGAGATAGGACATCGCCTTGAATCGTCCCTCTACGGACAGATCTTCTTACAGAGACTGAGACTCGAGTTCGATTTTCTTTCCAAGGCGTAATCTACACACATTCGTCACATGTAGAATTAAATAAAAATAATCTGTACATTTTGTCTATGATAAAACGCTCCGATAGGAGCTCAAAACCGGCAATATACCTCAATTCCTTGTATTCTCATTTGCTTATCAATAATATCTTCAGATGTCGATGTAAATGTGAAAGCATAACAGAAAAGTTCCGTTCCTTACCGTCTTTTTATCTCACTTGAAATCGTAGGAGAACTTTCCAACCGAACAAAGTCTATCCTCCCAAACTTAGATTGCATCTTAACGAAAAAAAAACTAAAGTATATTGATGGAAAAATGCTTAGAACCATGCACATATCTTCAACCTACACACAGACACGCCAGAATAACACCCAAACTGATGACTATCGCCTTGAAGTCCGCTCTCTCCAATCGGCCATAGCTACCCAAGTTATTTGCATGCAAATTAGATCATGATCGGCATTCAGTTAATTAATTTGGCCGAAATTTTCGAAACCGATCTGTCTGTTGGTCCTTTAAAATGGTCAACGACATTAACCAAGCAAAGTCTTGGTTCTTTTCTTAAGAACTTATTCCGAAAGCTGGTATAGTGCAGTAGCAACACGTAAAGTCCAAAGAAAAAACGAATTCTTTCAACAATGTCAAACACACATGAAAAATCCCACAGCAACTACATGAAATTATTTCTTCCCGAAAACCTTCCTATCTGCGTGCAGAGAAAAACTCGCATATCTTTAAACATCGCTGCCAGAATGTCTGCTCTGATTCTTTGCAAAAAAACATAAAACAAGAATTTCACTGAACAGAGAAAAAAAATAACAAAAATATCGTCACCGATTTCGGGCAACCATACCAGACTAAAAACGCAAAGTATTCCATAGACATATAAACGAAAGTTGGCAGGAAGCCCCTCGCACCCTCTCCGGCATCGAATTCTTAAAGGATAAGGAACAAAAATCAAAGAAATCCTTTTGTGCGTCACCTTTATACTTGTCGCATGTCGCCCAAGACCCCAGCAAACAGCAACACACAACATCATGCCTCAATGCTGCCCATATTCTGAGTCGGCAAGGCCCCAATTCAACCTCAGAGCCTCGAAGTCTACACTGTACTCGGGCCCATCTCATGCAATCCGTATATCCAACTATATGGGGGATGCGAGAGAAAATTAAGAGATATTTATAAAAAGCACGAAAACCACTTAACTCAAACGCCTTTGGCAATTAACAGAAAATAATTCGCCCTATAAAGATTCTTATAAAGTGTATAAAGTCCAGCAGTTAAAACCAAATTGATCGGACCTCATTATCACCATCGCCGCCGCCGCGCCGCTGCCGTTTCACTGCTTCTGCTCCTGGTCCTGCTGGTGCTCCTGATGCTGCAGCAGAAGTAGCAACGCCAACCTATTGGAAGATCGTGCTGGTGCCTCCTGTAAAGTTGCCTCATCTTGGCCCATTCGAGCGCGACATTAGTGTTAAATCGTTTGTTGCTTATTTTTGTCAGTTTTTCTGTAGTTTTGTTTTTCCTTTAAGTTTTTTTGTTTGTTCTTCTTTTAAACCATTTCACACTTTGAAAACACCAAAGTCTCGCATTGTATGTATGTATATCGATTGGCGATGGTGCGACAAAATAAAAAGATATGTATAAACAAATCCCTAAAGAGGAATATTACAACGGCCGGAGTAGCAAGAAATTTGCATGTGAAACATGCAAAAAATTGGTAAATTTTAGGGCCCTCCTATATAGATCTCGTTCTTGACAGTCTTTTAATTTTTAATGGCCGGAATACGAAAAGCAGTTTTCCGGAGCATCATAGGCCAGGAAATGATAGTCTATACATTTTTTGTTAAGTAAGGTTAGAGAGTGGCTGCCAGTTGGAGAGCCTTATGAGGCATGCGATACCACTCATGTCTATGTTAACCACACCACTAGTATCATGGTAGTAAAAATCTCCCAGATGGGGCCTCCGCCTTTGGGATGAAGGAGAAAGTAAGAAAAAGATTCTTCCGCTTCCTCCTTTAAACATCTATTTTAAAAATTATTTGAAAATACCCTATGTGCTTACCTATAAGATAGTATCTGGTAATGACGTCTATCACGGAGCAATCTTTCAAGGAATTCAATAAGTAATAATGGCTTGGCATTTATACCCGATCTATGTAGCTTGTTAACTTGTTTAAAGCAATTCAATTTGTATAGGTTCTTTCAAGATTTAAAGGTGCTCACTTAATACGACATTACCAGCTTAAGCAATCCAATATTTAGTTTTAAGCTTCTAGGCATGTCAACAGCTCTTTCTCCACCCAGTTGAAAAGAAGAGGAGATATAACACCACCCTGCGGCATACCTCTCCTTATAGACATACTTTGAGAAAGGCTTCCTGTTTTGAATTAAAAATCCTTCGAGAGGACAGTGGAGATGCCATTGGAGACTTAATGACATTGTTTGAAGCGCCCTCTATATTAATTCTATTGAATTGTTGAAATAGGTACATGAATAATCCTTGGTTTGAGTTGGATTGCTCTAATTTCAAGATTATTTTTCATTATTGGACTTTTGAAATATATATTTTAGAACGAAATATAATAAGCACTAGATTAGTCACTCTCTAAAGATTGTGTATATTAAGCGCCCCTTCATATAAAGAATTTTCCATTAAGTTTTTTCTATTTAAATAAAACAAACTGTGATTCAGATAAAAATGATTTCTTAATTTAGAAGCCCCGTAAACGCCATTACGTATAAAGTATAAAACTATCCAAAATGTTGCCGCAGCTCTGCTGCTTGGCACACATCCAAAACGTTCAATTTTCCATGTTTATGAAGCATAAATCAGACTGGATTTCACTAACGACATTGATTATGTTGGATGTCAGGGGTCAGGGCAGTGGTGGCTTGTGGTTTAGGCAAAGAAAATGTCAAACGGGGCAAAATTGCATGATCTCGGTGGCCAATTCACATCGACTCCACGTTAGATACCCATGTTCAGAGATCGCTCGTGAAAATGTCCATTGTAGCCGTCTTATTACATCACATATGGTCGGTATCCAAGTCCATATCTTCCAATTCGCGCGAAAGAAATTGGTTTTATCAACCGATAGCGCTCGTCGTTGATGATGCATCGTTGGCTTGGCCAACGTCGTTCTCAAAAACGTATGAATCGAAGATGGCTCAAGCCTTAAGTCTTCAACAAATAGTCACTTTGGATGCATTGCAATTTGTTGGATCTTGCATGAATTGTGATAGTCCCAAATTCGGCAAATTTGCTTGTTGACCAACCCACTCATCCGGAAATGGCCCTCGTCACTAAATATGAATTTTGAACCAATAGCTCGAGAGCCCGCCCAGTTAGCGAACCCAAGTCGTTAACTTTGAGCTCCTGGGTCAGTTGAAGTCTGTATGGCTGTTGGCTTAAGCCCTGACGCAAAATTCGCAAAGTTTTGGTCTGCGAAAGGCTGAGTTCTTGTCCGCGGGGTGGACTGCCTGGGGTTCTCCTGGAAACTCTCACAGGCAGCAGCAATATTTTCAGCAGAAGGAAAATTATGAGTACCGTAAAATGGCCGAAGCGTGCGAAATTTTGCTCGAACAGAAGATCAACTTTCATGAAATAATTTATTCATTTACACATTTTATTGAAAGCGGTCACTCTTGATGTTGATTTAGTAAGACAGACTAAATAAGTGACAGCTATTTTGACAGGTATAACAATATGGCACGCAATCACCTGACAAAGTTCGGAAATCCCTATTGAAAAACCCTTTATAAATGACTTTATTGTATATTTATTGTATATATATAGAGTTGTCTAGTCGTAAAGGCAGTAATAGAAAGAAAATGGAACATGAGATTGTGTAAAATGAGCGCCCCTTTTTTTTTAATCTGAGTCCTTGAAAATTAATACCTCTAATTGAAAAACTGATTTTTTAATGAAAGTATTGCTGCAGCCGGAATGTCATCCATTATATTCTACCTTTTTTAAACAGCGCCCTAGGACCCACCTTCTAATACAAAACAAATTTTTCATCAAATTCGCTCCTGTGATATTTGAATAAAGTCAACTCACGATGCTTTTCAAAGTACCTTATATACGCATATTCGATGGTGATATGGTTTTGAAAGAGTTGTTTTTTGTTGTTGCAATGTATCGACAATCGACATCCAGAGCCAAGGCCATGCATGCATTCTTCACAAGATGATAATGTGACGACAATTTAATTCCAGTCCTCACATCACACAAATACACACTCATATACACGTAAATGCCCCCGCGCTCCCTTAAACCTCATACCACATCGCCTATTTGGGATGTAATCTGCTCCAAGATCCCACTCAACACACGAATTAATTTTACACTTGCATCTGCATCCCTGCCAGTCGCGCAGTGTTTTTACTTGACTATCAAAGCAAAGTCGGGAGTCGTTTGTGATCATTATGAGCGTGATTTTGAAGTCACGCTTGGTAACTGAAGGCTTTGGGGTCTTACAACAACTTGCAACACACCTATATGGACAAAAAGAGAATGACCAAAATCAAAAGCTGGTGGCTGTGGTGTACCTGCTTGCATTTCGAAAAAGGACAACAAATGAGTTTTAATATTCGAATGCATAGCATAAGTACATACACACATCCATACGTGTTGCGCTATGATAGTAATTTAGTTGATTGGTGAAGTTGGTGTTACCGTGCTGCCGCTCGTTGTAACTACGGGCAGATTCTAGTTCAGATAAATTGTCATATGCTACGGAATACTTCGGCTGCGGCGGCGGCAGCGCGGCGGTGGTGGCGGTGGCATTGATGGTGATCCAGCTTTGCCGAAGGATAAACTTGGAAATATGATGGCGATCAATATTCTGGTTGAGAGTGTTTTTCTTTGGAAGTTGCGTCTGTCAGTGAATGTGTTGTTTGGACGGATTAAGGAGCAAATTTGTATGAGAAAAGCAAGAAAGTATAAATGTTGTGACTTTAAGGTGAGTAAGTTGCTTCAATTATTTATGAAGAGAAAAAAAAATAAATCTTTATTGCCCCCTAGATGAGGAAGGAACAGGTTTTATGACAAGATGGTTGCTACTGACTCATTCCCTGTTGGAGATGATGGTGAAGATTGTGTTTAATTAGCACCTATAGATACCCCGGTCTGATTTTGAATGGAATGTAAAAAGGCACTTTTGCAGCTTGTTCGTAAATGATAGTCTTCCGCTCATCCGAATAAGCTGTATATCTGTTCTGATAGATCCTATAGAAACACTGATTGATTAATTAAAAATATCACACTTCCGATTAGGTGCTG
This sequence comes from Philhelius festivus, assembly GCA_963931855.1. NCBI lineage: Eukaryota > Metazoa > Arthropoda > Insecta > Diptera > Syrphidae > Philhelius > Philhelius festivus. The sequence continues at coordinate 81,803,268 of OZ007557.1, forward strand.
GCTTTCATCTCTTAGACAGATTTCTACACATGAGACAACATTTTACTCCCTTCCTTATTTTACCTTTACTTCAATTGGGGTGCTCAAAAGGTCTCTGATTCTAGTTTCCTCTGCCCTGAATAGTGAAAGAGAAATCAACATCAAATATGTGGAGAGTTGCAGAGAGTTAAAATACATCTTCAGAAACTATGGAAGCAGTAGTGGAGAGTTAAGGAAACACAAGGGGGATTTAAGTAAAAAGTTGGCAATTGGGCTTATGTCATTCGGGCAGCAAATTAGAGTTGCCCGGACACACTTTTGCTTGATAGAAGATGTTTGTTGAAATTTTTTTGAGATATCGTAATGTTTCATATAAATTATCGATATTTACTATCTTTAATCGATCATCATCATCATCGGCTCGACAACCGGGTTCCGGTCCTGGCCTCTTTCAACTAGTCTCTCCACCTATCCCGGTCTCTAGCCGACGCTATCCAGTTGCGCACCCCAAGGCTTCGGGCGTCCTGGTCTACGCCATCTCTCCAGCGCAAGCATGGTCTACCACGCTGTCGTCTACCATAGAATGTACCACAAAGAACTTTCCGAGCAGGTTCCTCTTCGCTCATGCGAGCTAGGTGCCCTGCCCACCGGAGTCTACCGAGCTTAATTTTTGTCACGATATCTGCTTCGAGGTAGATTGCGTACAGTTCATGATTGTACCGTCTCCGGAATCGTCCTTCCTCACATACGGGGCCAACAATTCTCCTTAAGACTTTTCTCTCGAACGCAGCTAAGAGGTCGGAGTGCCTTTTGCTAAGCACCCAAGTCTCGGATCCATATGTGAGTACTGCCAGAACCATGGTCCTGTACAGCAGCAGTTTTGAAGTTATGGTGAGATTTCTGGATTTGAAGAGCTTTAACAGCCCGCGTATTTCTTCTTCTATATTGTTATCGGCTGCTACTATTGACCCAAGGTATTTAAAGGATTGCACCACTTCAAATTCGTGCTCCGCAACCTTGATTGTTTGACCAACTGTTCCTCTCGCATTCGACGCCACCATGTACTTTGTTTTACCTTCACTAATGTGCAGCCCCAGATTTTGTGCCGCCTGCTCGATCTGGATGAAGGAATCGTGTACAGCTTGTTCGGTTCTTCCGATGATGTCGATGTCGTCTGCGTAAGCCAGTAACTGGCTGGACCTGTTGACGATGGTCTTGTTGCCGTGCCAGAGTCACGGATTGCTTTCTCCAACGCCAGGTTGAAGAGGAGGCAGGCCAAACCGTCCCCTTGTCGGAGTCCATTAAAGATGTTGATTGGTCTGGATAGCAATCCGGCTATTTTTACTTGGCTTGTTACGTTGGTCATGGTCAACCTACATAGTCGTATCAATTTATTTGGGATGCCGAATTCTCTCATGGCTTTGTAAAGTTTTACCCTGGCTATGCTATCATAGGCGGCCTTAAAGTCTATAAACAGATGGTATGTTGGGATGTTAAATTCTAGACATTTTTCCATCGCCTGCCTAAGGGTAAATATCTGATCAGTTGTTGATTTGCCTGGAATGAAACCACACTGATATTGTCCGATAACGGTTTTAGCATATGGGGTTATCCGGTCTTGTAGGATAGAGGACAGTATCTTATAGGCGGTACTCAACAACGTGATACTTCTATAATTGCTGCACGTTGTGACATCTCCCTTCTTATGTATGGGGCATATTAGACCTTTTCACCAGTCTTCTGGCATTTCTTCCTGCTCCCATACGTGCACTATAATATCATGAATTGCTTGACGTAAGGCTGGCCCGCCGTGATGAAATAATTCGGCTGGTATGCCATCGGCTCCCGGGGATTTGTTCTGTTTAAGCCGGCCTATAGCCTTCTCAACCTCTTCTATGCTTGGTGGCGGCAACATAGGGTATTCTTCTTGAAGTAGTGGAGCCTCCACTTCTGCAGTGAGCTGACCATTTAGCAATTCATTAAAGTACACTTCCCATCGCTCCAGTATGCTTTCAGGATCGGTGATCAGATTTCCCTCTCCGTCCTTGCAGTATGTGCAGCGTGGTGTGTACTGCGTCATGTTTCGGACGGATTGGTAGAACTTCCGCGCCTGGTGCGGACCTCGCTCTCGGCTGTTTTCTATTTCACAGATTAGGTTCTTCTCCCAGGCTGATTTTTTTTGTATGTGAAGCCGTTTTTCTGTTCTTCTGAGCTCTTTATATTCCTCTTCGCGTGCCCGCGTTCTATGAGATTGTTGCATTGCTCGGTACGCAACATTCTTACGTTCAGTCGCTAGCTTGCATTCATCATCAAACCAGTCGTTCCGATTTTTACGACTGCTGCCTAAGATGGAGTTGGCAGTACTAATGACAGTATTTTTAAGACGTGTCCACTTTTCATTTACGCCCAGCATACTGGCTCCAGGACTTACTCTCCCTAAGTCAGGTGTTTCTAGGGCGAGTCCTAACGCATTACCAAAGGTGTTACTGGTGTTTTCATTGCGCAGGGCAGCCGTGTTGATTCGAACCTGATCGGCGGATGCAATGCGTCTTCGCGAGGCAATCCGCCCTCGGAAAACCATACCAACAAGATAGTGATCCGAGTCGATATTGGCACCTCGGTACGTTGGTACCGTCATCAAGTTCGAGTAGTGGCGACGGTCTATCAACACGTGGTCTATTTGGTTAGGAGTGACTCCAACAGGTTATACCCAGGTGGCTTTGTAGATATCTTTACGCGGGAACCTGGTACTCGCAACGACCATGTTTTTCGATGCTGCCAATTCTAAGACTCGAAGTCCATTGTCATTAGTGTTCTCATGCAAACTATGGGTGCCTGCGTAATGCCTGAATACCGGCTCCCGACCTATTTTTGCGTTCAAATCCCCAAGGATGATTTTAACATCATACCTTGGACAGGCATTGAGGGCCCTCTCGACTTGTTCGTAGTAAGTCTCTTTTTCTTCGTCTGAGGACTCCTCCGTAGGTCCGTGAACGTTAATGAGGCTGATGTTCGTAAATTTGCCTCGCACGCGAAGGGTGCATAGTCTTTCGCTTATAGCGTTAAAGCCGATGATGGTAGACTTCATTTTTTCGCTGACTAGGAAGCCTACCCCGAGCACATGGTGTTTTGTATGACAGCTATAGTATATGTCATATTCTTTCTTCTGTATAGAACACCATTCCCTGTCCATCTGATTTCTTGAAGAGCTGTTATGTCAGCTTTATATTTTGACAGGGCATCGGCTAGCTGCTGAGCAGCTCGAGCTCTATAGAGCGATCGTACGTTCCATAAGAAAATTCGTAAATCGTTTTTCAGTTTTCGTTGCGTTGGTTGTCGTCGTGTGATGAGTCCGTTTCCGAGGCTTGTTGTCGGTCTCGTAATTCATAAAGTTTTACGGGACAGGGAATTAATCTGTCGCCAACCTGAGGAACCAGCCTGATCATATTAGCCAAACCTTTTTAAAGGCTTGTTTCTAGCGGCCGCCACGGAGAGGCTATGATCAGACTTCCACCAGTCCCGAATAGTTACGGCACGTGCATGTTTTCGTATGCTACATGTTATTCGCCCTATTCGTCTGATGGCTGACTGCCATAATCGATTTATATGCTTTTTCTCGAGAGCTAACAGTACATACCCATTTTTACCCACATTTACTGCATCTGTAAACTCTTATTGATTTAAAATAAATAAATTAAAAACAAACCCAATTTACCCCATTCATCTAAAATTTTCGGTTGGGGCACTGAAAGAAATTTTTGAATAGGAAACTTGTTATAAAAGGTTGACTACTTGTTAAATTTGGACAAATATGTGACTGTATTGCTTAGACAAATGCTAGATGGACCTTATACTTTCCCAATTTTAGAATTTTTTCTTCATCTAGCTTCTTCAATTTTAGAATACCAATTCTTGAAAGATCCGTTCCGGAAAACCAACAAAAGTTATACCTATCGTATTTCAAATATTACCAAATATGTGTGCCAAAATATATCTTGACATTTCACTGGCCTTCATAGAGAGTGGAGAATTCTTTTAAGAACGTAGACATCCCTATACTAAGCCCACAACTTCAGCATTAGCATATATTATTGAAGCATACCAAAAAGACATGGTTCAATGACATTATTAAAATGTTACCAAATATGTGAGCTTAAATTTCAGAATGTCGAAATCATGGTGATGGGCTTTCAGCTAAGGAGAGTTCAAATTTCTATGAAATTTTCTCAACTTTCGATTTAATTTCTGTCTAAAACACAACACAGCTGAACAAACATTAATTTTAAAGAAACCGGATCCATCAACAACCAGCAGAAGCCGGATTTGATTAAGACTCCCACAAAACCCTCAAAATTTACCTCAACTTCATTTTGTACCTTAATAACAAGCCTCAAGGTGGTCTTTGTCCAAACTTTTCGCAAAGCTAATGACTTTGCAAATTTGTAGAATAGATACATTTAACCCGGTACTTTGTGCGAAAAATTATAAAACCCATCATACTCACAATTATGGGATTAGATATAAATATATCGATTTCACAATATACATACCTACCTATATAAACCTAAGCTAATCCAAGAAGCTGTGAACTTTTCAATTTGCGAATTCTCACGTTACGCTTTTTACAAAATAAGCAAGCAAAAAAGTACATATCTACCCCTAAGGCTTTTCGTGCATTCAAATGTCAAAAACTGTCCCACAGAAGCTCAATCAGCAGCTTATACATAGTTGCTTACATTATGTCATGGTAATGCTACACCGTGTGATTTGAAGTTTTCTATAATAATCAGCAAGCTATGAAAGATATAGTTTCTACCAAAATGCCGACCAACAACAAAATCTTAACCAATATCAACTGATTAAGATGCAAATATTGACGTATTTCCGTTCGATCTGTGGGAAATTCCTCACAATAAAGATCAATACCTTCGAAATTTTGTCAATAAATTTCGAGAAAACAAACAGTTTATTTTTACAAGTCTAGATATATCTATAGATACATAGATACTGAATAGTTAGTTTAACGTATCTTGCTACTGTTTGGTTGTGCTGTACCTATTGTTTGTGTTGTTTTCGAATGCAAGCTGCTCATTAACCCAAGTAAATACAGTCAATGATTATTAAACTATTGTTGTGTCGAAAAAAGTCGTACGCGCGTGTATGTCTGGAAGACGAAAATTCGATAATTAGGCGCACACTTGAGCTAATGGATAGCTGCTTGTCACAATAGCTATTAATTTCAACACTTTTTTTTTGTTTGAAAATTTGAATAATTTGTGGAAATTTGATAGAAGTTCAGAGATCTTTCAGACTTGAAAGGCAATTTGTAAATAATCTTGCGAACCGCGTGAGTTTCAAGTCATGTGCCTGTCTGTGTAATTAAACGAATATTCAACCTCAAATAGCTTTTGACGAGTTAAATTTCAAATCAAATTTTATTTCTGACATTTTGACAGTTGCCTTTGCCTGGAAGTAGGTTTGGCTCATGGATAATGACGACGACGCAGGTTTTGCATGAAACAGAAGGAAAATCCCTGTGTAAATCGATTAAGTCTAACATTGAGATGACAGGCAGAAGGGTTTATATTATAGTCGCATCTTAGAATTATTCTAAAGGTGTTTCTCTGACCAGCAATGCTTACGGAGGGACAGATTTTTCTACTCCTGGAACGACGATTATGTGCACGAATCTTAAGAAATAAAATAATCGTGCCCAGCGATAGGAGGTTAAGTAATTGTTTGTCTATTCTTTTAAGCAATTATCGTCGATTATGGGCAAGAAATATACGAGGAAAAGTATCTGTTGACGTAACGGCTTACTGACTGACGACGACGGCGACTACTCGTGCACGCATTTGTGTAACGCGCTAAAAAGGAAATGGCATGTCATGTCTTTTTGACAGCTTGAATGTTGGCAGCTAGGTAAGATTGTGAGACAATGAGGCTATTGGACTCTATTCATCGAAGGTAAGCTTGAACATCAGATTGATAAATTCTGATTTATCCAACAAGATTAGTATAAAGGTAACCCAATTAAAATGTCACGCAATAAACTTAGTTCTAAACAAGAAAATGAAAATTAGTATTTTATAATCGTCTTTATAACTTGATACGAACGTCTTAGAATCGGAAGCTGGTAAAAAGAGTAAATACCTAGGTATGTGGCTTACGAGCAAACAAATAATTTTCAAATTGAATTTTTGGAAACATCTGCTAATATGAAAAGCGTTTAATTAGTGTATCTAGTTTGAACTTAAGACAATTACAATTAAGAAGTAATAATAACAAATATATAATTCATAGTATGGTTAAATTGAATCACATGTCAAACTGTGACGTGACATACATATACATATGCTACTGTTTAAGTTCGTACCAAACTGGGACACATCCTAAGGAGTCAATTTTTCCATTAAACGTTTTTTATCTTAAAATTTAAATCATGCTGAATTTGGCCAATAGTATTGATTATCTTGTCTTTTAGTGCATTGACAGTGTTTTAATAAAACCCTATAAGAAGAAGTCAAACAACGTCAAATCGCACGATCTCGGTGACCAAGTCACATCGCCTCCACGTTAGAAAAGCACGGGCTGTGTGACACAGAGAATCGTCCTGTTGTTAGTGGTGTTGTGTCCATATCATCTAGTTCGGGCCAATAGAAAATGGTTATAATCGAAGTACTCGCCGCCGTTGGCGTTGATGGTCTGGCCAATGTTAACCTATGATGCCGCCGCCAAAAATCCAAATTAAACAGGGACCTCGTGTCGATTGTGATCGTCCCAAATTTGACCATTTTGCTAGTTGGCGAACCCATTCATCCAGAAATGGTCTTCGGTGCTGAATATGAACTTTCGACCGAAATAGCAGTCAATTGCTCGAGGATATCGAAGTAGTTATCTATAGTCGTTAACTTTCTCCTGGGTCATTTGAAGATTTGAAGTTTGTACGAGTTAGGTCTAGTCATGGCGCGAAATTCGCTGAATTGTGGTCTGCGAAAAGCCAAGTTCTTGTGCATGGCGTGGAATTGACTGCCTCAGATTCTCCTGCACGCTCTCAGTGACAGCGGCTATATTTTCCGCAGATCTTACGTTTCGTTAACGAACGGGAATAGACAAATTTTGTCCAACGGACTGGTGGACTCAAATTTTTACACCATTTTGCGAATAGTCCTTGGGGTAAGACGCAATCACCTGTCAAAGTTCAAAAATTTGCATTGGAAAAAGCTTAGCTCACATTTTACTTCCTTAAAAGTTCATATTTTAACATTTAAATAAGCCTACACCTGCATTCGCTAACACCTCCCTTGACATAATGCTAAATTTATTGGACTGTAATGATAAAATTTTTCGCAGACGTATCTACGGTCTCTTGCGAAGAAGTTAGAAATCTTTTAAGAATAATTCTTTTTTTATAAGCGATATAGTAGGTCTGTAAGACGTTACTTCTTTCGCAAGATGTTCAGCGAAGATGTCAGCCTTCTCTTTCGGGTTTCCGATCCAATTTCCGTCTTGAGGTTTAACTGACGAGTTTTGTGTCTGCAGTCTTTTTAGACACTTGACTGCTTTCCATAAGGAGTATTTGGTAGAAGCATCCGTCGTCAGACTATCCAGGAATCTTTCAAGTGAATCATTTTTGAATTCACTGATTCTTTTTTTTTTAGTTCATTGTTACGAAGCGGTTGAATATTGCTTGGAAACCTCGTAGTTTACCGTATTCTTCAAGCTCTTCTTTTTTGCAATATGTAACAGCTTTTTTCTTTCGACAGGATGTTATGTTTTTGTTTCTCTGCATATTGAAATAGATTGAGTACTTTGTTCTGCAGCCTGTTGCACATCAGTAATGAATTGTTCAGTTGTTTCCATAGGGGATCTGCGGCTTATAAAACCTTCAAGCTTATCTCTGAGTTCGTTCTTTTTTCTATCATTTCTACCTCACTTTGTTTTCATTAGTGAACTTTGATGCTTGATAGTGTTTCAAGCACTTTTTTATAAGTATTGCCGATTTTGTAATTTGGTAATTTACAATCAATACTTTGTTCTATTGCGAAGTGATTTTCGGACACTAAACAAATGTTCATATTTTCTAATTTTTAATTCGGATACATGTTTTAAAATACCGTTTGCATTCCGTGTTGCGATATTAAGTATTCTGTCCATCAATGTTCTTTAAGAGCGATTTCTTCGCTTAACTGTTTGATGTTCAAATTCTGTTTGTCAATACTTTTTAGAATAAGTACCAATATTTCTTTTATCAAAGTTTTCTCGTTCTTCTGTATATTTTTTCCAACACAAGTGACGCCAAACTTTTTGGTCGAATAAAAACAAGAAATGGTCGATTAAATGCACGGTTTGGTGATGGACGATCGGCGAGAGAAGATGAGCGAGCTTGAAGAGGTTACACGATTATCATATGGATCAGTGAATTCGATTTTGTATAAATATTTGGACATACAAAATTCTGTCGCAAGATGGGTGCCGCATTTGCTCACAATTGACAAGACAAACACAATCGTTTGATTACGTCAAATGTGTGTCTAGCGATGTTCAATACAAATTCTACCAAGTTTTTGCTCCGTTTCACCACAACACACCAGAGACCAAAAAATAGCCAAAACAATAGACTTCTCCTTGTGAATCGAAACAGAAAAAGGCCAAGGTAGGTTTGACAGCAAACAATGGTAATGGCGGGAGTTTCTTTGGATGCACTTGGTGTTATTCACATCGATTACCTTGAAAAGGGTAAAACTATAACCGGAGCATATTCGCAGAGCTGCCGAATCGAATCTAAGTCGGTTTTAAGCGAGAAACCAGGCAATGAACTAACATAAACGTGTACGCCAACGCAATTTCAAAATTGCATGAGTTAGATTACGACCTCCTCCCTAGTCCAGAAAGCACATTTCCTAGATTTAGCCCCTTCAACTATTTCTTGTTTCCAAACTTGACTAAAGTGGGTCGGGGATAAGAGATTTGCGTCAAATGAAGAAAGAGGTCATTGTTGAAACTGACTCTTACAATGTTTCTATGCCGAAAAGAGTGTTCCTTATTTAATTTTTAGGAACTTATTGACTCATCCCTAATTTTTTTAAAACACAAAAATAGGTACCAAGGTTTAGTTACACCATAAAGGGGGGGGGGGGGTAAAAAACACATTAGAAGTTAACTGACATCATGCATGTAAATTTAAATTGCATCAAGTGACGGAATAGTTTGTAAGTTCCAACAAGTGGTAAGGTGTCTCAAATTCAAGGGTTAGTGTCTGTACTAGCTGCGATTTTACCGGTCTCGTCCGCCGGTCTCATCAGATTCTTCCACGAATTTATAAGCTTCGGCTGCGATTTTACCAGCCATGGCTGCGATTTTACTGAAATCTTCCGCGATTTTCCTATCTTCGGCTGCATCATCATTTTTTACTGAAATTTTCCTTTGATTCTGTAAGAGACGGAAACTCTGGAAAGAAGTAGAAGATATCGCAAACCTCAAAATTAGATTAAATAAGATTTAAAATAATAAATGAGAGATTTAAAAATCTTAGCTTCTTACTTCTTTAGATAGAACACCGATAAACCCACGAGCTAAGCCTCAGGCTTCGACAAAGAGTACATCACAACATAAGGTACCGTTAAGAATGCAAAGATACAAAAATGAATATGTTTCTGAGGGGCCAAAAAGTCGAAACTTGAAAAAGAACTAGAAATATTTAGTTAAGTGAAGATTATTGACAAAAACTCGACCTAATCTATAGCTTACAAAGTTGCACGTTATCGTCTATGTCTATTCTACATTTTAACTTTATTTGATCTTAATTAAATGAATGTATCTTATACCATTTTATGAATAAAAATGCTATGAAGTTCGAATCAGATACACTTGAAGAACTGATCATTGCGACCAATGAAAACGAATAATTTAAAAGTCTGACTCTATCCATTTGAAAGATGATTCATATACAATTTATCTGTCAGTTTGATAATTTTTAGATGTTTCCCATCTAAGCCAGGCTAAGCTGTCTTACGACTACCATTTAAAGTATGTTAACACAACTACCGTTTAAGTATACATACTTCAATTCAAAAACTTAAAAACATTATATTGTGGAAATAATTGCTAAGCTGAGCTGAGTTTTATTTTAATTTATTTACTAATTTATATTTTTTTTATCAAAATTTATTGATAAATAAAAATGTCCACTTATTTGCTGTCGCTGCGAATTACCTGTTTCACACGTTTAAGCGACAAGGCCCGATTGGACGGATGAAGAAATAATAATATAAAAAAAAGAAATCGAATTTCTTCAACTTCACTAAGCACTTTATTCTCTCACGAAAAGCCAAAGCCCCTACAAAACAGGCTTAGGTTGAGGTATAGGTAGGAACTTCTTCTTGTTCTTCTTCTTCGACTGTGAAAGGAAAAGGGCACTAAGGCGACATTAGAACAAATTTCATCTGCAAACTCAATTTTACCATCTTTCATCTACAATGTATTTGTATCTTTTTGTGTGTTGTATTTGTTGGTTTAAACATATAGACGAATTTCGCAAGCAATCACGCAATACTTTTTTGTTGAGCAGCAAGTTCAGATATCTACGAGAAAGATAATGACGGCAGTCTCCCTTTTGTCTCTTGCAGAGTTTTGCTTCTTCTATCCCGTCCCAGCACCCAGGCACCCAAACCTTCGCATCACACAAATGAAACTAAATTAAATTCGATTTAAAATTCCACAACACATCGCAGATACGTGTAGAAAAGATTCTTTAACTTCAAATTCCTTAACACCCAGATTACACATGTTCGCTCTCATACCTTTAACCTGTGCGCAGATATTTGCGCGGTGCACGCTAAATGGATGCGCTGAAGCTGCCGCTGAAGCCAAAGCCAAAGCTGGAGCTGCGATGCTGGTCGATAATGGTGTGTAGATGAATGTGAGATGGCTGGCTTGATGATGATCATGAAGTGCCGAATGGGTCACCTTTGAGACCTATATTTGTACCAAAACACACTGATTATGCACACAATGGCAGCGATGGCGTTGGCGATGGCGATGGGTATGAAGTGAAAACAAGAGGAGCGACAACGTGTCTCTTCATCGCTGTATCTGTGGAGATGATTCTGGTCCTTGTTGTGGTAGATGAAGGTGTTGAAATTGAAATTCGACGCGAGGCTAAAATGCTAATGGATATGCAAATAAGTGAGTTGGATTGGTGGACAGATAGACAGACAAGTAGTGTGGTACACGTATCCGTTTTCGATTTATTTTCAATTAATTATGATTGTAGATATTGTGTTGAAGAATTCTAAATAGGGCGGTAAGCCTGTGTAGCTAAGACAAAATATTAGATTTATATAATGAAATGAATAATAAAGAGAAGTTAAACCGAAACTTAAACATATTCGTTTACAAATTCTTAAAGTCTAGACTAGATCCATTGTTTTCAAAACTTAGCATATATATCATTATATCACTTTTGTTAAGAGTTAAGGCCTATTAGTTGTAGAAAAAGAATCTCAAGATATTTTAGCAACGTTCATCGATCGTTAAGTGATTCGATTGAATTTATTTTTGATTAGTCTTTTGACCATTCAATATGTTGCTTTGCTTACTTGACACTCATTTCGAGATAATACAAAAAAATGATATTTATTTTTTGATACTAAGGCGAGTGTCACTGACAGCGTATGATAAGCTCATAAAATTCTGGTCTCGACAGCATTGTCTAATTGGGAATCAAAAACCACATAAAATTTAGTGCTTCAAAAACTCAGTGTTGTCTCCTGCAAAATCAACCCTCCATGTCACTGTCTATGATCGGCGCTTGCAACGAAGAGACCAAACAGCTATCAGTTATCGGTATATGCATCACGGACTACGTTGTGAAGAATGACCTAAGTGCTTAGGTTTTCTTCTTCCAATGTCTTATAGTTATTTCTTTAAACAGTGTTCTAGTGAAATAGTAGGTTGCATAATTAAACCTCAATACACGCTCTTCAAGAAATGTCCAACAGCTTGCCCGCGACTCCAACTTTAGATTTACAATAAATTCCAAAGATTTTTTCTATAGCCGCACTACACGAATGTAGAATGCTTTACCCGATAATACACCATCTATTGTCTTGAAAATGTGTTCTTCCACGTTGGCAAAACCACTGCGTAAGGTTTTTATCCGATTCTTATCTCTAACTGGAAAAAAGCATTTCTTCAACCAATTCCTAAAAAAAGGCGATTCATTTTCAACTTATAACTGCTGCTCAAGTGATCTGATATCCCTTTTTCCAAGGTCACAGAAACGCTGATCACTCGTCAGCTTATGAAGTATCTTGAGGAACAAAAACTTCTTATTGATGGGCTTTCGTTATATGTATAACCGATCGTCTAGTGATTTAATGGATTTTCTAACCAAAAAGTGGAAACAATCCTTACATAATTCATCATTTTTGGAAAGCGAGATTATTGCGCTCGATATTTCTAAAGCATTTAGTAGAGTTTAGAATCAAGCTCTCTTATCGAAAATGTATGCTTTCGGTGTCAATATATCACTCCTTCGTTGGATAAATAATTACCTGCCTCATTGTTCAATCCAAGTTGTCTTAGATATTTATAAATTTGAAGTTCTGAAAATAAATACTGGCTTGCCACAAGGCTCCATATTGTCTACGACACTATTTTGTACCTTCATAAATGTCTTTTTATATGAAACTACTAATATATTATTCAGTTTTTGCTGATGACACCACACTTAGTTTTTCATACCAATTTCCAGGTTCAGTTTCCTGTTCTTTGGATGTAGAGCGGCAACTGCAGAATTGGATGAGTTCATCAAATTCAGATCCAAGCAGCATCGTGAAATGGGGTATTAATAACTGTGTGCAATTTAATGCTTCCCAAACTCAGAGCTGTCTGCTGTCATTAAGGCGGTATATAACCTCTGTACGATTATACATGAATGGAACTTGCATCGATAAAGCTGTAAGGTTTTAAATTCTTGGTTTGTGTGTTACTGAATAACTTCTGTTGAATGACCGTATATAAGATATTGTTAAAAAAGCAGCAAGTTAATACATGCCTAGGTTTTCTAAGACGTTGTAAGATTTTTTTTTTCATATTCTGATTTGGCAACTATTTATAAAGCATACATACGCCTAAAACTAAAGTACAGGTCTAGCCCATTTAAAACATCACTGATCACTGTCTTAATCGCTAATTCGTCAAACATTGCTCTTATGAACTAGCCATCTGCATTCCTCCACTACAGAATTTTCAGAGTTTCCATCGGAATACCCACGCCGTGCCGTCTGGAATACCCCTCAGTATACGCTTGATCCTGACGTTGGACTTACGGTTAAGTGTGAAGATTAATTCTTAGCCCATATAACATGAATATAGAATTATATAAAGAACTCTGTTTGTCCTACCCATTTCAATATTCAATTTTCAATAAAAGTTCGTTTGATCATACGTTACGCAAATAGTAAAAATGACATCGGAGAAACTTTTTCAGGATACCAGCGTGATTAGCAAAACTAATCCTAGAGTCAAGGGTAAGTCACAAGTATTTAAATTCGTCTACGCTGTCAATTAAGAAAAATTTATCAGAAAATAAAAGATTATAGCAAAAAGACGGAAAGAAAGAACCCAGGAATTGCACAATAAGAGTTTAACTCGACGACACTCAACAAATAATCAACAAACAATCAACAAACATCAGATTCTACATAGTTTTAAGAAGATAAGCTAAAGAACATAATCTTAGTTTTGGAGCTTATTACTAAATTATGTTCAGCAAACCAGAGCCTCAATTAATTCCGATCTCAATGAACGTTGGAAAAAAGGTCTAAAGGACTGTTTGAACCATAAAGGAAAACAATGTCATCAGCAAAATCCGTCAGCGAACCCTTGAAACTAAGAGCAAAGAGTGAGTTAATGTACACAAACAAAATAGAACCTAATATAGAACCTTGTGGAACACCTTAAAACCTTATGTCGCTCCTTGTGTCCTATATCTTCACTCTTTGTGACCTATTTACAAGATATGATCTAAACTATTTGAGCATAAACTCATGAAATCCAGCTGTTCCCAGTTTTCTCAAAAAAAAGTTAGGGTTGACCATGTAAAGTGCTTTGCTTTTATTGACATTAATAAGCCAGCCGTACATATTTTACCATCAAGTTGTGACATTAGAACAAAACTGTAAGAGTTTAAAAAAAAAGCTTTAAAAAAAATCAAATTGTAAAGCACTAAAGAATTCAGTTTTATCTAAAAAACTCATTATTCTATTTTTCATGAGTTTCTTGAAAATTTTCCTAAACACTGAAAGCAGTGAAATGGGCCTGTAGTTACCTATTTCCGTATCAGAGCTCTTTTTTAATACAGTCAAGACATGTGCACATTTAAGATCTTCAGGAAAGATACCTTCAAACACGCACTGATTATAAATTTTTGCCAATACATGAACTAAAAAAAATGCATTTTTTTTTAACTACATCATCAGCTCCACATGAAGTCGAATTAGGTAGAATACCAACAACTTTTATTATTTCACAAGAAGTAATTGGACGAAAAACAAAACTATTCCTTTGTAAAGGTTCACAAAATCTGCGAAAAGAAGAACATTAGCATTGAAGATATAGGAAATAGAATATCAACAAACAAAATTTCTAGAAAAAAAACACCCATTGTCAATTGAAATTTCGACACGATTTTTACTATTTTATCTTGTAATATAAATTTATATTTGTTCCAGTTTTAAATTTATATTTTTCTTAATTATTCATGACATAATAACCAAACGCCTTCAATTTCAAAAAATCATCTTCTTCTCATTTAATGCGTATTCAATAAAATTAAAACTGACTCAACTCTCTTCAAGTTCAACTTCCAATCGATTGTAAAAATTCATTCATTTCTCATTTACTTCGAATGTAAAGGAAGTTTAAACAGACAATCTGTAAGCCGCTGTTGCAACAAACATCAATCGACAGTGATTTTATTGTTTGATTAATTGTTTATCGCCCACTTACTACACAAAAGACACAATAACATCAGCCTACGTAACAGAAGCATTATAATACTAAACAAGTTTCCATAGGCATCGATGCGCATATTAATAGACAAGGCATAAGTCCCACAATCAGTCAATCCATCATTGCAGTGAACGAACGAACGGTTCAAAGGTCCATCAATAATTTGATGTTTCTCTTGGGAATGCAACGTCATCAACGTCAAATTAAAATTTAAAATAACATTTTTCGGTGTTTTTGAGAGCGCCGGCTTTATACGATTGTCTTGGACGTTGCATCAGACCGCACATATTCAATGCACCCGCTGAGTTTGATATGATGCCTAAAGAGGGTGTCGTCTTCCTTTCGTTTCGGAAAAATGATTTTTCGATTATTTTATGAATAAACCACGGAGTTAAATAATAATTTGACTGACGGACAGTTTTCAACAAATGTTTGGTTTGATGAAATGTATTCGATTTTGGCATCATTTTGATTTACTGAGTCAAGTCGAGGATGAATAGAAAGAATATAATATAATGTAACTCATTAGATGGCTTGTGGAATCTTTTTAATTTGCCTTCCACTCCTAACACTTGTTTATTCTTCGTTCAGTTCATAGGTCTGACAAAACTTCATTACTAATTCAAATATTTTCCATAAATAAACAATCATACATAATTTATAATTGTTTTAATTATTTACATAACTTAAACTATAAATCAAAAATCCATTCTAAAAATCAGCAAACCATTTTAATTTCCCATAAAAGAAACATAAATTCAAGTTTTAACGTCAGCTCTTTCGTTTTCATACAAATGTGTATCCAGTTCGAATGACGACTATTATAATGCATGCGCGGTATTATTTGGTTCAACAGTTAATTAATGGATGATTTTTCGATGTCAAACATTGATGAATTGGAAGATTATGTAAACATTATCCATTGACGCATTATGTGTGTAAAGACTTTCGATAGAGTCATCACGGAAGAACTTCACCAGATCTACAAATTAGATATATTCAAATTTCAAGCCCTTAAATCTATCTGGGATTATAATTAACACATTAAGTGATAGTTTTTAGGTGGCTGTGCCGTTAATTATGTGTGAGCTATCACAGTTAATGATATCAAATAAATTTTAATTATGATCATTTGATCCGATGAAAAAAATCTATTCACCAAAAAATATAGAAAATATGAATAATAATAGAAGACTACCGTAGCTTTGATATTTGCGCAAGCATTTGAATGGATGATGAATAAAAATACCATTATTCGTCGTAGATTGGAAGACTATCGCCTGTTCTGTTTTGTGTTTTTACAGTTTAATCACACAAATGATTGTCGAAAGTTGATTTTTATGTAAACATGAAGACTAAAGTTTTTTTTCCAGATTTTAATTTGAGTTATTGAGTCTCCGTCGTAGAAACAAAAAATAAATTAACTTCTTAAAACTTGGAAGACTAACCAATTTATTTCTGTTCTTCTTATAGATGCTTGAATTTGGATACGAATTTCCCAATCAGTGCGTTTAATTGTAAGAAATGATCAAAAGAAAATATTTCTAAACGCTACGGAACAGAGCGATATTTGAATAATTTCGATTTGTCAAGCCTAATCAAACTACACGCTTTGTATATAGGTTTGCTTATGTGTCAACAGGTTAGAATATGATGTTAACGAGTTGAGTTAGTGTGGGCGATTGAGTTAACTTTGTTTTTTATGTGCCATATTAAATTTTGTGTATTTATAATTTTGAAAAATTGTTCAGATAAGAAAGTATAGAAGAACATCAATACATTTTGAATGATTTATTTCTATTCATTGCAGGTTATAGTCTTTAACTAAACGCCTGCGATATTTAATTCAAGATTAATTCGATTAAGCCCACAGCGAAATAAAAAAAAGAACAAGAGAAAAAACTGCGCGTGGGCTGTCATCTATTAGCATATTGACTAATTTTAAATGGCATAGTTTTATATTCGATTTCGATGAAAGTTTTTTTATGTATTTATTTGTAATATATTAGGGGAATATTAGGGAAAGATATTCGGAATATACAAATGAATATATTAGATTGAGAATCAATAAATGAGATTGAGTTATGATTCTCATGACAGGATTATATTTCTAGATATTAAATTTGGCGGTAGAACACTGAAATTGTTGTTTCATTTAAACCTTCAATATTTAAAATATTTGTTTTCTTTAAGCAACATGTCATTTTAATAATTCTTGTTTTTTGTTTGAAATACTAATTTTCTTAAACATAAATGAATTTTGTTTAGAAGAAACAATAGAAGCTACCCTTTTTTTTGGGATTTATATTTGTCAGTCATGAAGGTTTCGTTTTTGATGAAATTAATATAAGTTATCGACACATAAGCTGTCAACCGCAAAAAGCTTAAGTAAACAGGTTGCTTAGTTCCCGTGGGAATACAAATAGATCAACGACAACATAAGCATCCATTCTGCTAACATAGATTCTGCGGCAGCATTCACTTATAAGGGAATATGATGCAATAATGTTTAGCGTGGGTTACTTTAGAATATTGTAAATTATTATTAGTTTGAATTTTAAGAAATAAATTTTATTTTCTTGAGAAAATTAAAATAATTTAATTTAATTGATGTATCTACGAAGTACATAATTTTTCTGCATATATAAACTGCATTTATAACAAATTTTCCAATGCATGTACATACATAACTCAAGGCTGTTATTTTGGACTTATGCATTTATGATTAGACTAGTATATGTATATAAATACAAATTAATATTAACATGTATGAGGCTTACAGACTTTCAGATTACTGATCAAATTTTGAGAGTTTGTTCTTAGTAGCAGCTTAGTAGTGGTTCTCAATAAAATCCGCACACATTATTATTATTTTTTGTTTTTCCCTTTAAATTTTGTTCCATAAGTTCATACTTTTCTAAAATTTAGACGACAATTTTATGCAATTGAACAAAGAGGATTTTGCAGAGGATGAACATTTAGCGTGGAAATTTGTTGTTAGCTCCAAAAATAACGAGACTATCCACACATCATTCAGGGAATATTTAAATGCATCAAAAACGGCTTTATCGATTTTGTTATAAGAAATGCAGTGTATTTTAGCTGTAGGTATATTTTAACTTTTGGTAAAAAACAAATTCAGAAAACTTCTACTAACGATACCTGCCATAGAATAGTGTTTTTATTATTTGCGATTTTATCGTTAAACTGCATTAAAAATATTTTATTTTAATTTAACAAAAAAGAAAGATGAAATTAAATAAGGTTTGTATTAGAAATACTTAAAATTAAAAAGTTTTACATTTAAATTTTTTAATAATAAAAAGAAAGAATAAACAGAACTGACAGTTTAATCATAATTAGGTAATAGGTAAATAACCCAAATTTAATCTTGGGTAATATTTTTTGTATAAATATATCATATATATAAATAAAACCCTTTTTTTTCCTGAACACATCCTTAACGCATTCTTAAATTTGGCGTCATTTATTCTTCACTAAATATATTCATTGGTTTTGGCATTTCAAATCAACCACAACAATCTTCACTTTAATATCATTCGTTTTCTATTGTTACCAGAATTTTCATTTTTATAAAAAAAAATTTGTATTCTTGTTGGGCTACTATTGGGGCTTCGATTTTGGGCTGCAAAAATTTTTAAATTTGCCTATCGAACTATTCTACATTCTTCTGTTAATTTGATTTGTTTTGTTGATTGATCTGGCGTTGTGCACATCAAGAATTTAGGCACAGTCTCCATTTTTTCGCGATGTCAAGCAGTATTTTTCAACAAATTCTACTTGTCTGAGCTGAGCTCACATAAGAGATTTTTTAAATTAAAATAATGTTACATAACAAAATTAATATTTTTTTTTTTTTTGAAAATTCAATTTTTCAGAAACTGATACGACGATTTTTTTTTAAATTAGGATTTTAAAAAAATAATAAATTTGGTTCTCAACAGCTCGGAGAGAACCAGGATCTAGTGACTTAAAATATCTCTACCATTCCTGTGTGCGCATTACCAGGAGTGGAGGGGACCTACAATTTTCTGCTGATTCCGAACTGCTAATGAGCAGCCCTTTTCATGACAAGAGATACTCTTGGAGAAATTGTCATTTCCTCGAGACAGTACAACCCTTAAAATTTTTTTTGCAGCGGCTGAGAATCGGATCCAAGATCCTCTGCGTGACAGTTCAACGCAATGACCATTATGTCAAGTGGTACTACATTAGGATTTTAGGTTGTGTTTCAGAAATACTCAAATTTTATACCTAAGTTCGTTTTTTTACTTGCGAATTATGTATTACTAAGAAAAACAAACTCGAGATTTTGATCAAACTTGACATAACGATGATAGGGAAAACGAAATAGGTGATTCTCGCAATTCTATCTGTCTGTCTCTTTGTTTGTTCGACTACAGCCTAAATAGCTTGGCCGATTTTATTTAAACTTCATAGATACTCGTATGTAGTATTTTTTAATTTTTCCTCACACGTGTTTTTATTTTATTTTTCTTAAGACCAAAAATAACGGTACCTGCCATACGAATTTTTTTCCAAATTTTATAAAAAAAAATTTCTCAAAAACAAAAACAGATTTAAAAAAATTAATTTGGGTAAAGTTAGGTGGTTCTTGAAAAAAATGTCGGAAAAATGAATACAATACCATTTTTTTTTTTGTTTTTGACGGTAAAACTGATTTTGATATTTTTTTGTATGCTAAGGCTCCCCAAAAGTTTGGATAGTATTGTGTATACAAATGTTAATAAATTTTGTTTTGGATTTTTTTTGTTGGGAAAACTCCATATTTCCAACAACCCCGTTCTCGATTTTTTAAAAATTTTATTTTATCTAAAAATGATGGCATCCACCACACAAATGCTAAAAAATGGTTTTCGATAATCGTATTTTCGTCGAAAATGGCACTTAGAATTTTGATAAAAATTTTTTTTCCTTTGCGATTCAATGAGAACAGTTTTGAAATTAAGATATTACTGACTGTACCTACTATAAAACCATTTTTTCCGAATTTTGAAATTCTCATTATCGGCATAACGAATTTTAATGAAGTCTTAAAAAGTCTAAAAAATATATTTTTTGGATTCTGGAAAAATAAATTATTTTTTTTTTGGAAAATGCGACATCTCAAAAAATTTTTTGAAATTTAATTTTTATTCGTGCAGTAATACAAATTTTAAAGTTTTCATTCTAAAACAACAGAAAGATTACAAAATATTTTGTCTAGGTTTGTAACGGGTGATTTTTTAAGAGCTTGAGAACTTTAAAAAAAAAAAAACGCATAAAATTTGCAAAATCTCATCGATTCTTTATTTGAAACGTTAGATTGGTCCATGACATTTACTTTTTGAAGATAATTTCATTTAAATGTTGACCGCGGCTGCGTCTTAGGTGGTCCATTCGGAAAGTCCAATTTTGGGTAACTTTTTCGAGCATTTCGGCCGGAATAGCCCGAATTTCTTCGGAAATGTTGTCTTCCAAAGCTGGAATAGTTGCTGGCTTATTTGTGTAGACTTTAGACTTGACGTAGCCCCACAAAAAATAGTCTAAAGGCGTCAAATCGCATGATCTTGGTGGCCAACTTACCGGTCCATTCCTTGAGATGAATTGTTCTCCGAAGTTTTCCCTCAAAATGGCCATAGAATCGCGAGCTGTGTGGCATGTAGCGCCATCTTGTTGAAACCACATGTCAACCAAGTTCAGTTCTTCCATTTTTGGCAACAAAAAGTTTGTTAGCATTGAACGATAGCGATCGCCATTCACCGTAACGTTGCGTCCAACAGCATCTTTGAAAAAATACGGTCCAATGATTCCACCAGCGTACAAACCACACCAAACAGTGCATTTTTCGGGATGCATGGGCAGTTCTTGAACGGCTTCTGGTTGCTCTTCACTCCAAATGCGGCAATTTTGCTTATTTACGTAGCCATTCAACCAGAAATGAGCCTCATCGCTGAACAAAATTTGTCGATAAAAAAGCGGATTTTCTGCCAACTTTTCTAGGGCCCATTCACTGAAAATTCGACGTTGTGGCAGATCGTTCGGCTTCAGTTCTTGCACGAGCTGTATTTTATACGGTTTTACACCAAGATCTTTGCGTAAAATCTTCCATGTGGTCGAATAACACAAACCCAATTGCTGCGAACGGCGACGAATCGACATTTCACGGTCTTCAGCAACACTCTCAGAAACAGACGCAATATTCTCTTCTGTACGCACTGTACGCATTCGTGTGGTTGGTTTAATGTCCAATAAAGTAAACTGAGTGCGAAACTTTGTCACAATCGCATTAATTGTTTGCTCACTTGGTCGATTATGTAGACCATAAATCGGACGTAAAGCGCGAAACACATTTCGAACCGAACACTGATTTTGGTAATAAAATTCAATGATTTGCAAGCGTTGCTCGTTAGTAAGTCTATTCATGATGAAATGTCAAAGCATACTAAGCATCTTTCTCTTTGACACCATGTCTGAAATCCCGCGTGATCTGTCAAATACTAATGCATGAAAATCCTAACCTCAAAAAAATCACCCGTTAAAAATGTTCTGAAATGATCCCGAAAATTGTAATAGGCTTAAAAGCAGTGAAGATTGATATCCCCTTTTGAAATGTCCTTGGAGTTTGAATATGAATAATTAAGGTTATGTTTCTGTATTCTTAGAGTCCTGAAATAATAAACTTACCCTTCTTCTGCAAATATCTTCAAAAAGAAATGTGATTCGGAGAAACAAAATTAATTATTGCCAAAATTAATAAATTGAAAAAAATCAAAATTTAAATGCTCATAATGATTTTAACATATTTATTGATTATTTTGCACCTTGCAGTTATAACTCAGATATACATACATTAATATAACTTAAAATATTAAAATTAAATTTATTTCATTCACATTATTGTAGTATAGCTAAACTTTGTTTCAATTTTTCGTTTCAATAAAAAGAATTTCAATTTCACTCTTTGATATAACAGTTTTATAATTAAACTTAAGACTAATAGTATTTATTGCAAACCATTTAGTAAAATTAATTTTTTTTTATTTATTTACATACAATTTTATTTGTTGGAAAAATGAACGTTTTTTAAAAAAAATTCTTCTCATTTTTAAATAAATATCATTGATGTTATACTTTTCATATAATATAGCACTTTTATTCAAGGACATACATGTATATTTTTTTTAATTGAAGTTCTCTGTTGAAAATGTGGATATTATTTCCTATTTACACACACAAAATTAATTGCACTAAATTTATATAAAATTGTTTATTGTTTTTCATTGTCTGATTCATCGTCAGCGTCAACGCTGTCATCATCATCGTGAACATTGATTTCTTCATCTGATTCTGGTGAAGTTCCGCCGTTTGTCATTGAAGCTGCATACTGCTGGGCCAGGGCAAACATTGCAGCCGAGGTTGGATTCACCAACGACCGGAAGGCGCTGTGCTCACCGCCCATTGATAATGGAGCTGATGCTGTGTGTGATGATGGCGCTGCTTCCGTTCTCTGATTTGCCGTTGGAGGACTGTGATTTATTAGTTTCAATTGAGGTTGTTGTTGGTGTTGTTGATTGTTGACTTCGCCGTTGTTGTTGTTGTTGTGGACCGCGGCAACAATAGCTGCCAGTGTGGACATCGATTGTTGGGCAGGGTGGTGTAGATGATGAGTTGGAAGATGATGTGGGTGGAGTAAGGTTAGTTGCGGCAGATGTGATGAGTTGGAA
Source organism: Philhelius festivus (assembly GCA_963931855.1). NCBI lineage: Eukaryota > Metazoa > Arthropoda > Insecta > Diptera > Syrphidae > Philhelius > Philhelius festivus. Next base: position 81,826,013 of record OZ007557.1, read on the forward strand.
CCGTTGTTGAAGTTGTTGCTGCTGCTGCTGCTGTTGGTGATACTTGGCAAATTGGGCGTAGGGATGAAATCTCCCGACAGATTGGAGGAGTAACGAGCGTTCAGCTCCTGTTGGTCCACAGTAGTCGAACGTTGTATGTCGTCGTTGTGCCGCATGGAAATTGTGTTCTTTGATACCGGGGGCGAACACGAAGTTTGTCGTTGCATATGATTTGTCTGGTGATGGGAATTGCAGCTGACCGGCACTGGTACTGGCACTGGAGTTGATTGGACTTTTGAGGTGGATGGAAGTGGTGGTGTTGCACGCTGTTTGAGATGATTCATACGCTGATGTCGACGCCATTTTGCTCGTCTGTTGGAAAACCAAACCTAATTGATCAATGCGAAGAGACATTGCGTTAGTTTAAAAAAAAATGTGTCTGGGCGGCAGTTTTTTGTTTCACTATTTGGCGGTTTTACTATCTAAGCGTTTTAAGTGTTTTTGAGAAGGATTTGAAAATTTTAATTGAAATTGAAGTGAAAGTTAGCAGGTTGTATATTGAAAAATATTTAAAGCTTTAGAAATTCAAAAAGCAGAAACAGAAAGCGGTTCTTGGCATAGAAAATGCAGTAAGAAAGGTATTTTTTTTAGAATTAAAAGCGGTTTACTTTTAAATTAGTGGGCATTTATTAAATTGTAATGTAAGGAATAACGAAAAATTCTCTCGAATTTGGAATTGATAAAAGTCAATAAGCGACATAATAGTTGATGGACAGTAAATATTGCTGTGTTTTAGTGCTTGAAGACTTCTTTGAAATAAAAAAGTACGATTTCTTGTTAAATTTTGAAGATTCTAAGCAATTTTGAACTTTGTTTTTTTTTAATTTCATAAAATGATAGCCAGAACTTTTTCAAAGAAAACCTTGATTAATATTTAAATTTTATTTTCCTAGTTTATTGTTATTTAGAAAGTCTTTAATCTACATAAGAAATTATGTTTACAAAGTGCACAGAGACAATTCAGTTTAAGAAATACATATAATCAATCTTTTCTTACCTGAACCCTTGCTTCACTGAGGGTTGTTCTGGAGGCAAGCCTTTCTCTTGTACTAACGCAGGGATAGTGCGACTTATCAAATTCTTTTTCCAATTCTTCTAATTGTTCTGGACTAAAAGTTGTTCGATTTCGTCGGAATTTTGGTGTTTCGCCATCATCTAATGATTCAGAATCTTCTTCACCTTCAATATCTATAAAAAAAAAAGTTAAAAATAAAAAATTGAATATTGCATTCAACACTTGTTATAAAGAAAAAATTGAAGAGTAGTTTTTATTTTCTATTTCTTCGTTCTCAAAATATTTTTAAGAACTGAACTCATATACGAAGTAAGTAAGTATATGCAGAAGATATTCTTCGCAACAATCTGAAATCAGTACATTTGTCGTTTTTTTCGAAATCCAAAACATATTTTTTTTAAGGATTTGATCTCTAATGGTTTTCAAACTTTTTAAGTATTCATGCCGATAATGAGAAGAGGTATTGTCAACAACGTCTTAATTTTGTTTGATAGAATTATGGATCGTAAAAATTAAGCGGAACACGAAAAATTGTACCAAATTTCTAGGTTTCGAGGAAAATACAATTCTGGAAAACTCTTTTTTAAACATTTGTATGATGAGTACGGTATTTTTTAGATAAAATAAAACAATTGTTCTCGCTTCTTGTAGAAAGTGTAAGAAAAAAACTGGAAATTATCAAGTTTCAAAAAAATCGAACACGTGGTTTTCGTAATATGTACATTGAGTTTTAAGGATACAAAAATTAATCAAAATCTGTTGAATTTGTTTTTGAGAAAATCGAAGACAAAACGGTAGTTCTATGGAATGAATGTAGCATTAATATCCATTTTTTGAAAAAAAAAAAAAAAAACAAAAATCAACCAGTAGCTAGCGTATACTAAATGACATTTTTTATTTTTTTTTTAATCTGTGGAACAATTTTCGAGAAAAAAATATTTGCCAAAATTTCTAAAAAAAAAATCGTATCGAATTTACTATTATTTTTAGTCTAAAAATAGAAAAAAAATGTGTAAATGCTATCATATCAACTAAGTTAAAACAAATTGGGGTAAGCTGTTTAGACTGTAGTCGGACAGATAACAGCATTGTGAGAACCTCTTTTTTTCATTGGGTTCGTAATGTCAGTCTGATTTAAGCCTCGAGTTCGATTTTTTTTACAAATGCCTAACTTGTTAAGTACCCAGACAAATTTAAATAGGAGGTTTTCATTAGAAAAATAAGGAGTCTAAAAATCCATAATTTTAGAAGTAGTAAGGTTATTAGATACAGATGCTACAAAATATCCGGAAACAGGCGTTTTATCGAAATGAGAGGTCGTTTCTAGTACTGCTTAAGAACTTCCGATATCTAAACAATTTTATATTTTTATAAACTTTGACAAAGAATCAATTTAAATTCGTAGTTTCGAAAAAGTTAATAAACTTACATAAGGTATAACGGCTATTGGTTCAAAGCTTCTTAAATATATTATATTGCAAAAGCGCTACTAGTTTTGGTAAAATTCAAATGAAAATGTCAAACTTCTCTTTACCGTGGCGGACTCAGAAAATACGGATTCAACAAGTTTGATGTTAATTGAAAAGCTAAAACTGCTCTTTTTAATTGTATGTTTCCTCCATCACTACCGACAACAATGTTCAAGAGTTGTGAGTTACGAGGCCCTTGTTTTTATACGATTTGTCGCGCCACCAAATGTATTTTCTTTAATCCTGAGAAGTAGACTATAACAAATAGGTGTGAAGCCTTTCAAAATACAGCTGGTGCAAGAATTGAAGCCGAATGACCTGCCACAATGTCGAATTTTTGGTGAATGGGCTCTTGAAAAGTTGGCCTAGGATACACTTTTTTATCGAAAAGTTGTGTTCAGCGACGAAGCTCATTTCTGGTTGAATGGATAAGTGAACAAGTAAAACTGCCGTATTTGGAGTGTAGAGCAGCCAGAAGCATTGCAAGAGCTACCAATTCATCAAGAAAAAGTCAGAGCTTGGTGCGAATTGGGCTGGCGGAATCATTGATGGAAATCGCTACGTTACTAGGAATGGTGAGCGCTACCGTGCGATGATAACAAACTTTTTTTTACGCAAAATGGAAGAGCTTCACTTGCATGACATGAGGTTTCAACAAGACGGTGCTACATGCCACACAGCGCACGTAACAATCGACCAATTGAGAGGCGAGTTCGGTGAACAGTTTATTTTACGTTTGGGGCCGGTCAATTGGCCGCCTAGACCGTTCGATTTAACGCTTCTAGACTATTTTTTGTGGGGCTGTGTTAAGGCTCATGTCTACAGTGAAAAGCCCTCTTCGATTGAATTTAATGAAGGTCAGGTCAGGAGTGCCTCAGAGTAGTCTATTTAGACCTTTGTTTTTTATAATATTCATTGAAGATAATGTAAAGTATCAACTTTAGCAAATGCAAGTGATCTCAAATCGTTTTAAAACCAACTTGTGTGGATGATTGGCTTAAGTTTCAGAAGGATTAAGTTAGGTTAAAGTGGCTGACCATGAATTGGTGCATTGTAATACCAAATTGAATCTTGGAACTTTATCCCTGATCGTTTAACCAATTAGAGCTCCTTATTGAAACAAGCGAGATTGCCTATATATATTTATCATTTGAATTGAATAAATTGGGGTATAAGTACACTGCGACCTAAAGATCTATTGTGCCCCCCCCCCCCTCTGGAACTGTATGAGGTTAGCTCATTATTACAGTTCTTCCTCCAAGTTTGTTCCTTTGAGGAATCGATTGGAGTATTCTGAGGGAGGATAATTCACTCTCTTTTATGTGGTGCTTGCCCAGATACCTATGCCTTTGATGCACGAGTACATCACATTTCCCCAGTATGTGGTGAGATGTCTCTTCGTGAATGTTGCAGAATCTGCAGATCACTACGTTCATTGTTTTAGAAATATCCCAGATGAAGTCTTCGTCTTTAGGACGTGTACAAAGAAAGTGAGGAATTGATACCTCCTCTTCTTCGTTCATGCAGCTTCTGCAGAAATTGTTGCGTGCTTGCCTATCAAACAGTAACAATTTTCTGCTGGATCTGAACGGCTACTTGCTCTTGAAGTATTTACCACTTTCTCGCAAGAGTCAGTACCCCGCTGAAAAAGATGTTTGCCTCGACTGCAAGTCAAACACAAGACTCTCTATATCACAATCTAACGCACTAACCATTTTACCAGGGGTGAGATACTACTAATGCATTAAATTTCAAATATCATTGTTTCAAATAAGTTTCAGTGCAAAATGTTAAAATCTACAAAAGAAGAGAGAACCTACGAGTACAGTGCGTTAACTTTTCTTACACGGAATCACATCTGCTTTAGTCACTTACCAATCATTCGATTTGCATCTGGTGATTCCAAAGTATCATGACTTCCCGAACCCGGGGACAAAGCTGGCCCAGACGTGGTTGTACTTCCGGCACTGTTTGGCGAGATACCCGTCATAGGATTGCCTGGTTGCCAGAGATGAACCGCTGCCGCAGCCGATGGTGGCCATGAAAATCCCGGATACGCGTGCGGATGTGGTGGATATAAGCCATATCCAGCAGCTCTCGCAAATTCAGCGGCAGCCCGTTCGGCGGCACGATTGCGAAGAATTCGATTGATAGAAGACACCGATGGTGCAGTGGCATTTGTGCAGACACCTGGAATTAAACAAACAAAAAATCTCGATATTATAAATAAGAGAACGAGAGTAAAACACAAACAAAAATAAAAGAAACTAATTACAGTGAAAGGAGCACACAATCACTTAATGGTATTTCTCGAGTTGTTAGCTTGCATCTTAGGAATGCAAACGAACAAGATGGCAATTAATTAGTTGGTCATAGATACGCTTAGTCTTTGAAAATCACACAGCAATCTCGAAATAGCCGGCGAATAAAAAGACAAGATCCCGCTACCACAGGTATTTCAATTTATAACGGATAAAAAGAAAACTTGCAACTTCAATCAGAGATATGAACGGAGGAGGTGGAACAACAACAACAAACAAAATTGCAGCCTTATATTCTCAAGTCCATTATAGACAAGAAGGCAGCACGAAGATGGCCAACTCTACAACCGGACCCGCGTTGAGACCTGTTCTGTTTTTTTTCTTCTCGTTTTTTTTGTGCTCCATTGTCACCTTGTCCATCATCATAATTGCTCGGCCATTGTGTCATTTGGTTTTGATCAGCGGTTTTCACATTCATTTCCATTGAGGCTACAACAACAACAACAACAACAAAAACTTAACACATAAATCCAACAAAGATGCGACGACCGACCGACGATGGAAAAATCCGATTTCCACTTCAAAAACTTCACAGTTGCGTCAATGTGGAAAATTGAACGACGCACTGTGCCATGAGTAGGTACGACAGTGCAGGTTGTCAATCAATCAGAACAACAGAAAGAACGAAGACGGCTGCACCAAGCACGGTCCGACAAGCCAGCCGGCTTGAGAGATGGCCTATCCGGCCATCCGAAGCCTCCAGCCTCCACATTGTGCCGATTACTGATGGAAATGAAAATGGACAGCGGAATTGTAATGTTGATGGTTAAATGCTATGTGGATGTGGATCTACACAACGCTCCCGATATTCATTATGACACGCGTGTATGGCAGTGCTACGATATCTATTTATACAGGTTTGTTTGTTTTGTATTTTTTTTTGCCTTTAATTCGGTTTGCGACTTCTTATGGAGTGTGTGATGAGTGAACTATGGGTATGGACTCTGGCACTGTGGTAAGTTGGTGTGTTTAAGGTGCCGCAGATAAATCATTGATGTAATGAATTTAAATTCCCATTAGCGCATTGGTGGCAAGAAAAAGCCTACACTCTAATGGTAATCGAATAAGAAATTGCGTAACGATCGACGCGAGGTAACAAGATAGCAATAGAAGGCATCATGTGACCATTTGTATGAAAGCCAATTATTTGCAAAGAACCACATTTTCCAAATAGCAATAGAAAATAGATACATTAAATTGGTATAAGGTCTTTTCGACATGTTAAACAATTTTTGACAAAAAAAAACTCAGATCACCTGCAGTTCAATGTTTTCCAAAACAAAATTCGGAATTTGAAATTTGTCGTTTTCCTTCGATTCAAATGAGAAGCTCCGCCATTCTTGGGCATAAGAGAAGACAAAACATACATAGGCTTAGAAGGGTTTTACAAACGGAGCGATATTCTCATTGGACTTATTTGTGAACGAAATAAGCATGAACATAAATTTCAAACTTCAAGAAATCTATTCAGAAGAACGAGGTCCATTTCCACTTTTTAACTTTGTACAAAAATCTTTAATTTTGACAATTGGATTGATGGGATTTTGAAGGAATTAGTTATTTGATAGGGGTGATTGAGGAATTTTCCAACCTCTAGTTGTTGAGGAATTAATTTTGTATAATGATACGATTTTTTTATACACAAGTTGGCGCAAATTAAACATCCTGTCAGAAGAAGATATAATTTTTGTAAATGGCGTCGTACGTCAATCATATATTTGACATTTATGCGATTTAGACAGCTGCAGTATGCAAGCAATGGAGCAATGACAAATAATTTTTAATGACATGAATTTTGACGTCGATTTCCTAATCGTGTCGCACCAACTGGGTTAACATTCCGGTGCTTAGCTACTCGACTTGAACAGACTGGAATCACAGGAGGCCATGCAGGGCGTGGCCGCGAGTCGTTTGGTCGTTCGGGCGAAAATATCTCGGAAGTGGCTGCCAATGTCTCTACACTGAAAATAAATTCCTAGGTAATATAGATAAGAACGTTTTGTTAACCTTCAACCAAACAATTTTATCATTTTGATTAAATTTTTGTCAATACGAAAGAATGATTTTGTTGATTTCAGAAAATTTTTATAATTCAGCATGATTTTTTGTCAGTTTAACAAAATATGCACTACAAATAGTGTTGTCAGTTTAACAAACCAAGTTTTGTTAATTTAACAAAATAAAACAGAGATTTTTGCCACATCCACAAACTTTTTTGTAATGTTAACAAAATGTTTGTTGTATCTACAAAAAATCTGTTTTGTAAATGTTTGTCAATATCACAAAGTTTTCGTTAATTTTTTTTTGTCAATTTAACAAAAAATGAAAACGTTTTTGTTAAAATGACAAATATTTTGTTTTGGGGTTGAGTTTGTAATATTGACAAAATATTATTATCAGATAGATAAATATATTTTGTAAGGTAACCAAAAAATTCTGCGCGTATATTTTTTGATCATGACATTTCTTTTGTGTATTTGGTTTTTGTCAAAAAATCGATGTAAAATTAACTGAACTTAAAGAAAATTGCGTATTGTCCATGCGCGGACGAAACGCCAATTTTTGTGGACTTAAATCCCCAAAAAAAACTATTTTGACAAAATTGTTTTTGTGGATTCAACAAAAAAAATTTCTAAAATTGACAAAATATTTTGTTAATTTAACAAAATATAATAAAAAAATTTTGTTAATTTAACAAAATATAATAAAAAAATTTTGTTAATTTAACAAAACAACTTTGTTAATTTAACAAAAAAATTTTGTTAATCCGATAATAATAAAAAGGGGAAATTTTGTTTTAGCTCTAAAACTAACGGTACCCCTCATACACCCGTAATGCATATTCTTGTGTGTCTCGAAAAAAACTCTCACGATTTTGATAAATAAACATATGTCTGATTTAATGGACATTATGGTTTATGGACTACATTTTGTTCAAAAAAAAATTTGGGGCAAAATGTTACTAACGGTACCTGTCATACAAAGGTTTTTTGATTTTCTGCTTTCTCATTATTTCTCATTAACGCCTCTAACGATTTTAAGTTTAAAAATTTAAAAATGTTCAGCAGGAGCCCCCTTAAGTTTAAAATAATATTGTATACATATACAAATATTCGAAAAAATATTTTTTAGGTTTAAAAAAAAATCCAAGTTTATTTTTGAATAATCAATATCTTTAAAACGAGCGAATGATTATTTTTGAAATTATTTTCAAAAATCTATATATTACTAAATACTTAAAATTGGCATCCAAAATTTTGTTCTTGAAAATTTTTAAAGAAATTTGTTATATAAAAAATTACTTTAATAATAAAACGATTTTTATACTTTGTTTGCATAAATTCATATACTTTTCCGAAAATCAGACGGCAATTCCATGCGTTTGAACATTTTTATCTCATTAAATCCATGTTTTTAATTACATATAAAATGTATTTTGAATTCCAAAGTATCCAAAGATCCAATCGTGCATTTTATTTTATTCAAAGTTAAAAATTGAAATTTTTACATTTTTGTCGTTTTTTTTAATTTTTCAATAAGCATACATATAATTAAAAAGAAAAAATACGTTTTTTCACCAATTAATTCTGCGTTTTTTTTTTTAATTATGTAACAAGCTTCTGTTGTGTACCTTTCTGTAAAAAACATTAGTTTTATCAAAAGACAAATCATGAGAATGTGAAGCTATAAATTAAAAAAATTTAACGGTACATTTACGAAAATTGTAAAATAACGGGTGATTTTTTTGAGGTTAGGATTTTCATGCATTAGTATTTGACAGATCACGCGGGATTTCAGACATGGTGTCAAAGAGAAAGATGCTCAGTATGCTTTGACATTTCATCATGAATAGACTTACTAACGAGCAACGTCGAATTTTCAGTGAATGGGCCCTAGAAAAGTTGGCAGAAAATCCGCTTTTTTATCGACAAATTTTGTTCAGCGATGAGGCTCATTTCTGGTTGAATGGCTACGTAAATAAGCAAAATTGCCGCATTTGGAGTGAAGAGCAACCAGAAGCCGTTCAAGAACTGCCCATGCATCCCGAAAAATGCACTGTTTGGTGTGGTTTGTACGCTGGTGGAATCATTGGACCGTATTTTTTCAAAGATGCTGTTGGACGCAACGTTACGGTGAATTGCGATCGCTATCGTTCAATGCTAACAAACTTTTTGTTGCCAAAAATGGAAGAACTGAACTTGGTTGACATGTGGTTTCAACAAGATGGCGCTACATGCCACACAGCTCGCGATTCTATGGCCATTTTGAGGGAAAACTTCGGAGAACAATTCATCTCAAGGAATGGACCGGTAAGTTGGCCACCAAGATCATGCGATTTGACGCCTTTAGACTATTTTTTGTGGGGCTACGTCAAGTCTAAAGTCTACACAAATAAGCCAGCAACTATTCCAGCTTTGGAAGACAACATTTCCGAAGAAATTCGGGCTATTCCGGCCGAAATGCTCGAAAAAGTTACCCAAATTGGACTTTCCGAATGGACCACCTAAGACGCAGCCGCGGTCAACATTTAAATGAAATTATCTTCAAAAAGTAAATGTCATGGACCAATCTAACGTTTCAAATAAAGAATCGATGAGATTTTGCAAATTTTATGCGTTTTTTTTTTTAAAAAAAGTTCTCAAGCTCTTAAAAAATCACCCGTTACCTAAAACGCTGCAGAATTGAATTTAGCACAATTTTGTATAAAAACTTGAAAATGTGAACATTTTAACGAATTTCTTACAGTATTAACTGTTATAATCGAATTGTTAGTAAAATATAGCAAAATAAAAAAAAAATATAAAATAAATAAATGGATATTTCTTCAATAATTTTAATAAAAGAATTAAAATATTCTTTTGTTGGTAAAAATATAAAATATAAAATATTTATAAAAAGTTGAAGAAGAAAAATTTTGCAATTTTTTTTACAGTTCTCATAGAATAGTCAACGGATCTTCATACAAAAAAAATTAATTTGTTTTGTTTATTGTTCGATTTCATAATTGTTCAATTAAACGGCATTCATCGACTTTTAAGCATCTAGTTGGTATAGTCAAACTTACACCTATGTATATTACGGTTGTCAAATATCAATTGACTGATATACGATAGAACGTATGATAAATTTAACTATTAAATACTGTGAATATTGAACAAACATTAACGATTGTGATTTTATTGGTGATTTTATATGGCATTCAAATTTTAGACCGTTCGTTTTCTTAGTTTATTGTGGTATTGCTATAATTTAATTTTATTATAATGTGGTTATATTTAAATTAAAAAAAAAAATAGATAATTTTAATCAATTAAGATTGTTAATATTAAGAAATAAATCAGAGAGTGTTTTTCATACGCCGCCGCATTAACTCTGAGCGCAGCGACAGCAAATTTTTAGCATAGTCTCGACGCGAACACGATGGAAATATCATTTTCTACCACCTAGCAAACACCTAATTATAACTTCAAAATATCCGAGGAGATTGAAAAAAGTCATGAGTGAAGCGATAATCAGGATGACAAGAACATTGTTGACTACGAAAATATTGAGTTTATCACGAGTACTATTCACAATACTCGTAGATCCTAACTATGGATACACTATTCACAGCTTATCAAAAAAGATGTTTCATGATAAATGTCAAATATTGTATTGATAATTGACAAACATCAAATTTGTAGTATGTTTCTGTATAGAATGGTACTTTAAGCAAAAGCTTGGATAAAAGGGTAATTTTATAGGCAATGTAGATTGTACGGCTTATAAATAACCTGACCCTAGGGACTCACAACTCTTAAACATTCCTGTGTGCGTGCTGTCGACAGAAAAGCATTTGAAAAATGACCCTAATTTTCTTTATCGACTAAGCGCATTTTTATATTAACAGCTCAAAAAGTTATCGACTGGTGTGAATTTTGAGAAGTGACGTGAATTGGCCACCAAGGTCATGCGATTTGACCGCGCAATACTTTTTCTTATGGGCGTTCTTGTAGTCGCAGTTCTATGCAAATAAACCACAATCGACCATTAATATTATGGAATCGTGAAATGATTTACTCGGTACGGTTTTCTCTTGCCATTTCAATTTGTAAGCATTCAATATCAATGTTCATTGATACTTCCTTTCTCTCTCCTCTTATTTGTCCATTGCTAGTGCTGTGTTTATAATTATAACGATCTCTCATTAAGCCCTTGAGTACGTGTGAATTATAAATAAAATGCACGACTGGGTCGCACGAACTTGCTCCTATGTAATAGACTAGGAATTTTAAAAACGAATGTTATTAGAGAAAACTGTTCATAAGGATCAAATTAATTTTTTAAATTCTTTTAGTAATAAGAGACAAAAACAGAATGCTATGCAAATATAAATTTATGCAAGAACAAAAATTATAAGTTGTTGTAGTGGTTTCTTAAAAAAAAGCTTTTATATACAAACTTTTTAAAAGATTTTTAAGAAAAAATTTTGGTACGCCAATTTAAACTTTTTATTATTGTTCGAATAAAAATAAATTTACAAAAAAAAAATATTGAGCCGTTTCTGAGATATTGAATTTTCAAAAAAAGAAAAAATAGATTTTTTTTTTTCAAAAATTCAAAAAATATTTATTTCAAAATTTTGAAATGCAATGTGTTTTAGACTTCTTAGAAGCTTCTCTATAAAAAATTTCATTAAGATCCGTTATGTGGATAATGATAAATTCGAAATATTGAATTTTGAAAAAAAAAATTTTGAAGTTTTTTTTAAAAATTCAAAAAAAATTTTTTGAAAATTTGAATACACAATTGTATTTAAATTTTTTTAAAATTTTTTTTCGGTGGTACCGTTTTTGAGAAAATCAAAAACAAAAAAAATGGTTCCATGGGGGGTACCCTCAATTACCATTTTTCGGAAATTTTTTTCAACCATTACCTAGCTCCTAGCTTTAACTAAATGAAATTTTTTTGTGTTTTTATTTTTTAAATCTGTCAAACAGTTTTTGAGAAAAAAAAAATATTTATAAAATTTCGAAAAAAATTCGTATGGCGGGTACCGTTATTTTTGATCTTAAAAAAAAAAGAAAAAAACGTGTGGGGGGAAAAAATCAAAACCCATATCTACCAAGTTTGAAGAAAATTGGCTGAGCCGTTTAGGCTGTAGTCGAACCGACAGACAGACAGAGAGACAAAATTGCCGGACCCACTTTTCTTACGAATGCATAACTTGCCTTATAGTACCTATAAGTCGCAAGTAAAAAAGGTGAATATAGCACTAGCGAAAGAGCTATTGTAAATCGGAGCACTCGGATCTGTGCCACTGTGAGAAGCTGAGGCGGGCATTTGAACTATGTCATATTTCATACATAATGGCCTTTCAAATGGGAAAAGAATTTTGTTAAAAGATCATGCACAAAGCTTGTTTTATTCCATTTTAAACATCTACCCGCCCTAATAGAAAAACCCTTTATATAACTATATACGATATTTCAAAATAAGACCCAACACAGTGCTGAAAAACGCTGGTGGATTCAAAAGATTTAAATTTTAAAATTTGTCTTTAAAAAACAAATGCTATGAGCTTTTAAGCTAACCATCGTCGCTTTTGTTGGATCTGTTCGTATACGTAAACCAACTGACATTTTCTGTATACGCAATTACTTTGTAGAACATTATTTTAGAAAAATTCTGAAATTGTCCATCAAATATTGTACATATTCCATTTTTGACACCTCCAAAAAATTGTATGCGTTTTTGTGGCCCGACATTTACTATTGATTTATTTAATTGACACGGCTTCGTATGTTAAGTAACCAAACCGATAGTTTTTGAATTTTCTACACTAAAGTTAGTCGTTGGAAAACGATCCAGCAGGCAATTTGTTTTTGTTTAAATCCTATTATTATGAAGTCAAACCATTTTCGTTATCAAACTTCAGTAGCTGAAGGTTTTTCTCCTATCCCACCAGATACTTCACTAAGAAGCTTCACTTTTAACTGAAAAACTTTGTGACCAAAGGCTCAAGGGCACTTTTAAAATTCAGGTTCTTAAGTCTTTGAATAATTAAAGACGTCATTAATAATCTTATTTTCTAATGGATCTCTTTTATTTTACTTTCTTTATTCCTACATAAATTTAGCTATGTGCATATATGTATAGATATATTTTTTATTTCAACATTATAATCCCTTGAATCCTTCTTCTTTGAAATCTAATCTATTTCCTTGTCCACCTTTCTATAAAACAAAATCATTGAATTCCACAATGAACAACCCTCATTAGTTGGCAAGCCAAATAAAGGCCATAATTTAAAACTATAGCTTGCTAATGGTAGGTACGAGTAGGTAGTCGCCATTCTGTCTACTACCCACATATCTACATATATACCTACCACCTTTTTAATGTAAGCATAATTTCCTACCCTACCCACCCTCTCAGGGTTGACAAGCATGTCGCACACAATTAACCGAACATAAGTTCTCCTTCCAATTAAATTAATACGCCCACCAAGGAAGCGTTTCATCCATCTAGGGATATCTACAACTTCAGACTTGACAAAATATCCCGATCCCGATTCCGACAATTTCTAGTTTTTCCAGTAAAAAAAAAGGAAAACCTCTTTTTCTTTATAAAATTCCAGGTCAGCACGCTATCGTACAGAAGTCATCATCGTCATGAAAGTCGTCTTTTTCGTCTTCCTCTCCGTTGTCGTCGGTCATCGTCAAAGTCTGCTATAACTATCGCTACAAATCAAGAAAGCAAAAAGTGGGTGGAGTAGTGTTTTGAGTTAGAAATGAATATCTATAAAAAAAACACACAAACTTCAAATGACAGTCCGATGTAAGCTTGCGTTTCATTGCCCCCAGGGGGCGCCCCTCTGTCATTCAGTCACCTTTTGCATGCATGTGGCCGACCACAGCGCGCCCACAAAAAAGCAAAAACTATCAAAAAATAAAGAAGCAGAAGCAGAAAAAAAGAAACTCTTTAATGACCAAACAACATTAATCAAAATGGAAAATGTCACATGCGAAAGCTGTCACAGGGGTAACTGTACACCATATACCGGCCAAGCCATCAACCAATACACTTACAACTGACTACTGCGAGTACTCGGGCCTGTTCATAGGTAGATAGGTATACACGTTCGTCTCTACGTATATGGTGAAAATCAATTATGGAAACTATTCGAGCAGCCATTATGGTTTTTCCCCCCGTCTTGTCAAAAGAAAACCGGTGCTGCCCGTGCAATCGAAGTGGACAGAAAAAGGCGAACTACACGACGACGAGTCAACTACCCATACTTCGAAAGTGCAAAAAAGTGTGCAGGGGGGCTAAAATGAATAACCGCCTAATGACTATTTGCACTTGTTGGCTTTGCTTGGGTAATTGTGCAGTTTGAGATACATTCCATTGAATCTATGAATGTTCATAATGATAGATAGATAGATATTTGTTGTAAGCATAGCTAGACAAAATTTAAGAGGAGATTGTGTGGAAGGAGGAAATTTTTTTTTTTTAATTTAAGTTAATGTGGGAGTGGCAGATGGAAATAAATGTGGAATTGTTTGTTTTGTCTCAATTGAGGCAATTACTCGAGCCGGAGTGTGTAATTGAAGGGAAATGTACGATTATCATGATCAAAGTCTGGAACAATAATTACGCAGAGACAAATTGCATAGATAGGATAGAAGGTGACTGACCAAATACGTGCAAATATGTACATATAAACAAACTTAAATATTTGTGGTTCTTTTGTTGTTAAATGTTCAAATTTGAATGTGAACACTTCTTTAGCTTGCTCGTAAATAAGGGAGACTTTAAACACGTTAACATTCCTAATTGCTTTCTCAAAACCTACATCAACTTAGAATTGAGAACCAAAAACTAGATAGAAGAAAGTGGAGCACTCTAGATCGGGGGCACTTTTGAATAATTTGAAAATATGTTTAAAGCGAAATCAATTGGGTACATAAATACAATTTTACTGAGACAAAAATCAAATGATATAAGGGTGAAAATCAACAAAAAAAAAAAATGTGAGTGACGGGCCTCACGGTTAACATTTGTAAACATCAACAATCATAATATGAACATTGTTGTTTATTGAAAACTTTTTTGTGCATTTTAGAAGAATTTTATTTTTTTTATATGAACTTTGACAGAACTTTGGACTGAAATTCACAGACGAGCTTCAAATTAAAGGATGGAACCTATTTATTCCAAAAATTTAATATTGTTCGAAAAGAACGCACCACCCGACTCCGCTACGTAACGTAAGGTTCGTTAAACTTATGTTTAAACAGGAATGTTATTTGATACAACATTAAATTTGTACAAATTTGATTGATTTATAAGCACGGCATAATGAATATTTGATGAATGAAAAACACTAGCGTTCACAATCGTCAAACTTGCTGTCAGACATCACTTTTCATTAGAGTTTTGAACAACTCAGAGCAAAGATAAAATTTTCGATGAGAAAATTTAATTGATTTTTATTTTCCAAGTCTGCAGAAAACTTATATTAATCTAATAAAATTCACCTGAATTGCCGATATTAGGCGTGTTTTGTTGAGCTTCTTAATGTACACATTAAGAAATGTTACATTGAAATTACTGAAGAGTGAATGTGCTGTTAACTTGTTGTTGTTGTATTTACATGTGCAAAATAAGCTAAATGTGTAACATTTCTTAATGTGTACATTAAGAAGCTCAGCAGCTTATAAAACTCATTTTAATATATTTCCTTACGATGTGCACAGCTCGAGAGCTTCATGGAAAATTAAATTTGTTTCAGGCTTGATAAGCATGCGTTCACATTCTCAAATATGCTTGTCATGCAACCTATATCAAAACATTTAAAAATCCATCCAGCATGCTTGACAAGCTGCTGGTAGGAGCGTTCATATTATCAAAATCAAGCAAACAATACCGTGCTTCTTAAACATATTTTAGAATGTGAACGCCCCTAATTGTGCATTATATGATATGATACTTCTGTTTGACTCTCGGAGCCTGATTTCACGATTATTTTTATTCTTTCGTTTCGTCTTTTTGACAGTTTGGGTGAAAGGTACAGAAACGTAGCTTCCTTCAGCTACACTTCTTCACATCACACCAATTATGTCAAAAAATCGAAAGACAAAAACAATTGAAAAAAAAAAAAAGAATCGTGTAATCAGGCTCTTGTTGTTTTTTTTTCAGCTATAGACGGTGTTCACACTGAAATAAATCCTTCTATTACTTTGAAGTATTGTAATTTATCACTCCCTCTGTCAGAGATTCATCATTGCCATCTTGAAATGGAAACTGTCAAAGTCCATTGACATCATTGTCATCATCCAGTTCATTTCTTGACACATGGAGAAGAACGCTCTATATTTTGATGAATATATAAAATATTTAATTCGAAATATGGCATTATGTGGTTTGACAGATAAGGAAGAGATTAAACTTCTTTGACGTTTCGAGAATATTTTGTTGCAAATGTCAACCGATTGCTCCAAAAATGCATTTTCCGGAGCAGAAAATAAAAAAACAACATTTTTCGGATTTTAAAAATGGTTTTTTAAAATAAAAATGCATTTTTCTAGAGCATAAAAAGAAATGCAATTACTTAAGACATTGAATGAACCTTCAGTAAAATTTTACATCAGTTGATGAAATGTTGTGGGAATTAAGTTATTTATTTCTAACTATCAGTGGAAAGTACTAAAATCGAAATTTCATTTCATTGACACCATAGGCGAACTCTTTTTGCTGCGCCTCAAAGTTTCAAATGTAAATACGATGTAGTGTGAACGCAGTATTCCCAATGTAAACAGGGTCTAAAAACGTAATCCTCTTAAAGGCGAAGTGCTACACGGAAGGTGTTAACGTAACGGGCTACACGGAATGTAAACGCCATAGGGAAATGCGTGGGTCGAAATCTCGAAAAGAACTATCGTTACAAGAACATTACCATCCTGGTTTAGTGATTTGACAGAAAAATGTTTCTTTTTTTTCATCAATGAGTAAATCTGCTTCTTGATGCGGCTAGTTTTATTGATAATTATAATTGTTATTGGGCCGTACCAACAATCTAATTAAGAGACGACTTTAATATTTGAGTGAAATGGACCATTATTTAAAGAGCTCCATAAAGTTAACCATACATGTTATGAACTTAATTTTTATGTGAACTCTAAATTATGAACCATTTATTGTACGGAACCTAAAACAAAATGCAGCATATATGGTCAGTTATATAGAGTACATTAAATAATGCTTCATTTCGCTCAAATATTAAAGTCGTCTCTTAATTTGATTGTTGGTAAGGCCCATTGTTTCTATTTCCATCAACATAGTTTTAAAAATTCATATATTTTCTTTATGACTCCTTTACAGTTATGATAAAAATTCAAACCTACGACAATGACATTAAGAGCGGTCTATTTGGTAGTTTTAATAAATAACTTTAAATATTTATATACTTTGTTGGCAAAAATGTATATATTATGTAATTTAAATACATATACATATTTGTAGTATTCGCAAAAAATTCAAACAATCTATAGATGCGGCTGCTGCTGCCAGTTTCTTTAGGTACTTATATTATACTGATGCCTTTCAAATCTAAGACTGTTCAAAAGGTTGCGAACAAGCTCTTTCACCCAATGAAGTCCAAACTTGGAGCAAATCACATTCAGTTCTCTCACCCAAAATTGTTTTTTTTTTCGTAGAAGGATTTTGGAAAGTTTCGTGTGGTAATCTTTTACACTAAAATCAAACATAGTGTAACCCATAGTGTAAACCATCCTTAGGATCAGTATAACTTATTGAGCAGGGAAATCCCTCTTGCTCAAAGGTATAACAGTTTAGAGTAGGACTGCTACTGCACAAAGCAGCTCGTCAAGTGAGGCAGACGCATTGAGTTGAGTTCGCTTTACGTATCTGACCTGTAAGGGCGCTTGGCGAGTTAGCGCAGTGCAATATAGTGTGTAATATTTTGCAATATAGTGTGTAATAATAGTTTTTTCGACATACCTCAGGTGAAGATATAGGGTGTAAAGTGACCATCTTCAGCTCCGGTCTCTAGCGTCAGCGCATAGTTCAGCGTACTTGATGGTAGTCCTAAAATTTTCTTTAAGAAATACCTCTCAAGCTTATCCACCTTATCAAAAAACCCGAAATCCCAAACATACGCACCATAGTCTTGAATAGCTCTGCACACTGCCTGAAAGAGTTTGCACTTCGGTTCTAGGTTTATGTTAAAAAAAAACATTGCCAAGATACGTTTATCAACTCCTCGCTGCAGTGTTTCGAGTTTTAACATGTTAAGATAAGGTCATCTTTAGCGTTAAGAGGACTCCGAGATATTTAAAATTTGCAGTAATTCGTATTTGTTTTCTTTAAATGTCCAGTTTTTTTGGTTAGATGTTCTGCCTCCATTCCGAAATATCATCAAAAAATTTAGAGTGCAAAAAGAAGCGGTGATAAAAGGCACTCTTGTTTCACACCACAAGGGGTTTCGAAAAAGTCCGACATCTCAATTTCAGCCCATACCGCAGAAACAGTGTTGGCGAAAATGGTCTCAATTAGTTTTTATTAATAAAGCTTGGAAGATTATAACAACAAAAACATTTCCTAAATGTTTTAAAAATTCTGGTTTCGCACAAAGTATAGAAGTGTAATTTCGAAAAAAAATTGTTAGATCAAGAAGATGAATTTCCCCACGCAAATTCAAGGGATATTTTTAACCTTCTACATGAAGGCAGATTGGAAGAAAAAGCCAATTATTTTATCCTAATGAATGATAACGTAAATGTGGAAGAAGATAATTATGTCTGAAATGCAGCCAGGTTTCAAAAATCGAGTGGAATCGAAATTAAAACGAATTTCCAAATCGAGTGAATGTGTTTTGAAAACAGCCTTCATCTGTCACTTCTCAGTTGGCGGATACAAAACTATTTCGTTTGTCAAGTTTTTTTACTGCTATTATATATTATATATGCAGAAGGAAAACAAAGAAGGAAAATGTTGGAAGATCATTGAAACCCATTATGAATTGATGACGCTGGGTATGTGGTTAAAAGACTCGTATCATACTACCGACTTGATAAGATTGCCTTTCCATTAGTGCGTCTAAATCAGTAAAATTTCCACTCCGTTGCAGCTGGCGCAATCTGACGTTTTCTCGAATGAAATTTGAGAAGATTTTGACACAAATTACTAGACTGATCGCCCATTGCCCATAAAACCCCTTTCTTATTGTGTTTGTTGATTAATTAAAAACATTGAATTAAAATGACCATTCCATCGTTTCTGCAAATCGTTAATAATTCAAAGATGGGAAAAAGATGTTGTCGGTTGGTACTCGTATTTTGATCTTTTCTTTTTTTATGTTCCCTACAGTTACAATTCGCTTACGAAGAATTACTATTTGGGCATATTTTGATGGAGTTACAACTGTATAAGAAAAGAAGGGATATAACGGCAGCAACGAGGATTTAGGATATGAAAAGAACAGTTTTCGTGGCGGTTACTTTTACCGTGACAATCTTATCAAAGTTTCTCTAAGTTCTCTCTTTTTCCTGTAAAATAATTTTCAAACATAATATGTACATCCTAGATTTCTAAAGCCTCAAATAGTGAAACGCAAAAATTTAACAAAAACTTTTCCAAGCTACTTTTATTCCCATCTTTTAATTTCAGTGCAAAACTTAACTTACGTATGTATCTATATGTAAACGAAGCCTCTTAACTTCAGTCTGATATGTGTATATTTTGTTATCTCAAATCAAATTAACGTGATCTCATCAAGCTTGAAGCCCACCCTGGGCTACAATAAAACATGTGTCCTGGTACATTCGCTGCGCCAGGTTGGAAATCGCTTTATCTTGATGCACCATATCCACGAGAAATCAAATAACCGATCAAAAATCGTCCAAGAAGACGAGACCCACGGCCAAACTCAATAAATCAGCTAACGCAATCGCGTACCCATCACAAGCGGTGGCTGATCGCTGTTGCAAGTCCAGCTTAGCTCCCCATAACCCATCAGCCCAACCATATATAAATATCCCTAGGATTTTATTTAAAGAGAACAAAAAATAAACACACTTTTCTGTGGCAACAAATACACCAGAGCAGATCCTTATCGCCAACAAATATAATGCCAATCACTATCATTCAACTCTCGCAGATACTCGCCACAGATACGCTCATTGAGAGGAAAAGGCCCCAACAATGAATGAAGCCACCATTGCGGTCGCGGCATCTCATGGGAATACATACGAGTACGTATGGGCCAGATGCAGTGTGCATGCATAGCAAAACCCACTGGGCACGCAATTGTCAAGGAGCAGGAGGGGAAATCGCCAGATCGGATCCTGAAAGACGGATTTCTCTTAATGTGACGATGATGACGCAAATGAGATTACACCGCGAGAGCGGACCACATAATGAGGTCCGGGAGATCAATCGATCTCTCATCCAAGTCCAAGTTCAGACGGAAGACCATGCGAACCAGGACAGGGGTTCAGTTGTACCGTGTTTTGCATGCTGTGTGTTGGTGTACTGTTGTTATGCTCCTGGTGCTCCTGGTGGTGCCCGGATGCCCATAAATTAACCAATCGATCTAAAATGGAACAACAATTTGATTGTTTGGGACAGAGTATAGCTTCTCCGCATCATTATCATCATCGTTGATGATGCAGAAGCCTTCCCTGGAGTCAACTCGAAGTGCTGGTTAAGTGCATAAAACATCAAAGGGAACACACGGGTACAATATTCTACGACCCAACGACGACGACGCGACGTTACACTGGAAGACGGATAGCTGATTGGCGGGCACACGGCTCATTTTCTCGGAGACCCCTTTAATAGTGAGTCTTTACCGGAGATGAGAATCAAAGATTTGCCCTCACATCACAATACTACGAGTATTATGTTGGATTGAAGAGCGAAGGGAGAAATTATTGTTATTTTTTTTTTCTGTCTTACCTTCGGAAATTAGCCGCTCACGTATTTCCCACGCAAAGATTGTCGGATTCTCCCGTTTGTACTGTTCGATTTTTGATACCACCGCTGGGGTTGCTACTTTTGGCTTTGATCCACCGATAAGGCCAGGTGGTCGAAGTGTACCTGAAATTAAAAGAGATAAAAGTTATAGATACAAGTCATTCGAACGAACGGAAAATTTTAGTTATCAGTTTTATGTAAAGTTCTAAAGGTTCTCAGTTTGTGTTTCAATTGAAATGTGTTAAAGTTCAATATTCCTTTTTCGCTATGATGGGGAGAGCTTGGAAGATTGTAAGAAAGGTTTAAAAGGTTCTCCTAACCATGAGAGCTTCGGCAACACAAATATTGTCTGGAAAACGCCTTCGGCCATTTTGTTTTAGAGTGGGTAATGTTTTTCAAAAACTGCTTTAAAAGTTCCAAAAAACAAACCAACACTATCAAGTAAGCTGTAAGTTAGTTAAAGGTATACGAGTATATGTAAATTTTTAGCTTTATGAAATTTCTACGAAATGTGGCTACAAGTTGCGAAGTAAAAGAGGTTTCATATAGACTTTCATGTATCATGCAAAACTGCATGGTGGGACCGGAGCTTAAACAGCTTCTGAACTAGGTAAATCAGGAGTATTCAAAAATTGATCTGCCCGCTTTAAAGACAACCTGGTGTGGTTTTTGTGCGAAAGTCAAACACTTGGATGGCTTTCCAGGGACATACATTTTCGACAAAGGCATAAAAGCACAGCTACGTCTTATCTTGGGCTGAATCGAAGGTTTTAAACGATCCATACCGATGATCAGCCTAGGTGACAGCTCAATTCCAAAATAGCTCAGTCGCTAACGGAGTATACGCATACGTAGCAGCAACGACGCACGTCCGGAATAACCAACCTTGTCTGTATACACGAATCTCTACAAAAAAAGGAAAGAGAGGAGTGATCTTCTTCAAAACCGGTTGGAAATATGGTGTCAAAGTTGTCTGTTGTTAACTCATGAGATCTATTGTGGGGAAATTGTGGCTACTCGTGGCATAATAAAATGTAAAAAAGTTTGAAATAATAATTTTCAGCACTTCCACTACTAATGAGAAATAAAATGCAAGACTGGGTCCCACGATCTCGCTCTTATGTAAAATATTAAGAATTTCAAAAATGAATGTTATTAGTGAAAATCTGTTCACAAGCATAAAATTAATTTTTTAAGACACTAAAACAACTCTTTCAATAGTTGGAGCTAAAAACATAATGCCATGTGATTTGCTTAAAGCTTTTATGCAAGAACAAAAATTATAAGTCTGTACTGGTTTTTTTAAAAAATAAGCTTTTATACAACATTTTTAAAACGTTTTAAGAAAAAATTTTGGTACGCCAATTTAAAGTTTTTATTATTAATATTAATATTATTAATAAAAACTAGATTTACGAAAAAAAATATTGAGCCGTTTCTGAGATATCGAATTTTCCAAAAAAAAAATTGATTTTTTTGTTCCAAAAATTCAAAAAAATATTTTTTAAGCTTTTGAAATGCAATGTTTTTTAAAACATTTTAGAAGCTTCCCTATAAAAAATTTAATTAAAATCCGTTATGCCAATAATGAGAAATTCTAAATTTTAAATTTGAAAAAATGGTTCTATGGTAGGTACAGTCAGTAATATCTTTTAGCAAAATTCTCGGAACTGTTTTCAAGAAAAATAAGATTTTCGAAAACCATTTTTTAACATTTGTATGGAGGGTACCGTTATTTTTAGGTAAAATAATTTTGGATTTCTCACAACTTGTGGACTATATTAAGAAACTTTTATTTATCAAGTTTTAAAAAATCGAGCATGAGGTTTTCGAAGTATTGAGTTTTGAAAAAAAAATTAAATTTTTTTTAAAAATCCAAAAAAAAATTTTTTGGAAAATTTGAATACACAATAATATTGAAACTGCATCTTTAGCATAAAAACCATTAAAATCGGTTGTACCGTTTTTAGAAAATAAAAACTAAAAAAATGGTACCAATATAACCATTTTTTGGAAATTTTTTTCAACCATTTCGTAGCTTTAACTAAATGAAATTTTTTGAATTTTTTTCAAAAAAATCTGTGAGACAGTTTTTGAGAAAAAAAAATATTTATAAAATTTCGAAAAAATCTTATGGCAGGTACCGTTATTTTCGGTCTGAACAAAAACATGTGGGAGGAAAAATTAAAAATACTATCCACCAAGTTTTAAGAAAGTTTAGGATGTAATCGAGAAAACAGACAGACAGAATTGCGAGACCCACTTTTTTAGTCTTCGCTATCATCGTAATGTCAACTGTGATCAAAATCTAGAGTTCGACTTTTTTTCCGAATGCAAAACTTGCCTTATATTAAGTCCTTTAAGTCGCAAGTAAAAATCTCTCTCTTGTACGTCATGTCATTGCGAAATATATCCCTTCCTTCCACCGATGGCGCACTGAAAATAAAATCTAGGTATATATGATAAAAATCTAGGTTGATTTGACAAAAATTTTGTCAATATACGTCCAACAAAAAGTTTTATCAAATTGACAAAAATTATAGAATTTTGTTGAGGTAACAAAAAATATTTTGTTGTATCCACAAAATTATTTTGTTATGCTAACAGATAAATTTGTTGAAATAACAAAAATATTTTGTCAATATGACAAAATTTCGTAGAATTTACAAAATTAATTTGTCATATTAACAATTCTTTTGTTGTATTAAAAATTTTTTTTTAGTGTTATTGTTTTTTTTTATTATTATCGGATTAACAAAATTGTTTTGTTAAATTAACAAAATTGTTTTGTTAAATTAACAAAATTGTTTTGTCAAATTAACTAAATTGTTTTGTTACATTAACAAAATATTTTGTTAAGTTAACAAAAATTTCTTGTTATATTTTGTTAAATTAACAAAATATTTTGTCAATTCAACAAAATATTTTGTCAATTTTACAAATTTCTTTTGTTGAATCCACAAAATTAATTATGTCAAAATAGTTTTTTTTTGGGATTTAAGTCCACAAAAGTTGGCGTTTCGTCCCTACGATCTCACATGCAACCATCTGTGAGGGCGTATGGACAATACGCAATTTTTGTTAAGTTCAGTTAAATCTAACATCGATTTTTTAACAAAAACCAAGTGTGAACTATATCATACACAAAAAACAATTTTTTGGTTTCCTTAGAAAATAGTTTTATCTATCTGATAATATTATTTTATCAATATTACAAAATAATTCAACCCCAAAACAAAATATTTGTCATTTTAACAAAAATGTTTTCATTTTTTGTTAAATTGACAAAAAATATTAACGAAAACTTTGTGATATTGACAAAAATTAATAAAACAGATTTTTTGTAGATACAACAAACATTTTGTTAACATCACAAAAAAGTTTGTCGTTGTGACAAAAATCTCTGTTTTATTTTGTTATATTAACAAAACTTGGTTTGTTAAACTGACAATATTATTTGTAGTGCATATTTTGTTAAACTGACAAAAAATCATGCTGGATTATAAAAATTTTGTGAAATCAACAAAATCATTCTTTCGTATTGACAAAAATTTTATCATAGCGATAAAATTGTTTTGTTAAAGGTCAACAAAACGTTTTTGTCAATATTACCTAGGAATTTATTTTCAGTGTGGATATGGTTTGGGGCACGATTTCATCTGTTTTATGGCAAATATGGTTATATTGAAGGTCTTAGCAAAATTTTTGAGTATCATGCAGAAAAACCCGGGACCACATACGATAACAAGCGATGGCAGTTGTCATCAAGATCGTGTAATCCTTTTCTATAAGTTAGGGTGTATGGGCCATGTTGAAAGCTGCTACCCCCAATACAATTTTTTTTTAATGTTCTTATACCCAACCTGAACAGTGAATGCTGCCACCAATAACCACACAAATCGTTTTCATATCGATAGCGTTAAAATCGTTTCGTTTTCAATGTTCACATATGCAATCGGAACATAATGGAAGTTGGTAGATTTAACCTCAGAAATGTCTTGGCGCTTCTTTTCTTTCGCAACTCTTGAACCCTACGGATCGCTGAAAGGTATAGAATCTTGAGATTGATTTTTGGGGTAACCGATTTTTTTCTGAAAATTGTTTTTTTTCTCAACTGATTTTATTTAATTCGCTAGAATCGATTTTGATTCATAAAAAGATTACCGGATCTTTGTGAAGTTGTGACAGCTAAACGTCCTAGTTATTATATTATAATTGTGTTCCCGAGTGACTAGAACCCCGGTATTAGATTGGTATATAGGCTGTGCAAAGACCACGTGGTGGAAAGACCGCCTTAAGGTTCTTGGACAGTCTGCTTGCCAGATTGCTGACCACCACCGTCAATTAAACACGCTACAACCTCTTCTTACTCTAAGAAGAAGTGTTTCTTACAAGAAAAGAAAGATTTTTACTTTTTTTTTGCCGGAGCTCACATGCCCATCAGAAGCTCCAAACGAAAATACAAGTTTATCCAGTAAGGCCTACTACCTCTGTGTTTAATTAGAGGGAAGTTAAAGCCCAGGTTATTACCGTGCATTCAAGGAAAAGTAACGCATCAGGTAAATCTTCGCTTTTCTAGCATTACTAAGACTTAACTTTATGTCCTGGTATTATTTCCATTTCATTTTTGCATATAGATATATTTATATTTTCGCACTCGACAAAACGTTTATTGAAGCCGAAAGGTTCAGTTAAAAGTGCCATCTCCACGCGCCGTCAGTGAGGTCTCGTGCGTAAGCACCCTCGATCACGCGACGTAGGCGGCGTTAGGGAAATCGACTACACCAAGCAAAGCGGGAACCATCAACTTACCTGGATCTCGTATCCCAAATTGAGGATCAAAATGATGAATTTTACCATCTAAATTTACCCAAACTACCTTTTTTTTGCTTTCAACCTCCTCTTATATGAACAAAACCTATCCCTAATCCGCACATCCTACCCCATCAACTTACCACAACGCTCATCTCTCATCAACCATCTACCAGCAACTAACAGCTGATGTCAAATAATGTTTTTTTTTCTTTATACTAAGTTTTGTAACAAAACCGCTCAAGTTAAGTATACTCAATCAATCTACTCAATCAAGATTATCGATACGTATGACAAGCTTTTATTTATTTCTTTTACTCATTAATCATTAGCAAGAGAACCATCAAAGATCGTCGAGAAACTCTTAAGCAACGGATCCTTCCCACCAACAAGTAGTGCGCACGACTTTCTTGGAGGAGAGTAAATTCGGTGAGTCGTTATGTTAAGTTCTTATAAAAGAAAAAAAAATAAATAATTGCTACATATGACTTAAGAGAAGTGGTGCCTTAAATACCACAGATCTTCGATTGAGAGAGGAAGACCCAGAAACGGGAGTTAAGATTAAAATTATTTAATACACTTATCTAAGATAAGAACTTGAGTCTTGAGTGCTTTTGGTAATGCCGTATTTAACTAACATATGAATTTGAAGTTCTCTCTTAACTTTATTTTATTACGTCATAGAAATTGTAGTCATTTAAGGTCATTGAACTATCAAATCGATAACATCGATAGAAAGTATAGCTACATATTTTTCCAGTCGTGTGTCAACTTAATTTTTTTTTCTTAAGTCGTCCTTATGACGACACTCGTACAAATATATATAGGTATGCAGAAATGTATAGATACCATAGATATTTTTTTTATATATATTAATTTTGAACCTTTTTCTTTCATTTCAATTTAATTTTTATATACATATTATAAATAAAACGGCTATGACTATGTACAGATCTACTACTTTTTCTCGTTATCTTGAATTTTAAAAGAATGTTCTGTTAATAGGTTTTGATTTTCGGTGCTCAGTTAAGTGAGAATTAAATGTTTAGTTTAGATGGCACAATTTCGAATATAGATTAAGTATCTTAAAGTCTTTACGTTAGGGGTTGCCGCGAATACATTCAGAGCGGTGCGGTAACCAAGGAGTTCTTATACAACGTATATTGAACAGTGGGAGGGTTACGCTTCGGAACCAATACCAACTTCCGGTTCCTTATATAAAATATTGTGATGACGTAAGTACGATAAGACCTTTTTTTTAGTTGGTTTCCGTTTTGGTAAGATTAGGCATGTTAAAGATGTACGGCAGTCCAGTAGCGTTTGCAACAATCCACCCCACCGACGAGTTAGCATTTGGCAATTGCAAGCATGCCTACTAGCATTCGGCTGACTGGACAACCTTCTTCACGATCACTTTACTTTTTGGAAATCCTGTGGATCAAGGAGATGAGTGATATGGCAGTACATCGCATAATCGTGGAGAAGGAACAGCAAGTTCCGTTACAAGGGCTTATTAAAGATAAGAACTTAAGCTGGAAAACTTAAATAAAAAAAGACACAATGGCTACAAGGCAGAAAAATAAAGCCATTGAAAGTTATTGGCGTACCCATCCCCTCATTTAAAGACCAATGTTCATCGACACCACTTTTCTCCCCCGCCCCCCACTTCCCATCGCTCGTGCTATGTTTATGTTGAACATAATAAGGGTCTCACAATAAACCCTTGAGGGCATGTGAATTATAAAATAAAATAAAAAAAAATAAGGCAAAAAATACTGGAATTTCCCAAAGGTAGTAAACATTGTTGGTCATTTTTAAAAATTATACGAAATACTACTTCATCTTCGGTTGCAACGATCCCCTAGTCTTCAATGAAACTCCTTTTGACAGGTCACAAGAAAAAGCCAATTTTCTTGTAGCACAGATTGCTGCTAAGTTCTTGTTGCCAGAAAGTGTCATGATTCCTCTTGTACTTGAGAGCGTACACGATTTCATGGGATAAATCTTCTTTCACACTCGTATCTACAGCTGCAAGAGTACTGAAGAATCTCCATATACATAATTCAACTGGCCCGGATAGTATACCTTCCATCATTTTGAAGACGAGTTCTTTATTGCTGGAAAAACCACTGAGTAAGCTTTTCCATCTTTCTTATTCTACTGGTGTGTTTCCGAATAGATGGAAAGAGCGTTTGTCCACCAGTCCCTAAAAAGGCGAATCATCATCCCTCTCTAACTATCGTCTAATCGCACTTAGTTCCCTTCTTTCTAAGGTCATGGAAACGCTGATAAATTATCAGCTCAAGAAATATCTTGAAGAACGAAGACTTCTGAATGACCGGCTGTATGGTTTGCGTAGCCGAACAATGGCACAAATCTTTACATCGATATTTCAAAACCATTTGATAAAGTTTTTTTGATCGAAAACGCGAGCATTTCGTCATGATGAATCTCTTTCTCGTGGATTAAAAATTACCTTTCGAACCGCTCTATACCATTTATATTGGATGGTTTCAAGTCTGTTATTCATGTGTGTGCCACAGGGCTCCGTGTTGCCTCCGGCTCTCTTTTTTTTATATTCGTCAATGATCTTTGGTCTGAAACTTCTAATCCATTGAAGTGTTTTGCTGACGAACGTACTCTCAGCTTCTCATAGTCTATTCCAGATGCATGTACTTTTATTCGGATGTGGATTTTGAATAAACTCATTGAATTCTGATCCCGTTAAAATTGTCAAATGGGTAACCACGTAGGATTTAATGCTTCAAGAACTCAATGCTGTCTTTTGTCTTTTAGTGTATGTACATAACAGACTACCTTGTGTGGAATCACCACATATTCAAAGTTCGATAGCTAAGTGTTTAGGTTTTCTTTGACGTTGGAAAAAATCTTAACACCTTCTGAGCTGGCTGTAATCTATTCGGCGTATATTCATCAAAAGTTCGAGAACAACAACAATATTTCGGCATGTGCTCCAATAAAACACTTAAGTCTCTTGGAAAGAATCCAAAAAAGAGCTTCAAAAATGACAGGTGATAAAAGTATAACAGGACCGTCACAAGGTTTCTTGTTTTTCAATATTTTACCGTTATTTTTATAAATAGTGTTCAAGTGATTTAGTCAGTGGCATTCTTCCCCTTAAGCAATTCAACCGCAATACTCGCTCTTCAGGGAATGCCCATCAGTTTACCCTTGAGCCCAACTTCTATAGGAATACTGTTAAATTCAGAGACTCTTTCTTTAGCTACACTACACGAATGCTGTACCCAGCTCCATATTTCCCTCCGACAGCAATGTCCAGATATTCAAAACCAATATGCATCGGTATCTCCTTAAAAATCTTTTCCAACTTTCCCTAACGCTCGCACTGTGCTCAAAAATTTTAAGGGTTGTCATAATCCCTTAAGTGCGCGCAAGATTATAAAAAAAACTTCATCATTCATTAATGCACCTCCTTCGTTGCAGTACTTAATTAACATCAATTAAATTGATTTTTGTTTTTAATAAGATCTTAGCTCGTTGACTAAATGCTAATATGATAATTCATGTCCGATTTGCATTTTTTAATACAGGTGTATCTTTTTATAATATAATTGTGTCCATTACAATTTTCTTCAACAATCGCCTGTGCTTAACGTTAAGTTTCTACAAGGCTACAATAGGTCCAATTATTTATAGGTGCAAATTAAAACTTACGACCTGCTAATCGCTTAATTAGCTAGGCCCATGTGCTCTGTGTCGCTTTCTTATCTTCCCGCAAGTAATTAAATTTATATCTGAAATGATGAAACCCCAATTAGGAAAAAACATAAACAATTACCAACTAAAAGTTGACGGAAAAACGCCCCTGAGTTTTTGTTCGAGTGCATTTCGTGTATCGGGTTTCAAATGCAAATTGCAACAAAATTAATGCCTATAACAAGCAATATAATAGTTTACAACATTTTCAGCGTGTATAGAGTTTGTATTGTGTAGCTCGCGGTATAAATTACAATCGCACCATCTCCAGTGACACACTTCAACTGGTGCGGCGCAATTATAGATACAACTAACTCCACCACTATGTGGACAGAAGAGTCGACTGGTCGAGCAGTCCATTCGGACTGACAAGCCACGTCAATCCGATACTGCGGTAGCGGCAGCGGCAAACACTGACAGTCAGTTGCAGTGTAAACATTCGAAACAATTGCTCATTTGAATACAAAGTTATGAAGCCAGCGTGAGCTCACATCAGAGATACAGAGATAGTGTATCTGTATCTTTTTGTTCGGTGCTCAAACAATTGTCCGGAAGCATTTAATTCTGTCGAGATCTGTAGATGCGGCCGACAGGTGGTGGTGTTGTTGTTATTTTTTGTTAGCACTTTGCCACCCGGCCGAACTATTATCTCATCTCATTAGAGATGCAGTAGCGCAACCAAGTAGATGCATCTATCCATTGGAAAACATACTCGCATAAAGTATTGTGCAAATTTGCTTTGGGGGAAATTAAGAAAGGTTATAACAATGCGCACCGCAAGGGGCCCAAGGGGGTCTAACAAATATAGGCTGAGAGTTAATCGCGTGAATTACATAAATGTATTTTCTTGCTGAACAATTATGTGAAATTTATTCGAACTCGAAGCAGGTTGGTTGCCGGAGGTTGGTTAAGTCGAGTCGAGTGAAAAATGGACAGACGCGGAATCAATCGCAGAAAATTACACACTATACGAAATGTTTATCATCTTCATTATCATTATCGTCTTCATCATCGAAATAGGCAGCAGAACCTCTTTCTTGGAGAGAGACTGCATTGATGATGGCACTTCACTACAAGATGAAGATGATGATGACTTCAAGTCTATATCTACACGCCGCGCGCTGCGGGCGAGGGGAATAGACGTAAGGTGCGAATAAATTACCACTTGATCTATGATGTACGGAAGCTCTCTTCTGTCAATTCGATCCGTGATTAGTTGCAGCTAAATGAGACTTTTTCAAAGGAAATGTCCGATTGATTAATTGCCCGAAGAGGGATCATGCCACATGTGATTGGTTTTGATCTGCAGTTCAACTGGATGGAATGGTTCTTCTAGTTTTTTCCTTTTTTTTCTGTGAGGATCACTCTCTTGATTGACTTGTTTAATGAAATGACAAATTGTAAGTTATTGGCCATCAAGGAGGTCATCTGGTCTTCAGTTGGAATATGCAAAAAGTGGAAGAAGTCTTCTATTTAATTTATTCATTATTCTAACTAACTAACTAACTGTCTGGCGGACTTTTAAGGATTTGTAATTTTTTCTTATTTCTTTTTTGTTCTCAACTGGATTAGGAATTAACGTTATTTCACTTCAAATGGGCTAACTTCCTTGGGGAATGTTGGCAAATTAGGACTCTGAACAATAGAAAGAATTATCAATTTTGTTTCTTGTTTCAATTAATCTTTTTGCCCGGTCCTGCATAGAACCTTAGATGTACCTCATTTATGCAGGGGTACAGTATACTCCTGTGTAATTTTTATTTTTATATTATGCACTAAAATAATTATGACAACCCTTAAATGTTTGAGTACAGTGTGAGGACTTAGGAAAGTTGTGGAGAATTTAATTCATGTTGGGAAACATTGCGCTAGGTAAAACATTAAACATTCGTGTAGTTCAAGTGAAGAAAGAGACTCAAGCGGGTTATTTGCTCACCTGTCCAAATATAAGAATTGTGCTTAAGGCTTCGACGAATATTGTTTTTATAGATTACATCAGCAAGATCAGAAGGTGTCAAAAATGTCCTTATGCCATTGTCCCTGAATGGCACTTACATCTTAGAATGCGAAAGGCTCTCAGTATTCGGTATGTTTGTCAACGACGATCTTCATTGGAATGGCCACATTTTCGAGACCTCCAAAAATGCTACTAAATGCCTAGGATTTCTATATCGGTGTAAGAAATTTTTCACCCCCTCTGATCTGGCTACAATTTATAAGGGGCTTATACGTCTAAAACTCGAGTAAAACTTACATCTTTGGGTCTTCATTTATTGGATAGAATCCAGAACAAAGCGTTAAAACTGATAGAAAACAAAACTATCATGGAATCAATCCCATCTCTTGAACACTCCCGGAATATTTTATATCTATCGCTGTCTTATCGATTTTTTCACAAGCAATTTTCGCTCGAAGCAGCCAAGTTGCATTTTTCCGTTTCGCTAGAATGCTCATCAGTTCACCCTTGAGTCTAATTTTGGAGGTCCCATCAAGAGCAGAGATTCGGCCCAGATCATCGCCGCTGTCTTTGAAAGTTTGCAAGAAAACCTCGGCATACACTATAGAAGTCTGTCTTTCACAGACATCAATTTTGTCAAATTTTGTAGGAGAACTCGGGAATGAACCCGTTCAACAGTCCGGGGTGAAAAAGGGTCTCAATCAACAACGGCAGTTGAGGAAAACCGAAACTGACGAGGCGCACACAAGTGGAAGAGGACCTCAAACAACTTGGAACCCCTTAAACAGCGCGGCGGCGCGCGGGGCGTATTTTGGCTGAATGGCTATGTTTTCAAGCAAAACTTTCGAATATGGGACGACGCGACGCTAACCCAGACTAAGCTTACTAGGTGGCATTGCATTCACAAGAATTTACTGTCTAGTAAGGTAGGGGGGCCAAATAAGGCCCTGTTCCTAATAAGGCCCACTTTTCAGAAAACACAGAAACGAACAAATAACGGGACTTTTTTTGCTTTGCATATTTAAACTATGTCTACAAGAACACATACAAAGGAAAAAAAGCCAGCTGCGCGATTCATGTCTTGACCTACAGCTCAATGAAGTTCGTCTGGGGGGAAAAACTAGCAAATTATAAAAAAGTAGTGTGTTTTGTGTTCTTTTTTAACAAATTTAAACTTAGTAAGTACCTTGTTTTGATTTTTCCCGTATAATATATAATATTTTGAGTAAATTACAACATTATTTGTTTGTAAAAAATGTTTGATCGTTAGTTTTAAATAATTTTTTTTTTAAGTCTTGCATGTTCCTAATAAGGCCCACAAAAATAAGGGATGGGCCTTATTGGGCACACGCAAATTTGCTTTTAATTATTGGGTTTTATATCATACATATATTTTTTATTTTATATTTTTAATGTGTTTCAGACCAAATGCCAACTTTTCCCAAAAAAAGAGCTTCTAATAGGACAGTAACCAACATAAAAAGACGCATTGCAAGTTAAAGAATAATTTAGTTTTATTTTTTTACGAAGAAGTGAAGTTTATATTTTTTTGTTTAAGTTTTTTGCTAAAATTAAGTTTTTTATTTAATTTGTGTTTTTTGTTAAACTAAAGAGACTATTTCCTTATGAAATAAATTTAATTTTTGTGTTTTTAATTGCGATATTCTTAAGAAAACTGAGTGGGCCTTATTAAGACCCCATGGGCCTTATTAAGAACAACGTAAGCTTTTTATAAATTTCAAAAAAATATACTTTTCAATCTTACGAAAACAATAAAATCTATGTTTTCATGTAGATAAAATGACAAAGAATCATAACCTTTTTAGTTTACTCGGATACTCTCAAAAATCTAACAGATATTTCGAAAAATCCGTTAGGTGGGCCTTATTTGGCCCCCCTACCTTACGAATTTTTGGCTAGTGGGCGTCATTCGTTCATACGTCTTCGTAAACGACGCGATTTTTCTGAAACCATCACTGACTACAGCTTACAGCTACAGATCAATGATAAATTGATAACCAATTCATTTTGACCCGATTTGAATGATATGCATGTGGATCACATGCGGCCCTCTTTCGACTTTTATATATAGGGTTTTCTGAAGTCGTGTCGCAGATCTAATGCAATATACCACAATCGACCGATGCCCTTTAGGTCAAAACAACCCATGGCATACCTCAAATTCAGCCGGATATATGCGGCAGAGTAATTGAAAATTGGACCTCTTGGACATAAGCCACGACGCGAAGCTGCGGTGGACAATTGAACGATTTAATTGAACAGGGTGGCTGATGAATATTGCTATACATTAAGAAACTCAAATAACTTTTTTTTCAGTATATGGAATTAGTTTTTCTTGGGGGCGTATCGGAATCCCGCTTTTCAAAAATTAAAATCCCGTCTTCTAAAATCTCGCTTGTTCAAAATCCCGATCTATTGTAATCCAGCTTTTTAAAATCCCGCCAAATCCCGCTAATCCCGTTTTTTAGAACACGTAGCTAAAACTTATTGATTTTGTGTTGGTTATTTTCCAGATTCCTTAAATGCTAAAGAAACTTTGCTTACACCCAACCTCGCACCTATCCCAAATCCTATAGTGTGCCCAAGAAGTGGGGTTGCATACCTCACTGCTTACACGTCGTAATAAGAAAGGGGATTATAAAAAACGGGATTATAAGAGACGGGATTTTAAAAAGCGGGATTATAAAAAGCGGGATTTTAAAAAAGCGGGATTATAAGAAACAGAATTATAAGAAACGGGATTATAAAAAGCGGGATATCGTACCCAACTCATTTTTCTTTTATTCATGTTAAAGCTCATTAAATTTTATTAAATATAGCTTAATTAGTTTTAAAAATAATGGATTTTGAATGTCCCCCTTGCTCGTTAATGCAAGTTGTTCATTACTGCTTGGAGAGTTGAGACAGGAATATCCGCAATTGTTTCTCGAATGGATTGCTTTAGTTCATTCAAATTTGTTGGTTTTGCTTTTTAGACTTCCTGTTTGCAATAACCCTACAAGAAAAAGTTAGGTGCAGTAAGGTCAGGCGACCTGGGGGGTCAACGGAATGTGGAGTTTCTGGATATCAACTTATTGCGAAATTTTCGTCGCAATTCTGTCATAACAGGCCGGGCTATGTGAGGAGTTGAACCATCTTGCTGAAACCACACAGAGTTGAAAGAAATTCTCATTCGGCTTAATTCTGGATAGAAAAACTCTCTCAACATGCTCAAGTAACGGTCTCCAGTAACCGTAACGGTGTGACCGGTTTCTTCGAAGAAGTAGGGCCCAACAATGCAGCGTGATGAAACTACACAACACATTGTGACACGAAGTGGATGCAATTGCGTCTCATGGAGTATCTGTGGATTGGTAGCACTCCATATTCGACAATTTTGTTTGTTTATGTTGCCGTTTAAATCGAAATGGGCCTCATCAGACATAAAAAGACAGTTCAACATGTTTCCGTCCTCTTCCACCAATTGAAGCATCTTCTGGCAAAATTCCAAGCGAATCAGCAAGTCTGCTGCGTTCAGTTTGTTAGCCATTTAATTTTTATATGGGAATAAGTCCAAATCATTGTGCATAAATGACTGCAATGACTGTCTGCTTATACCCATTTGAGCAGATAAGCTTCTTGTCGAAACTCTTGGATTGTTTTGTATGGCAGCAGCTACAGCAGCGATTGTTTCCTCCGTCCGAACTGAAGGGTTTCGATGGTAAGGTCTTCTTTCGACCGTATCATGCTCGGCAAAATTGTTAACAAGTCTCATTATGGTCCATCTCCTCGGAGGATTGCCGCCAAACGTGCGCCTATACTCTCTTTGAACAGAAACTACGGATTCCAGTGCGTGATAGCGTCCCTTCAATCAAAAGGAATTTCGCCCTTTTAAGAAAACCCTTAAGTAAATGAATTTGTGCCAGCATAAATTTATTATTGAATATTCCTGCGCCAGTGAAGTAATGTACTTGTAGATGCCAGTCGAAGTTCAGAGCGTGCATCAAAGCAGACGCCCAATTTTTTGGAAAGCCATTATTTTGTGATATCTCGAAAACTAAAAACAATTTTTGAGTTCATACCTAGTTTAACCACCTCCTTACCATTGAAAAACTAACACTAGGTATCTTTGGGAAATTTGCTACGCTAATATTTGGTATCGATCCTTTTCCTTTCCCATGTGCATTTACCTATGAGCTGACCGAAAAGCTTAATATCAGTTTTAACACTTGCTATACGAAACCTGTTATGGACTTAAAATGACCTACTCTGGCGCCAAATGTGTAGTCGGAGCATTTGTACCTAAAAAAAATAACATACTCAAAATAACTTAACCATTTACCAAGCCTTGGATACATTCTTTAGACCATAAGCCAGCACAGAACAGCCATTTAACCTTCTCACGAAAACCGTTACTGTTAATTGAAAAGCTTTCTCTCACTAATTTTTGTTCATAGCAACCATACGAGTACATTCCGATTGCGAACTCAATTGGAGCTAACTATAGGTATTACCTTTACCACTCTTGACTAATTAACTTCAGTCAAAGCGAAGAAATTTCATAAATCCTCGCTCTCCATCAGCACAAATAACTTCGCAACACGGTCCGCGAATTCCGCATAAGTCCATCACTATTAGCTACGTTGATCAAATACGCTACCTTCCCATGTTCCAATCAATTATAAGGCAGACAAAAAAAATACAACAATCAACAAGAAAAAAAGCTGATATTGCGAAAATGCCATCAATGTTCGACTCTAATTAATTTTCACCTCTTAAATGCTCATAAAAATCCATATTTGCTCAAACATATCTTTAGATATTTTCCAAGGCAGTAAAAAGGTATAGTTAGGCCTCCCGAACCCCCGCGCCACTAGCCGTTTGCTACTCTGTAGTCGCCGCGCAGCCATTGCGCTTCAGACTTAAGTGACTTCATCATCGAAGTGACTGCGTTTGTTGACGACCAACTGACACAAGGTAGTTGTTTCTAGTTACATTGCTGTATGCACCGCTTGGTGGCGTTTGCGACGGTTGTTGGGGCAGCGGTGGTGGAGGAGGAAGATGATGATGACAACGATCTGCCTGGTTGAACTGTCTCCTCCAAGCTCCAACTGTTGCATCTACGAACTGTGCTGTAGGCAATTTGCTGGGTGATGTATGACTGACGTTTTTTGTCTGCCTCTGCTTCGGCTTTACAGTGTATCTTTATCTAGCTCTGCGGACATTGTGTAGCCCGTTCGCAATTGATTCTTCAACAAGATAAAATGTCAAATGCGAACAAAATTGGTGACTGCTGCTTCGACTGCAAGTAGATGCAACATGCAAGTTTCTCGACGTCGCGTCGTCGACACAGTGGGAAGAGAGTCTCTAATGCGCACACGCACCTGTATTGTTAACTGAACGCCGCCGGTGATCGGTCGGGGCCGAGAGTCATCGAGACCATAGGCCGGCCGGACGTATTCAGAGGTCGACAGAAGGCAGGAAAAAAACCTTCAATGAGTGTGAGTATGAGTTTGGCTGGTGACTGCTTGCCTCCGTTGCGCTGGTGGAAGATTTACGATCGCCGCTTGGATAAATTGCAGTGATTTTCGCGATCCGCGATTGTGATCGCAGGAAATTTGTTCTGAGGTTTTGTCTGTGTTTCGAGGTTTTTTTTTTTTAATTTTGTTGTTTTATTTTTGTTAGGTTAAATAGTGCTGGCGGATGCATAGTCACTTTTTCAGACATGGTTCACACGAGCATCAGTGATGGGTGATAAGTGTGTAGAATTTTCTATGGCTTAAATACTTAGCTGCAAACTCTAATTGCCCATTTAAAATCATGTGGAAAAATAGGAGTTAAAATGTATACCTATGTATGTAGATGTACATAGATACTAGATCGAATGCATCTTGCTCTTGTACTGAGGTTCAATCAAGGGGACATTATTTAACCTTAAAAAATAAAAACGGTCAAAATATAATGATCTATCCAATAATATTACGATCCCACATACTACACCGGTCACTATACGATTTTTTTTACAGACTTCTATTTTCCTTTTAATTTTCGGTTTCCTTTCTTTCTATTAACTTAACAGGTATTTCTTGTCTCAAGCTAACTAGAGACAAAAGCAGTGTCGGAAAAAATCTTTTTTAAAAATAGAAAATCAGTGATAAAAATCATTTTTTAGTACTTATAGACTTTTTTCATACTTTCCCGTAAGCCATTACAATCGCATAGTATACTAGAAATCTAGTACTTTATTCCTTCAAGAATTATTACTAAAGTATTGGCCTTGGACCAAGAGAGATATAAGTTTGCATTTGTCTACCACTATACAAATAATATACGCACCTTCGCTAAGAACTTTTTGAAATTTTAAAGAAATAAAATGCACGACTGGGTTGTACGAACTTGCTCTTATGTAAAAGTACTTTGGAATCTAAGATACATTTTATAAATATAAAACATGGATTTAATGAGATAATAATGTTCAAATGCATAAAATTGCCTTCTGGTTTCCAGAAAAGTATGAATTTATGCAAATAAACTTTAAAAATCGTTTTATTATTAAATACATTTTTTATATAAGAAATTTCTCTAAAATTTTTCAAGAAAAAAATGTGGGATGCGAATTTTAAGTATTAAATAAAATTGATTTTAGAAAATAATTTCAAAAAATAATCGTTCATAGGTTTTGAAGATATTGATTTTAATTTTTTTTTTTTTTTTCAAAAAAACCCAACAAATATTTTTTCGAATATTTTTATATACAATATTATTTTAAACTTAAGGGGACTCCTGCTGAAAATGTTGGGTTAAAATCCTAAGAGCCGTTAATGATAAAGTCGAAAATCAAAAGAACGGGTCTATGGCAGGTACCCCTAATAACATTTCGCTCCAAAATTTTGTTTGACCAAAATGTAGTCCATGTACCTAATATCACACTTAATTTTTTTTATCAAAATCGTTTGAGCCGTTTTCGAGATAAATAAGATTTTGTATTACGGGTGTATGGGGGGTACCGTTAGTTTTGGAGCTAAAAAAAAAATTTCAATTTCTCCTCTAGGGAATCACCGAAGACCCTTAACTACCGAGTTTGAAGAAAATACCTCCGGTAGTTTAGGCTGTAGTTCGAGGTACAGACATACAGACAGACAGACGGAATTGTCGGACCCACTTTTTTCGTCTTCGCTATCATCGTAATGTCAACTTTGATCAAAATCTCGAGTTCGATTTTTTTTCCAAATGCAGAACTTGCCCTATAGTACCTATGTATGTATATCGCAAGTAAAAATGGTTCGAAGGGGGGTACCAAAAATAACCATTTTTTGGAAAATTTTTTTCAACCATTACTTAGGTTTAACTAAAAGAAATTTTATGAATTTTTTAAAAAAAAATCTGTGGGACAGTTTTTGAGAAAAAAAAATATTTATAAAATTTAAAAAAAAAATCGTATGGCAGGTACCGTTATTTTTGGTCTTAAAAAATCAAATCAAAAAACATCCGGGGGGAAAAAATTAAAACCCATATCTACCAAGTTTGAAGAAAATCGGCCGAGCCGTTTAGCTGCAATCGAACGGACAGACAGACAGACAGAATTGCGAGACCCACTTTTTTGGTCTTCGCTATCATCGTAATGTCAACTTTGATCAAAATCTCGAGTTCCATTTTTTTTCCGAATGCATAACTTGCCTTATAGTACCTATAAGTCGCAAGTAAAAATTAACAAAATTCTCGGAACCGTTTTCGAGAAAAATACGATTTTCGAAAACCATTTTTTAACATTTGTATGGAAGGTACCGTTATTTCTAGGTAAAATAAAGTTTTTTTTTTCTCATATCTTGTAGATTATATTAAGAAACTTTTATTTATCAAGTGTTTAAAAAATCGAGCATTGGGTTTTCAAAATATTGAGCTTTCAAAAAAAAAAAATTGAAAATTTTTTTAAAAGTCCAAAAATTTTTTTTTGGAAAATTTGAATACACAATAATCAACGTAGATATGTATGAAATAAAAAATTGTCAAAGTCGATCGTACCGTTTAGGAGAAAATCAAAAACAAAAAAATGGTTCCAAGGGCGGTAGCAAAAATAACCATTTTTTTTATAACTAAATGAAATTTTTGAATTTCTTTTAAAAAAAATCTGTGGGACAGTTTTTGAGAAAAAAAAAATATCTATTTATAAAATTTCAAAAAAATTTCGTATGACAGGTACTGTTATTTTAGGTCTTAAGAAAAAATGAACAAAATAAAAAACGATATCTACCAAGTTTGACGAAAATCGACCCAGCCGTTTAGGATGTAGCCGAAAAGACAGACACACAGACAGAGAGACAGACAGAATTGCCAGACTCACTTATTTCGTCTTCGCTACGAGTATCATCGTAATGTCAACTTTGATCAAAATCTCGAGTTCAATTTTTTTTACGAATGTACATATGGATATGTAACTTGCCTACTAGTAGCTATAAGTCGCAAGTAAAAAGTTCAATCAAAATATTTGGACCAGTTTTCGAAACATTTTGAAAAAATACTTTTAAAGTGAACTCCATTTGACAGCATGGAAGCGTGAACGAACCTTAGAAAGAGTGACAAAGTGTGAAAAATGATTTTCAAGAACAGATTCTCTTTGTCAAAACTCAGCTTTCGATAAATTAACTTTCACTTTTTTTCTAAATACTATTAATCAATGTTTTTGTTTGATGATTTGCTATACAATACAATACTACAATAACTACAATACTACTTTATACTTATTTTAGTGCAAAGCCTCTGAAAGTTCATATACGAAATATAAAGTTTGTAGAAACTAACAGTTTTGGGAAGTAAATGAAAGAATCTTTTACTTACAATATTTAGAATTACAGGAAATACAAAGAAACCTAATTATGTGGGGGGGGGGGGGGAAGGGTAACAGCTTAATTTACAATTGAAATTCATTATTATTTATTATAAAAGTAAATGTGAAACATAAAATTAAGTTAACACAATTTAATTTGAGTTGAAAAAATGAATGGATTTTAGAAAAATCTATGGGGAATCAAACTGTCGTGATTGACCGGAGTCGTAGTACGTTAAAAATCGTATTTCAGCAATTATCAAAATATAGATGAAAAGTGTATCGAATCGTTATTTTTCAACATCAACATAATTAGC
Source organism: Philhelius festivus (assembly GCA_963931855.1). NCBI lineage: Eukaryota > Metazoa > Arthropoda > Insecta > Diptera > Syrphidae > Philhelius > Philhelius festivus. The sequence continues at coordinate 81,866,486 of OZ007557.1, forward strand.
TTTTATTGAAGAATAATACAAAAATTTTATTCTTTAATTAAAAGAAAAAAATAACATTTGTATATAAATGTTGACGACATGTAATTTTAAAGCGATATTTTTTGATACTTGCAAATTCTCAAGATTACTTTCCCATATTTTCCGGATATTAAAAAGTCTCTATATATATTTTCTAAAAAGTTTTGGCTTTCACAAATCACAGAACAAAACTGTCGGAACAAAGATACACCTACTTTAACTTCTAAAAATTCTCACGATCGTGCGTACTTCTTCACTTTAACCAACATTAATGCACCATGCACATCCGGAACCCATGGATAGTTCGGTTTACAGTTTACTTAGCTCATTGAAGATGCAGAGGTCCAAAGAACTCCCTACATGAACCCTACTCAATTACTATGGGCCCCAGGACAAATCTCATTCGAAAAATGAGTTGGACACACATGAGACTTCCCCACTCTTTTTCATTTGAAAATTCCAATTGTCTATCCCCGGCAATTGAATTTATGAGTCTTTCTTCGGCACTTACCCAGTAATTTTGAGACAGCACCTTGTTGGGTGAGCATATGTTGGGCCAGATCATAGCCACGCAATCCGAACCTTGATAACTCCAGCAGGCGATGTTGTGAGACTAGAGCGCTTAGAGTTGTCGGTGACGGTGAGCCTCCGGGGAAGAGTCCTGCAGCGGCTGCTGCTGCCGCTACTGCTGCACCAGGCGATGCTACCGACGACGAAGTCGCAGATAGACCAACTAGAACAAAAATGAGAAAACAAAAAATGGATGAACAGGCAAGTTAAAACGAGTGCAAGAGGAAGAGTAGTTAGGTAAATGAAAAATCACAGAACGCAAACGCAAGGATATTTATAATAATAATAATCCATTGCGAAGTGGCCGCGGCCGGCCCTGCTCTATAAAGCTGCTGGTTGGGATGTTAATTGCATATTACTAGCAGCGATTGACATGTGGTATTCTGGATGCGTAACATTTGTGCTACGAGGCTCGGAACGGCCCGGCCATTCTCGTCTCTGATTTAATGCCAGGGTGTCACCTTGATGTCGATGTTGGTAATAAATCGGATCGGTTGTTTGTGTGTTGGATTAGGCATGTAAGCATGCGGCTACTGTGAGTGCGTATAGTCATTGCATCGTCCGTGTCGTCGACGCTTGTTGGGGGCATAAATTTATATATGGTAACAGGAGAGAGGTGTATACTTAGGGAGTAATCACACAACAAAAAAGGAGAGACGGGATTAGTTGATTGAAATTACAAGTGACAGAGAATATTTAGAAAAATGGATTTGATGCGTGTGTGCTGTGTGGGTTCTGGGAGAGTTTTTTTTTTGTGCTGTAGGTATTCGCCTTGGATTTTACTTTTCCTCTGGGGAATATTGGACATGTTTCGAATACGTCATATAAAAATTATGGAAGAGTATCTTGGTTGTATAAAATGTTGGGTTTTGAAAAAACGAACCTAAATACACCCACTTTAAGGAAGCCAACCTTTCAGCTCACACAACAGTTTATTACTAATACATTACGTATTCTCCCTTCGAGATGTAAATTTCTTCGATATGTCACAAGGACAAAGATACCCGTGACCGGATCACGCATCTCAAAGAGCTCTTTGGGGAATGTGGATTGCTAAAGAGCAATCTTGGCAATCATTCTGAAAGATGGAGATAAAAGAACCACTTTAAATGCCCTCAAAGTCACCGTTATTTAACCAAATATGTTACAAAATTACACAGATTATTGAAACAAAAAGTCATGCTCTGGATGCAATGTGCAAAAAGACCGAACAAATTGTAGAGAATTTAAATTAAAAATGTGACAATGTCATCGACATGTAGTCGTATCCATAGTGTATGTTTCTCCAACAAAAAGTCAAATGATAATGCACGCGCACGTCTTAAAAACAGTGGCGCAACATTTTAACCGATTTAGTAATAGGTATGTTAAAGCCATTTTAGTAAGTTAGAAATATGTCATTTCCTCAAAAAAAATCTCGGTAATTTTATTTGAAAGAGTTTATTTTTGTTTTGACATTACAAATTATTAACTCCATTTTCCAGATTAATTTTTGTTTTCTTTGCTTTTTTCACACGAACTGCCATTTTTTAGACGTGTTCAGATGCACCGTTTTTAATAAAGTATTTTACTAGTTAGAAAAACGAAAAAAAAGAATTAACATTTTCAAAGAGCTATAGTAAATTAGTTCAGCAAATTGATAACTCGTAATATGCTTAACAATTAATTGCTTAAAATTATGGCCCAATGGTTTTTTACTAAAGTTAAAATCATCAAAAAGTTTCTTTATTTTTTATGTATATCGTGCTAACTTCAAATGGCTCTTTGACATTTACAAACGCCAAAAAGGGCCTATTCACTTACCTAGTATTTGTCACGAGCTGTCATCGTCTTAGGCGTTTTCAGAAGCAATTTATTAAACAAAATTACGAAAGAGTTTGTAAACAACAAGAAGTATCATACTTAAGCATTACAATAGGCTGTTTAAAATTTTATACCAACGGAATTATTCACATAATTGATAAAGTCAACGCATCTGCAGCAGAAATCATTCTTTCATTCAAAAGGAACCTGTAGATTTATAGTTCATGGCGGCCATGTTGTTTTTTTTTGTCAATTTTCGATTTTTTTTTTATTTTTAAAAAACATAATGGCTAAATGAGCTCTGGAGCAATTTGGAGTAGACCTTGATTTTAGAAAAAATATTATCTTTAGCTACGTGACACGATGCAATTCCACATGAGGCTCAACGAATGGCAAACGTGTGCAGAAAGTCACAATCTGTCCGTAATTCCTCGAAATCGACAAAAACAGCATCATTTCAGAGGGCTACCGATGGACGATAACCAATTTATTATTAATCCTAATTAAAGGAAATGGAAGTGAGATAGGATGAAATGGATGTAAGCAAAATGTGGTTGCAATAAGACGAGGTTACGTGCCTCAAATCTAAAGCCAGAATCGATATGCTTTGAGGGCATTGATATTTAAGACAAATGTACTTAGAAATCTCAACAGCAGCTTTGTGGATACGTAAAGAACATCACGTAAGGCACTGCTTAACAGTTATTCGATTTGCTCCAGTTTCAGTTGCAGCACTCCATTATTCAACCAGTTACCCACCTTAGACTTCTATGTAGTGTTTTCTTAAGCCACTGGTCTATGGGAATAGTATTTAAAAGAAAAGCAAAAATTGATGACGTAATTTTTTTAATACACGTGCTCTCATCTTATATTTACCGTGTTTTATGGAAAATTGATAGCCACTCAGTAAAGAAAATTGAAAAAAAAAAACGATTATAGTCAGTTTTATATTCACTCTCTTTTAACCTCAAAGTTTGACACGAATTGTACTAAATTTCAATTTTAATGAGCAAAAAAATCGATTTTTCTTTTTAAGAAATTCAGATTTTGTAGATGTAGATCTCAGCCATCCTCCAATGGAATTTGACAGTTTATGGCTTGGTAGATGGGTAATATACTATATTTTGACCTATTTAGAGTATTTCTTTTTAGATGCTTTACAAAAGCCTTAAAATCGCAATTTTCCTAAACAAAAAAAAAAAATCAAAAAAATTTCGATTTTTCGGTGAAAAAATGAAGATTTTTCAGAAATTTTTCAATCAATTGACATTTGTGATTTTCTGTACGTCTTTTACAAAATAGACATGAAGCTTTATTTATAAATGTCTTGACATCATAAAAATCTCTGAGAAAAAGATGCATTCCAGAACACATCCCAGTACCATGCAAATGTTTTTCTGCACTCGATTTAAGCGCCATCTACATTTCAATATATCAACAATTTTTATTAATTCTATATTCACTCTGATTGCGGACCAAATTATTTATATTCACTCTTGATGTTTTTATTGTTTTGCATGTAAAATTTTGCTAACTTGGCTATTCACTCTTTCAAAAAACACGGCTATTATAACTTTGCGCAAAAGTTGTGTCTTAATGTGAATTTGCCTTAATTTTTGCAAATGGCTTCAAAAGTCATTGTACTTTGTTATATACATATATGTGTTGTAGATAGATAAGGTATTAGTTAGCAACAAGCAACAATGGAGTGGTACACCATAATGAACGTGGAATTATTACTTCTGCTTTTTTGAAAAAATGTTGACTATTGTGTTGACGGAGCGTTAATTTCATCGTCGCTTTTCTACTTGTCATACAGCATTTGGGCGAATAATTAAACGTTCTATTGCTCATCTCATGTAAACTGGGCCTACTAAAGATATCTCAAGAAGTAGCTGGCCTTCTATGTATTACTCGTTCGACCGAAAACATAGCTTCTGAGACCAAGGACGTCAGAGAGAACCCACGAACATCGTAGAGACTACCATGCATACAACAAGGAGGCATCAGCAGACGTTCGTTGCAACGAATTTCAGTGTGAGAATATTTAAAATGTTTCCGTACAAAGTGCGAACCGTTCACGAATTGCTGTTTGCTGATCGTCAAAGGAGTTTAACTTACTCTAATGCAATCAGTGCATAATGAGCGACGAAACTGCTTTCCACTTAAGTGGTTGTGTTAACTATACAAGAAATACAAGAAGAGCCATCTTCTCAAAGTGACAGTTTGGCATGTCACTTGCAGTCAAAAAGTTATTTTTTTTGAGGAAGCCGTTTGAGCTACCGTAACCGTATCGGGTAAGCGTTACAGGCAGATGTTGAACGAGTTTTTTTGTCGGTAAGCTACTGAATTGGGTCCCGAGCATTGTTGGTTCCAGCAGGATCGACCAACCACTCTTGTAGGTCGACCAGCTATAGAAATTTTGAGGCCCCAATTTCCGTGCCGAGTAATCTCTTATTTTGGAGGTTTGAACTGGAGGTTTATCTGACTTCTTCCTTTGGGGATATCTGAAATCTCATTTTTACCACAACAGAACCTAAACCTGGCAAGAATTGAAGAAGAAATCGCCAATAAAGAAAAGCAAATCACAATGACGTAAAACCAGCACAAATGTGCATCAACTCAAGAGGATGGTCATTTGACCGATATAATTTTTTTAACCTGTCATCAATTTTTCATCTTCAAAAAAATTTTAGGTGAAAACATAGCAGTCTTCGCGAGTCATTTGTATAGACATTCAATTAACTAAACTTCTAAATAAAAGAAAATGTTGAAAATGATGGATAGGTATGAACTAGTTAGTTAGTATCGAGTTTCATCATTCACAATATTACTGATGAGTCGATTTTTGGACCGCTTCTTTTCCCATTATTCATCAATGATATAACCGAAATTAGCTTTATATTTCTGTAAATCCATATGATGAAGACGACGTCCAAATCTAATTTTCGAGGCCTACACTATTGTGATGGAAGATTGTATTTTTTAGAATCAATGAATTTGTAACTAGGCTTATAGTAATTAGTTGAAATTATTGAATCATTATTTTAGACTTATCATCAGTTCTGCAATCAGTAATGATATCTAACATTGTAGCGACTTCAAACTTCCGACTTCTCTAACCTTTGTACACAAGTTTAGCACAGTTAAGACTATTCACCTTATATCAAAATCGAAGCTATGTTCACGCGAACCTGTACTAGGTTAAGGCTTGTCACAGCGCTTTAAAAAATATTGCTTTTATTTATTTCTGCACAAACGTTCCTTCATTCAAAAAAAAACTCAACTGAGTTAGCTTTCAGTCATATGTTTTTGGTTTGCTTAGTTTCGAACACGTATTTGCTTATAAAAGTTGTATGAAACGTTTAACCAACCCTAAAAATTTTCGAGTTTCTTTGAAGTCTTATAAGACTCCTCTTAGTGACTTATGCGATTTTTATGAAACTTTGTGTCAGGTTTGACTTCAAAACCAAACGAAGATAAAGGCTTATTGCAAGTTTATCTTTGAAGGGTGTGAAAGAATTTTTGAACAATATATACTATGAGTTTTGTAAACTGTTTTGCCTGAATTGCCTTACGCATTCATAGCTCTGTTAAAACGTGTTTATAAAGTATTTTAAAAAAAGTTTTTGCAAATATCCAGCCTGCTCAAATGAATAATTTATGTTGCAATCAAAAACTTCAACAAAAAATACTTGTTGCCCATAAAAATACATATTTATTAGTTTCATTGATTTCATCACCGAAAATCATCGAACTTATCGCTTTTACGGGAATAATTTACCACTTAAACGCAATAAATCAAAGCATCACCATCACCATGATCTCCTATCTTGGTAAACGCGCAACACTATGCTGTGTGTCCATTTTTTGCTGTCATCTATACGAGTACTCCTCTTCCAGAGCACACACTGTTTACTTTTTATAGGAGCAGCAGCGAGCAGAAAGACAATTCCGAAGAGGGACAACAATTGAGCATACACGTGATAGGTACAAATTGAATGTGTTTCCCAATCATTGCAACACCAAACTGGACAACACACAACACCGTGCCTCCATAGTCGGCCTTTGGAGCAGGTATAGCATCTCAAAAATAAGAAGAAAAAAAAATGTTGGCGAGAAAGCCTGACATGATATTGATAGAGCTTCTCGCGTCTTCCCGGATTGATGGTCATGCGACATAATAGTACTCAAAAGGTTGATCTTTGATCACCACCATCATCATCATCGTCATCGTCATCGAAGCCCGCAAGTTCAATGTTGAGAGCATATCAGGCCAAAGAATCCCCGCAAAGAAGGAAATTCCAACAAATGCCATTTCGAACAAAAACTCGCCAGCAGCAGCCGAAGATTGCGTCTTCGCGGACAATCCAAAGGAATCAACATCACAAAATCGTCATTTGTTCGCAAAACACAAAAGTGTCAAATGGTACATCAAAGTTGCAAAGTATAGTTCGGGCAAACTGATGACAGTGAAAAACAAACCGAAGAAAAAAACGAAGCAATCTCGCTAATACGGTGGTCTTCGTTGTCCTGAATTCTAGGGATTCCACAAGAGTGCTGAAATTAGCACCAAAACATGATGGGACTGCTTCATCGCCTCCTTTTACGTGCCTCCAGTTGTTGAGGTTCCGTTTGGAATTTTTTCGTCCCGTAGTGTGTGGTGGAAATTCCTCAGGTCCCAGCCAGCGTCCGTCGCGTCGTCATCGTCGTTTGTTCGTGGTTTAGATTGGATCTGCTTATTCTTAACACAGATAGTTTTAAGGGTCCGTTTATATTTGCTTCTACCACCTCGTGGAGTACAAATTTGTGGCAGAATTCCCGAAAGGAATTCCATGGCGATACTTAATTTAAATTCCATAAGCTGCAAAGTGGATTGCTTGGAATTATACAATGCTTGTTCCGTCCGTCCGCTCATCGCTTTTTTGTCCATTTGCCCATTTTGTCTGAAGACAGTTTTTTGTTTTGTTTTGTATTTCAACAACTTCCAACTATAATTCTACAAAAAAATTGCGAGCATCCATGAGGTACATGAAGATTCAACTTAAAATGCAGAGACGCGTCGTAACCGATTAGGCCGATTAAGTTAATGGCCAAAGGGACTCGGGACATAGCTACAGAAGAAGTATTGTATAAAAGTTAAAAGAAATAAATTAAATCAACCACTTCAGTGGGTTTTACTAATAAATCTTCCTTCCTGTGGAATTCGGTATTAAGGAGATGATTTATGCGCCTCGTGGAAGAGTTTTCTCTTTGCAATTGGAAGGAAAATGTGCTGCTACTAGACGATCTTCGGAAGACAGGTGGAACGTCATCGAGATATTGGATACAATGCTCATAGATGTCTGAGCATTATTTCAAGATCTACACATATTCAACGACTGTAATGAAATAGAAGAACTTGAATATCTCTCTCTAGATGAGGGTTTAATAAGAATAGGACTTATTAACATCTAATTAAAGGTGACAGTAGCAACGGAAATGAAACACATTAATCAGCTGTGGAAGAGGCCGTAGATTTGGAAGTGTTTTGTCGAATCAAGAAAATGTGAGCTTTGAGATAATATTTTTATAATCGGCGGCATTTCCTTAGAAGATCTTAGGTTCTACCACAAATTTACCGCTATTGTTGCGCACTGATTACAAATTCAATCCTTTAATCAAGTCATTGTTTACTTAACTGTTTTATGTCGTATTGAATTGTAAGCCCAAGTTTTGAGGATATTTTTTTAGAAATACCTAGCAAGCCTACTTTATAGCTAGGAATTACTTATCTGGGTCTACTTATCAGATCAAGTGTTGGGGTCTTATTATAGGTGGGCCTCATCTTGGTAGATATAAGGCAGTTAGATATGGTTTGATTGGCTATGAAAAATGGAGAGAATATTGCCCCTCATAAACCCGAGTGGATTGTTGACTCTTTCCGCAAGTGAGTTATGACGTGCTGATCCCCACCTGGCCAACTCGTTTGAATGTTCATTCTTATCAATGCCACAATAACCCGGAACCCAGATAAGAGTTGCATTGTGGTTAATATTGAAGCTTGCGAGTTCATTCCGGTATTGCTGGACCAATTTGGAGAATAATGAAATAGAATTAAAGGTTTTAATAGAAGCCTGACTGCTGACTGACTGTGATAATAGCCGTATCCCTGTTCTATCCTGTTCCACCATCAGTAATTCAGCTTTAAAAACACTAGCAAAGTCAAATAGTCTTAACGACTCCAAAGTTATAGAGAACATTCCTGAACCCCCACAATTCTCCATCTTTGAGCCATCAGTAAAGATAGTTGTGTCAAAGCCTTTTGTCAAAACATCATCATCCTAATCCTTTCTAAATGGGAACGTAACCTTAAAATCTTTACTGATACTCAATTTAGGGGTGCATAAGCTAATGGGGGTCGAAAACATCTCTATTACAAATCAATCAAAAATCAATCAAATAAGTAATCTGTGGCCTTTAGTTTTAATGTGTAAATCAAGTGGTAGAAGGTGCAGAAGGCATCAGTTAAACAAGATCTTAGAGCTCCTGTGGTGCAAACGCTAGCAGTTTCTTGTACCTTCTTGAGTTTATCGATGTTATATACTTTGGTAAGCTTGGGCCTCCCACACAATCGAATCATACGTGAGTATCAGTCGTACCACGGCTGTGTACTTCTCCAAGATCATCTTAGATTGAATACTCCATTTTTACAGGTCTAGAAAGCTATGCAGACCTTCTTAACCCTTTCTTTGAATATTCAGTTTCAAGTTCAACTTAAGATCAATAATAGGACTTTGATATTTTGCACTGGAAGAGAGCAAGCGAGAGTGTTTGGCTGTTGCGTCGAGATAGATAGTTTTGGTAATAAATAGCATCAGTTCAATTTTTCCTCGTTTTTGAAGAAGTTAGAATTTTGGCAAATGTTAATGAAAAACTAGAAGAAGAAGTAAAGTAGCAGAACGGGTTGTTTAAATTGATGCACGTAAGCATAGTATTGAATCTCAAGAAAATCGCGTATACCTTTTTGAAAAACGGTTAATGAACATTTTTTGTATAATATTCAAAACTGAAGAGGAAGAAAAACTTAGACCTGGAAACATTTTACCAGAAATTCTGAAGAATGTATATCGTATTCGTATCCATAAGATAGCAAGAAAACTCTAAGTACGAGTATGAAGGTAGTAAGCAAAATTTAAATAAATTTGAGACCCAAATTGTCGTAAAGAACAAGGGTTGTAAGCCGATGCGATAGACTGTTTTAAAATGAAGATGCCCTTCATTACGTCCATATGTCCGAATAGAAAAGTAGAGAAGGACTTTTCCTGATTGGAAAAGATACTTTTGAAACCTTTATCAATTCCTTGCAAGATGTTTTTTGTTTTTTATTTTTAAGTGGACTTAACCAATTATAATGTTACACGAAATATTTCGATCATTAACGTGGTATGGCCATGGCATCGTCATAAATTTTGATCACGTGATTTGACTTACACATCGCAGACGCACTTCTGAACTTTAAAGTGTGATAATCGAACTAAATGAAGCATGTATTAAAATTTAGTTATCGAAAAAATGATATCAAATTCAAAAATAAGGACGATACACCAACGGCTGGAAACAAAACTCATATATGTATCTATATATTTGACATATCCTGCCTGCAGAACAACTTCCGAGACCTTAATGAAGACCTCCTAGTATTTAATATAGAATGCTGATCTTCCAGTTCTAACAAAACGCCCGGAAAAATTGAGTTACATAGAAACAAGACATTGCTATAGCAGTATCAGGTAAAGCATCCACACCGGTGAAAAAAAATTTCCTCTTACAAAATTTAAAAATGCTGATTAACTGGGCAAATAATTGTGGATTGGAAACCAACCCTCATTAGATTTCTCTTGTTTTCTTTTCTAGCACCCAATGATATTTTTGGCAAACAAACGGCTACAAGCCCATCCATTCGTCCTAAAGCTCCTTCGCAGTAGACCAATAACGAAATTGGCCATTAAACCATTCTGAAATCGTGCGTAGCAATACCAAGCCATATACTACACCATTTAACAATTACATATCGATAAAACTGGCAAATATAGACATTAGTAGTTTCCCATACTTCGACAACAGGGGAAGGCTTTCACCCATGAAACTTCAAGTTTCGTTTAACTTTCTGTTAAATGTATTCCTATATTGGTCGAACACAAAGAGTATTTAGGCAAACAGTAAAATTTCTTTAATACGAGTATTTGTTACCTAAAGTCTAGTACGCAGATATCTCTAAATTTTATTTCCCATACAAAATTTAGCCAAGCTAAAATAATGTCAAACATTTTAGCCGAGAGGTACGCTGCTTCAGCTTAAAAATCAAAAATTCTCTTCGAAATGTGCATTACTTATCTGTCAAAATTTAGCACAGGAATTGATTGTCCAGCACATTTCTCGAGCTAAATGTCAATTTGAAATGGAAGAATATTTAGAAGAATAAGTATTTGGTGACGGAAGTCTTACAAGATTTTCTACAGCAAAAATCAAAAATCACTCATAATTCATAATTCTCATTCATAATTCTTAAAAATCATACTTTAAAACAAATTCTCTTAAATCCTTGAAAAATATTCATTTATAGAACTTCTGTTTTTGTTACATTTTCTCCACCAGGTTCTTATGTCAAGATTTAGCTTGGATTTTAGCTGATGCTTGGAGAAAAATGTAGGAGATACAATTTGGCGCGATCTGCATACTAAGGCTTAAGGATCAACTCCCTGCAATTTGGAATTCAAAAATTGTTTAAAAATAAATTTAAAACATGTTTTTAGAAAAGTACGAAATTATGCAAACAAATTTTATTATTAAACTAATATTTTATAAAACAAATTTCTTAAAAATTTTTTAACAAAAAAATGTGGGATGCTGAATTTAAGTATTTAGTATTATAGATTTTAAAAACTATTTTCAAAGATAAATCGTTCAAACGATTTGAAGATATTGATTTTTCAAAAAAAAAAATGGAATTCTTTTTTCAAAAACCCAAAAAATATTTTTTCGAATATTTGTATATAGGTACAATATTATTTTAAATTTAAAGGAGCTATTGTATACAAAAAATTTGGTTTCTCTTACCAAAATGTCGTCCATGCCCACAGTTGCACATCCAATCTTTTATCAAAATCGATAGAGTTGTTTATGAGATAAATAATAAGATTTTGATGAGGGGCACCGTTAACTTTGTAGCACATAAAAATAAAACTCAATTTTTCCTTTAAGAAATCACCGAAGACCCTAAGTAGCGATTTTGAAGAAAATAGGCTGTAGGTCTCTGTACAGACATACAGACAGACAGATGGAATTGCCGGGTCCACTTTTTTCGTGTTCTCTATAAAAAAATTCTTACTTTTTTCACAAAAAAGTTCGAGAATCATTTCCAAATTTTCTCTATCTGAGATTTTCTTTTCAAGAAATTTGGTCAGAAAGAAATTCAAACCTCAGCTAAATGTCAGTACGGGAATAATGAATGAAAGACAAATATCGTGTCGTGCGTGTCAATCTCATTAGATAATATGGAATATTCTGAATTTATCTACGTTTGCATAAGCGGTCCCTAGACGCTCAATATTATTGTTCAATATTTGATATTGCACAATATTATTGTCCGTCTATGGATAATATTGCAAGGATGTGCAATGTATTGAAGAAAATCAAAACCCTTTTGATATTTATTGCACAATATAAAATATTGTATCGTCTATGGGTACTATTGCACAATATTTGTTTATTTAATTTTCAAGTGTCGAAGAAAAAACACCTCGGCGAATGATTTCAAAAAGTTAAAATGTCAAAAGCATGTTGTCTACACAAATATCAGCTCTGGCAACTAAATTATTGTATAAAATATTGAACGGTCTGGGGCGCCTTGCCAATAATATTGTGCAATATTTAACACAGTAATATTGAGTCTAGGGACTGCTATACTCTGGCCCAGTTTCGACAGTTTTGTTCTAAGTTTCGCTTTCATTTTTTTTTTACTCTACTACTGATATTTTGCTGAGCTCTAAATTTTATTTTAGTCCACAAATTTCTTGGAAAAATAATGTGGAATTATATTTTAACTTTAACCTCATTTAATCCTAATCTTTATTATTTAATCTAACCTTAAACTTATTTGAAATTGGACGGATACATATACATTGCGTATTCAGCAGAAGCGTCCCCTTTTGATAATTCTAAAATGTGCTGTCCTCTTCACCCCTAAATCCCATTTCTATATTTTCAAAAATTCACCCAATGAATTCACAATACAAAAATGTCACCTGCTGTTCTGTGTGCATAAGCGTGGAATCTTCTTTAAGAATCGAACTCTTAAATCAAACAAATTATTGTGTACCCATGCTATAGTTGCGCAATCCAGTTGGCTGATATTACTACTTGCCCCATGCTCCGATGACACCTTGATTAATGTCCAGAATTCCTGGGCCCAAAGGGACTTCAGTGGCTTTAAGTGCATCCCACCAGCTATGTAGGAGCTCGCACAGCAAGGCGACACTGGCAAGACGCATAGAAGTGCGAAAATCTATCAACGAATCCCTAATTTATGGCCCAACTTGAGCTGAGCAGAGCACGTCGTTGTGTATTTAGGGTGCTTCATCATGCCGACTTAGAGAAGAGACTAGATACGAACCTATGGTTTGGTTTGTCCAATCAACCAGTGGTGGTCGAACTATTGAATATCAATGGATCTTTAAAAAAGGAAAAACCTAAACTCTATCATCCTTTATTTCATCTTCGTCTTTTTGTTACCATTTTTATTTTTTTTTTTTATTTTTTGCATGACTTCTTGACGATGGGTATTTTCGGATTCTTCGGGTGTCGATTGTGAAATTAGAAGTAAAATTCCGGGAAATTTTGATTTAAGACCCACTCAAACTAACTGAACCCTAAAAAAATCAACATCCCGTTTCGAATTACAAACTGATGGTCATGCGATGACATATTCTACGCCTTCAACGCTAAAACTCTACACAAGAAGAGGCAAGAATCAAAGTTTTTTACTTTCGTTGTTTCGAACTTCTGGAATGGCATTGAAATTATAGTATTATAGCCCTTTGGCTTGAGATACTGGTTGGTAAGTTTGGAAGTTGGATGTTGAAGGAAATGAAGAACTGGGTTACGCTTCTGTTGTAGGTTTATAAAATTTTGACCAAGTGGATGATGATTTCTTAGAAATATTTGCGGGTGGTTGACTTCGATATGGTGACGTATGAATTTAAGCTGGAAATAGGATGCCCATAAGGTGAGAAAGAATTTTTTTTTTTGGTTTGGTCACCCATCACAAAGGAAAGGACGCATGGGAATATTAAACCAATAAAAGTAAGGTAAGGCCACAGCAAGATTAGAAAAGAACAACTTGCAAACATTGCTTCTGTTTTTATGTTTCCTTCCTTCCTTAGGCTGCTGGTGATATTCAGCCTTTAGCCATTATCCTTAGATCAGACAAAAATAAAGAACAAGGTACAGGTCCTCGCACATAAAAGAAATTATAAAGTTGGGGGTAACTTACACTTAAATAATTAAACTTTGACAGTTGGACGAGGTCAACCATACAAATTTGTGTACTCGTAACTTAGACCGTTTGTCAGTTGAGTAAGATAAATTTGGAATGACCTCTCTTATTCTGAAAAATGATTCTGGATTTAATTCCTTGAATTGGGCCATCAAAGAAGCATTCTTTAAATCTTTTTCAATAGAGGACAGAGATAGAGTGATTATTTCATTCTGATGTAAAGGGTAGTTTTTGACATTGACAGTTTATCGCGGCTATGTTGTTTTATCTGTATACAATTTAACTGTTAACAGACACTAAGAACATGTCACTACAGCAACATACGTCGACCATAAGTAACGGCGTATATTGGCTCATTGTGATGTGGGGGAGTTAGAAGCCGACCAAGACTTCAGGCAAAAAAATTATTTTCAACGATGAGAATGGTCAACATGATCAAGTGTAAAATTTTTCGAATTTAGGACGATGACAATCCAGACGGCAATGCATCCACTTTAAGTCTTCGTTTGTTTTTGATTGCGGGCCGGCGGCGGCATCATTCGTCGGAACCCCTTCCGATGAAAAACAATTTATTTTGACCCAAAGTGGATGATATATAGATGTGAGCCATATTTGGTTCAAATTATTACTTGCCACACAGTAGAGGCCTCAATTGGCATTCTGCACGAACGGTTTAAAAATTGTTATCTCACGAAGGAGTTAATCAATTAATATCTCATCACAAAATAAGGGTTAAAGATCTTCATTCCGTCCTATGTACATAGTCAATGTGACAAGCAAAGATAAATTTTAAATCAAAGATTGCTCATAGATACTTTTCTTCGGCTATATTAAATGGAAACATTCTTTCAGTTATGGATACCTTATTTTGTGAAAATGTCCTACTTTGACATTTAAAAACGTTAAAATTTAGATCACTGTTTTTGCAGTATGCAGACATCTCAAATCATTCGGCATATCAAAACAATCAGGAATAGTTATAATTCTCCAAACCAAATATTAAATCTTCAGGATGCAACAGACAGAGAAAATATGTTAAAAGCGTTTAAATGTGGTTAGTAAAAATTCAAAACGGGTGCGACCCAAATGACTTCCTTGAGGAACGCCAGAAGTGTACCTTCAACTGAATCCGAAAGGATATTTGTTGATATGAATTCTACCTGCGATCAAAGCCAACTTATTAAAAACGAATGAAATCCTATGATACTAAGTTTGGCAACTAACAATGAATGATTAACTTTGTCTAAGGCTCATAAAGAGTTTTTTTTCATTTGCCCAGGTAGATTTTGGCGAGCTGTGGCGGCCATGTTGTTTTAGTGATATCTGTCAATTTTATTATTTTTTATTCAGATACTTATGCCAAATCACCAATGCAAGTTACATGATTGAAAAGCATGTCCAAATGATAAGACTTTATTATCAAAATGGGTGTTCTTTAGTGTAAGCGTTGCGCCCATTTAACTTTAGACGTTGTGGCTTTTCAATGTTTAGTGGTCAAATTTGATAAGACCGATTTGCTTATCAATCAGGGAACATTCGGATGTAAAAGGACCCAGCTGATGCCACGATTGACATTATTAAACGTGGTGTGAATTGGCCACCAAGTTCATGAGATTTGACTCTGCTAGACTATTTCTTGTCGGGTTTCTCGAAGTCAAAGCGAATAAACCACAACAGACAGATGCCCTTATATATAGCCGGATATATAGGAAAGTGTCATTTAAAATTGGCCAACTTGGATCTTTGCTTCCGTAAGAAGCTAAGGCGGACAATTGAACGATGTCATACTCGTATTACATACATAATGGAATTCATGGGCATTTCAAATAAAAAAAGATATTTGTTAATACTTTTCACTCAGATTGTTTTATTCCAATTCAACATCTACTCTATTTTATTGAAAACCCCTTTTCATAACTACTAAAGATAGAAAGGTTTGTTGTAGTAGATCTTTTACTAATAAAACCATGTTGCCTATGAGATATTGATTCTTTAGAAAGGAAAAATATTTTTATCAGACTTGATATTACGATGATAGTGAATTCTGTGAATAGTGAATTCTCGGAATTCTGTCTGTCTGTTGGATTTAAGGCTAAACTGCTCGACCGATTTAATTTAAACTTTGGTAGACATAATTTCTTAGTTCCTCCCCGAAATGTTTTTTTCCTTTTTTTTAAGACCAAAAATAATGGTACCTAACATCCATTTTTTTTTTTCTACATATTATCTATTGAGAAAACAGTTCCACCTATATTTTTAACAAATTCAATAAAATTCTTTTAGTAAAAGATCCCATAGATTTTCAAAAAAGTCATAAAACAGATTTATAAATCAGTTTTTAGCAGTGTCCAACAAAATTTTGAAAAACATTTTTTTTTAATTTAAAAAAATTAAAATGGTTTTTTTTTAAGTCAACATTTCAAAAACCACACTCTCGATTATTTTTAAACTCAACAAATAACAATATCTAAAAGACGTAAAAAAAGTTTTTTTTATCACAAAATAAAGGAACCTACACACCAGAAAAATTTAAAAAAATTCTTTTCCAAAATTTTATTTTTTTCGAAATCGGCTGCTAGAATTTCGATCATTTTATCTCTTTTTCACTTAATTTTTACGATCTATAGTTTAATAAAAGACACATTATAAATTGAGATATCACTGACAGTAGGTACTTAGCATAGAACCAAATTTTTTGATTTTCGACTTTCTCAATTTCGGCAAAACTGATTTAAATTAAATTTGTATGCATAACCTCATAAATTAAAAGCTTATAAGAAAACATTGCCTATCAAAATTTTAAAACAAATATTTTTTGTTTAAATTCGATATTTCAAAAACGGTTAAATTTTTATCTTAAAAATGTTTTAAAAATTTTTTCAACGTGCGTTTTATATTCCACGTTGATATTATTTTGTGTGAATGAAATTTTCTGTTGGTATTTATTATGGAGCATCTAACAGACCATCTGGCCACATTACATACTACATCTCGTGCTACAATGCGAATCTTACGAGACATTTTTCCCGGCCGAATAAGGACTAAAAGTGGTGATATCGAGTTGGTGCCATGATACCTGATATGACGATTCCCGAAATTACAACACACGTCTGCGAAATTTATATGCAAA
Organism: Philhelius festivus; assembly: GCA_963931855.1. Taxonomy (NCBI): domain Eukaryota; kingdom Metazoa; phylum Arthropoda; class Insecta; order Diptera; family Syrphidae; genus Philhelius; species Philhelius festivus. Next base: position 81,883,543 of record OZ007557.1, read on the forward strand.
ATGCGTCCAAAGGGGTACACCTTTGCACCATGGTCAGGGGTGCCCACTAGATCCATACATAATATCATAGACCATACTTGGCTTTGGACAAGTTTCCCAAGAAAGTGTTCCGATCGATGATACCCCTTCAGGATGCGCTCTTGGTACAAATCTGCATTTTGGACTATACTTCTATTTTTACGCATTTAGTGGCCAGTTGATAAGAAAATGATGGAAGAAATAATTACCTTGTTGATAGCTATTTCCAAGCCTTTAACGAAATGACTTTCTATCATACTTCTGCTTTTAAGACATGCACTTTACTTGTATTTTTCCTAGTAGACAGTTTTGCCTTAATTCATAAAAAACAACATGTTTGCAAGCTAGTTCAAGGAAGTTTACCTATAAGAATGTTGAAAAATTGAGACAAAATAAAGTTAAATTAAAATAAAATTTCTAAAAACGCCAATGTGATCAACTATCACCCTAAATCACTTTTTGTTTTAATATGCTTAACTTGACCAAATCTAATATAAACCTCGCCACCACTGTTAAAACCAACATATCCGTTCATCAAGTGCTTTCCAATCTACTTTCGTATGAGAGATTGATGTCATTGTTCCCCATATTCATAATTTATCTACATATAGACTAGGCAGGCATAGGCAGCAAAAACCGAAGGCAAACAAAAACCTTTTCCCGATTTGTGGCGCCACCATCAGTGGACAAATCGATGTGAAGCTAAGTGACATTCCATTTTCAAGAAGTATTGCCAAGTTATTGAAAATTCAAAAGCAGCAAGCAAAATTTTTGATAAAATCCGATTTTCTCTCTGAGTTTTCAAGAGTTTTTTTCTGTGATAGAAGTTTCGGTTTCAAAGATTGTAGGACGGTTTCAGGGAAATAAAAAGAACTTATATGGCGTCTCCACCGAATGCGTATCTTAGTCTAGATTAAAAAGAAGATTAATTTTGACAGTAGCTGTCAAAATGCAATACTGTTTCATTTTTCCTTATCAAGTGGAAGTTTCATTTGTGACAAACGATGAAAAATATGGATATAGGTGAGTTCGATTTGTAAAACAATTGGACCAATTACTAATTAATTAAAATGATGAATTTCCATTCTGCTAAATTAATAAAATAAATGTTATGGTACCCTTTTAGATTTAAGGAATATCAAGGAAAAATTATGCTAAATCTCGATAGACACTCATTTAGTAAAAAGGGAGAAAATTGGGAATAAACTAATGTGGCAACCATATTATTTGAAAACTCTTGACTTGTTGTTTAAGCCTTTGCATATTTGAGTTTTTGGTTTGTGAAAGGTAATAATTAAAACAAAGGAATAACACCGCAGCGAGGTGTGGAAACAAGAAGCCCCCATATCACAAGAAGTAAAAGTCAAGGGAAGATTTTGCGAATTATTTATGTGGCAACAACCGCATTTGGTGCTTTGTTTATAACGCCTTATGAGCAAGCAGCTTCATTGTCATCAGGTTCTTGTGAACAAACTCGTTTAAGAACGTAGTTTGTATGTTTGTATGTATGCAATTTTTGTAAAAGCCATTTGCATCAGAAATTGAATCGATTTATTGCAATTAAATTCGAATTAAGGGCAAGCAACCATTAAGCAAAGTGCACTAAGTGCAATAAGGCATGTAGAGTCGAAATTAACCAAATTATGGTGAAGAGACATAAATTTGCGCTGGAGTAAGGCCAGCTGTTATATGAGATGGTTGGCAAAGACTTGACGATGAGGAAGTGGTTCAATAAATCGATACCTACACACGTAATTATATTTAGAAGAGAGAGTAATTTTTGTTTTGAATTCTTTTTTACTAGCATTTTTATTTTAACATCCGGAACTTGAACATCAGGAACTTATTTCTATAATGATATTCTTTGTATTTGAATTGTTAGATACAAATATTTTCTAGAATTTATCTATAGCAACTTACCGAAAATCAGACTACGGGGTCAGTGGAGTTTTATCAATTTATTGGAAGCAGAAAAATATGTCAGATACATATACGCAAAATGTAATACTTAAGTTCAGTTGTGCAGACAAGTTTCATTCTCGGATCAAGATCTGTACAAGGTCAATTGGGAAAAAATCCGTGAATAAACCATGTTCTTCTTAATTTTTTTAGGTTGACTTCTTGCCAACAACTAAAAAATACAAAAACCATTAATTTTGCAAAATTTTGGTAGAAATTGTCAAATTCTGTTTATAAATGTAATGAATCAGTTTTGGGGCTTATTGCGACCTTAAGATCTATTGTATCTATTTATCCTGAGCTGGTAGGCAGTTTTGCTTACATTTGTGTTCATACGAAGGGACCAGATCTCCTTTCCTCCATTTCCGTAATAGAGATCAGGCCTCGTTCGTTAAGGTTGACACTCCTACTATTATCGCGGTAGTCTACCTATTTCCCATGATACATACCTGAACCAGTACCCCATGAAGTGTAATTCTTACCCTTGAACTAAATTTGTGAAGATAGACACACATTTAGAAAAACTAGCCTTATTATGAATATTTTACAACTAACTTACGTTCTATCCTGGACCAGCCATTGACTCTAAGAAGAAAAAGCGTGATAAATCCACTTAGACAAAGACTCTCGTAGTTTTCTTCGTTAGAGTAGTAAACCCCAAAAATTAAGCTTTTGGTCGAAAACATCCTGAATTAGTTTTATGTTGGCTCTGTTAGAACCTGGTTGCGATAATACTATTTGTACCCCGGCTCTTGTGTTCTGTTTAATCCAAGTCATTGTCTAAAACATACAAATCTATTCTATTTGAGATGGAAATAGGTATGAGATGAGAGGATGAGAGTTATGTTGCAAATCATCTTCACCGGCTGCAGTATTTATATGTACCTATGTCGAAATAAAAATACTGATCCAAACAGATACCAAGGTACTTTACTACACTTTTACTCGCCAGTGGCTGTCCATGTGACCCTTCGATCACTAGCTGGTGCCAGTTCTTTCTCGTATCGCTTTGGGCTCTATGCAACGGAATAATTTCAGATTTCTGAAAGCTGATTTTCAACTTCCAGTCATCGCAATAACGCTGAATCTTGTCGAAATCACGCATGTACACACTTGCTTCAATAAAGGTTTTTATTTCCCACTAAGTTGTTGTTGTACCCCTTGGCATAATAGTTAGTGAGCTTGACTGTCATGCAAAGGGCCTTCTGTTCAATTCTCAATCACTGCAAGAGTGTTTTTTAGTATGAATAGTCCTCTAAAAGTATATCTTGTCATGAAAAGTGCTGTTCATTAAACGCTCGGAGTCAGCATACTATATTTTAAGTACCGTCCATTTCTGTAAACAATCAATCAACATTGTTCTCTTTTGGAAGCTCTATCAAAGTTTAATTTGGTATATGGCATAGGTATCTAATACACGCAAAAAAATAATTATTTAAAAGTAACGCACACTAAATCAACCGATATTTAATTTACAGCCCGATTCTCCCCCTTGTGAGGAGTCACAAGTCACAAGCTCTTGTGACTATTCCTTGTGAGGATTGTTGTGATTCGATAACATTTTGGTATTCTCCCCCTAAACGTCACAAGAAAACTCACAACAAAACTCACCACAGCATGGTGAGATTTTTAAATGTCATTATTTGAACAGCTGATTATTCAAAACGAAGAAATTACAAAATGCAAGGTAACATAATTTTTAAACAATAAAATGATTAAATAATAAATATAACATTTTCAGAAGAAAACAATCGTAAAGTTTTCGGAAGGTGAAAAAACTTTATAAATGTATTGTTTTGGAGAGCGAATGGATCATTTGTATCTCTCAATGTTCTTAAAGCCGTCGACGCTGTAAACTTCTTGATACGATTAGTTTCTTAAAGAAATTTTTGTTTATGTAATAATATTGCTTTTCTTTTTTGTGGGAAAGATCAGCAAAAATATTCACTAGAACAAAGTCCACTTCCATTTTTGTGTACTCACAATTATTCACAAATCTAGAAAATTCTCTTACTGAATGTCAATCAAAGAAACTTTAAAAATTTATGAGTTGTGACCTGCTCTGAAGGAGATCACAGTTTCGATTGTTTTTGTGACTCTCACAAGTTGTGACTGAGCGGCAGAATTCGAAAAAGTCACAAAATCAATTTCACCTCTTCTTGTGACTTGTGAGGCATCACTGACTTTGGGGAGAATCGGGCTGTTAATTTAACTACATACTTCTAAGATAGTTTTTCATAAGTTAAAGTTGTTGAAATGGGTCATAAGGTTAGTAAAAGTAACTTATTAAATCGTTTTTCTGTAATCGGTGTAACAAAATTAATACTCGTAAGTTGCATTTTAAGACTTGCTTCTTTTGGGGCAGCCAATCTTCTCGGTTGTGGCATAAACTACTAAATTGGAATAGCTTCACAGGAATTGTAATAGAATTTAACGATTCACGTTACGTTTACTGAATTAGTCTAAACGATTTACTCGGTTAAAGTAGGCAATGTACAGATTTACAATTATGCTCAGTTAAGAGTATTTTAACTGCTATAATATTTATTCATATGTACACACAAAATTGGATAAATTAATTTATCCGGTTGTTTTAACCAACTGACCAATTTGCAGTAGTTAATCTTCTCTGTTGGAGAAGCTAATCTACTCGGTTACAGTAGAACATTTATTGGGTTGCTTTAGACAACTTACTCATTCAACTTTATAAAGTTACTCGATTAAAGAAGTAATTTTTGTAACGTACTCAATTAAAGTAGTCATTTTATTCAGTTGAATTTAAATATCACCTCGGCTCTCTAATCAAATTTCTCAATTTTATCAGGCCATCTTTTCTGTCAGCGTTGCCGCAATAAATTCTCTTGCAGAACGGTGATTATGAAAGAAGTAATACTTCTTAAAAATTAAAGAATATGATAAGATAGATAAGAGTAACATAACAAAATTTCAACTTAACTATACTATCGAGTCGAATCAAGCCAATTTCAACTCGATGCAGGTATTCAAATGGGTAGAGGCGTAGTTCAAGTTCACTTCAATCATGGATATTAACATCATTTATCAGATATATGAAATAAAAACAAAAAATTAAAAACCTACTGATAGTTCCTCAAAAATGGTAGCAATTTTATTAAACTAAATATTAACATTGTGGCAACCCTGGTTAAAGTAATAAATCCAAAATAAATAAATTCGAGGCCGAAGGCTCGTAGAGTACTTTAATCTATACCTCGGTAGAGTAGTCTTTTAACTGTGTTGGAGAAGCTAGTTAACTTGGTTATTTTAACCAACCTACTGAATTGATTTAGTCAATCTTATCGTGCGTTAGGATAGGGCAATATTAACCAATCAACCCCGGCTTATCCGGTGGTTGGTTTTCGTTGGTTTCGTTGTACAGAGGTACAGAGAAAACAATTTTAATTTAAGTTACAAATCAACCAAGAAGATAATTCAATATTCCTTATTTCTCCCGATTGATTGTTTTTATTTAATAACTTTTCGTTAAAATTCAACATTAAGTCCTTAAGTTTAATTCAAACAAAAGGTTAAATGGAATTATTTGACTTTGGAAGTTACTCGTTTAACATTCAAAATTTTGAAAACGGGTAATGTTTGTCATCAATCATGAAGTATTGTTTTAGTTCAAGATTGAAACAACTGGGGCCAAATTATCGCATCAGTAAACGAGTGAATGAGTCCCAATTCAATTTCAATTTTGTTTTATTGAACATTCTATTTACAATTTGGCTTACAACTAATAGAGTGAATGAGTCCCATCAGTGATCGAATGAAAACGTTAAATTAGAGTAATCGATTGCTAGTTGACGTAAGCGGTAATGCCAAAGTCACATAATTCAGTCACGTATTACTCGACAACTGATGCGGTAATTTGGCCCCTATAGCTTACTGAACCAATTTCAATTCGACAAAGATATAGAAAGAGGTGAAGTGAAAAGTTAGTTCAGACATACTACAATTCTACATAATAAGCGTAGTACCTGTCAAAGATATTCGTATTAGGTCACAATAAGGAAATTGAATAAAAATGATCTCGATGAATTCATCCTTTTAACAAGTTTGATTCATTTCTATAACAAAGGGTCATTAATTCTATACTATGAATGGGTTAAACATTTTAAGTGTTGAATTTAAAAGTATTTTTTTGATAACCAAATTTATTTTTTCCTAAGTTGTTGTTTTGAATGTTATATATACAGAAAATATTTTTTTAAGAAATCCGCTTTAACGACTTTTGATTTTTTTTTTTGAATAAATTAAAATTTTCTCTTAATAGATACATAAGTTGTAAGTAAATCGTATAAGCTTGACCTAGTCTATGGGCCTTACTAATAATCAAAGGCTTATTCCGACTATTAGTTAACTGGAAAGTTAAAACTAAATGCTGAACTCAAAAAAAAATATTCCAATAAACAAATTAATTCTTTCACTAGCTAGTCTCCAGACTTTCCTTAAATCTATTACAAAATCTACAACAAATGAGACAAAAATTTAATGAACTGTCAGAATTTTCACAGAGGTCTGTCATAATTTGCTCCATATACCTTTAAAGTTAAGTACTGCCGTGTTCCTTTTTTGACAGAAAGTATTATAGTACTTCACACAGAAAAATAACGCAATGTAAAATCAACATGACGAATTATTGATTTCGATTAAAAAGATGAATTTTTAAATCATTGAATTTCATTTTGCTTTAACACGTTTTCATTTTATTTTAACATTTCAAAATAATAATTTAATACTAAATCCTCTTAATTTAAAATTGAAACACAAGTTAACAGGTATTTTATTTAAAATTAAACCGTTTTCACTTTGTTTTAACTTTGAAGTTGTGTTGAAAATAAAAATAAAAGTACTCCATATTAAAACAAGTGTTTTTCATGTTAAAATAACAGGACATACACCGAAACAACGTTTGTGATTTTGATTCAACATGATTTTTGTTCTAAAGGAAATATTATTAAATCATCGAGGTTTCATATAAAAATTAATTCGTGTGTGATATCATGTTGAAATAACACGATTGAATAATTTTGACATTAAAATAAAATGATTAACATATTAATTCCAAGTAAAAAGGACTTCATGTTAAAACAAGCGTTTTTCATGTAAAAACAACATGGCTACACTAAAACAACGTTTTTCATTTTGATTCAATATGATTTTTGTTCTAAAGGAAATATTATTAAATCATCAAGGTTTCATATGGATACGAATAAGTTCATGTGTGAGATCATGTTGAACTTATTTTAAAATTAAAATAGTATAAAAACAAAACGATTTGGATAATAATTCTTAGCTAGAAATTTCAAAACAAATAATTTTCATGTTATACACCTGAACAATTTTTTTTATATTGAATTTACATATTTATTTATTACCTATTTAATCAACATTATATAAAACAAATATCCATTAATAAAATAAATGATTGATTCTAACAAAATTAAATTGAATATCCACAAAAAACTTTGTTTTTTTTGTTTCTGTCCAGCCAGTCCTGAGAAATTCATAAATTCTTTAACTTATTTTACGCACCTGCAGCTATTGAATCCATTTTATTGCAATAGATTTGCTTGGAAATAAAAACTCTTACACGTGTTTTGATGGAAGTGTCCATTAGCCTATCTGAACGACTCGTGACTACGACGTTAACTTAGCAGCCACATTCAGGCTAAGATTATGGGGGGGATTTGCGGCAAGAGATTCTACTACGAACATTTTTCGTCTCCTGATGACAAAAAACCCCTAACTCAAAACTTTTATTTTGGACTTTTGGCCGCAAAAAGATGCCATCGGCCGCACTGTGTATATGCCAAAACGTCAAATAATTGGAAAAAATGTCGGTGTTTTTTTTTTTTGGAAATATTTAATTGATTTTACCTTAGGAGTAAAGTAGGCAGGAGAATGATATTGCTAGGTTTTATGTGTTTTGAGCTATTTTGATTAAGCTCTTTGATAGTTTGTATCGTTTATCAAATAATTTGTTAACTATACACAAAATTACCTCAAATTCACATTAAAATACAATTATTATTTTCTCTTTCCGTTATTTTTTATTCTTATACATAGAACCATATGCATTTACCATTACCATTTTAAGTCTTGATAAATTATCTTCCCATTGATGTAAGTAGAACAAGTTGGCCTTTCTTGGTTCACCCTGCATCGTGGCTTGTAAATCAACGTGGAATCATATTGAATCAATTTGAATTCCTTTCAAAACAAAATGAGATCTCTATCATTCAAAAGGAAATCGTTTAGAAGTATTATTGTTTCTAGTTGAATTCTACAAAACTTGAAAGATCCCGTTATTACTTCCAAGCTAACAAATATTTTGGTCTGAAGCCTTTTTGAAGCTCTTTTTCGGCCGAGGCTAATTGCTATATCGTCGCTGTAGATCGAATACCTCGTAACCCAGAAAAAGTCGATTTTTAGGTAATGATGCAATTATATTGTGAAAAAAAAAAATCGGATCTAATGAAAAATATCCTGTGAACCTAAAAACTATAATTGCAGAGCCACGCGCATAATTAACAACACGTCTCCCATTGCCTCTCATTGTTACTGGGATCTACAGGGACGATAAGTTTGATGCTATTTCAGAGTGTAGAATTTAAACATACATACATAAACATATGTATATGAATTTAAGTTCAAAAATCATTTTATTATTAAAGTAATTTTTTATAGGTTAGATAATAAATTTCTTTAAAATTTTTCAAGAACAAAATTTGGGATGTTTATTTTAAGTATTTAGTAGTATATATTTAGGGAAATAATTTAAAAAAATAATTGTTCACACGTTTTTAAGGTATTGATTTTTCATACAAAAACATTTAAAAAAAAAAACCGAAAAATATTTGTTTGAATATTTTTATATACAATATTTTTTTAAACTTAAGGGGGCTTCTGCTTAAGAATTTTGGTTGAAATTATTAGAGCTATTAATGAGAAAGTCGAAAATAAAAAAACACTTCTATTACAGGTAGGTACCTAAAACTTTTTTTTTGACAAATTAGTGTATTCCCATAAATTTTTCTTATCAAAAATAAGATAAAGAAGATTTTAAATAATCGGTGCATGGGGCGTACCTACAATATGTACATACTATATCGCAAGTAAAAAACTTAATTTAATTTAGAAAATTTTCCGAAAAGGATCTCTATAGACCAATATATTTCTTGTAGAACAAGTTGTTCTCTCACAGACTTAAAAATACAAAAATGAGAAACAAGAGCTGTCAAAATGCAAATTAGCTGATGGCAGTTTGGCGAAAATTGGAATTTCAAGAAAATTTGCCAAATTCTTACCATCAATTCTGATGTAAATAAATATATTTTGACGTAAAATTTGTTGTTTATTTGATTCATTAAATGGTTACTGACCCAAAATGCCAAAATATACTTTAGCGAAATGGGAAAACCTCTGAAAATTCTTGAAATCACTTGATGAAACTTCTGCCTCGCGTGAGTTCGTTGTAAAATAAAAACCTGAGCAGCTCCGAGTAAAATGAAAGGTAATTTTGCAATCTTTTAAGCAAAGGTAAAAATTTTGAGTAAGCTTTTTGATAGTTTTTTTTTGTTTTATATATATTTAATGGATGGATTATTTCAAATTCAAATTTATTTCTTCTTCAGTGAAATCATGTAACATGGTAGAATATTTTGTACATATAGAGATTAGAATACAATGATTCTTAGCAAATAAAGATTGTATAATATGGAAAGTTTTTGTGAAAGTGGAGATTAGTATGAGAAAAATTGTGAGAAAAAAAACTCAATAGTAGTGATGGATTATATTTTTTTGTCACCAATAAAAAGCTTAATAAGTCACCTGTATAATTTTGTATCGTTTATTAAATAATTTGTTAACCATACACAAAATTAACTCAAATTCACATTAAAATTTATTATTTCCTCTTTCCGTTATTTCCACTAATTCTTATAGAACCATATGCATTTTCAATACCGTTTTAAGTCTTGATAAATTTTATCTTCCCATTGATGTAAGTATAACAAGTTGGCCTTTCTTGGTTCACCCTGTATCGTGGTTTGTAAATCAACGTGGAATCATATTGAATCAATTTGAATTCCTTTCAAAACAAAATGAAATCTCTATCATTCAAAAGGAAATCGTGTAGAAGTATTATTGTTTCTAGTTGAATTCTACAAAACTTGAAAGATCCCGTTATTACTTCCAAGCTAACGAATATTTTGGTTCGAAAAAAGTTAAATCATTTTCGTTTTGGTCGCGACGCAAGTAACATCATTTTATGAGTTTCATGTGAAGTGGAAAAAAAATTTGTTATTGGCTGAGATAGTTTAAATAAGTGATATAAGAAGAAAAAGTTAAGACGAAAAATATAAAAAAAAAAGGATAGCTTTGTTTTAGTGATATATGTGATATAAGTGAAGCCCAGTGCATCGATTTTTCTACTGATCACGAGGGTAACATTGTGCTAAATATTCCGGACAGCAACAAACAAAAATTGGATGACTTTCTAATAAAATCTAACCTAACTGAAGCAAAAAATTTCCTAATTGGTGAGTATTTGCGACCATTTACATATTTGTTTTCCAACTCGCAGTCTCAAGCCTAGACTTACCGCATTTAACGAGCAGGGAATGGTGATAAACTATATATTTGTGATTGTCCGGTTTGACCAAAAAAACTTAATTGTGTTGCTTTTGTGAAATGGCTGTTTGGCAGTGGCAGTCATCATTTAGAAGTTCTTGCGCATTGTATTTTTGTTTTTGCAATCCCCTGCTGAATAATTTGGTCGCAAAGGATCAAACATATCTTTTTGTCATCCTAGAGATTTGTTCTTACAAGCAGCAATATAAATTTTTCATCTTCCAAGGACGAACTAGTCAAAGTTTTGAAATTTCTTTTGGTTCGTCCTCCAAAGATTTTTTTACTAAAATGTATAAGTGTTATTGCTGCTAGTAAGAAAATATCTCTTTAATGAGAAAAACATATGTTATATATATTCTCTATAGGCCAAATTCTTCAGCCGGGAGTAGAAAAAACACCAATAAAGCAGAATTCAAGCAAAATTCTTGGCCCGTAATTGAATAGGTTTAACATTTTTCAATTTTAAGGTTTTACTGTAGAGGTTATTTTATTAATGAAATATTTGTTACAGTTGAAGATAAGTTTCGGGATAATTCAAAGAACTCAGATTGGGATTCAAAAAATTTTCAGTCATCCGAATTAAGAAATGACAGCATAGTTTACGATCACTTTCAAGAAAATCATGATATTTTCATGAAATTCGTGAAAATGATAGATAAACTTCAAATAATTCTGAGTTTTAGGAATTCATTTGGCTAGAATTGAAATTCAAAACCATGTAAATCATCCAAATAAAGCCTGCAATTACGAACTGGGTGTTTTCTTGAATTCCATATGAATTTAACATGAAAATCTTTAAATTCGTCCTAGAAGGCAAAAAATTGAAATTTTTGACCGAACTGAAAACGGACCTTAGAATTACTTAGAAGATTTAAATTAAAACTAAGAAACGTTTGAATCATACAAATCGTTCAAGAAGACTCCAACTGGGAGCTTCGTATCGATTTACATTTCATGTAAAATTCATATGGAATTCAAAAAATCGATACTTATACGAAGGTCCCAATTAGAAAATACGTAAATTATCATGGGAATCAAAAAATGTGAATGCAAGTTTTTAGCGAATTAACAATCAAATAATAATATGTAACGTTTATCTCCGCAGGCCGTAGGAAGAAAGGAGTTGATCCGTTTCGCACTTTAATGTCTTTGACACCAAGGCCAACGGATATAAATGTTCTGATTACCGAAAAAATATAATAATTTTTTTTACGTTTTCTGTTGTAGAAGCTGAAATAGATTAAGAAATCTTAAGATTTCAGTCGAAGGAGGATATACAAAAAGCTATAAAACCAATCGGGATGCGGGCTCGTTTTCGGGAAACTCTTTTTCATTGGATGAAAACTGAAGTATATTAACTTGTATATTTTCTTAATAATAGTAGTAATTTATGGTTTATTTATTTTTAAGTTTGGAGATGACGACGATACCTTATCACAATCAATTGCCAATAAAGTAGTTTCTTGGCTAGGAAGCCAATCCAGTATAGCCTCGAAAACGTCAACTTAAATGTCAAGTCCGAAAGTCGGGAGCTCAAAGTTGTCTAAGGTAAACATTGGTATAAATACGTCATTAAGTATTTTCTTACATTTTTGTTTTATTTACAAAAAACTCAGAAACTGAAACTTACTTTACCAGAGAGTTTCAAGGCGCTCAAAAATTTCCCTATGATTTTGGATGAACTAAGGGAGCTTTTTCCAGCTGAAACTTAGGTAAGCATTTTCTATCTTATGAAATTCTAATGTTATATTATAAATATGTTTTTAATACCTAAGCACTAAATCCTTGAGTATTAAAATTTTTCTAAAAGCTTCAATACAAAATTTGATTTTTTTCTTAATTTCAGGAAAATTATTTCAGCCCGCGTGAGGCAACAAAAAATCGAGGGGGAACAACAAGACAAAAAGAACTCAAATCCTCAGCAACGAATTTGGATTTTTTATGTAAATGGCCTTTATATTCAAATCAAAAAGTAACCAACTGGTACGTGAACTGAAAATAGTTTTCTATTTTTTTAATATTATTCACTTAAAAAAAAAAACTTAAAATAAACTGCACTTCATTTTATTTAGATTTTGATAAGAAAAGAAAAAAATAATGTAACAAATTTGTAACAGTATTTAAAACAATTATTAACAATTATTAAAATAAAACATGAAATTAAACACTGATTTTAAATTGCTTTTCTTTTTTGCCAAGGAAAATAAATTTTTTTGCAGGATTAAAATGATGATCATGGTAATTCAACATGAAGATAATCGCGATTCCATATGATGATCATCGTGAACCAACATGATGATCGTGGTGATTCGATTTGATGGTCATCGTGATTCAACATGATTTTCGTCGTGATTTAACATGTTGATCATGTCGATTCATAATGATGATCATCGTGATTCAAAATGATGATTATGGTAATTTAACATGATGATCATCGTGATTCAACATGACGACCATGGTAAATCAATATGATGATCATAGTGATTTAACATGATGTTAGTAATGATTTAACATGATCATAATGGTGATTTAACATGATGATCGAAGTGATTTAATATAGTGACCATTATAATTCAATATGATTATCATCATGATTCAACATGATGATCGTTGAAATTCAACCTGAAATCATAGTGATTCAGCATTCATTTGGTATGAAATTCATTTTAATTTGCAGGTTTTTTCTACTTATTTCAAAATGAAAACATATTGATTTAACAATAAAAACGTTCTCATTTTAACATGATCTAATATTAATTTCCCTTATACAAAAATCATGTTAAAATAATACGAATGCTCGATGAAGCAAAAACATTGGCAAAATATGTTGAATCAACATTGTTTTTGTTGATTTTACCTTGTTTTTTTTCTGTGTGTAAGTACGTCAATTGATTTGAAGTGTCGGAGGGGCTTTTCAATTGTTTTTTAATTAATAACACCATATTTCTTTATTTATTTTATATTATTTAATTATTTTTCATTCGCAATGTACATATGTATATGTATGTAGGTACCAAAGTAAGAAAGCCTCAAACTTAATTTTTTTTTTAAATAGAAATAAGTGAACTCGCATTATTTGTGTGAGAATTTAATTCCAAAAATGTTTATTTTTGGTACTCCTCATAACCATTTTTTTGTTTTTGATTTTCTCAAAAACGGTACGACCGATTTCGATAATTTTTTTTATGTTAAAGATACCCAGCAGTTTCAATATTATTGTGTATTAAAATTTTCAAACAATTTTTTTTTTATTTAAAAAAAAAATTAAAAATTATTTTTTGAAAACTCAATATTTCAAAGACCCCATGACCGATTTTTTTAAAACTTGATAAATAAAAGTTTCTTAATATAATCTACCAGATATGAGAAAAAAATTAATTTTAATAAAGGTAACCTCCATACAAATGTTAAAAAATGTTTTTCGAAATTCGTATTTCTCTCGAAAATGGTACCGAGAATTTTGCTAAATTTTTGTTTTCTTTCGATTAATTCTTACGATCTATAATTTAATAAAACAAAATTTGAAAACAAGATATTACTGAGTGTTCCTACCACAGAACGATTTTTTCGAATTTTGAAGGTTTAAGAACCATTGCATTTCAAAACTTTAGAAAAAAACATATTTTTTTTTATTTAAAAAAAATCAATTTTTTTTTATTTAAAAAAAAAATCAATTTTTTTTTTGGAAAATTCAATGTCTCGAAAAACGACTTAATATTTTTTTTTCTAAATTTAATTTTTATTCGAACAATGATTTTATCTTTAAATTGACTTGCCAAAATTTTTTCTTAAAAATGTTTTAAAAATTTTGAATATAGATTTAAGTGTTATGTAGAAATGTAGGTACCATAAAACAGCACTAAGACAACACTTTTGATTTAGTTTTCGACTTTAAATATGGATTTCCTTGCATTAAATTTTGACTAATTGCTAACGACTAAACTGAAGATGCGTAATCGGATTTTCTAAAATCTGGAGATTGTCTTTTAACTTTAACACTAAGGCCCTATAAGTTTAAGCAAGTTTATATTCAAAAGCGGAAATAGTCACTATATTTAAATTCTTAGAATGTGCCAATTTAAGAGTTGGCTTTTCCTTTAATATACTCGCAGGGACTAAATTTAAACATAATTTCATATTTCCAATCAATATTTCAATTTCAAATTAGAAAAGTTTCAAAAATGAACATAAAATCAAAAACAGGTCTCTATCCAGAACCCAGCTGTAATAATAAGACAAAACCGATTCATACGAAATGACAAGCTGTCAATATTTACTCGTTACCGTGTTTCACTTATTTTCTAATATCGTATTTTTGGATTTTCCTGCTTCTGCTGGTCACAAAGGACCCCCTCCTAGGGTGCTTTACCTACTGCTTTTGTTGACTTTAGAATAAAACCAAAACAGCAGTAAGAAAAAAATATTAATAATCATCTCGCATAAATGTAACCCAATACGGTTCATGAGTCTTGTTCGTGCGTCCTCCCGCGGCGGCCTCCTCCGGAATATGGTCGTCATATGGGTTGTCGTGTCGGTCGTCTAGTCGTTGGTTGTATAGCAAACAGCTTATTCCTACTCCTGGTTCTTGCACTCGTTCGATATGCACATTCACACCCTCGAAGCTGGCTAATTCGATCATAATGTCAACTGGTCGTCGTGGAACAAGCTGTAAGTTCTTGGATGTTTGGTGGTTGTATGGTCTAAGAGTGGGAATGTGCCTCTTTCTCTTATAGCTGATGTTTCCCATCAGTAGGGTTCCACGAAGTGTGTCATATGTTTGGATTCGTTTTCGTATACGAATATTCCTGTTTACCACTCTGAGGTGATGTCTCCATTCTGGTTTTATTCTGTTGAAATTTTGTGTTGACGACGAACAGACGGACGGACGGACCGAACGACGACCATATAGTTATAAATCCAAATTATGCATTCTCAACAACTGAAAAGAAACCTCAAGTCAAGACGAAGAACAAGCCCAAAAGATAAACACCCAAATGAGGTGCGAAAATACCTGTGAACACATTCTTGAACAGGTATTTTTGCAAATCACTAGAAATCCAATTTTAGAGGCGGGTGGGGAAGGGAGGGGAGCGGTGTTAACGCGTCGCGTCGTGGTGAGAACCATGATGGCAAAGACAATCGACGACGACCGACGATGTGATGACAGCAGCAGCGTATTCAGCAGGGAGTTCCACGTTCCACCGCCACCACCGCTGCTGGGGCTGCCTCCATTCCCGACCACAACACTATGCCCCGCTGAAAACTGCCGCAGCCCAAACTGGATGGTGAACAAATGCTTTCCGCCTATTGAACTAATTAGTTTGAACATTTTCCACAAAAGAGAAAAGAAATATTTGAAAAAAAAAAGATAAATATGGGAAATATGCAATACGGGATTAACGAAAAAATGAGTTTTTAAAAATTCGCAAAAGAATTTGTGAGAAAAACATGGTTTACTGCTCAATATAGAGAAGTGAAACAAGATTGAACTTTGGGAACGTGGATCAAACATAATTTTGTAAAGTAGATAATTGGTGCCGTGCTTCAGCTCGTTCACCTCCGAGTTTATTTATATTTTTTACTTTTGAAGTTTATATTTCCAAAATCGAAATATGTTAAGCTTATAATTAAGATGTTGCTCGTTAGTCGAAGGATCACTAAAAGTAAGGCAAGAGTTATTGAGAATAAACATTCAAAATGAAATACAAAAACGGGCTCTGGCATGCATTCAAAACGCAGAAGGGCACTTTGAGCACTTATTATGACTGTATTTTTATGTACATAAATTAAAAAATTACTTAAAAATACACAAATTATTGTTTTATTCAAACCCTTTACACCCCAGGGCAAAAAATCTTTTATTTTAATTTTACTTGTTTTAGATTTCCCTTAGTATCATAAACTGTATGGGTTTTTTGGTGCATTTATCAATGAGTTTTTTTTTGTTATTATTTTGTTCATCAGGCAAAAATAAGAAAACTGTATGTTTATTACGCATTTTTTGAAAAAAATTGACCTCAAAGTCAAAATTTTTCTCGGGCAAGAAAAATTGAACACCATTTAAAATTGAATATCTGGCAATCCTAAAAACAAAATTTGAAATTTTAACGTACTTTTTAAGGTTAGTATATTTCTACAAAAAAAAATCTAAAATGAGGTCTCTATTATTAGTACTCACAGAGAAATTTTCCCTAACATGGGTCAGGGTACACCATAGTTAGCCTTTTTTTAAATCGTCGAAAAGTGATGTCAAAGTTGAAAGCAGACTTTACTATAGAACATGATCAAGAATATGATCAAGAATCATGTTACGGATGTCCACCTTCAAACAAAAGTTGTTTATTTTATTTGAATAGTTTCTGATAATCCACAGAACCTACTGTCAAGAATAGTACTTACTGTAAAAAATTTTTACTTGCGACTTATAGGTACATACTATAAGGCAAGTCATGCATTCGTAAAAAAAATCGAACTCGAGATTTTGATCAAAGTTGACATTACGATGATAGCGAAGACTAAAAAAGTGGGTCTGGCAATTCTGTCTGTCTGTCTGTCTGTCTGTCGCTTCGACTACAGCCGAAACGACTCAGCCGATTTTCTTTAAACTTGGTAGATATGGGTTTTGATTTTTTACCCCCACACGTTTTTTTCTTTTTTTTTTAAACCAAAAATAACGGTACCTGCCATACGAATTTTTTTTCGAAATTTTATAAATATTTTTTTTTCTCAAAAACTGTTCGACAGATTTAAAAAATAAAAACACAAAAAAATTTCATTTAGTTAAATCTAGGTAATGCTTGAAAAAAAATTTCCGAAAAATGGTTATTGAGGGTACCCCCCATGGAACCATTTTTTTTGTTTTTGATTTTCTCAAAAACGGTACCACCGATTGTGATCATTTTTTTTTCCGAAGGCTCTTCAAAAATTTAAATAGAATTGTGTACTCAAATTTTCCAAAAAATTTTTTTTCAAAACTCAATATTTCGAAAACCCCATGCTATATTTTTCTTAAACTTGATAAATAAAAGTTTCTTAATATAATCTACAAGATATGAGAAAAAAAATTTAATTTTACCTTAAAATAAAGGTACCCACCATACAAATGTTAAAAAATTTAAAAAAATGGTTTTCAAAAATCGTATTTTTCTCGAAAACGGCAGCTAGAATTTTGATAAAATTTTTTTTCTTTCAATTAATTTTTATGATCTTTAATTTACTAAAAAAAATTTGATATTAAGATATTACAGTTTGTACCTACCATAGAACCATTTTTTCGAATTTTGAATTTCTCATTATCCACATAACGGTTCTTAATGAAATTTTTTATAGAGAAGCTTCTAAAAAGTCTAAAACACATTGCATTTCAAAACTTTAAAATAAATATTTTTTGAATTTTTGAAAAAAAAAATCTATTTTTTCATTTTTTGAAAATTCGATATCTCAAAAACGGCTTGATATTTTTTTTTTTAAATTTAATTTTTATTCCAACAATAATAAAAACTTTAAATTGGCGTACCAAAATTTTTTCTTAAAAATCTTTTAAAAATTTTGTATATAAAAGCTTTTTTTAAGAAACCACTAAAACGACTTATGATTTTTGTTCTTGCATAAATTCATATTTGCATAGCATTCTGTTTTCGTCTCTTACTATTAAAAGAATTTAAAAAATTAATTTGATCCTTATGAATAGTTTTCTCTAATAACATTTGTTTTTCTCTAATAACATTTGTTTTTAAAATTCCTAGTCTATTACATAGGAGCAAGTTCGCGCGACCCAGTCGTGCATTTTTTTTTGATCAAGTTAACTGGAAGAAAAAATATTAGCTTGTGAGAATAAAAATCAATAATCAAGGGTTATTATAGATCTAAAAGTCAAGGAGTAAACAAGAAATAAAAATAAAAAGCTTTCACAAACCAAATAGAATTATATATGTAAATGTGTATACACTATAGTGAATGCTTTCTTTAAATAAATTTTCCTCAAAACAAAGCAAGAAATTTGTATCGAGATTTAGAAGGGTAAAGGAGTCTTCTCAAAGCATCCCCAATTCTGGTTGAAATTCCAAAAAAGAAATCGAACAAAATTATTATCTCATTTCCTGCTGTGAAAAATACAAAACTATATAAAGAAAGAAACAGTGTTAAAACAGTTTCAGTGTTTAAACAGTAAACAGTAAGAATATACAACATTTAAACAATTTTTTTTGATCTGTGGTATAAAACGAACAAAATATATAGAATATAGTGTTAACTTTCATAAATTTAATAAGTCTAATTTATGTCTATAGGTATCGCAGTGTGTTTTTTGTTTAATCTTTAAATCAATATTTTCTTTTTTTTTCTCTCTAATTAAAATTTAAAAAAAGTGAAGAAAATATCAGTGATTTCTTTTTAATAAAAAAATAAATTAAGGTATAGTGAACTGGATCGTCGAGTTTGTGCGCACAGCAATCATCGGAACCAGAGATTTAAAGCCTGTAAGTTTCCTATTCTTTTAATTTAATTATTTTGACACAATAACACTGATATAATCATATAACACTTTAAAACTGATTCTTTTAATTTTTTTTTCTGGTTCTTAAAATTTAAATAATTTCAATCTTTAAAATATAAATACGTTGCGTACATCTATTTTTTTATTTGTGGGGTCATAATCCATTCCAGTTTTTCTACTTCTTCAATGCACTAAATACCTACTCGCGTAAGTACATTTAGGGATAACTACAAACTACTGATGCAATAGTTATCAAAGGAGAATTGCAATTTTGTAATAAGGGAGAGTAAAGTGCATCTCAACTGACATAACATCTGTCAACAAAAGGAAAAACAAAAATAAATATACATGATAAATGTTCTGTCCGTCCGATATAAGTTTTGCAAGTCTTGGTATTAATTTTTTTTTGTATTTGTTTGGTCAAAACTTCCTGACTTTGGAAAAAGAATCCCCCCCATTCCGACGAGCTTAGCCTCTTATAATCATACCAAGTATTTTCAAAGTCAGTGAAAAGAACACACATTATATTTAATTATAAATAAAAACAAGTGACCGGTAACAATCACATCCCGAAGTATGGCAAACGAATTACCGGACACCCTGTATAGAAAACATGGAGGTACCTAATGTAAACGGAAGTGACTTATGAAATGGCAATTTATAACAGTTTGGATAAAATACGTATATTGTTTAATCAGTTCCATGGAAAAGTGCCCATCGGCGGCCGGACGTAGGATAGGTAAATATTAGTTTATAGTACATACAATGAACGGCCCATAAGAAACCTATTAGTCAACGAGAAAATCGCGCTTCAAAGAATTATTTTTTCATATCACACCCAAAATTTGTGTCGATTAAAAACAATAAATACGTTTGATATACGCAATAAAACATATTTGAAAAGTCCCCCACTAAGGAATATGAATACCCTTAAATTGGTTTAGCTCATTGCAAGTGTTAAGGAATGGTGGAGAGGAATTAATAGGAGGTACCGATGCAAATTGGTGTTAAATGTATGAATACCGTGATTGGAGTGAAATGAAATGGCAATTTATAACAGTTTGGATAAAATACGTATATTGTTTAATCAGTTCCATGGAAAAGTGCCCATCGGCGGCCGGACGTAGGATAGGTAAATATTAGTTTATAGTACATACAATGAACGGCCCATAAGAAACCTATTAGTCAACGAGAAAATCGCGCTTCAAAGAATTATTTTTTCATATCACACCCAAAATTTGTGTCGATTAAAAACAATAAATACGTTTGATATACGCAATAAAACATATTTGAAAAGTCCCCCACTAAGGAATATGAATACCCTTAAATTGGTTTAGCTCATTGCAAGTGTTAAGGAATGGTGGAGAGGAATTAATAGGAGGTACCGATGCAAATTGGTGTTAAATGTATGAATACCGTGATTGGAGTGAAATATTGAGCTGGGTAAAGTATTCCACATTCGTGAAGTTCGGTCTGAAAATGAGCTCAAGTTTAAACTCTTTTTTTTTTCGAAAAAGTCCAGTGGCAGCTTTACCTTTTTGTCCGAGACTTGCCCTGCCATTAATTAGAACTGGTAGTATAAACTTTTTGTGTTGAGCGTGGACTTGTCCTCATTTACTTCAAGACCTTAAAATGGGTTGGGTTCGATATCCCGCTTTTTATAATCCCGTTTTTATAATTCCTTTTTTTATAATCCTGTTTCTTATAATCCCGCTTTTTTTAAATTTAAAATTATAAAAAACGAGATTATAAGAGACGGGATTTCAAAAAGCGGGATTAAAATAGATCGGGATTTTGAACAAGCGGGATTTTAGAAGACGGGATTTTTAAAAAAGCAGTATTTTAGCAGACGGGATTTTAAAACTTTTTTTTCGGAGTTTTTGAAAAGCGGGATTTGTTGCGTATAAATTACCTTCGATTTTAATGGCTGTCCTGCGCATTACCTGCTCAACTACGAGATTTAAATAGCCACATGATGACCCATCTACTCAGCGAAACTCTGTGCATGTTTGGAATAGTTCAGAGTAACTATTCCCAAGTCGCACAATGCACCATGTATTTTCCAATTTCGGAGATCACTATTTCGAGTTCATGACGATGAATGCTATCATATGGGGTAGTGAACTCGATGAAAAGATCGTGAACCTTTACTTGAAATCCGTAACTTTTTCCCGCAGGATTTCTCCCTATGAGAAAATTTGGTTTATAATCGATGTCAAACGGCTTAAGACGATCACACAACATGAGTGGCATCTTATATTCGATGTTTAGAAGGGGTATGCTTCAACAGAACATAAGACCGCTTTTTTTCAGTCAACGGCCTTGGCTTTGATGAAAGCATCGCTTTCCATCGATCAGCAAAATCAAGCTTCATTGTGCGTGGTTAGCACTTACCGTTCAAATACCAACCCTGTGCTGTTGACTTGTGTTGACTGTGTTTTTTTTGTTGTTCTTTCTTTCTGTGTGTCTCTCTCTCTGTTGTATTGTCTAAGCCGATGGCCTCAGTCGTCAGTGCTTTCAGTGTCTCTACTTTGTAGATTTATCTACGGAGTAGTGTAATATATAATGTAATGTATTATCGCTTTTTTGTGAATGGATCATATGGATTTGATAGACCAGTCATCTCACCCATACTTGGTTGATGATTCAATGCATACACCATATCAAAGCATCACCTTCGTATTTGAATAGCTCTCCACTTAAGCCATTAGATCCTGCGACCTTGTTTTCTCAAGATTTTGTATACCTTAGCACACTTTTTTGTGCTGTGGCGCAAAACAGGTTCTTCATTAATTAGAAATAGGCTGTCCTCTTGGTCTTTTACCCGATGCTCGAAATGCTGCTAGAAAACACATCTGCTATTCCCCGTGGTTTGATGACTTGACTAGGTTACTTTCTCTGTTTCCCAGAATCTACTTTGTGAACTTAAAGCCAGCAAGTAATTGCTCAGTTTTTTTATACAATTTTTGGTTATTGTTACGATTGCGAGGCTCACCGATCTCCTTAAACTGGGAGATTGCGTAAGCCTTCTTCTTTCATCGCAGGGTTTTCTTGCATACTTTCAGGTCCTTATCCTTTGAGGTACTGGGACTTGTTGACATTTCAGGGTAATTGGTATCTGACGCTAATTGTGTTACTTTCATAACATGGTAATTTTAGGTGGTAAGAAAGTTAACCCGACTACACAACCCTCATACCCAGCGGAACGAGCACTTCCTTTTCCTTAGGACCACAAGTCATATAATCCGATACAATGAACTCGCACTTATATGGCATTCATCTACCAAATTGGCAACCTGACTATTACTGAAAGAAAATATGGCACGACCTCAGCTTAAAATATGTCAGAGTATCTCACATAAGGTGATCACTAGAAAAGTTTGCACAACTAGAACTGGAGATATAATCGTTAATTTTGTCTCTTTGAGAGCGCCTTAGTGGGAACAGTAAGTAGGACATCCTACTCCACTTGGACTTATAGACCAAGGGAGGGTCAGTTGCAGAAATGAGATCGACGATCGCAAAGCTTTAGGTTACATTGTACAAGTGACCGTGAGCCCCTCCGTTAAGTCAAAGCTTAGCCTATGTTTGCAAAGAAACACGTTGATTAAAACTTAGATAAATACAGCGACAAATGCAAAAATGCTCATGTTTTAAAGTGCGTAAGAAAGGTAATGTATATGCATACATCCACTAATATAATATATGAACCACCGTTTTCGAATTTTTAAGAAAAGCAACTTGTACCGTTGCGTCCCCAACGTTATGGCCCAACTAAACATTTCAAAAAAATCTTGCGAACACAAAATTTCAATTACATATTTTCCTAAAAGCAAAAATTCGCAGATTTGCAAGAGCAAAGTTGGCCATCTTCTATTTTCTATAAAATTTCTGAAATTCATTTTGCGAAGATACTATTTTTATTATTTTCAATTTTGTACTGTTTTCGGGTCAATTTTGTCTGTCCTGTACCATTTCGCAAATTTGCAAATTTTGCGAACAAACTAACGGGTGATTTTTTTGAGGTTAGGATTTTCATGCATTAGTATTTGACAGATCACGCGGGATTTCAGACATGGTGTCAAAGAGAAAGATGCTCAGTATGCTTTGACATTTCATCATGAATAGACTTACTAACGAGCAACGCTTGCAAATCATTGAATTTTATTACCAAAATCAGTGTTCGGTTCGAAATGTGTTTCGCGCTTTACGTCCGATTTATGGTCTACAAAATCGACCAAGTGAGCAAACAATTAATGCGATTGTGACCAAGTTTCGCACTCAGTTTACTTTATTGGACATTAAACCAACCACACGAATGCGTACAGTGCGTACAGAAGAGAATATTGCGTCTGTTTCTGAGAGTGTTGCTGAAGACCGTGAAATGTCGATTCGTCGCCGTTCGCAGCAATTGGGTTTGTGTTATTCGACCACATGGAAGATTTTACGCAAAGATCTTGGTGTAAAACCGTATAAAATACAGCTCGTGCAAGAACTGAAGCCGAACGATCTGCCACAACGTCGAATTTTCAGTGAATGGGCCCTAGAAAAGTTGGCAGAAAATCCGCTTTTTTATCGACAAATTTTGTTCAGCGATGAGGCTCATTTCTGGTTGAATGGCTACGTAAATAAGCAAAATTGCCGCATTTGGAGTGAAGAGCAACCAGAAGCCGTTCAAGAACTGCCCATGCATCCCGAAAAATGCACTGTTTGGTGTGGTTTGTACGCTGGTGGAATCATTGGACCGTATTTTTTCAAAGATGCTGTTGGACGCAACGTTACGGTGAATGGCGATCGCTATCGTTCAATGCTAACAAACTTTTTGTTGCCAAAAATGGAAGAACTGAACTTGGTTGACATGTGGTTTCAACAAGATGGCGCTACATGCCACACAGCTCGCGATTCTATGGCCATTTTGAGGGAAAACTTCGGAGAACAATTCATCTCAAGGAATGGACCGGTAAGTTGGCCACCAAGATCATGCGATTTGACGCCTTTAGACTATTTTTTGTAGGGCTACGTCAAGTCTAAAGTCTACACAAATAAGCCAGCAACTATTCCAGCTTTGGAAGACAACATTTCCGAAGAAATTCGGGCTATTCCGGCCGAAATGCTCGAAAAAGTTACCCAAAATTGGACTTTCCGAATGGACCACCTAAGACGCAGCCGCGGTCAACATTTAAATGAAATTATCTTCAAAAAGTAAATGTCATGGACCAATCTAACGTTTCAAATAAAGAATCGATGAGATTTTGCAAATTTTATGCGTTTTTTTTTTTAAAAAAGTTCTCAAGCTCTTAAAAAATCACCCGTTATTTGAACTCAAAAAATTCAGCATTTCGCAAAATATTAACATCTAGTCTACTTCAACAAAAATTGGCTTTGACACCTTGAGTAGGAGTGATTTCATTTATAGCTTATACCCTATAGGTATGTACATACATATATCCTATATAAAGGTTTGAAGGCTTAGCATATTGAAGTTTTGTTTCACTTTCTTTAAATGGACAAGGTCCTTGATCTTTGGCAGAATCCAAGATTATGCCTTGGAGCTTGGACTGTACAGAATGCCAGAGGCGATATTTCTTCAAACAGTCCAAGTCATCGGAGTCCTAGAATTATATGGAATAACAATCAAAAAATGAGATTCGAATTCTTTAGTCAGCACCAAAGTCTGGCCACATTCATCTTATACGCGTTGCCAGCAACTCATTTATGTTTTTTCTTGAGAAGTAAATTTTCTCCAAGCTTTCGAACTAAAAACTCTAATACTACGCACAAACCTATTTGAGAAATCCGATGGCCAACTCAAAATGCCTCACTTGCATTCCTCAAATAAGAGGCTTCAATAAATTGCTAAATTTCTGAAATGGTCAATTTGGGATTAATCGTTAATTAAATAGCTTTTAACAGAACTGCATAAATCTTCAATGCTAATTTTTACCTTATAACTGACCATTTAAGTTATAAATATTTTTAATTTATTTAATTTATATTTTAAGTGACAGAAGGTTTAGCAGCCAGTTTTTAACGCAATGAAATCCTGTATTTTATTTCATTTTTCACGCAGCATCTTGTTTTCATTAAGTTGATGGTAATCGTATTGAAAGTTGCTCCGTGCCTACACTGTGTTAGCTCCTGCTAATTTGCTGGTCCGTAAAATTAGTTAAGGCTACAAAGTATTCCGAAAGACATTGTAGATATGTTGTTTACCTTTAAAAAACACCCAATAAAATACAAATTTTAATTATATTCAACTTGTCAAGTCGGTTTGGATTGGTCATGCCACCTAGCCAAAGCCCGCTCAATTAAATTTAATAAATTATGACTTCGGTAGCTGAATTTCCTTCAATATTGGACTTCTATATCTTGTACTGAGTAATACCGGTGCAAATGCATTGCGACATTAATACGGCAGCTAGTGCATTGCTATTCAAAGATCGCTCCAACAGCTTTCTGAGGGGGAATTTCATCTACCTATAGAATTGTGGTTATTTAAATTGCATCAGGTATCAGAGGGCGGGAGGGAATGGTAATGAAAATGTCCACGCAATAATATATTGTTTCTGGATTCCGTTTTTGATGTTTATTCTCCCTAATGCGTAAGCGAATAGCTTTTCACGCACTTGCAATGGTGGGAGGAACTTTTCTAAGATGGAATATGTGGTTTTGTGGTCGGAATTTTCAAAAGCATTTCATACGCATTGTGCATAGGCTTTTGATTATGAAATTGCAAACGCAGCTACAGATGCATGTGAGGAATTCTGTCTTTATATTGGGGTATAAGCGTGACATTTACATCTTAGCGGTTTAAGCATGCAAGAATAAGAGGCTACAATTACAAACCTATACCTAGGCAAAATAGCTTAGACTTTTAGTTGACAGTGCTCTCATCAATTTTTAGTCCAAATGCTGAAAATGTGATGCAATTCTGTTAGATCATTCGGTATTGTGTAAATTAATAAAAAAAAACTACAGCTCATAGATCTATCGATACGTAATGTTTCTTTTCTTTGATTTAAGCCGTTCTTCAACCGCCGCGCCATTTTGAAAAAAAGTGCGCTTTAACCAATATCTTGAGAACGGGTCAATATCCCCAAAACTTTAACTATATCTACCTTCGTTTTTTAGAGAAAATATTTCTTAAATAATTTGTAGTTCAAAAGAAAGAGGTGTTGAAAATTTTCTTGTTACCGTTTTTGAAACTTCTAGCTAAGTGATAGGACACTCTTTTTTCGGTACATTATTTTTGTTTTTGAGTATACAGGGACCATGCATAACTTGTCAACTGCAGTCATAAAATTTGATCATATTTTGGCATTATCACAGATATATTTGGCCTCTGCCGATTTTTCTTATTGGTGAAACAAAAAATATTTTTTGGTCTAATAAAGGGTTTTTCAATAAGGGCGGGTATAAAAACAGACTAAAACAATCTGTGTATACACCTGAGACTTCAGAAAACTCAACAAGAAAAAGTCTAGCGGTGTCAAGCCGTAAACTATGAACATGATCTTGGTGGTCAATTCAAGTCACCTCTGCGAGAATTAACATAACCCTTAAATCGTTCATACAGAGCTCCAATAGTGGTGTCCGTGGGGTGGTACTAAGAGCCATTCTACTGGAAACACATGTAGTCCAGATCCAGGTATTAAGTTTTCAAAAAAAAAATTATTTTAAAATCCTAACAAACATTTTTTTGAAAATTTACAACATTATTCAAAACACGTTACATTTTTTTCGAAAATTATTTCCCACCTTAAAGTAGTCTTTCATTTTTTCCTTTTTTACTTGCGGCTTATATGTAGGTATTTTAAGCAAGTTATACATTCGTAAAAAAATCGAACTCGAGATTTTGATCAAAGTGTTGACATTAAGATGATAGCGAAGACGAAAAAAGTGGGTCTTGCAATTCTGTCTGTCTGTCACTGTCTGCCTTTTCGACTACAGCCTAAATGGCTGGGCCGATTTTCGTCAAACTTGGTAGATATCGTTTTTAATTTTTTCAGCCCACACGTTTTTTTTTAAGACCTAAAATAACGGTACCTGCTATACGTTTTTTTCGAAATCTTATTTTTTTTTCAAAAACTGTCCCACAGATTTGAAAAAAATCAAAAAATTTCATTTATTTAAATCTAGATAATGGTGGAAAAAATTTTTCAAAAAACAAATAGTTATTTTTGGTACCCCACAAGGAACTATTTTTTTCGTTTTTGATTTTCTCATAAACAGTGCGACCGATTTTGATCATTCTTTTTACGTCAAAGCTCCCCAGTATAGTTTTAATATTATTGTGTATTCAAATTTTCAAAAAACGTTTTTTTGATTTAAAAAAAAAGATGCTTGTAAAAAGTTTCAAAAACATTGAATTTCAAAACTTAAGAAAAATATGTTTTACAATTTTGGAGAAAAAAATATTTTTGTTTGGAAAATTCAATATCTCAAAAACGGCTATTTTATTTGTACTTAAGTTTAATTTTTATTCGAACAAAAACTCTAAATTGGTGTGACAAAATTGTTTCTTAAAAATGTTTAAAAAAATTAATACCTATAGCTTATTTTTTTAAGAAACCAATACATTGAATTATAATTTTGTTCTTACATAAACTAATATTTGCTTAAAACACATGACATGTGTTTAGCTCCATTTTCTAAAGGAGATTTTTTAGCCATTTAAAAAATGAATTTTATGCTATGAACAGTTTTTCTCTAATAACATAGACGCAAAATTTTAATTGAATTAGTACGATGCTAAAGCTGTTTTAGTATGATACTAGGTTAAAACAACAAATAATACAACAAAAATAAAACAGTTATAAATGGTTAAGATTTCTTATCTAATATGCTTTGGTTGTTCACGAGCTGTCATGCCAATATTTTTTTGCAAATTCATAGAGTAACCGGCTGTGAATTTCTTACTTATGCTATGTTTATATCAAGCCTTAGAATTGTGAGATCTCAGATGAAAAAGTTTGAGATTTAAAATTAGTGTTGCGAGATTTTTTTTAACTCTGAGCAGAACACTAAGCAGAGCTTGAGCATGTCGAGTACGCTCTGAGCAGAGCTCTCCGATTTATTTATGAAACACTGGAGCCCTGAACTATCAAACGCATCTATCTCCATTACTATTTTGTTTGTTTGTTTGTTTTTTTTTTCGCAGTCAGTCTCTGTGATATTACACGAAAAAATAATGAAGTTAAACATGCTCAGCTGTTAACTCCATCAGCTCGGTCATTTTATTCTGAAATCATAGAGTGCGCTTCGAGCTAGCTCTGATTGAAAAAAAAAACACAACCTGAGCGCTCTGATTGTGTCTGAGCTCCAAAAGAAACACAGATCTCTTTTTGACAGCTCAGTTCCTTGCTCTGAGCTTAAAAGGAAAAACGCCTATTGAAATCCAAGACGGTGTGCACATTGGACTTACTCAACCGATTTATTTGACGTAAGGCCACCCTGTCGTATTCAAGTATTCAGACACAAAAGTAGTGTGAACACTCCAGACTCACTTTGACGTCTTGTAGTTGTCATAATTGACAATGTTTACAGAATTTAATAATACGAGTATTTAAAATGAATTTCAACTCAAAACACAAACCAATATTTTTTTTAATTTTAAATTTGTTTTAAAAATCCTGCCTCACTTTCTCGTCTCTTTCTTACCATGAAGTGTGAATGAGAAAAAATACAGAGACATCAAAATAAGTCGGCGGAGTGAGTCCAATGTGAACACCGTCCAAAGTTTTCATTGATATTTCCTCTTGTTCCATCAATTTGAAATAGTTGAAAAGTTTTCAGCCGAAATTTCGTATTTCGTTTTAGTGGGAAGATGGTATTAACTTACTTACTAAATTAGGTAGTAGGTACCAATTTTTTGATGAACTGCCGAAAAGGAAATGCAACAAAATACAACAAATACAAATTAACTGCGAATTCATTTGGTAAATTTTGTTCCAAGTGATGTCAATGATGAATTACTTCCCTAAGTGAATCATTTATCATTTCCTGATTTCCTTATTTTCATAATGAGATTTGCTGAATACATTTTGAAGACGTTAAAATTATTGAAAATATTTTTTTTTTTCTTTTTTAATAAATTTTATATTTTTTATTTAAATTTTAAATAAATCCTTTATTTTTAAGCACTTTGTTATTTTTGTCTTAAGAATAAATAAATAAAAGGCTAATAAATTCAAGGCGAAGCGACTTGCTGCTTAGCAAAATGCAGGAAAACCCTGAACTCGAAAGGAATTTCGTCAAAAAGAGTAAGGACAAAATAATTGCATTTTGGAAGCATATTATTTTTTAACTGATTAGCGCAAGGCCTCCAAACAAGTCTGAGTACGAATGGGAAAAGGTGAAGTTTAAATTGTATTCTCTGTGCTAAGGACTCAAAAAAAATTATATTTTAATTAAACTTGGACCAATTGAAGATTTATGGACGCAATTGGAAATGATGAAGAACAAAACCCAAACAGTATGCTGAAGTTACGACGATGTTGCCACATTCTGATCCTCAAGCTGTACCCGAAAATAACAGCGATCAAGCAACCACTCTCCTGCTTCGACCAGTCGAAATGTCAAGAAATGTCAAAAGATTGGCAAAATGAGTAACCAAGAAGTCTTCGTGGAGGAGCTTCAGACTCATTAAGACCTTTGTGCGAAAGCGGGTGAAGTGACATCTATGATAAAAGGATATAAAAGATTGTGTAAAAACGCTTTTATCGATCTTTGCATAGCTTCAACGATATAAAAAAGAACAAATTAACATACAAATCAAAATTTTTTTGTTGTCACTTCATTCCAAATTTCACTTTAATAAGTTTGACCATTTTCTTAACATGTTAGTCCTGATTCGAAGTGAAATTTTATTCGGGCGAAACTCACAATAGCTATTAAAAATCCGGGCGAACAAAAATATTTCGGGTAAAAGATTCTCCGGGCGAAACGCACTATAGATTGAATGACAGAACGGGTTCGCTTATTTCCACACAAGTCCGTCACCAGCTTGATGCAGGGGCGAACGCAGGTAGGGGTTTTAGGGGTTAAAACCCCCCCCGAAACAACCAAAAAATAAGAGTTCATTTTGTTAAAGAAAAAAGAGACAAAGTGCTATTTTCGTGCCATATTAATATTAATGTAAGTTCAATTGATTATTAGAAGTTTTGTGTTTCCCTTTATCGGTTCTCTGCGTTTTTCTTACGACTTATAGGTACTATAAGGCAAGTACATAATGCATTCGCAAAATAAATTGAACTCAAAATTTTTATCAAAGTTGACATTACGATGATAGCGAAGAAAAAGTGGGTCTCGAAATTCTGTCTGTCTCTTCGACTACGGCCTAAGAGCATGGGCCGATTTTCGTTAAATTTTCCTTTTTTTAAAACCAAAAATAACGGTACGAATCATCTTTTGGAAGCCCTCTTGGAACCATTTTATTTTGTTTTTTTTTTGATTTTCTCGAAAACAGTACAACCGATTTTAATCATTATGAAGCTTCTCCAAATTTTAAATACTGAGCGTTTTTCTTTTTTAGTTCAGAGTAGTACCTGAACTGTCAAACAAAATATCGTGTTTCTTTTTTAGCTCAGAGTGTATAACAGTTCAAAGATTGTGTTTCTTTTTTCGTTGAGAGCGTGTTCAGAGCGCAATCTATGAGCTCGGTATAAAATAGCTGAGTAGACAGAATTTCAGGCAGACGGCAAACAGCCATGTTATATAAAATTTGTAATATTTATGTATGAACATTAAACATTGAAAAATAAATCTAATCTAATTTAATCTAAATCTAGACAGAGTTAAATGCTGAAATCATTCTGACAGACAGAAAAAAAAACTCAAAAACTCGCGTGTGTTTATAAAATAATTCAGAGCTCTTAGAACACACTCGATTCGGAGAAAGTTCAGAGCATGTTTGACATGCTCATGCTCTGTTAAGAGCTCTACTCTGAATGAAAAAAGAAAAACGCCAATTATTTTTTTTGGAAACTCAATATTCCGAAAACCCCTGCTCGATTTTTTAAACTTGAATAAATAAAAGTTTCTTAATATAATCTACAAGATCTGAGGGGAAAAAATTGTTTTAACTAAAAATTAAGGTACCCACCATGCAAGTGTTAAAAAATCTTTTTCGAAAATCGTATTTTTCTAAAAAATAGCTCCGAGAATTTTGATAAATTTTAATTATAATTTCGAATATTGAATTTGTCATTATAGGCAGAACGGATTTCAATGAAATTTTGTATAGAGAAGCTTCTAGTTAAAATTGGCGACCCAGTCGTGCATTTTATCTTATATGTCTTCGTATTTTAACGAAACTGTCCTATTTTGAATTGATCATTAACAAATAGACACACGAAGCCAGCAGAAATTGCGTTTTTGATGATTGACATTATGTGTTTAAGTTTATGGACAGTAACGGAGCAAGTTTGAGTTTTTGATTTCTCCAAGGTCGGAGTGTGTTGTATTGCAGCAAAACAAAAAAAAAATAACTCATTTCGTTTGTTCGAAAGTTACAGTTACTGATGAGTAGCACATAACACCTTCTGGAAGCGTTGTGGTTATAATTATGAAGTATAGTAGTTAACGTATGTATGTACCAGTTGAGTGTCCTTATGTTTTCGGATAACTCTTTTTCGTATGATCGCAAAAGTACAACAAGATATGATTTCACGTATTAATAAATTCGGGAAATAATTTATTTATGAAGATCTCATATTTTTTTGAAAACCCCCCCCGAAATTTTTTTCTGCGTTCGCCCCTGGCTTGATGTGACCCAAAAGTGTACGAGTATGTACGAGTATTTTCTTATATTTTCTTGTAGAAGTAACTATTTGTTGTCTTTTTAAATTCATAATGTAGTTAATCATCCTCTATTACAGAATTCGGCGAATGAGCTAAAGTGACAGTTTCAATTCATTTCCAAACTTTTGCTATTACTGAATCCGACGAATGAAAGTTGAACGAATGTCGGTAACAACCCCTGCACCACTGAAATTTTGTTCAACTTATATGGTATTACAGAACTCGCAATCCATTCGCACTCCATACAATTTCTATCATTATACATTCGCACTAATTTCGAGACGAATCTGAAATGAATTTTTGATTAAACGAAAATAAACAATGGAGAGTACAAAAATGTAAGTCAAAAGCTTATCATACTGAATGCTAAAGTGTTTGTTTAACAAATTTTAATAGAAAACGCACAAATAGCAACGCAACCAGAGAGCAAGACATCTAAAAAAAAAAAAAAAAAGAGCACACGGTTGGTTTTGAACCGTCCTCCATCTTCGTACTAACCACTCTCAACGATGCTTGATTTCGTTGATCGAAAGCGATACTATTATCACAGCCTAGGCCAGTTGAATAGATGTTTGTAGCTGACAGTGTCGATACGAAAGTTCATAAAAATGATAAGGTAATTTTAGGAATCGACAATGTAGTTCATCCGACGAATTTCATAATTGAGTTTTACAGCGGATGCGAATCGAGTCAACTCACCGGGAGTAAAATTCTACGAATTCTGTAATAGACATGAGAAATTGTATGGAGTGCGAATGGATTGCGAGTTCTGTAATACCATATAAGTTGAACAAAATGTCAGTGGTGCAGGGGTTGTTACCGACATTCGTTCAACTTTCATTCGTCGGATTCAGTAATAGCAAAAGTTTGGAAATGAATTGAAACTGTCACTTTAGCTCATTCGCCGAATTCTGTAATAGAGGTGATTGTTTATTGATTTCTCCGTGGGTAAAATAAAAAACAAGTTAATTAATCTTACCATATGATTTTTTATTTAAGTTTTTGTAAAAAAAAGTCACTTTTTCCAGTAGCCGGCCCCTTGTTTCCTTTTTCCGGCCATCTGGTATCCTATCTTCGGCCACCCAGTTAATTAAGAGCTTTCATGTTTTAATAATTTTTATTTAAGTGTTCTATTATTGAAAAGTTAAGAAAAAATTATTTATTTAAAGGAAAATAAATAAAATATAAATACAAGTAAAAAAATAAATAAGTTTTTCCATTTTTCAGGCTTAAACAATAAAAAAAAAATCTTTTAATTTAATTCAGTTAGGAACATTTTCTTTTAAAGCTAATAGGAATTAAAAAATAAAATAATAGGCACATACTATTTTTTAATACAGTTTCAAGGATGCATAAATAACAAATGCTTACTCGAAACAAATCACTAGAGTTTTTCTTATCTCATTTTGGGTAACAAAATATCACATTTTGGACAGATAAATACTTCGAGCTTAGCATCTAAAAACGACATGGTTGAAAAATTGGTACATTTGAGATGAAATCAGTTTTCACATTTATCACATCCAACATTTTTGAGCCCTTCTTCTTCTACATCCGTGAGGACATCTTCATTGCATGAAGGACATCTTGGCACCACTTTTTTCCGTTTTATTGATTTTTTATTTGGCTTCTCTTTTTTTTGGCGATCAAGCTTCCTTTTTCCAATCCGGCAGCTTTAACTTTTTTTTGGTCTTCTTTACTTTGATGAAAAGTTTTCCAGGCTTGCGATGATATTGACATAGGTGGTTTGGGATTACTAAGAAATCGTCGTACGGAATTTCGTATTGGCTTCGGTTATTTAAGATATTTTTCAAAAACCGATGGGCTCTTTGAAGAATGCGGTTTAGTAAAGTGTTTCGAATAATAATTTAAATTCGTTTAAGACCTTACAAGTAAATTATATGAGTTGTTGCAGCTTCGTGGTATCTTAAAAAATAAAATATTAAAAACACAAGCTCCTAGTGCCTAATAGTGAAAAGTTAATAGAACTGGACGTCTAACATCATTGTTGGAAATCCACACGTTAAGACCTTCTTTCACGTATTGAAGCAAAGTCTCTCCCCGCATCCATCCACTTTTCGTCTTTCCAAAAATCCAGTCAGGCTACTTATTTTGGACCTCTTTCAGCCAGTTGGGCGATCTTTTGTATGGCAAAACGACCATAGGAGGAAGTGTTCTTCCATCTTCTGAAAAGGTAATCAGCACAGTTAAGTTTTCTCTTTCATTTGCTGCTTTGATTTCATAAAGATTTTTTATTCCTTTCGAATGACATTTCCAGTTTTTGGAGCCATACTAAATCCCGTTTCAGCAGCGTTAAAGATTCTAGAAGAATCCTCAATAACGTCTTAGGCATTTTCTTGTGATAACTGATAACTATTCTTTAAGCTCATAAAACGATTTTCTTATTCCTTCCTCCGTTATTTGAGTCCGGCTTTTAGAGACAGTTTAAACAGTTCGAAGGCTTAAATCTGGATGGCGTCGCATAAGACCGTAATACCATTTCTTACTTGGTTTGCTGTCTTTGAAAGGGATTTTGCGGCCTTCTTCTTGGAGAATAGCTTGCACCGTTTTCAAAAGGTTTTCAGAGGTTTGTGAAAATCCAAATTTTGCTGGATTTATAAGCCAGTTTTTAAGCTTATTTTCTTCTTCTGCAGAAAGCACAGGGCAGGGATCAAACTTCCCAAGGTTTTCTGCGGTTCTGTTGTGAACTCGGTTCTGAAGAGTCGTCCTTGGAATTTTAAACCTTCTTGCTGCTGCTCTGATTAGCAGTTTATTTTAACGGATTTCAAATAAGGATTGTTCCAAATGTGTGTCTTTATATGGAATGACACATTTGTCCGGGTCATATTTAAGTTGCTGAAGACAAGAATTTAAATAAAGGTATGTAATTGGTATCAAAAAGTTGGAACCTTATAAAGATTTGCTTTAAACCTTAGATAAAAGAAGGGGCCGGAGTTAGGACACGAGTGTCCTTTAGCCGGCCACCATTATTTCTTTTTGTAAGGAGGCGGCCGAGCACTGGAAACCTTTGAATTTTAACGATTTTTTCTGCTGCAAGGTGAAGAGAGCAGGTTTATTTATCATTTTGTGTACTCAGTTAAAAAAAAATTTAAAAAAAACGAGTTGCGTATCTCCGGCCGGGGGTGGCCGACAATAGGCAACCGCTAGTTTTTTTGTGTCCTATCTTCGGCCCCCTTAAAATAATAAATACAAAAGTTTTTTACATTTAAAAGCTTATTTTAATGAAAAATCATATATTTTATAAGAAAACCAACATTAGAAAACACTTATCCACAAAATTTGCACTCTAAACACTAATTCCAAGAGTATGTTTCACTAACGATTTTGACAGTTAATTTACAAAAAATCTTCCCGACATACAACCGGACGCAGATATGTTAATTTCTCGAAAGCGACTGAGCACACGGAACGAGAATTTTGACAGATTAAGAGAGAAGCTTAAGAGAACAATTTAAAACCAAAAACTTAGAAATAGCTATACGAATTCACTATTTACATCGACTTTTATCATAGGGCTACTGGGTGGGGGGGGGGGGGGCAATTAGGCTACTCTACCCTATACGCACACAGAAATGATTGAAAGTTGACCTGTAATTTATCTATTTTGTACATATCTACCTATTCAAATTATTACTATAATTTTTCATTAACTTTAAAGAAACAAGTTTTGATTGTACCTATACATATGTAGGTAAATATGTAAAACCATTCAGATTAAATGATGAAACTATAATACTGTTGTAAAAACCGCCGTGTGAATTAGAAACATATGTATACCTATGTGAACCCTAACCACAAATTGCGCACAACTCTAAGCTTTGATGAACTCAATATGTCAATCAACTGTCAATAATTCGCCTCATTTGACAGTTGAAACCCAATCGAAACTGATTAAATTTTTATCATCTAACATCTTACTCACCGGTCGGTGATAATTGCAATGCAGTGGGTGGTGGTGGTGGTGGCGGTATTGTGGCACCGCCACCACTACCACCTACAGCTGCTGCAGCTGTCACTGCACTACCTGCAGCAGCACCGCCTGCTATTGTCAGCGTTGGCCTTTGCGGCTCCATACTCCACGGAGCACTTGGCAATTGTCCAAACTCACTACCTATATTCGAACCGATCAACATGACAGCGCGCTAAAGTTGCGCTCCGGATGATGCACATGTGTTTATAGTTAAGGTTGAGTGAATAATTTTTTAAAATACAAAAATAAGTATAGGTAGGTTGGTAAGGTACAAATTCAAAAGGCGGATTAATCTTTATTCCAAGCACAGCACAATAAAGCTTCTGTCAAATTAAAATTGACAGCTGTCAAACTCGACTGAACTAGTTTGTGTTTCAAAACAAAAGAAAAAATAATAAAACTCAAACGGCTGTTTGCCGTAGGTAAAACAAAAGAGTGCAAAGCAACAAAGGGTTTTTTTTTTTATTTTGCTTCTTCCCGTGTTATGTACTGTTATAGCGTGCGCACACAACCTTCGAACCTCGAACACGGCGACACGACGCGCGATGCACACACGTAAAGCTCAATCGCTAAACTGAAGAGCACACACATCCAGTGGTTGTGCGGGGCCCTTTCAAGTAGGCCTGATTGGGGTCTGGGGCCGGCCAACTCGTTGGGCTCCCATAACAGCACACAACATAACAGCAACAACAACACAACGGCAGTCATGTGGTTCAACTTCTGTTTTAGTGTGCTACCGCGAGCAGTGAGCGCGCACAGAGTGAGAATAAAAAAAAAAAAAAAAAGCCAAAGCAAAAGGAATGAATACCAAAGAACAACAAGAACAAAAAACGTCGCGATCTGTCACAAGAAGAGCAAGAATTAATGCTAACAAGAGGTGAGAAGGAGAAAAACATAAAGTTACCACCCTAAAAGGAAAATAAAAGCAAATCAACTAAGGGGTGTGGAGGGCGCGCAAAGAATGTTCCCAAAACAAATCGGCAAAAGCTTAAACAGTCATTGGCATAAAAGAATGACGTTAAGAGGAAGAAAAACAGATGACGGAAGGCTAATGAGTGAACGAGATGCGTAGAGAGAAATTAAGGCTAATTGATTTGGTGAAGTGTGTGTGCACGGTTTGGTGTTTTGCTTGGGAAAAAAGAGGGATGACGATAGAAAAGCGGTGTGAGGAAAGCAGGACAGAAGTTGAAGCGAGAAGGAGAAGTGGAAATAAGAATGGGAAGGGAAAGATAAATGAAATGGCGACAAGACTAGTTGGTGCAAGCGAGATGGTGCTTGGATGAGTGTAATTCGATCCACTGGAAATTCATTTTTACAGAAGAATAATTTTAATAATGGTGGAATTGAGTTGGATTGCTTGTTGGAAGGCTGGAAGTTGTAACAAAAAGTCAAGTGGTTGTTTTGTTATTGCTTTCAACGTGTTGTGTTCTGGAAAAAAACTATTCTGTTTTGTTCGTATAGAAATTTATTGCGTTCGGGTGTCGAATGCATTTCTAATTGTAGGTGTGGGGCTTAAGGATTTTGAAGGTTTTACAAGTGTTCAATAAAATATTCGGTTTTATAGAATTGTAAAATAGATTTTAATTTTTTTTCGAAATGCAAGAATCTACCTAACGTTACCTACAACATGTAAAGTTCCGACGGTAAAGGTTAGGTAACAACGTTTCAAAATTGTATCTTTGTGACACCACCCACCACGAATTGTTTCATTTAAATATTCAGTAGGACTCTCTTTAACAATACTAGGTACTAGATGCATTGCTTATTTATATGGTTTGGTTTTTTTGTTTTTAATCTTACTGGCTGAACGCAATGAAGTGCTGCAAATGGAACTAGAGCTGAAGCTTGGGTTGCTGTCGAAAAGTTAGTGTCGTACGTTATACCTATTTTACAGTCTGCTGATAGAAAACTTTTTCGAATTTACAAAGCAGAATCATTATTCCTAGATAGGTATAAGGAATAAAGGAGAGCCTAAACCTAACTCAAACTTTGCGTAAACCTGCATCGAGTGGTTTGACTATTTCGATTTTGAAACGTCAAAAGTGCTGAAACGAAAAATGTTAATATTGGTGATAACAATAGCAGCTGCGGCTGCAAGTCCGTTTATATGCGAATTTGTGTTTATTCAATATTTTGACAGCTAGTCCTAGTCCATCTACAGCTCCAGTTGCAGCTACGTCTTCATTGTGTTCAGTCAGCTTATAGGTACTTAGAGTATGATATGTGCTCAATGCTGTATGAACTTATAATTATAGCATTTTTGAGGTTCAATTAACCAAATTGCAAATAAGTTTAACATAAACGAAAATAGGTTTTGGTAACAAAAACACAAATTATATTTAACCCAAAAGTAAACTTTAAGAAAATTGCCTAAACAACAGCAAATCATTTTAACTAAAACACGAATTTATTTCAATAGGTATTATGAGTAAACTTGCGATTAATATCTAATCTAAGCCATCTTTCACGAAAGGGTCCAATATTCAAACTCGAATTGCGAATGAAAATAAATAAACTTAGCTACCTACTTAAGATATCTTTTTGGAAAGTCCCAATTTAAAGTCAGAATAGAGCTTACACATTAGGGTGTGTCAAAGTGCTCAACTATGGTATTTTCAAATGTAATAGCTTTTAAAAGTTGCATTGCTTATCAAAATTAAATCCTGCGTTTACAATTTTCATTTTAATTAATATCTTTGGCTCGCTCAAAAATAGAATGAAATCCAAAAAAATTTGATTTTTCGAAATTTTTGAAATATGTGTTGTTTTAAATTGCACCGTGTGGATACAAAAAAAAAATATATAAAATATTTTTAGGCTTTCAAGTCAAAGATAATTGCAAGGAAATACTTTTAAGATTATATTTGTTTAAATTGAACACTTGATAAAGAAGCTATGAAATAATAAAAGAAGGAAGAAAAATCATTTTTTTATGTAAAATCGTTTTTTTTTTACAAAAAAAAATTCTTAAAAATCAACGGAACCACCTACAATATCGTGGTATATCTTTTTGTAAAGACAAAAATTCTTTCTGTATTTTGTTTAGTTTTTTATTTTAGTATATATACGTAAAAAAAAAAATTTACTGTAAATTAAATTTTTTTTTTCAACTTCAACCGATTTGAGCGAGCCAAAGACGAACGATATCTTATTTTTTTTTGTATACATGTTCTTAAACCTCAGACCCTAATACAACTTTTGAGCACTATTACATTTAAAAATAAGAGTACTTTTTTGCGGCCATACAAAAGTGACACACCCTATTACACATAGATAAAGATGAATTTTTAAATCTCTGAATTTTTAAAGTCTTACAAAAAGTAGGACAAAGTAAAAATCCCAGAATAAATTTTAGTTTTCCAACTTCAACTGTAATTTCTGCGACTTTTTGCGCATCTTACGAGCTGTGGAACCGTCCTTGAACAATTGTATCCCAAGTGTCTACGATTTGGGGACAAAGTTAGCCCAAATTCCGACACTTAAACTTATACGGCGCTGCCCCACCGCTCAATCCCAACTTTTACAAAAGACCTTATTCATATACCTACATATCTAATGCATAATTTTCACAGTATGTATTACTAAATAAAAAGATGCCTATAATACCTATGGATTTTCAATCTTTGACGCATGATTGCAGCTACTGAAACTAATAGCTTCCAACAACATGTTGTAAATGATTTAATGGTTTTATGAAAGTGTGTCTTCTGTTCGAAGGCGCGCTCTTCGTCCATTTTACGGTCCTTCCGAGAGCAATATTAGCAACTTGGTGGAAAAATTCAAATCGCAAAGTTCAATAAATAATCCGCCAACACCCATAAGTCACGAAACGCCGAAAATATCACCGCTCTACGTGGGAGTGTCCAGGAGAATTCGAGGCAGCCAATTCCACGCACGGAAAAGAACTCAGTCTTTCCGTATAAACAGACCAGGGAGCACAAAGTTATCGACCATAGGCAACGATGTGCATTGACTGACCGATGGAATCTCCTGCAGTTGGATGTTGACGCCAATTTCGGTCGGAAAATCACATTCTTTGACAAGGCACATTTCTGGATGAGTGGGTTTGTCAACAAGCAAAATTTTCGAATTTGGGACGTTCACGCAATCCACACTAGACCCACCAAATTGTAATACATCTAGAGAAAGCCACTGTTGAGTGTCCATTACAGGCTGGCGGCATCATAAAGCTACGTGCCACAGTGGGTATTTTACAAGATCAATTTCTGAACATGATTATTTCACGCTGGGGTGATGTGAATTGTCCCGTTAGACTTCTTATGGAGAGAATTTCTTAAGCCCCAGGTCTGTGATGTTAAGCCCCAAGCCACCATTAACCTGAGACCCAACCTTATAAATGTCATTGTTCAAATTCAGCCTGATTTATGCACCAGAGTTATCCGAAATTGGACGTTTCGGATTTGCACCACCCAGCGAATCCGTGGATGACATAGAGGAAGTGTACCGATTATGGAATACCAAAATATAAACTCATTTTTAAACACAAAAAAATTAAATTTTATTCAGTCTTTTAAATTCAGGTTTATTAAAATACTAAAGACTACTTAAAAAACAAAAGAAAAACTTAAAAAAAATATCACACTTCCTTCAATAAATAAAAAATAAAAAAAACTCAAAATGAACACTTTGAAAAAAGTGACCCTAATATGGACCACTGGTGTTTTTTGTAAAAAAAACCATGAAATTCAATTTTATGTGCAGAAATCACAAATAAAATTATTGGTTCCTGCGCCAGAGCAATCTACGTGATACCATTTCTGGCAGGGAAAGCATTGTATCCATTCTTCGCCGCCTTTATCTTCAGTAAACAAGCCCAAACAATAACTGCACTCTGCCTCACCGTCAGGTGTTTGCAATGAAGATCCAAAATCATCAGTTGTGGAATCGGATTCAAAAGAAATTTCATCAGGTTCTGATGAAAAAGAAGAATTTAAATTCTATTTCTCCTTAGGCTTTTTTACTATCTTGCTCTTTTGAAGGCCGCTTGTTGATGGTTTACCAAATGTAGTTGGTTCTTTCAAAGCTTCATCTTTTTTCTTCGAAATTGATTTAGAAATCTGCGGTGCATCTATACCGAGCGATGTTGATACAATGTCATCACGTTCTGGTGAGAATCCGACTGCTGGTTCTTCTCAGACTTTTTCATATTCTTCTTCATTTGAAGCCTGCTCGTTGAAGCTTGGTCAAATATATTTGCTCACCTGATCCTTTTTCTGCTGTGTTGCTTTAGATATCTCTAAGTCAGCTTTGTATGGCGATACTGTGATCTTTCATATGTGAATACGGATTTCCTTCCATGAGCTGATGTTCTTTTCTTGAGAGAAGGATAAGGTGAAATTAGTTCCGGGCTTACAAAAAGACTTGGAGGGTTTTGTTGGCTTTGAACACTTTGGAGACTTTGTTGGCTTTATGGGCTTTGGTGGCTTTGGGGGTTTTGGAGGCTTTGGGGACTTTGTAAGCCTGTCCTGGAAGGGTTTGTATCTTCAACCGGGGGAACGTTTTCCTGCTCCAAACCTTCATGCTCTTCATCTATAAAATCGGTCTGTGAAAATATTCCGGTTCAAAGGATAGATTCCTGTAGCTTTGAAACCTTCCTCATGGCCAACTTGTCTCAAATCTTTCGTTTTTTTTCTTTTGATGCCATTTAAAAAATTAAAAAAAAAACTATGTAAAAATAAACAAAAATTTTAGCTGGTTCCCAATATGGAATACTATTCCATACTAGGAACACTCGGGGAGAGTACGATAACTTAGGCGCCAAAAATTGATAACGGATTTTTGTAGAAGGGTCAAATACAAGCGTTTTTTACTATGGGAGGGGAGGGTCTATCTCGCCCCGTTTAGGAGGTAGGGGCGATTTTAGAAAAAATGACTTAAATTGAAAAAAAAAATATTAAAAAACAACGGCAAAACTTACAATAAAATACTATACCGGTTTTGAAAGCCAGAAGTCTGTTCTATAATCGTAAATTTAAATTAAATTATTTATGTCAATAGTTTTTGAAAAATTTGCATGCAAACTCAAAATTTTGTTAAAAAAAATGAAAAAAAAAAGTTTAGACCAATTTTTTTCAAAATTGTAAAATGAATTGCTTAATTGGCTTTTTGTGGTCAATGCTACTATTAATT
The DNA here is from genome assembly GCA_963931855.1 of Philhelius festivus. Classification (NCBI taxonomy): domain Eukaryota; kingdom Metazoa; phylum Arthropoda; class Insecta; order Diptera; family Syrphidae; genus Philhelius; species Philhelius festivus. The sequence continues at coordinate 81,925,611 of OZ007557.1, forward strand.
CTGAATCGAACACAAAAAACCGAATGGTTTTGTCCCTTCTAGTTTTTGAGAAAATCGAAAATTACTAAAACTACTTTTTATGAAATTTTTGATTTTTGGTATTTAACTACGGTGATTTCATTTTGAGGATTAATGTTTGTAACGAAATTCCCTTATTTATATATAATCACCACCAAGTAATAAAAATATATAAACAAAGAATTTTCCTACCAATTCGAAAATAGATTTTAAAGATTTCCAAAAAAACTTCCTAAAAGGTACAGGAATCCTGTAGAAAGTAAATTTGGTCGAAAAAGGTAGGTTGCTTAGCTTGTCTAGTGCGGGCAGGCATGCTTGCATAATCTAGGTCTAGCTCGACGGAGGGGTGGGATCTTGCACCGACTTACCAAGCAGCGTTACTCTACATGCCTTTATATAAAAAAAAAAATATGTATATTAAACACACAAAAAAATTATACGAAAAGTTAACGAAAATAGGATTTGAAAATCAAATAATAAAAAAATGAAAAGAAATTGGAAAACCTGAAGATGGAGTTGCGGTTTTCATGAGTGATTAGCCCTCCCACAGTCTTTAACCAAAACCAAAGAACTGATAAAGACTGCCTATGCTACTGATACACTCGATATTCTTGCAGTAGCCCCTAACTGAAATACAATCTACCTATATCATTACCAAAACCTCACTCTAAACATTCACTTACACAACACACTGAAAAGAAATTTAACCTAAAATCATCCTAAATTCTTTTATTCAGGGGTGATAAACATAAAAGAAATCTGTATGTTTCATTTTAAACTATAATGAACAAATTTATTTTCAATTTTTGTTTTAATTTTAAAATTAACTACATATAAAAAAAATGCTGATGTATGTTATGAAACATTCAATCAATTAAAAAAAATAAATTTGGTTATGTTAGATAAAAAAAAATTAATGAAAATAGTTGTGGAAAGTTAGTAAAAAAAAATATTTTTATATTTAGAATGAAATTCAAGAAAAGTTAAGTTAAATAAAAAAATCAAAGTAACAAATGTTCAAAATTATTTAATGTTGAAAAAAAACACAAAAATTAAATGTACTTAAATTACGAGGTCTTCTTTTCTATTTATTGATCTGGTAAATATTCCAGAAGGATATTTTTAAGTTAAAATGAATTGGTTTTGTTTCGTTTTAACAGCAAAGTAAGAAAATATTGACTTACCAAAAAAAATTTGTTTATATTTTTCTCACAATTCAAAAACTTCAAACCATAAAAAGGATGTGCACAACCTCCTGGTCTCGAAACTGCTGAACCTATGTAGTTTTACACACACAAAAGAAAGAAATTTATTTTTATATTAAAACGAAACAAGAATTCAAAATACACTAAACAAGGTAATGGAAAGAAAACTGAATAATTTGAGTATACTTAGCTTTTTGTTTAAAAGTAAGAAACTTTACTCAGCGGACGTGAAAGAAAAATTAAAAAAATCAAAAAAAAGAACAACAATTAAAAAAACTAAAAAAAACAATGTTGATTGGTGAATCTTGTTCCAGAATGTTCGATGTTGAAAAAAATATGTTTTGAATTTCGACGGTCTTCTTAATCCGAATATGTAAATATGTTTTATTGTTCAAAAACCATCTATATATATTGGTTAGGCTTTATTAAAATGAAATAATTTTCCTTGTCCAAGCCAGAGAATCCATTTGTTGGAAAGGCTATCTTTCACTGATTGAATTATTTATTGAGACACAATCCAAGGGAAAGTCTTAACAGAAAAATGTTCCAAAAAGTTTTATTTTTATTCTTGAATCTTTTGAATTTTGTTGGGTTTTCAATGAAAATGTATTTGCAGCACACACAAATAAGAGACAAAACAAAAATTTCTCGAAAATTCGAATATCAAAAGAATTGCACAGAGCGAAACACAAATATTTTTATGCTTCAAAACAAAACTTGAAACTTTCTTTACTTTTAAAAATTTGACAAAATACTGAATGAAATCTAAACGATTTGACTCCTTATATAGTGAATCAAAGTCACACACACATATTTAAATTTATTCATTAATTCAATTATTTTTTAAATTTCAAACACGACATCCTAAAGTTTATTTTGTTTGAATTTCCAGTGAAATACATTTTTGAATACTTGATCAAAAAAAAAAATTTATTACTGAACAAAGTAGATTGTTGTTTAAGCAAAAAAATTTTTTTAAAGAGGTCCCTTACAAATCAAGCCAATTGCTCAAACGCAAGAGATGAGAAATTGGATGAAAAATGGACCCATCGACATCTTAATAACATTTAATTTAATTTAATTAAATTAAAAAAAAATACATACAACTAAATCAATTATTACTAAAAATATATAAATAGGATTTGGTAGAAAATATTATCTACGAATATCCTTGGCATGAAAAATTCCGAAAAGATTGCCATTTAAATCTTCAAGCTCGTAAAGATTTTCGCCAACAATTTTTCTTATCTTTGCCGGTACAAATTTAGGACATAATTTTGCATTTCTTTTTTTAGTGGCATCACTCAGTATAAAATTTCTTTTGAAAATTTTCTGACCAACTGAATACGGTATGCTTTTGCTTCTGGTATTGTAAACACGTTCATATGTATCATGCGCTCGAGCCAGTGATTCCTTTATATTATTGTGAATAATATTCATTTTACTAGCTTTTGGTAGTAGAATAAATTCAGAATTATTAAGAGCTGTTAATTTCTTAAGAAGGATATAATCTGACCCATGTTCAATTTTTGATTGTCCGAACAATGCCTCGTGAGGAGACATACCAATGGCTGAATGGATTGTTGTTCGCAATGCGCTCACAATATATGGAAGATGTTTATCCCAATTTTGTTGATGTGGACCAATGTATGACCTTATTGCAGCTAGTATTGACCTGTTGACCCGTTCACTGGCATTAGCTTGCGGTGAATAGAAAGCTGTTTTGACATGCCGTATTCCATAACTTGAAAGAAATTTCACAAATTGTTTTCCCGTGAATTGCTTTCCATTATCAGATAAAACTGATTCTGGTACTCCGAATATCGAAAATATTTGTTCTTCAAGAAATTTCATGGCGGCTTCACTTGTGGCTTTTCTTAATGCAGCAACGGTGACAAACTTGGTCAATTGGTCTAAGCAAACAATCATATAAACATTTGAGTTTCTCGATCTTGGATAAGGACCAAGAAAATCTATGAAAATATGCTGAAAGGGTCTATCTACCAAGAAAGCTTGTCCCATTGGAGGTTTCAATGTTGAGTTTGGAGCTTTGCAAGACTTGCAGACAATGCAGTCTGCTATAAAAGATTTTACTTGTGCCGCCATATTAGGCCAGTAAAAACGATCACGCAAACGATACAAAGTCTTAGTGATTCCACCATGCGATGCTTTCGGTGGTTCATGAGCCAAACGAATCAGATGATTTGTCAGACAGGAAGGAATCCAAAGTTTCCAAACAAGGTCATCCTCTAATGGAATCCCGGTACATGGCTTGACTTTTTTGTACACGAATCCTTCGGATACACACAGGTCTGGCAATCTTCCCTCATCGTCTAAAATTGTTTTTATCAATTTTTTGTATTCCTCTGATTGAAAAGAAGAATCTTTTAAATCAACATGAAGAACATCGGAAAGGTCTACTGAAGTCATAGATTGAGATGTAATTTCATCAACGGCATACATTCTTGAAATTGCATCAGGAACGACGTTCTGTGATCCCTTTCGATGCTCTATTACAAAAGAGAAGCGTTGAAGCCTTAAACTCCACCTTGCAAGACGGCCGTTGAGATCTTTTTGGTTCATGAGCCACTTCAGGCTCGCATGATCGGTGACCACCTTGAAATCTTGTCCCTCAACATAGGAACGAAACTTCTCAACACCTAAAACAGCTGCTAAGCATTCTAGCTCAGTAACACTGTAGTTGCGTTGGGCTTTATTCAGCTTGTGCGAATAATAGCAGATAGGTCTCTCAACATCATTTTCATCTTTTTGGCACAATACACAACCAATTCCAGAAGTTGAAGCATCACATAACAAAATGAATTGCTTTGTAAAATCAGGATTGACTAATAAAGGAGCCGTTGTTAGAGATGTCTTTAATTTTTCAAAAGCTGCAAGTGCTTCAGTACCAAACACGAAAGATTTACCTTTATTCAGTGTATCAGTAATAGGGGAAGCAAGAGACGAATAGTCTTTGACAAACCTCCTATACCAGCCAGATAAACCTAGGAATCGCCGCACCTGTTTTGCCGATTTTGGTACTGGAAACTCTTTGATTGTTGAGACTTTGTCTGGATCTGTTTTCAGGCATCCGTTTCCGACAATGTATCCAAGATACTTTAATTCTCTAAAACAGAATTTTGATTTTGACACGTTAATTGTAAGTCCGGCTTTTGTAAGTAGAGAAGCAACTGTACTAAGTAAATTTAGATGCTCCTCAAATGATTTTGAAATCACCAGAAGGTCATCCAAATATACGAAAATGTTTTCCTTTAAGCTATGCGGTATCACCTTATCCATCAGTCGGCACATTCGTTGAGCTGCATTACAGAGACCAAAAGGCATCACCTTGAACTGGTATAATGGCCTTCCGGGAACCGTAAATGCAGTCTTTTCCCTTGATGTCTCTTCCAATGGAATTTGCCAAAAGGCATCCTTCAAATCCACACTTGAAATAAAGTATGTTTCTGAAAGACGACTTAGCAAGCCATCTATATGAGGGAGTGGATAGGCGTCTTTCTTTGAGACTTGGTTTACTTTTCTCGAGTCTAAGCATAAGCGGTTTTTGCCTGGCTTTTGTACTAAGACAACTGGAGAGCTCCATGCACTTTGGCTTTCCTCAATGATACCCATTGAAATCATCCTATCCAGTTCCTCATACATTAGCTTTTGCACTGCTGGGGAGACAGAATAATGCCTTTGCTTAATAGGCTCCGATTTACCAGTATCAATATAATGTTCTTCTATCGTGGTTTTTCCAAGTCCAAGTATGGCAGATGAAGGAAACATGCTTTTAACATTTTCCAATTGATTTCTCTGATCACTTTTTAGTTCATGCATATTTAAATCTTTTACAACATCAAGATTTTGCAATGTAATAGAAGATATTTCTGAGATTATTTGAGGAGCTATATCAAATAACTTCCAAAAATTTACCCCGAGGTAAAGTGGTTGTTCTAAGGATGGTACCAAATATAAAGTTATCTCTTTCGAAATGCCTTTATAAGTAATAATTGTTTTGATTTCACCTACGATTGATTGTGATTGACCGCCAGCGGTTTTCACATTTGACTTAAAGGGTTTGTAAGAAAGGTTATTATTTTTAAGAAGTTCCAGACAATTCGTTCCTAAGCAGCTAATGCTTGCGCCACTATCTAAAAGTCCAAGTATTTGTTTTCCAAAAATTGTAACACTTGCATAAGGTCTTGGATCTTCCGAGCTACAAAGACTTGTGGCTGAAATCGCCCTATGAACTTCTTTTCTCTTTTTTATTCTTTCTCGAAGCTTTAGGATATGATTAGGTGGTTCACATTTGAAAATTCTACTGCGTGCTTCATGATAAAGAAGTAAACGTTCGTGAAGAGATTTTGGTTTTTGTTTTACCAGATCATTTTGTTTTTCAATAGTTTGATCTAATCTTTTCAGAATTGTAATATTTTGTGGTAAAAGAAAGTCTGGTTGTTGTACAATAGATGTATTTTGAACGTCAGTTTTATTTTTAGAGTGAGTGTTTTGTTCGTGTCTCAAATCTAATTTTTCTCCGGGTTCCTTTCTAGAGGGCAAAATTCCCGGGTCATCAAATTGCCCTGTGTTCGGTTTTTTGAACATTTCGGACAATTTGGCTTTGTCGTGTTTTCTAGACCACATTTAAAGCAAAATAAATTACGCTGTGGACTTGGACAATCAAAGTAGGAGTGTCCTTTTAACTTACAATTCCAACAGGTATACATTTGTTTTTCTGTTGAAGTTGCTATTGCATCTATTTGAGTGCAATCAACTTCCACTGACTGGGTGTCTATCTCATTGATATGTCTTTTTATATTGATATTTTGTGGTTGGAAAGTTTTTGAACGGAAACCATCGCTTTGGTTTACAAATTTTTCAACTGTTCTGCAGATATGAATCATTTCAGGTAGCTTGGTCGTATTAAAGGTAATGACGAGTTCACCAATTCGGCGTTTTACGTTTTGTTTGATTAGGTCTATTAATTCAGTTGCTTGTTTTGGACATTGAAGACGGCTATTAAATTGCTGAATAGCATAAAAGAAGTCATCAAAACTTTCATTTTGACCTTGGCGTCTGTCATACATTTGCCTGGTAAGCTCTGAATCTGATTCTAGACCTCTATATTGCTCAAACAAGGCAACTTCAAAAGTTTTCCAATTTGCTGTGGGGTTTGTTTTGAGATACATCCAATACCAATTTTCAACTTGGCCACCAACAAACAAATGGAATTGTTGAAAAATTTCATCCCACGAAACTTCATAACAGGATTTTAATCTACTGAGACGAAAAATAAAGTCATCGACTGTCATTTGTTTACTGTCAAATTTAAGACCCCATTTTTGAAAATCTATTACTTTCTTAGGTAAACGGACGGACGGATGAAAAGGACTTTCTGTGTTTAAATTTAAATTATCAAGTTGTGAAACGAAATTTCTAACGTTTTCACTATATGTGGTGTTTTCAGTCTGAGAAGGGTAGTTTTGAAAATTTGGATGTATTTTATCATTATTTTTATTTAAGAGAGATTCTTGGTTTTGACGTCTAATAACATCATAATCTTCAAAACAGTTTTTACGAGGTTCAGGAGTCTTCACCCTAAGAGATTCTTGAATTGTTCGGGCTACTTCACTCCTAATTATATCTCTTTCCTTTTCAAATTCTTCACGCCTTGAAATTAATTGAGTCGAATCTTGAAGACGTAAAGAATCGCTTACAATTTCCTTAATAAATTTTGTCAAGTTTTCATTTTTAGATAAAGAAGTAACTTCTTCACTTAAACCATAAGCTCCTTCTTCTTGATTATCAATAGAAAGTGAATCTTTTTCAAGTTGCGTATTCGCCCCAGTGTTCTTATTATTTTTAGGAACATGTTCATGAATATTAAGAGAAGAATTTTTACTATTCTCTCTTAATGGAGGAGAATTAATTTTACGATTTCTTTTTCTAGGCATGGTTAAATAAATAATGAATATCAGAATAATAGAATATTGTAACTCAAAAAAAAATGATAAGAACAATTTTTTTTTACTGTTTATTAATAAATTTCGTGTGTTGTGATTTGTGAAATGCTTTAGAGTGAATATTTTATGGTGATGATAACTTTTTGTCTCTTTCATTTCATTTCCTTTGATTTCAAGCAGGGGCGAACGCAGGTAGGGGTTTTAGGGGTTCAAACCCCCCCCCGAAACGACCAAAAAAATAAAGGTTCATTTCGTTAAAGAAAAAAAAAGTGTTATTATCGTGCCATAAATTCTTCTGCTAGTGTTGTTTTTTCTTACGACTTATAGGTACTATAAGGCAAGTAATGCATTCGTAAAAAAATCGAACTCAATATTTTTATCAAAGTTAATATTACTATAATAGCGAAGACGAAATATGTGGGTCTTAAAATTCTGTCTGTCTGTCTGTTCGACTACGGCCTAAAATGCTGGGCCGATTTTCGTTAAACTTGGTAGATATCGTTTCGAATTTTTTTTCCCCGTTTTTTTTTTTCCTTTTCTTTTTAAGACAAAAAAATAACGGTACCTGCCATACGATTTTATTTCGAAATCTTATAAATATTTTTTTCTCAGAAACTGTCCCACAGAATTTTGAAAAAAAATGCATAAGATTTCATTTCGTCATTTTAGGTAATGGTTGAAAAAAATTTTCCACAAAATGGTTATTCTTGGAAACCCCCTTGGAACAAATTTTTTGCTTTTTGATTTTCTCGAAAACAGTACAAACGATTTTAATCATTATGAATCCCCTCCAAGGTTTAAATATTATTGCGTAGGTATACAAATTTTAAGTTTTATTTTTTGAACATTTTTTTCTGGAAACTCAATATATCGAAAACCCCATGCTCGATTTTTTTTAAACTTGATAAATAAAAGTTTCTTAATATAATCTACAAGATCTGAGGAAAAAAAATTGTTTTACCTAAAAATAAAGGTACAAACAATAAAAATGTTAAAAAATGGTTTTCGAAAATCGTATTTTTCTCAAAAATGGCTCCGAGAATTTTGATAGTTTTTTTTTTGTTTCGATTAATCTTTACTTTTAGAGAAGCTTCTAAAAAATTTAAAAAAACATTGCATTTTAAGACTTAAAAAAAAATATTTTTTGAATTTTTGAAAGAAAAAAATTATTTTTTTTTTGAAAATTCGATTCCTCAAAAACTGCTCAATATTTTTTTTTTGTAAATTAAATTTTTATTCGAACAATAATAAAAAGTTTAAATATGCGCAGTTTTTCTTAAATATGTTTTAAAAATTTTGTATACAAAAGCTTATTTTTTTAAGAAACCACAAAAACGAATAACAATTTTGTTCTTGGATAAACTAATATTTGCTCAAAACACATGGCATCCTGTGTTTAGTTCCAACTACTAAAGGAGTTTTAGTCATTTAAAAAATGAATTTTATGCTTTTTCTCTAATAACATTAATTTTTTAAATTCTTAGTATTTTACATAAGAGCAAGTTCGTGCGATCCAGTCGTGTATTTTATTTTATGTGTCTTCGTATTTTAACGCAACAAATAGACACGAAGCGAACTAGAATCAGCGTTGCCGGAAAAATAAATTTGAAAGTGCCAATGCTGACAACAGAAAGTGCCATTTTGGGCCCCTGGGTGCCTTGAACAAAAATATTTAAATATATTGTATACCTTATTAAGCAAATAGATATACTACTTACTTATCCATCTTGTATTGTAATTTGTAACACAGAATACTATAGCACAGACACAATTGTAGGAACAAAAACAATCGGGGAATTACCTAAATTCGCAAACAAAACAACAAACAAATTGAAAACAGTACACGTTGTGGATATTTTGACATTTGTTCCAGGTTGTTACAATTCAATGCGTTCAGTGCCTATAAAGGTAAATGTTGTTTACACGTCGTATGAAATATTTTATATTTTATTTTTAACATTGCATTTTCGTAGAGTGCCATTTAAAGCGTTTGAGTGCCACAGTGCCATTTAAATTAAAAAGTGCCAAAAGTGCACGATAGTGCCATTTCGGCAACGCTGACTAGAATTGCGTTTTTGATAATTTACATTATGTATATGGCAGAAAACGGACTAACGGAACAAGTTTGAGTTATTGATGGCTCCAAGGTCGAAGTGTGTTGAAAACAAGTTACGAATGAGTAGCACATATCACCCTCTGAGAGCGTTTTGGTTATAATTATGTATACGTTAACTATACGTAGGTACCAATTGAGTGTTGATGGTGTCCTTATGTTTTCGTATAACTCTTTTTCCTATGATCGCAAAAGTACAACAAGTTATAACTTCACGTATTAATATATGCCGGATTTAGTTTTGCAGATTTGGACCACTAGGCGAACCTAGAACTTATTATAACTCTATTGTTAGGTACACTTATGGAATCACTTACACTCTTTTTCTTGTTGTTGCATTAATGATATTTTACGAACCAAATGATGGCCTCCATCACAGGGCCCGTAGTACAATCCTATGTCTAAGAATTAATTCCGGAATAAAAATGCTCAAATGGGGAGCACCAGAAACGCCCTCGTAGTGAATATTTTCCAACTTTTGGTAACATTATTCAAATTTGCAAAATAGGTATTCGTTGCAACATCTTTATGATGTTTTGTTTTTGCGATAAGCTTTATGAAATTGTTCCGATAGGTCCTATCCCTAAGAGCAAATATTATTTAGTTATAACATATTTATGTTAATTACAATAAAGAATATGTAATTAACAAGTAAGTACCTACAATATAGTAATAAAATAATATATTTATGAAAATCTCATATTTTTTTGAAAACCCCCCCCGAAATTATTTTCTGCGTTCGCCCCTGATTTCAAGTAAATTATTTTAAGTAAATAAAGAGCGGTTTGTTTTATATAAAAAAAAACGATTGAAAAATGAAACTGAATTAAATTAATTGCATCGAAAATAAAGTTGTTAAAACTGCACTTTTCGGACAAACTCAATATTAATTGAGAACTATTTTAAATTCAGAAATCAAACTTAAATTTTGTCACTCCAGAAAAACCCAATCGCAATTGTCAGAGAAGTGGTTTTACGAAACCGATTTCTCCCGGTCAACTGACGAATATTCCAGTAAAGACAAAAGATAATTTCAATCTTGTATTTAGCATAGTAATATAATGAAATTAAAAAAAAATAAAATTGTTGCAAACGATTAACAAAATTTTTGAAAAATTGAAATTTGGAAAAAAAAAAAAATTATTTAAAATTATTGGGGATTCACGAAGAAACTTCAAAATATGCTTTATGTAAAAACAGAGTTTTGGCGCTACAGACAGAGAAGTAGAATTTTAAAACCGATATCTCCTGGACGTCAAAACAAAGCTTTTAGCAAAGATCAGAAATTCAAAAAGAATATTGTCAACGCTATTACAAATCATGTTTCTCTAACAAAAATATGCAAGACGAAAACAATATCAAATTAAATAAACGATTAATATATTTTTGTTTCCTAATGTCTCATTCGTGTCCCACTGTTGGGCGCCACCTGTGTAACGAAATTCCCTTATTTATATATAATCACCACCAAGTAATAAAAATATATAAACAAAGAATTTTCCTACCAATTCGAAAATAGATTTTAAAGATTTCCAAAAAAACTTCCTAAAAGGTACAGGAATCCTGTAGAAAGTAAATTTGGTCGAAAAAGGTAGGTTGCTTAGCTTGTCTAGTGCGGGCAGGCATGCTTGCATAATCTAGGTCTAGCTCGACGGAGGGGTGGGATCTTGCACCGACTTACCAAGCAGCGTTACTCTACATGCCTTTATATAAAAAAAAAAATATGTATATTAAACACACAAAAAAATTATACGAAAAGTTAACGAAAATAGGATTTGAAAATCAAATAATAAAAAAATGAAAAGAAATTGGAAAACCTGAAGATGGAGTTGCGGTTTTCATGAGTGATTAGCCCTCCCACAGTCTTTAACCAAAACCAAAGAACTGATAAAGACTGCCTATGCTACTGATACACTCGATATTCTTGCAGTAGCCCCTAACTGAAATACAATCTACCTATATCATTACCAAAACCTCACTCTAAACATTCACTTACACAACACACTGAAAAGAAATTTAACCTAAAATCATCCTAAATTCTTTTATTCAGGGGTGATAAACATAAAAGAAATCTGTATGTTTCATTTTAAACTATAATGAACAAATTTATTTTCAATTTTTGTTTTAATTTTAAAATTAACTACATATAAAAAAAATGCTGATGTATGTTATGAAACATTCAATCAATTAAAAAAAATTAATTTGGTTATGTTAGATAAAAAAAAATTAATGAAAATAGTTGTGGAAAGTTAGTAAAAAAAAATATTTTTATATTTAGAATGAAATTCAAGAAAAGTTAAGTTAAATAAAAAAATCAAAGTAACAAATGTTCAAAATTATTTAATGTTGAAAAAAAACACAAAAATTAAATGTACTTAAATTACGAGGTCTTCTTTTCTATTTATTGATCTGGTAAATATTCCAGAAGGATATTTTTAAGTTAAAATGAATTGGTTTTGTTTCGTTTTAACAGCAAAGTAAGAAAATATTGACTTACCAAAAAAAATTTGTTTATATTTTTCTCACAATTCAAAAACTTCAAACCATAAAAAGGATGTGCACAACCTCCTGGTCTCGAAACTGCTGAACCTATGTAGTTTTACACACACAAAAGAAAGAAATTTATTTTTATATTAAAACGAAACAAGAATTCAAAATACACTAAACAAGGTAATGGAAAGAAAACTGAATAATTTGAGTATACTTAGCTTTTTGTTTAAAAGTAAGAAACTTTACTCAGCGGACGTGAAAGAAAAATTAAAAAAATCAAAAAAAAGAACAACAATTAAAAAAACTAAAAAAAACAATGTTGATTGGTGAATCTTGTTCCAGAATGTTCGATGTTGAAAAAAATATGTTTTGAATTTCGACGGTCTTCTTAATCCGAATATGTAAATATGTTTTATTGTTCAAAAACCATCTATATATATTGGTTAGGCTTTATTAAAATGAAATAATTTTCCTTGTCCAAGCCAGAGAATCCATTTGTTGGAAAGGCTATCTTTCACTGATTGAATTATTTATTGAGACACAATCCAAGGGAAAGTCTTAACAGAAAAATGTTCCAAAAAGTTTTATTTTTATTCTTGAATCTTTTGAATTTTGTTGGGTTTTCAATGAAAATGTATTTGCAGCACACACAAATAAGAGAGACAACACAACAATTTCTCGAAAATTCGAATATCAAAAGATTGCACAGAGCGAACACCAACTATTTTTATGCTTCACACACACAACTTGAAACTTCTGTTACTTTCAAAATTTGACAAAATACTGAATGAAATCTAAACGATTTGACTCCTTATATAGTGAATCAAAGTCACACACACATATTTAAATTTATTCATTAATTCAATTATTTTTTAAATTTCAAACACGACATCCTAAAGTTTATTTGTGTTGAATTTCCAGTGAAATACATTTTGAATACTTGATCAAAAAAAAAAATTTATTACTGAACAAAGTAGATTGTTGTTTAAGCAAAAAAATTTTTTTACAGAGGTCCCTACCTGTTAATGTGGTTCATTTGTAGGTAAAGTACAGCAAATCATTTAGTGTTACCAAGAATGCACCAGAGGAGGTAGAATTGCATGGCATTTCGCGTCTCAGTCAGTCAGTTTGTGAGTAAGTCAGGTGTAACTTACAAATAGTCAAGTCAATTTTTCAATGTTCAATGTATTAAAACCGTGTTTACAGGCATTATAGCAAGCACCTCCCGAATCTCTAGCCAGTAATGAGGGCCCATGGAAAATGTGCCGATAGATGGGTTTATTGTTCTGAGATTAACTTTTATATGGATTGCACCAGAGAAACTTTTAAATCATTAGTTTTTAAGCAACAATTAAGTAACGTTATTTATTAAAATAAAAGATTAACTATGTAACTCATTTAAATGTAATTTGAATTTATATACCCACCTACCAAATTGTAACTCATATTTACTTATGTATCTTAGTCTGTAAGAGTATAATATGCTCTGGTTGATGAATAAATAATAATAATAATGTATTCTTACAATTTTTGTCACCTTTTGAGTTGGAGTTGAGGGGAGTTGACGCTTTAGTTGGAATTAGACCAATTTCTTCTAAGAACCGCGATGCTTTTGAAATATTTTTTTTGAAATATTGAAAAGTTATTTAATTTAGGATGAAGTAGTGGATGCTTAGTCGCCATTCTTTATTCCAAGAACAAAATACTTCACTCTTACAAAGGTTGAATAACGAATGACCTTGGTAAACCATAACCTGTACCATATTATAGCATTAAAAACAAACCATAAACACACATAAATTGCTGTATACGTACAGTAGTACCTAGGTAATGTGAATTTTTCATAATGTATTAAATTTTCATGTCTGAACATTTTAAATGTGCAACTTTGGGCTACGTACATACATATATTTAGTAGACATTGGATATAGACCATCGGGTAAATTCAAAGTTTCTTTACAATCCAGATTCTGTAAATGCACAAGAACACCTTGCATACACCCCAACCTCGCACCTACCCCAAATCCTATAGTGTGCCCAGGCAGGGGGGTTGCAGGGGGGCAGCATGCCCCCCCATACATATCTCACTGTTTATACGCCGTATGCGTAAGCAAGCAAAAAAAGCAAATATCCCATAAAAAAGTAGTTTTCGTTATTTTCAATTTTCTCAAAAACTAGACGACATAAAATCATTTAGTTTTCAGTTTTTGAATAAGAATATATTAGAGCAACGAATTTTAGGAAAAATAATAATATATAACTTTGCAGTTTTGAAAAATTAAACTTTAAACTTTTTTTTTATGTTTTTTTTCACCAAAATTTGAGTTTAAAACTCGTTTTTTCAAAAACTGTGCATAGATTCTACTTGATTTAAAAATTATCTAATAGATCAGAGTATTGGCTTTAAAAAAAGGTATAATACTTAATTGTAAGTATTACCGTTATTTTTTAATATTTTTGTTTCCATTTTAGTACCTTTTTTATAAAATTGCCCCTCCCGCCCAAACGGGGGGAGATAGACCCCCCCCTCCCATAGTAAAAATGCTTGTATTGAACTGTTCTACAAAAAACCGTTATAATTTCTTGGCGCCTAAGTTATCATACTCTTGCCGAACACTCTGATATTCCATATTAGGAACAACACGATTCACTGAAATATGTAAAAATTCACTTTTTATTTCACTAAACTTACCTAAATACTTTTTTTTATTCCAAAGTTAAAGCTTTTTCCTAACGACGCGACAAATAAAATATGTAAAACGTTAAAAGGATAAAAAAATATAAAAAAAATAAACTTACAATAATATGTCATGCACCTACACGAAAATCAACTTTTATTAATTACGCACGCCCACACCACCCGGCGTTTACAAGGATACTAACAACGAATATGCGCATGAAAAGAAAGCTTGAATTGAAATAAACAGATACATACATAGTGTGGTTCTCAGAATATTGCACTATTTCATATTAGGAGCGTATTCCATAATTGGTACACTTCCTCTACCTAATGATTTTATATTCCCTACATAATGGCATAATGATATCGCAGTAAAAATTTGTTTCATTCAGATTTAAAGATAAGAACCGCTTAATGAAAAACTGTGTTAATTTGTTTGTTCTTTTCTTCCTGGCACAATTTCAAGAACTCATTTATTATAACAAAAACCGCGTTTTTTTTTTCTTGCTTGTTTCTTGTCTCTTTTTAATTTTAGGAATTTTTAAGAATAGTATTGTTCGTTAACCATCCGATAGTGGATTATTACTTTTTTCAAGATAGGTACTCAATCAATATTGTATCACTCTTTAATGCGGCAACGCATGTTGGAATATACACTTAAATTACATTATTTATTTAATAAAACATTTTTCCACGAGTTATGAAAAAAGCGCAACAAGTTCAAACATTTTTCTTTGGTAGATATGTCTTTCAGTTGTGAGCAATTATACAATTACAAAAAAATTAATCAACAAAATGAACAAAATAAACAAAGACTTATTTTTGTTTAAAGCTTAAAAATCATATTCTGATGGCTCATTAAATCTTTATTTTAGAGCAAATATCGAATCTGCGACTCGAATACTTTTTTTTTATATTTTCCGCCAAAAAGTTAGCGGACAAAATTTGAATTTTAAACTACCTACTTATAACTATAGATAGGTAATGTGTATGAAATATGAAAAAAGTGTGTCTCGCGATTCTGCCTGTCTATTTGATTACTGCCTGAACAGCATGACGGAATTTCTTTAAACTTGGTAGAAACGATTTTTTAGATTTCACCCGATTGTTTTTTTTTTAAGACCAAAAATTAAGTAGGTATGGGTGATTCTACAAACGATGGAACTTTCGGCGGACCCAGAAATATTTTAAAATCCGTTCAATTATTTATTTAATCTGATTTTTTTTTTTATAAAATTAAATCTGATTGATATCTACCTGGCCAAACAATATTATAAGGGTGACCTAATTTAATTTTGCTCAAAAAATTCTTCAAAGTGTCTGATTCTCAGTCCCCTGACGTGTCACCAGTGCAGTTTCGTAAAGAAAAATTATTACCGTTCTCTTATTTCAGGTCTCATACTAAGATAAATCCCACCGAAGTTAAGCCAAATAATACATCTTTGCTACGAAATAGATAAATATTTTTAAGTAATTGATTTTATTACAAAAAAAAACTTAATTAAACTTTGTCCCTGCATTTCATATCAGTCTCCTGGAATATTGAAACAGTCGAAAAAATCAATAACTAGGATACCGATTGGATTTCCAGCACTGGCAATTTGAAGTACCAAGTCTCCTTCGTGGTGCAACTCGATTCTGTTTCTTATGTTAGTATTGTGAAAAATACATTTGCAAGTAATCGTGAATTGTACGTTCAGTTTATAAGTTCTCTGGTAAGTTTTTACAAAACAAATTTGTATATGTAAGTAGGAATCATTTTTAGCAGTATAGTATATAGGTTTAATAAAACTGTAATATTATATATTTTTTTGTTTTTTTAAGTAAAACCAAAATATGTTTTTTTACGCAAAAACCATGAAAAAACTCAGTCCCCTGGCTAATAAATGAACAAATGATATTCTGTTCAGAAACCTGAGAAATTTTTAGTTATGTTGAACTTCGAACTTCATTGCGAATATTTTTAAAAAGATTATAGTTTATTTTAAGTTGATTCTAAATAGAAAAAAAAAAAATAATTATAATATATTATATTCTTTTAATAAAATGCTAAGTTATATGTAATAACCATGAATTTCTATGTTTATGAAGAATAATTAAATTTAATTTCTACATTTCAATGTGTACCCAAGCGAAAATATAAAAAAAAATAAAGATTTATTCAGCCCCCTTAAAACAAAAACTCAGTTCCCTGAGCATCATTTTTCAAAAAATGACCTTAAAATCGTCATTTCTTATTTTTTGCTTGGCTGCTTCCAACAACGCAAAGAGACGTTCTAATGATCAACTAGAGAACAACTTTTACGACTTTTGGCTTCCAAAAATGTCGTGCCGAAATTTGTAACATTTTATTTCATTGTATATCTAACTTTCCATACGATTTCTTTTTCGAAATTTAAGAATATATTTTTTTTTCAAAAACTGTTCACACAATACTTATTTTAAAAAATACAAAATTTCATATAAAAAAGTTGGCTAATGAAAGAATTTTTTTCTTTACATATTTATCAAATGTGCATCCCATAGAACAATTTGTTTTGGTGTTTGATTTTCTCTAAAACTGTTAAAAACAGTATTTTGTTTTAATTTTTTTTTTAATTTTTAAGAAAAATTTTGGTAAACATTTTTCTATTTCGCTTAATTTGTACCATTTATATAATTAAATACAAAAAATTAAAAGATATTTCTGACAGAACCTATCATACAGCATTACGGATTTTAATGAAAGTAAGAAATGAAAGAAACAATTTTTTTTTTTTGAAAAATTCAGAAAAAATTGGCGCACCAAAATATTTTCTTAAAAATTTTATACATTTTATATACAAACTTATTCTTACAATTTAATTTACAATTTTGACTCATAACTTATAAGCGGTGGTCTAACGGCTTCTTCGTTGGCAATTGGGTTTATGTTGTCATCTAGTATGTAGCCAGTGTTTGGTTGTTATACTTTTTTATTAGCTGTGTTTGGCTAAGTTTTTTACAAGCTTCTTAGAGAATAAGTAGTAGATACATGCCCAGTAGTATTATTCTAGCTTCTTTCACTGAAAATCTGCGTGTAATGGACGAAGATCCACTACATGCTACTGCTACCTACATCCATTTAAAGCTACAGTGTGGTGCGGAGTTCAAGCGATTATACCATCCTAGGCTTCTTTCTTTGGGGCCATTTGTCGCAGATTTATGCCAACAAGCCTCCAACAATCGCAGAAATGCAGAAATGCTACAGTTAGGTACTACCGGAAATCTTGCGGGAAGTCATGAAAAATGCGATAAAACGTACACAAATGTGTATCAGCACTGCCGGTAGCCACTTGACGGATATTATCTTTTCCATTTAACGCAGACAAAATTGTAAAGGTCCAAATAAAGATTTCCACCACTCAAAATCATTTTTCGTTATTTAGTAAAAAAGTAATTCAAAAACAAAATTGGATAATTTGGTGATTTTGCGCCATCTTGTATAAAAAATATAAATTATATCTACAAAAAGGACTCCTTGGAAATAGAATAGATAATGATGGACCTTAATTTCCGCTGCTTTGAAATCGAAGTATTACTTCTTCACTTATCATTTCTATAATCCTTTTTTTTTGTTGAAAACAGTCATTTAAAATTTTGGTAATAGCAACCATTGAGAATCAATTATAAGAACGAAGCAAATAAGAAAAAACTGAACAAAAAACAAGATGCAAACGTATTTATATTTTATGAAAACTATTATTATTATTTTAAATTTCGAAATTTCATCCCCAATATTTAGTTTTTTTTGTACAAATAGTGACAAGTCCAAGTGATAATTAATTTTACCAGTATACTGGTATCATATAAATACTGCGCTGACACATTTTGTAAATCATGAAAAATTAAATGAGAAATTAACCCGGTCATTTTTGCCAAAATATCAGTGAACCTGTAAATGAATGTCATAAAGTATTTTATTAGTTTTCTGGCAGAGATTAGGTATGACAATTTGTCAGACATAGGTCTTCAATAGAACAAGTTTTACAGTCGTCAAATGTATGACTGTGTTCAGTTCATTTCAAAATATATATTTTTGCAGTTATATATTTTTGCAGTTATAATTTTCGTCAGTTATTCAAGTTTAAGGAAAAGTTAACAGTAAAGATTTTAAAATCATAAAATTACTATATAAAATGATATCGGAAAGAGTTATTATATGACAACCAAAATTTTTCAAAATTGCGGCCTTTCTTGATCGCCTACCTCCCCAAATAAATTATTTTAGAATAGGAAGATGTAGGTATCCAAACAAATTTAGTCAATGAAAATCTTATTTTTTTTTTTACTTTTTTGGACTAAATAGGTATATCTACTTTCTATAGGTACTCGTAGGTATAATGTTTGTGAATGCTTTTTTCTCAAAATCTATTGATAAGTCCTAGGTATAAGCTTTTTTGTGCAGAATAAGTTAGGTAGGTATATTTTTTACCTTTAAAGTGACTTAAAAAACTGACAGTAGTTTTCGAAAAACTTGAATTTTATCCCCTTTCAAGTCCCAAAAAACAGTTATTTCCCGTCCAAATTTAGGGTTCTTTTTTTGACATCTAAATAAAGATCTTCATCATTATTCAGCTTTTTCGAAATTTTTTCGAAGTTTGGTAATTGTTTTTGTCTAATTTTCATTGGTTATTGGTTATAATATCTACATGTAACGCAAATTCTTAAAATAAATTTGTTTGAAGGCATAAAAAGGAAATACTAAGCCCAGATACCCAAAGTATCTCAAAATTTACCAAAATAGATATAGGTAGGTAGCTATACCTACGCCCTTTCTTCTAAGAACGGCAATACAGGTGTACATTTAGGTAGCGAATTGGGTAAGATATATATCTAATATATGTATGTAGGTAGGTAGTACCTACCTAACCCAGAAAGGTGACTTAAATAATGAGTTTCAATTTTCTAATAGGTAGGTATTTTAATATTGAACTCTAAACCTGGTCTTTCTTTTATTGTGTTATTCATGTTCTTTTATGTGCTTCGTCTTCTTCATGTCTCCAATAGCACTGTCCCTTAAAAAATTTAGATACCTATCTAGGTTATTAAAAAATCAAAACAACAATATCTAGGTTTAATGTTCTTTAAGTAGCCTACCCTTACATTTATTCCAAAGCAGAAAGGTCAAAATATCTAGGAAAAGCTAGGTAGAGGTAAGTCAAAATAAAAAGCTTGCTTCAATTTCCTATCACTTAGCTATACAGTTCTTTAGGCATTACTTTAGGGAAACAAAAATCCACAGTTTCAGCATTCCCATTGAACTAATTATCTACCCCTTGCTCAACAAAATGAATAGAAAATGCGATTATTTCCTTATTAAAAGCTTCTTTATGCCAACAACATTAAGAAAAAGTGCTTCATTAAAAGAGGAGGCGTGTCAATCTAAATCTACTCATCTGGAAACAAACTAAAACAAAATATAAATCCAAACCCTAATAAAGCAAAACGAAAGGTGTTAATGATCCGGAAACAACACAAAAAAAACACATTTCACTCAATTTAAACTCACTCAAATATATGTCGCACTCAAATGAAACAGACTAGTATGTATGAATGCAACGGATATATTGCGAAGTACTTTTTAAGTGGATACCTGCAAGTAGGTTTATTTATTGCCTGTTCTTTTAGGTCTGCATACACAGGCTTGTACATAGTTAGTTTGTGGAGTGGGCGTGTTAAGAGGTCTCACTCTAACATTTTAGGAGTAGATTGCTGAATCATCATCGTTCTCTTTCTATCACAAGCAACCTGTTTCACACCAATTATACCCCGCAAAACAGAAAAGCGTTTCGATTACCTAAGCAAAGTCACACTCTAATGGAAGAACTTAAGAAAATGGTTAATTAGAGTAAGACAGCAGACACAGGAGAAAGAGAGAAAGGCTGAGAAGCCTCCATAAACCAATGTTAAATTATGAACCTCGATGGAGAATGTTGGCTGTTACGTTCGGTGCAGTTTTGGGGGAATATTTTCAACATTTCCAGCGATAGTCGTCGAGCAGTAGAATAAGTTCGTCACGTTACGTTTGTTACCCTGAAAATGTCTCCCACCCTAAGAATAAAAAAAAAAAAAAAAAAAAACATGAACGTGGGTGCGAGCTCGTTGGTCTGCTTAATTATTCGTGAAGCCCCTGCATGTTTCTTCATGGACTAAAAGGGTGGTCAAAGCTGCGTTGTTCAACCACTGTTGCCGCCGCGCCGCCGGCCGTTTCCGTCTCCAACGCTGTCATTTTTTTTCTTGGTTTTGGAAATTCTTTCGGAAGTTCGCATTTTTAATTAGGTATGACCCAAGAGCTAAGGAAATTTACGAAATGAATTATTCATTTGGGAGAGATAAGAATCTTAAAGAATTATGTATTGTTATTACAATTTTTGGAGGTTGGGTTGAGAGCATAATATATAACAGAGTGAAAGGGACCCCGAAAATCATGTTCCTTAGTGGCTGTCCATTTGTTAAAGCCTCGAACTCATGAACTCCATTTGACCTGTGTGTAGATGTTTTTCGCGTTTAAATTAGTTTCTGTTTTTTGTTCGGAAATGTTCGTGACGTGATGGAGCACATTTGCAAAGCACTCACATGAAAGAGAGTTACACACGCAGTAAATCTTCATAAATGTTAACGGCTTAGCTGTCCACTAAGTTAAAGAAGTTTTAACGTTAACCTAATGAATATTAATTTCATGGAGCTTTTTTCAAATGGGAAAGGTACCTTTGTTTGACAAGCCGACGGACTTTTACTATTAAAATTAAATATAGGTAGATATACCTATTTGCCAACATTTTTTTGTTGGGTTGAAAATGTAGCAGTTTTTTTGGCATAAAGATTAAAAATAGTAAATTACCTAAATTTAGGTAAAAATACATTGGTATGTGGAGCGTTAAGAAGGTCTTGGGTTTAAATAAGTCCATAAAAAGAAAGATTTATCAACGTAACTAGAGCTAGGTAGGGACGTATAGACATACCTTTACATATGCAGATAAATTAAAACTAAATTATTATTAGATAAATATAGAAAAAAATAAATAGGAATTGGAATTTGTCCTAAAATAATAATAAGTTATTATCAGGAGCACCACGAAGGCTTCAATTGTGATGGGTGATGGCCGAAGGGATTTTCATCAAAATGACAACTTATAACTTAGGAATTTCTCGACAAATAAATTATACCTACATGGATGAACAAATAAGGATGTAATGATTTAATCAGTGAATTTTCTTGAAAAAATTTCAGTAAGTTGAGAATTATAGCGATGATTTAGTAGAGCTCATTTTTTTAAGACTTCTGGAAGTACATTTTATCTTTCAAAGATTCAAGCCTTATCAATGCATTCAAAATATCATCGTTAATGGAAATTCTGGTTCTTCTTTAGAGGACATTGGTTCTTCTTCTTATTGCAAAATGAATTTGATTCATTCGATCGTGACATTACATCTGTCAAATGGAATTTCGAAAATTCATTGTATATCAAGTCTTGAACAGTTTTGAGTTCTGTTCAATCAGATCAGATGTTAAGGAATCGGGTTTGAAAACTATTTCTCAATTTCTAAACTGATACACTGTGGGTTCTGTGATCTTTCAAAAAATATAAATTTTTAATCAGTGTATCGATTTGGTTGACAATCATTGTTGTTCATTTTTTGAAATGAAACTGAAGTAAGTAGGTACCTTACAGTGGCGTATTGAGGGGGGGGCCCAGGGGGCCCGGGCCCCCCCCAAGCCTCAAAGATCAATTATTATTAAGGTAATTTCATCATAATGTACATGATTAACTGAAACTTTTTCGTAAATCTTAGAGATTTAGAGGGAGCTCAGATTCTCGAGCTTCCCAAGTTCTGAAACGGTTGTTTGTGTTTGTTTGAATTAGATCCCTAGCTGACGTTAAGATTTTTGAGTCAAACCACATAATTCGATAAATCGTTCGGAATTCTTTAGATTAATATTATGCATTCAAAATAACAATTATTGTTAATAAAGCGTCTTAAGAAAATAAGCACAAAACTTATACAATACGTGATTTTAACTAAAAAATAACATAGCATAACAAAGATACAAAAATATTGATCATTTTAAATATTCAACAAAAAACAGAAAAAGTTATTCGCAGTTAATAATATTTGTCAGTAAAACACTGACCAAACATTTCGTTTGAATAAATCATAACTTTCTATAAAATATTAAATGTTGACTAAGTACTTTCAATTTGAATTTACTAACAACCAGAAATTTATCTTCCATTTTAGTTTGAATTATTGCAACAAGAATTGCAATATTAAAAACATTCATATTTAAAAATCTTGCTTCAATATTTACATTAAATTTAAAAACGAAATAAATTTTTTTTTTAGGTTGACTACACCTTGCTGTTTGTGTAAAATGTTTTGGATACAAGAACATTGGAAAAATAGTTTTTCGAATGTGAAACGAGGAGACGGTAGTACGAAATTGCCGAGAGCAGTAAAATGATACTATAGTACTTTCAACAGAACCGCAGCAGGCAGCACTGCGCTTCACTCTCGATCAAAGAGGAGAGAGAGAAAAATGTTTCGTACTTTTCCCTCCAAAACCTGTTTAAATTATTATTTCTTGTCTTTATTATAAAAAAAAAAAAACAAATTAATAAAAAAAATTCGAAAAAAGTTTAATTTTACTGATTACGCAAGTTAAGGTTTCTTAGGGTACACAAAAATGCTAGATTTAATTATTTTACTAACTTAAAAGCACTGCAAAAAAATAAAAAGTAAAATAAAATTATTGAAAAATTATTATTATATATTAATACTAGCGGCCCGGACGTGCTTCGCTACGTATAAAGTGAAATAATAAAACAATTTAATTGTAACATCAAATTATTCATTTATTCAAACAAAAAAATATTTTATTAATTGCTAGCTATTTTAAAACTTAATCCAAAACATTTGGATAAACAATATTTTTGGTTTTTTCATATCAGTTGGAATCGTAGGGATACGCGGTATCAAACAAACTTCTCCTGTTGATTTAGCAGTTAGGATCGTAGCTTCAATCAAATTTGGCAACAACTTTTTCACTGCCAATTACACAGTTTTGGTGGATTAATATTTCGCAACAATATAATCAAAGAACCAACTTTCAGATTCAAGCAATGCGGTGGTATACCGGCCGGTTCCAATGAAGTTAAAAATTCAATTGGATAATTCATCTTGATACATGACACTGTCAGTTGGCAACTGGCAGTTTCGCTTGAATTTGAAAATTATTGGCATTGATATGAATGTTCTTGGGTGCTAAAATGGGGCGTTTTCTCAACAAATCATAATTTCTGTAATTCTGAAGAATATTCGGAAAAACACATTCAATCAATTCATCTATCGATTGCGCAATTGTACAAAAATTGTTTGGTACTGTCGATTTATATTTTGCCATCATCAATTTCTAACAATTGTTTTGAAAATTCATGGGCAGCTAGATCATTTTGTAGGTGAATACGCATATTAATGTTCAGTGTCAATTTTTGTACATACTCGTACATATCTCCAAAGAATTGATGACTTCAAACAGGCATTTATTTCATCAGCAGGAGTTGATCGAGGAATGACAGGCAATATTTGATGAAAATCCCCTGACAGTATTATCAAAGCACCACCAAAAAGCTGTTGATTACCACGTAAATCTTGTATTGTTCGATTAAATGCTTCTAGTGATTTTTTATTCGCCATTGTACACTCATCCCATAAAATAATTGACGTTAATCGCAGAACTTTTGCTATAGCAGAATTTCTCGAAATATTGCAAGTTGTAGTTTCAATCACCTGTGCATTCAATGGCAATTTTAATGTAGAGTGTGCAAAAATTGATTATCAGCGTCGGGGTATGGCAATAACGAACCAGCTTGATGATAAATCTGGCCCTGAATCTGTAACATGTAAGTATGCAATTTTAGGTAGATGTTGGATCAGAATTTTTAAAACTATCGAATACTTTATGATTCAGATTGATATAAAGATGGGACAGTCCTGTTGAAGTATTTACCTTAAACGTCGTTAATTATCTCTAATAATTTTAGTAGCTCCAAAAGAAGTCATTTGAAATGCCGAATTGTATAGTTCAATATGACTCAAAAAGGGATTCAACGTTTGAAATGTCCCAAAAATAAGTGAATGCAATGCTTCGGGTGGAGTTTCTAATGCTGGCAATCTCACTTTGCCATTAGCACAACACATGCCGGGCAGGGTTCGAACCTAAATCTACTCCTACGCTCCGATTTTTCGAGATTCACTCCACTTTTTCCACACAGACAAATTGTCTTATTTATATACAAATATGACATTGTTGAAAAAAACCATTAAACCTTTGTTAAAAATTCTTTCTGAATTTGTAATTTGTTTATTTTTACAAAACAATTTTTGAAAATAATACTAAGTTTTCCAATGAAACCTGTGATTTATTTTTCTTTTTTGCTAATACTATTTTTTTATGTTCATACATACATATATATATTTTAATTTTCCTGAAAAGTAAGGATTTTCTTTTTGTTTCAAATCTACTCCGAAAATCTTGCATTTGCTCGACTTTTTTTTCAAATTTGCTCCGACATTTTATGATTCAGGTTCGAACCCTGATGCCGGGCGTTTCACCTGGAAAGTTAGCCGCATCACAATGTGGACATTATTGCGTCCATCATTCCAATGTATCCGTACATACTATAATTAATTTGACTGTTGTAATTAAAAGCAGCACGCATCATTTCAGCCAAAGGAGCACGACGTATTCGTGATCGCCGTGCAATATTCAGTACAGGTACAGGGTCAACAGATCTATTTCGTGCATTACGTTCACGCTGCGATGCATTAGCATATGCGCGTTCATCTGCAGTCTGTGATCGTCTTAGTAATGCCACATCATTTGCATTACGCGTTCGCCGACCTATATTTGCTCGCCCGGCTCGTGGCATTATTCCTTCATATAAAAAAGAATAAATCAAATTAAAAACAAATTGCTACATTAATAGTGGTGTATCAATATCGCAAAAAAACTGAGAAAAGTACACGCACACATATACATAGTACATTTGAACGATTCAATTTGACAGCACAATCCATATATGAAAAAAGTTTCAATTTGACAGCAAAATCTCCACTAACAAAATGATCCGACGTTTATTGAATTCATTTGTTACAAAAAATGTGATAAATGAAGAACCGCTCGACCGATTTTGTGCAAACTTCACATAAACCATCTACTACATAGTCCGAACAAAGCCTAAACATTTGGCTCGGATAGGTGAGCCCGTTCTTGAGTTATAAAAACACAACGAAAAGTGGCATTGATTTTTATATATATAGATTATGGCCCCCCCCAAAAATTTTTCTGGATACGCCACTGGTACCTTACCTATACATATATCGATGAATTCATTTTATAAAACAGGACTAAGAAATACGTCATGTGGTCTTTTAAAAGTTTCATCCAACCATTTTTGCATTGAAGGACAATTTGGTGAAATCATTAGATACATCTACGCGATGGAAAATAATTGTGGAAAAGTTGGAGTCGCCGACAGAAGGATGAGGGTAGTTGGGGGTATGGGAACGAAAAGCTAAACAATACGAGTATCTACATCAATTAAGGCTTGTAAAAATATTAATTAATATTCTCTTTCTTGTTCTTCTTAAATTTTGATAGTTTTTCGACTATAGCCTTACCAGAAAAGACATTATGCATATCGAAAAAAAGAGTAAAAAGGAGTGAAAACTTGAGCTTAATTGACAAAGCATCTTATTTTTAACAGAGGGATAAAAAAAAGAAGCTGAGCCACCTTCTTCAATGGCTTCGCTAAATCGCAGTTAGTAAACGTCGCTTTAGCTGAAACTTTGATTTACTAATGTAATTTTGCACTTAATCCAGGACTATGCAAGTCTTTTATATTAACTTAAATAGAATGATTCCGAATTGGTTTCCAATTCATAAGTCATTTCATATTTCTGTTGTTTTTTAAATAGTCCGTATATTAGACATCGTATGTTTCACTCAATTTTTTTATAACTTAAATAACCGTTTCTAGTAAAACACAACCTCTTTTAGGTAGGTTCTTCATGCTATTTATTAGCCGCGTTTTATTGCCAATGATCCAGATAAATTAACTCTTGAAAATAAAACGATACGAATCAAAAGTTCATAAGTGACAGTAGTGTTGTATACTCATCTCTCGTTTGCTTATTTTTGTTGATTTTCAAATGTTGATTGTTTTTTTTTACACTGTAGCTTACACTACCTTACCATAAAACGCCATCTACCCGCCAGAGTAAGAACTAGTTTTTGGATCTTTGAAATAGTGACATACATAGATCAACATAGAGAACATGATCCCAAATTGTTTTTGAAATAAATGTTAATATTAATCCAGATCCGGATCCATATAGACCCGTATTTTATTTAAAATTCTAAATGGAATTTTGAACTTATATATGTAAATATTGTCTTTAGAAAATTTGATGATATGTTTTTGGCACTAAAGTGGTTTCGAATACTCTTAAAACATTGAACACAGTGCGGGCGTTGGAAAAATAGCTCAAGTTTGAGCCACAATTGCTGAGTATTTTTTAATAATGATGCGACATGAAATCTAAAAGTCTGTAATTTTTCCAGGACCCCCCGAATTTAATCTTGCACACGCCGCATTTTGGTCTCGCGCCGCATCAGTGGTTCCTTTGGTTGATCGGAAAAGAATCTGAACTATGAAATGGAGAGTAATGAAATTTGCACACATATTTGGATTGGGCTTACCCACATTTCTACAAAATTTGGTTAAGAAAAAAATCAATATAAGACAGGTTATTGAGCATTTCAGAATTGTAGGGCTTATTGACTATGAACACAAATATTTTTTTAATTTTCTTCTTTTTTTTTTTTGGTTTTGTTATTGAATACATACAATAAATACATTCATAATAACACTAACATATAAATAGGAAATAAATAAATAACTTAATAAATAAGCATACATAATAAATTACTTAATTAATTCAAGAGCTTCTTCACTCAAAGGAAGATGGTTCAGGTCTGATATCGTCCATAAAAACATAAAAATTCCTAGAGTGGTTGGTCATGTAGTACTTGTAGAAATTATTCCTGATTTACATGGGCTTCTTTTGAAAGTGATCCAACTTGCAAGCTTCCACTTTCTATTACTTCTGCTCCATATAATAATTCTTTTGGACTGTTCCGGGCATGTGATACCAAGGGTATAACCATAACGATATTGTGGCTTTATAGCTGTGTGTTTGGAATAAGCTTTATATTTTTGGATATGGATTGAAAAGTTGCAGCAAATAGTTTTCAATATGATTGGTGATCTCTGCAGTCATATTTGGAGCTCCAAACAATCTTCGTGGAGTATGCCTATATTAGTTGTTTCAGTTTCTTGTTTTCCCATGAATTCCGCTCGAATTCTGTTAGATTACCAACGTCAATACCGTGTTTTTATAGATTTGATTCAGCAAAAAAAATGTGTACATAACCTTTGAGGTTGGACCAGGCACCAGGGTGGATAAAATTATTTCAAAAATAGAAAGCTGAATACCGGAATTTTCAAAAAAATGTATCCATAAGATGTAGCTTAGTGGAGCTAAAATTGTAGCTCAAGGGAGAGAATATTAAAATATTAATTCTAGTGCACTCGGCTCTAACATTAACATGTTATATTTTGACATGTTATAATTTTGACAAACAATTATAAAAATGTTACTTTTCATGAGTTATTCCAAGAAAATATCTACCTATATGAATTTAAAAAAAAGGTAATTTTAGAGCGATGTATTTCGCACATTCATTGACATAAATTTTGGAAATCATAGAACATTTATATGTATATCTATAAAAAAAAATAAATGAAACAACTTCATATTACAAATTTAATATTTGATATTTCTTTCTGCCCCAGAAACACGCGGCCTCTGCACGCCTTATGTTTTTTTTTATTCGTGTTCGTGGCAGAGTTACAAAAACACATACTATTCCTATTTCTACTCCAGTTAAACATTTTCGATGAGTCAAATGCAATTTAAAAATCTTTTTTTTTTCCGGCATAGCTAATTCAAAAAGTCTATTTAAATAATTTAGAGCTTTATTTTCTTGCTATGAAAATAGATTCTGCATTTTCATTTTCACTGTTTCTAACCTCATCTTATTTAATTCGAATATGACTTCTCAAACAAAGAGCGAATTTCATAAAACTTTTCTTAAAAAACAACTAACTGGTAACTCTAAGGCCCGGTGCACACATAAGTTCTTTTAACGCGCGGTCCCGCAGCGGTGTCGCTGCTATTGCCGCAATAGTTCAATGCACACATGCGGGTTTTTCTCGCAGAACTCAATCTGCTTCTGCAGTTCGCGTTTTGAGATTTGAGTGCAGCAATGCGGGTTTATAAAGAAAAACCAGTAACTTTCGCATACCTAACGCATAAAAACTATCCTTTTGTTGATTATCGTCTAAAAAAAGGAATATTCTATACATCACTATTTTCGAATGAGTGAAAAATCATTTGGTGAGTTCACAAAATACTTCACTGATACATATCCAGCAACACTCCATGTTTCTTGAAACTTTTGTATCTCCTTGATAAATAATTCAATATCCAATTCTTCCATGTTTGACATCTTTTATTCGAATTTAACTGGGGTCAAAATCACGCATGTGTACAGTACACTGCTCATTAACAAACAATGTACTCAAAGACGCAACTGCGTCTGCGGTGACGCAGCGGTCTCGCGGAAAGCTGAGAGTTTTTTTATCCGCAAGAATGACGCGCGATGCCGCAGCGTTATCGCACTCGTGTGTGCACCACTCAATTCATTCGTGAGTATTGTAAGACGCAAAGGCGGTGACGCTTGTGTGCACCGGGCCTAACTAGGCTCCACTTTTCCCGCTTACTATTTGGTGCACAATCAAAATGGCAGCCAGAGTTGCTTGTCTCTAAAATAGCCACTCAGTGTGCCTAGATTAATGCAGTTGCTTTAATACAATAATTGAATGCGAATAAGTGTTTTGTGTTTGCACAAAACTCTACCTATACCTATACTCGTATACCTACCTAGAAAGAACTACATAGATGGAATGTTGTCTACTTATACTTCGAGTGGCAATATTTATAAAAAAAAACTGAGTGTAGATGCTAAAGATGGGAGTGTCGATTGCATTCCTCCATATTGAGTACCTATTAAGCTGTCAATTAAGTTTCTATCTGAAGTTCGAATTAGAAGAATTACAACAATTTTAAAATAAAAATGCTATACACCTAGTTACACTGTCTACAATTCTATAGAAGCCTATAAGTTGGTGCACAACCAGATATAAGAGTACCTATTCAACTTGTGCTTTAATTATTTTAATCTGAGCTTACAAAATTAATATTTACTTCAATAAATCAATAACCCCCTACAGCTTTATCTTAATTATTTTTTTCAGAGTAAGCCATGCTTAATCTTAAATACATAGAACGATATACTTAGAATTGTTTGAACTCAATTTTAAGAGCGGATTGAAACTTACAAATTTAAAAATATATTAAAATTTATTTATGAAATATTTATTAAAATTTATATTTAAGCATCTTTTATTGTGGGAACAGCGCAGCGTCTCAAGCTCATCCAACAAGGTTGGCTTTTTAGTATAGACTTAGAACTTGACGTAGCCCCAGAGAAAATAATTAATTGGTCTCAAGCCTTATGATGGCGCCGGCCAATAATTATTGATGAACGAATGTATCCATGTTGTCGATCTCGGTCCACAGAAATTCGGTTAACATCGCTCTGTAACCGAGACCGTTGACTTTAACAGTGTCCCTTTTCTCATTCCGTAAGAAATAAAGTCCAATGATATTGGATTGTGGACTGTGTTCACTCGAATAACGCCAATTTGGCTTTTAACATAGCTGCTAAGCAAAAAATGGGTCCTGTTGTAGAAGATGGGTTTTTGGCCAAAATCCGGATCTAGAGTCAACATTGCCAGCTCCCAATTAGCAAACTCAACGAATTGTCTATGCTCATCCGGATGAAATGATAAAACTTATACTGAAGATTTTTGACAGCTTAATGTCATTGGTAACTTTGACAGCTGCTTAAACATGACAATTAGAAAACTCTTATTGCTATCTATTAATTAGTCACCCCTTATAACAGTTTCAACTTCAATAAAACACTGCATATTTTAGAAAGCGGATTCGTCCTGGGAAATTATCTAAAAAGCAAAGTTCTTGACTTTAAGCTAAAAAGTGATTACCTATAGCTCTGATCTTATGTGACATGCCCCTATCGATGAAGCTGAAGAACCTACATATCAAGGATAGTAGAAGAAAAGGTAAAACTTGTTCGTCTTGAAGTAAATGAGGACAAGGCCAAGTAGTGAATGGTATCAAAAAACAAACAAACATCTTTCTAGTAATACTTACTCTAGATTCGACGAAGACTAACCCTTGAAAACCGTTGCTACTTTTGTTTGGCGAAACAAATGGTTTCAAAATGTCCTCAAAATTTGACAAAATGCACGCCTTACAAAACTCTTATACTACCGATCCTGCTTTTTGAGATAAGGAAAAGCTGATACTGCATCTTTCCAAAGATACAACTGCGAAGTTTTTGACCTGCACCAAGTTGTGGACATAGTCCAGACAGTCAAATACATCGAATGCAGTCGGACAGATTGAGGGAATCGACAACAATGCTCCAACCAACAGAGTCTTTCAAACAAAGCGCCCAGGTTCGATGTGGCAGTAAAGATTAATCCGTTTTTAAAGGCAAGCCAGAGCGGTTGAAAGCAACATGCTCGAAGTTGTAGAAAATGAAAAGCTGCCGCTGGCCGTATCTAAGGCAAAGGACCATCATGTTTCGGGAACTGGTTAAGTTAGAATTAGTCCTTTTACTTTGGTTTTTGAAGGTATTCAAAAATACTTTTGATGCCAATTTTCAAAACAAATTCGACAAAATTCATGTCAATAAAAAAAAAATAGTGAACCAAAACCAAGTGACTTAAAACTGTCTACCATTTCTGACAATTTTCTGCCCATTCCAAACGGCTAAGATGAAAAAAGCTTTTCATGACAATAGATATTCTGGGAAGACTACTCACTTTCTTCCTTATTTCTTAGGTGGCAGGAGCTGAGGACCAGACCCAGATCTCCGCCATGACAGTCCAACGCACTTTTGCCAAGCGGGTACAACGATATTAGACGAATTCAAGTAATGATCTCAATACACAATTTTGGACTTCCACCTTAGTGTTGTGACACTAACTGGTAACTACCGCTCCTAAGTTAAAACAAATTCCTCTGACTACAAGTTCCTTGCAGAGATGACTGTGAAAA
Source organism: Philhelius festivus (assembly GCA_963931855.1). Classification (NCBI taxonomy): domain Eukaryota; kingdom Metazoa; phylum Arthropoda; class Insecta; order Diptera; family Syrphidae; genus Philhelius; species Philhelius festivus. The sequence goes on from OZ007557.1 coordinate 81,957,441, forward strand.
AAGTTTGAAGAGTTAAGCATTCGAACCAAAGACTAGACCCATTTTTAATGATGGTTAAACAAAGTAGACATTTGAACTGGGACGCAGAATTCGGCTCGCTTTAGCGAGTATAAAACTATTTAGACGACCTAACTGAACTAAGCTCTTTTCTTCTTTTGCATTATTAAACTAATTTCTGACTCAATACATTATTTCAATTTCATCAGCGTTCAGTGCTCGTAGGTATACTGCTGAATTAGTTCCAGTTGCATCTGAGTCTGGAGACGCATGCATTTTTCTCCGCACTAATTGATACGATAAGGCTCCTAATCAAGCGTTTCCAAAACGTCTTGACATGTTTGCAGGTAAAATCATGCTTTTATAACTTGGTGATAAATTGATTCTGTGTGGTCATGGTGACTAAATTAACGCCGGAATTATTTCTGGCGCCAATTATAATTTGACGAGACCGCAAAAAACATGCACAACTTAATGCACCTGCAACACTCTCTAAACAGAACAATTTGATTCAAACCGCATCAACCTATCAATCAAAAGGATCGCGAACAAAATCCGCTGATGTTTTGAAATTCAAATTAAGTGTTGGTTCTGTTGGATAAGCTGTCAGGCTGAATGAATAAAATGCCGCTCTAAGTTATCCCAAGGCGCTTTGCATGGTTTTATTATACAAAAAAAAACTGCTTGTCAGAAAGTTGGACACGGTTGCGTCTGCTTAGCAGATGATTCTTTTTCATAAAGGATCTGAATATTTAAGAAGCTAAAAAAGGATACATCAAAATGGGGAATTGATTTAGTATAAGCAACTCCTAAGGTTTTAATTTTTTTGTTGAGAAAATTGATTGATCGCGTGGCAGCGTTTAGACATGGCCAAAAGCAAAAGAATTTGATTATACCAACAAATGGTTACACTTTGATGGACGCTGCCTGTGAGACTGGCAAGTGTTAAAAACGCACCTGTCTGTGTGGTTTTGTGGCAACTTGTATATGGTTAGAATTTAAAATACAAACTGAATATTTTTGAATTTATTATACTCGTATGTAATTTCAAGTTTTTTTTGTATCAAGGGATGAAAGTCCTATTAGGCCTTTAGGAATATTGTAGACACTTTGTGTGATATCCTATTTATAATCTTTTCACTGGGTCTTGTGTGTTGGTACTGTCCGCTAAGCAATACTGGGCTAGACTCAGACTGTTGTGATGATCTCGATACGCTCTCGCTACGATACAATATGTTTACACCAAGAAACAATTATTGAACCGAAAACTTATCTGGTATCGATAGTGTGAATGTACTCATTGCTTCATGTAGTTCCTAAAAATATTTTAAAGTATCGATATTGAATTAGTATCGTCTCTATAGTGAACCATGGTCTTATTGTGTTTTCCTAAGAATCTATACTCTGTCCAACAAAAATTGTCAGTACATGCCTTATGGGAGAGCTTTTTCTAAAGCAGTGGCGCCTGATGCACCCTCACTACAATGCGTTAGGAAAAATGCCACTAAAAAAAGAGCAAGCCACTGACTTTTCTTAAGGAATTGTTGTTGTAATTCTTTGCAAAAAGTTGTACACCCCAACACGACCGTCGTATCCCACTGCTGATGAGAAGATGAGATACTGTCAATATCAAGACAAGAGTGTCAAGTGTCACTCAATACGATCGTGCGCTCTTTATCTACATCAAAACAGAGTTACCATTATCATTCTCAATTGCAAGCAAGGAGCTTTTTCAGTGGTTTTTATTAAGGAGCTTTTGGGATTTGAAGCTTTTGAGAAGACATTTTAAGAAGATGAGTATGTTGAGTGTTGTATTGGTTTTCAACTTAAAAAAAAAACGCGCCTATTATCTTACCGCTTGGCGTTGTGGGAAAAGGTAAATGGAATATTGTTTTCAGTCGTTTTGAATCGGCAGACGGTAGCCCTACGCGTTTTTTTACTATCATTTGCGACGATTTATAATTTAAAACTACGGAATCCCTGTGAGAGCTTTAAAAAGCGACACACTTATGCATGGCAATGCAACCAGAATGAGAGACAAACGTCCCATCTTCCCTGTACTGACAATTTTTGTTGGACAGAGTATAGTTCTTGATATATTTTTGAAATGCATAAATTACGCACACAAGAAGCAGTGGTTGTGTCTTCTAGGAATAGATGAAATACTGATTGGCGTTAATTTGGTGATCATCAAACTTTTAAGCACGATTTTTGAATGGAAGAAAAAACAACAACCGGAATGAGTCAGAACGCATTGTGTACGGCTAATGAATTTAAGGCAGTCAATCAACGATGTCAGCAAAATTCTGGAAGAAAAAGACTCTGACACATTAAGAGTTGAGTGAAAAATCATAAATGCTAGAAAATTATTATGTTAAACGCTATCATGCGAGAAAACTAGCATGAGGGGAAATTGTCACAGAAGCAAACGACCATGCGGGAAGGCATCGAGCAAGCGAGACAAATATATCATGCGAAAAACTATCTTGTTGGATGACTAAAATAAGATAAAACTACGATAAGAAAATACTTTCATGCGAAAAATATATCATGCGGGAAAACTATGGTGCAAAAAAGCTTACACAAGCAACCTATAATGGGAGAATAATATCATGCGAGAAGAGTATCAAGTAAGGCAATCTACATGCAGAAAAACTATGATGCGAAAAAATGATCATGCGAGACAAATTGTATGCGAAAAAACTATCACGTTAAGAATCTATCATTCGAAAACTTCGACATTGGTTGTCTAGCTAGATGTTTGGTTGCGGTAGTTGTAAATTGAGGAGATGCGGGTTATCTGATGGCTCCTTGGCAATATTTCCAAATACTTCTAGGTATTTGTTAGTGTTACCAAAGTTCTCCCTAAAATGTCTTAAGAGGATCTATCGGAATTTACGTCGTTGTTTTCCATTTGGAATAATGGTTAACGTTGGACTGTCATGCAAAGGGTCTTGGGTTCGATTCCAGCAGCCGCTGAAAAAAAGTTTTTCAGAGGTGTAATACCTTTTGCGAAGAATTAGAAAATTCTCGAATAGTATCTCTTGTCATAAAAAGTGCTGCTTATTAGCCGTTCAAAATCGGCAGAAAATTGTAGGTCTCCTCCATTTCTTCACACACAAATGGTTAACAGTTGTAATTCATTAGGCTTAGGCTCTCTATAAGCCGTCATGGCCTCTATTTTAATTTGTAATAAATAACCATACACAGAAATTGAACCCCCATTACCAATCGAAGTCAATATATACATAAACCAGACACTCGGTAGACCGCATTGATGACAGAGTCGTTTTACTAAAAACACGTTATTAGAATTAGTTTTGACTAAAAGGTATATTTTACCTTCAATAGCAGGCTTTGGACTTCTTTTGATACAATATTCTTTAAGTTGAAAAAGTTGAATACAACGCAGAATAATTTACAAATCTAAAAACATGCTCCTGTCTTATACTTACCATAAACAAGTATGGAATCTATCGGTTCCTTGTCCATCTCCTCAATCCCTCTAACATGGCCTTGACAGTAAAGATAATTTAACCAATAGATCGGCATAACATTGTCAAATAACAAATAGAAGAAAAAAAAAACCCGACCAACAAAACTAGTTGTTCGGAAACAAAACTTCAAAGTCCTTAAATTCCGATTCCGCCAAATAACAATTTCCCGCTCCCCATAGGAGAGCGCAACAAAACCCCATTCGCCCCAACAACTTTTTCTGGCTATACCTACACTAACTAGGAACCTTTTTAAGCCATCAAACAATACCTGTATTGTGTACACAGACGATATAATACGGTAAACCATCACAAAGATAAAAATAAAACAATTTTCTTCTTTTTAACGTTACGTGACTTTTTATCACAACTCTCGGATCGGAATCGGAATTGAATTAATTTGTCTTGTCAGCACTTCCACCGAAAATGTTGTGTTTGCCTCCAAAACACCCAACACAAACTATATCATCCCATCCACATGCCTACATATAGAAGAACCAATCGCTATGTCTACTTCAGAAGCAATTCATCCACATTGTCGGTCTTCTTCGACTTTGAATACAAAATTAAAAAAAAAAAAAAATCCAAAGATACAAAGCTAAGTGCAAATGGCGGCAGTCGCTAGCAAGCACATACTGTATCGTAGTCGTGTCGCCTTTGGTAGTTGTCAACAACAAATGCCTACTTAAGGTGACTTAACCTATCTATAGATTAGGCCCAAAGCCAAAACCAAACCAACGAGCAGGCACCACCATCAAAGAGTACAGGGCCATATCTGTAAAGAGGACCATGACCACGCAGTAGTTGAGCATTCTATAAGTCATTTGAACCATGCCGGCCACAAGGCCCGTTAAGCTTGCATTCGTCCCTGGACAGAACTAGAACGAGAGTCATTGGGACACCACTGACTCGTGGACACCTAAAGAAATGGACAAAATGTTCGGCACTGTTTTATGTGGTTTTCGTGATGTTAAACTGACAGAGAGAGAGAGGCCCAAGGTACAGGAACAGACAACAACACCATCAACTTCAACTCTTTAACAAACAAAAAACTCTTGGTATGGTAACGTACCGTGTAAGTGCACTGTCGCGTCCAATAGAGCAGAGTTTTTCCTCCATTTGGAAGGTTTAAGTATCTGCTAAATGGCAATCGGAATTCGGCGGTTTGCTATGTGACTCGCGCGAATAAGTGCAAAGTCCCTAAATCGGGTGTGGATGGTGGATGGGGTGCTGTGCGGATGCCTTTCCGCTGGGGATCCATGTTGGGAAGTTGGTCCCCCTCTCCTTTTCTCTGCTTCACTCAAATATCGTGGCCAAACCACTCTGTCGATTGCAATCAGCGTGCTGTGCTTCTGGCTGATGCACTTTGAATCTGCGAGTTGCGATGCATCGTCGTGCGCGCAACAGCATGGAATGCCCCTAACAAGATCGCGCGCAATGCTGTCACCCCAAATGGCAGCCTGTCACTTCGCATCAAGCGTAAATGGATGTCGACGCGTGATATAGTTCGAAAGCATCAAGTCGCGAGTAATCGAAACTCAGCGGGACAGCATTAGTCGGATGCAAAAAAGAAAAGGGAATGCCACACCACAATCGCGAAAAGTCCAAGAGTCCTCCTAATACCTAATGTGAAACTCCCTCAAGGACCCCGGTGCGGTGTGAGTGTTTAACTGTCAGTCAATATCGCACCGTGAATTATAAATGGCATTCAATACCAATAGGTGTACCTACTCCGGCTCGACTCTGACACCCTTAAGGTGTTCTCTCTGTTATGTGGTTGCAGATATTGAAAGTCTGATGTTTTGGTGAATCATGATTGGGATCGGAATATAATTGGTCACCACAGTATTGAGCTTGTTTCGGTGTCATCAGGGAGTCGACCATCTTTGGGATGATGCCATGTAAATTGCTCTGGTTATATAAGTAAACCATTGACATGTGTTTCTCCTGTGAAATGTGGTGGCACGATACACAATTTTCACTTTGGCGTAAGTTAACCGAGGAAGCCAGGTGCCCTGCTAACAGCATACTTTACCCTTTAGGTTATATCAAAACTCGTGTGTGGATGTAAAATTTGGATGGGCTGTGATTGTATGATGATGCAAATCCAAGTCTTTGTCACCTACGAACTAAAATGGTGTATTTTGCGGGTATATTCTAACCGAGAGCACTTTTCGTGGCTTAAAATAAATGTGTTAAAAACAACGTAGTCTCGAATAAAACCTTACGTAGTGTATGTGGCAAAATTAACATACATAGTTAACTCGATTAAATGAAATCGTTAAAAGTAAACAACCTAAAATGTAAGTTTAATAAAAAAAAATTTAGTTATATTAACCGAGAAACTTGGCTGTCTTTAATTCGGAATTTTCAAAATTGTCTACTTTAAACGAGTAATGCGTTTAAATCAAATAACTACACTTAATTAATTTAACGCATTTCTTATTTAATGTTTATCTATTGTCTTGGTTAAATCAAACTAATGGTTTTATTCTTTTGAATTCAACAAGTATCTAGGTTAAAACAATTAACCAGATTTATTTAATCTTACTAAGTAAATGGGTTAAAATCTTAAAACTTAATTATCTTCTGGTAATGGTAAAATATAACATGCAATTCCTTAGTTTAACTAAATGAATATTGTTAAGATTACACACCAGTTTAGTTAGAACAATCAATTGAATTTATTTAAATAATTAACTCGTGTAATTTTAACCGGGTAAGTTTGCAGGTTGTATATTTTCTGAGTCACTTGTTTACTTTTGCACGAGTTTTACGTTGCTTTTAACTATTGCATTTAATCATTATCCAAGGGTCCTTGTGTCTTTCTCATAATCGATTAGTTTTCCGTTAGTAGGAAGTTAACCCGACGAATCTTGCTTTACCTTTATGTCACAATAATCTTGTGCTGATCTTATCCCTCCCTACGGGGATATGAGTTTACCGTTGGTTCATATGAGGTTCATTCGTTACCATCCCTTTTTCAACAACCTGGAAAGGACTAAAAACCCTTACCTGCCTCAACTCTAAATACGTCAGATTACTTACTTACTTAACCGGCTCCCGATCCATGCACGGTCTCTGCCTGCTGAGTTATTGCGGTCTTCCATCGGTTGCGATCCCACGCGAGCTCCCTCCAGTCGTCGGGACCAAGCGCTCTTGCGTCTGTAACCGCCTGGTCCCTGTAGCGGAGGTTCGGTCTTTCTTGTCGTCTCGAACCTGGGGGCTGGGATTCGAAGATTTTCTTGGCTGGAGCGTTGTTGTCCATCCGCTCGATGTGAGCGAGCCAGTGTAGTCGACGTGTTTTGGCTTTTTGGACTACATCCACATCTTGGAACAGCTCGTATAATTCACGATTGAATCTTCTCATCCATTCGGCCTCTTCCCATATAGGACCAAATATCCGCCGAAGAATTTTTCTCTCGAAAGTGCCCAGTATCAATTCCCCTTTTTTACTTATCGTCCAGCACTCGGCGCCCTAAAGTAGAACTGGTAAAATTAGCGTTTTGTATAGCGTGCACTTTGTCTTTCGAGAAAGGAGTTTTGAACCCATTTGTTTGGCCAAACCGAAGTAGTAGTTGCTTGGGTAATTCTTCATCGGATTTCCACTAAGGTGTCATTCGTGGGATTGATGTTCGTTCCGAGGTAGGTGAACTCCTTGACTACCTCGAAATTACTGCTACCAACAGTGATGTTTTGTCCTAGGCGATGGACAGATGAGGCTTTGTTTGTTGATAGCATATATGTACTTTGTTTTGTCCTCATTAACTTCAAGACCAACGCGTTTCGCCTGTTCATCAATAGCTGTGAATGCTTCTAGCACAGCTCGCTTGGAGCGGCCGATGATATCGATGTCGTCCGCATAGCCAAGCAGTTGGGAAGACCTGTTGAAGATAGTGCCTTCCAGGTTAACATCACTCTAGGGCACTATCTGCTCCAGGACTAGGTTGAAGAAGTCACATGATAGCGCATCTCCTTGTCGGAAGCCTGTACATGCCTGGAATAGCTCGGATGAACTGTTACCCATTTGCACGTTGCACCGCGTATTTTGTAACGTCATGCGGCATAGCTGGATCAGTTTTTTCGGGATCCCGAGTTCCGACATTGCCAATAGAAGCTCTTGGCGACTTATGCTGTCATATGCGGCTTTAAAGTCGATGAAAAGATGGTGGGTCTCGACTTGAAATTCGTTGGTCTTTTCCAGGATTTGCCTCAATGTGAAGATTTGGTCTATCCTTGATCTTCCTGGCCGGAAGCTACACTGGTACGTGCCGATTAGTGTTGCAGAAAGGTTTTAGACACTCACATAGTACAGTGGATGAGATCTTGTAGGCAACATTAAGCAGGAATATGCCCCGGTAGTTTTTGCAGGACATAGGATCGCCTTTTTTTGTAGATTGGGCATATGGAGCTATTTGACCAGTCGTCGGGCATACTTTCCTCCTCCCACACTTGGTTGATGAGCTGATGCATGCTACCTATCAGGACATCTCCTCCATACTTAAAGAGTTCCGCAGGTAGGCCATCCGAGCCTGCGGATTTGTTATTCTTAAGCTTGCGGATTGCTTTCTTAACCTCAATACGTCAGATTGGCTCACGTTAATTTCCTTTATTTTGCATAGTTTTGTAAATTTTTTTGCAAACAAATAAAAGAATAAAAAAATAAGATCGCGGCGAGGACCTCAAACCTATTGTCTCTAGAATTCAAATACATATAAAAAAAATAAAAAAGTTATATTTAATGAATTTCCCATTGGTTGGCGTAAACATCGTACTAAGTTTTATGATTTTTCTGGTAGTTTTGAGGCACAAAGAATTTTTTATTTATTTTTTAAGCTACAAAAATATTAGGTAAAAGCAACATACCTATTTACAATCGATAACCGTTAGTTTCATTCAAATATTCATTCAATTGTAAAAGTTGAACATTTTTCCGCAAAGTTCTAACCTATTTTTTCAAGGGACAACTAGCCTCAAGTCATATGGACATCACGAATCAAGAATTTGAACTTATATCTAAGTATTGGGGAAATGTAACAAGGAGGAGTAAAGGTTAGAATGAATTGCCAAAAGGATACCAGGACCGGTAGATGAACCATTTTAATAATCAGAATTAGTACTCACATTATAGTAACGAAGGTATCTCTTCAAAACACATTAAACTGTGAACAAAACTAATTTTGGCCAAAACGTCACTTATTCACATTATGGTGTTTGGGTGTGAGATTTTAAGTAACTGTGATTATGAGCATACAAGCGGAAACTTATCGCGGCTTACAACAGTATCGCGCGATACATATTGGGATTTAAGAGAACACATCTCTTCTTTTTCTAAATCTATTTATAATATTGGCTTTTAGGCTGAAAACCTTGATCCATTATGTGCTTCGAATGCGTCAAGCAACGTACCTTTTTAACCAGGAACTCTTGATCTTAACCAACCTACCTTTTTAACTAGGAACTCTTGATCTCAAAAGATCTCTTTATTTAAGTATTCGATTCGGTTGGTGGGATTCCTTATCCCGTCCTATAAGATTTATAAGTTAAACAACACTGTTCAAAGTGAAGCTTAAGCAATTCCTGGAGGATAGTACCCTCAGCTTTTCATATTCGTTTTTAGATTCACATGCTGGTCCTTCGTATGTGGACTGCCAACGGCAGCTGATCTTGACAGCATTGTCCAATTGGGAATCAAAAACCTTAAAGAATTTAATGCTTCGAAAACTCAATGCCGTTTAATGTCGCTAAAGCGTAACCCTCCCTGAATTCCACTTTCTATGGGTGGCACTTGCATCGAAGAGACTAAACAGCTTTTAGTTCTAGAGATGTGCATCAGGCCATTTTTTGTGGAGTGGTCACATATTTGACGTCTCCAAAGATTTTGTTAAAATGTTCAGGTTTTCTCCGCCGATGCAAGAAGTGATTTACCCCTTCTGAACTGACTGTTATATATAAAGCCTTTATTTTTCCGAAACTGAGTATAATTCCCATATATGCTCCAAGAACTGACTTGAGTCTCTTACACAGAATTCAAAAGAGAGCCCCAAAAATGATAAGCGACCGTTGTCTAACTGAAACATTAACAGTGCTCTAGTGAAATAGCAAGTTGCATTCCTCCCCTCAAACAATGCAACCGTAATACCCGTACTGTCCCTACGTACTGTCAATTGCAGAGATTCTTTTTTCAGCTGCACTACACGAATGTGGAGTGCTTTACCGGGCTCAAAATTTTCCACTCATTGCAATGTGCAATGTAAAAACTTGTTTGTAACACTTCCTTTAAATTCCACTTCCTTTAGAATTTTCATTGATCTATTAAATGAGATATTGTATCTTGCTGTGGAAGTTATTAATATATAAATAAATATTTACGTTGTGAAGGTTTTACTAAATCATATTTAAAACTGTAAATTTCTGTGAAATTTATTTTATATATAATTTGACCATGTCCCCTTTGTATATGCCATGGAGCTGTTCAAATCCTTCGTACAATTAGACCTACAATCTAACCCATTTTTTAAAATATCTTTTCGAACAGCGTATTCGTTTCGCCGTCCATTTTGACACTTAACTATATTTACAATGAATTCCACTGCCATGTAAACTGCACCTCTATTTCGGAGTTTCACCCATCATTAATTCCTCTTTATTGATTTAAAACTAAATCACCATATTCCGAACCCACTAGAATAAAATAGATACAGTATCTTCAAATATATTATTCCGATTTTCAATAATTAATTGCAAACTCAGTTTTGTGAGCGACCGTTTTGCTTCGATAAAACATTTAATTGCCGAACAAGTGTTGTCCGTAATAGATTTTCACACATTTCCATTTCCATTATTTTCCTATTTTTTTTTTTTTTTTGTTCAAACACTTATAGAAGTTGGAAAATCGAACGAACTACCGGGGACCCAGTAGTGAGTTGGTTGTCCGCGTGCATTTTTAATGGAAACTCATTAAAATCGTAATTGTTGTCGTAATTTTCAGGTGACAAGGACATGTTTCCATAAATGTTTTGTAATAAAAAAAAGTAAAACTTTTAATCTTTGTTAGTTCTATGTTTTAGATTTTTTTGTTGGTTCGTTTTAAAGTTTAATCTGTGTGCCTTTAGGTACTTTTGTATTTTCAGATCCATGCGGCAGCGGCATGACACCAAACTTCAGGCTCTGATGTGTTGATTCGTTTGGCTTGAATTCAATTTTGAAATTATATTCGAATTAATATTTTAGAACTGACACTTTAACTGCTGTTTCGGCCTTGTTCGCGGTATTGACGTTTGTGTATAGCTTACCTGCAGACATTTGAAGAGGTATAGGTAATTGAAAAAAGGTAATTTTTTCCTAGATTTAGTTGAAGATACATATTTTCAGGAATTTTGTTGAAAGAAATTTTATGATTTTGATAATTTTCTAGAATCAGAAGAACTTGCTACAAACTTTTACTTAAAGAAAAAACCCATTCTTTGTGGTTTAGAATTACCAAATTTGATTTATGAAAAATAAATATAGACCTTACATTCGTATTGTTCATATTTTCACTTTGTACTAATTTTAAGGGAATTTTTTCTTGGAACTAATGCCTTTTGAATTACCAACACAAAACAGCTTCTTGAAAAACATTTCTCTCTATTGAATCGAATGTACCTGATTCGTCAGCTTCTATCACGGAATTCCCATTATTGCGTGAATGACATTCTCTTAACAAATCTTTATAAAATAGAAATAAAACGATGATTTAGTTTTATTTTTATAAAAAATTGCATCTTATTAATCAAACAAAAATATGTCAAGCATTTCTTCATCCTTCCAGCAATCCTGATATTCCCCAATAAAATAATAGACGACCATTGAATAACCTGCGATAAATATTTCCCAGCCATTAATATTAAGCAAACAGGAAAAAAAGACAAGAGACAAACTCTCAAAAATCGTGTCAAATTGACGTGACATCTCAATTCAGCATCACCGCCCTCTGCAGCTTCTCCGAAAACAAGGATACTGATTAATTGCAAGCAATCAATCGACAAGTCGGTCACAGAAAAAAATCATCATTTTTATGGGATAAGCTATACCTTCATCCCCAGCGCGTCCTTCCTTTGTGATTATTTTTTTTTTCTTAAAATTTGTTCGACGAGAGTTTTGGGAGGACAAACTAAAAGTTAGAAACATCTCACGTTATACTTTTTGTTCGCATCCAAACGAAAGGACAAAACGTGGATAGAGTCGCATATACTTTTTCTTAAACCAAAACCAAGAGATTTTGAATTGTGAGATAAATCTTTCGATAAGTATCACACTATTATTTCAAAGTCAAGCGGCGCGGCGGCGTATATTGATGGTCGTAAGCATGAACTCTTAAAGCCAACGATATTCGTTCTGAGAAGGACTTAGCGTTGGTGTTAATGAGTGTGATGTTCGAATAAATGTATAGACTTTTGAGATTTATAGGGATCATTGTGTCAAACACGATTGGATAGCGACATTCCTAAAGGTTTAACCTGTGACTTGGCTCATGGTTAGTTACATTTTTATCTTGGGAACATTTCCTGTGCTCTATTGGGTGCTGCAGATGCAGTCATTATGAACCAATGACTTTGAATGAAAAAAAGCAGATAACTTAATGAGAGTTCATATAGTGCATATAGTACGAGTATAGTTCTGACTCATATCATTCGCCAGGCAAGTTGAATATCGCCAACTTCATTTAGAACGGCAATTCTCTGCTTTCTTTTCTCTCGAATTCAATATAGTAAAACAACTATTTAAATGGTGACAAAGCTGGAAATATAAATCCGCAATAGTAGCTCAGAAGGTCATGTTGAAGAAGAAGAAGCAAGATGGTGAAGCTCTTAAGGACTGTTCACATGAATACTACCAACTACCGACTAAAAAAAGAACAAATAGGACTTAAAACTTCTATAATATAAAATTCTTCACAAAAAATACACAAAATGGTAAAAAAAAACTTATTTGAATTAATTTTGAGACAGTAAAATATGCGTTTTTATTGCTAAAATAAGAGAAATTTGAGAAAATAAATTGGTTGTCACGAATTGCAATGAACTGTCAAACTCTACTCGCGTTCCACATATCATCCACACTGGAACGAATGAATTATTCTCGCGCCTAAAAATCATTCTTGTTTTTGTTTTTTTAGTGAATGCTATGTAAATAAAGATCCAAGTCCATTGAACTACATGCTCTTCCTACATGGCCCCAGAAAAGTGGTTCACAATTCGATTTTTGAGCTTACCATTTCAAGAAAGACCTCTAACTCTTGTCTTTTTGCAGTTTGAATTTTTTGTTGAATATTATAAGTTCTGTTGACTGTGGAAATCAACCACCCACTTTTTTCGTCTTCCCAATCATCGTAATGCAAAATTTTGTAAAAATTTCGATGTCGATTTTCTTACGAATGCATAACTCGCCATTTCTTAATATGTGTCCAAGGTGGCGCAAAAGTTAAAAGTTGCCACTTTATCGGAGTGCAGATGGTAAATGTCAATTCTACTTTGAAATTTGTGAATTATATACAAAGTTCACAACATGAAACGAGGATTGATTGCTACGATTTTTTCGCGGAATGATTCGTGGGTGATGGTGTTGGGCAAACAGTATGACGTTAAGTAACTCGCCTAGCAGAGTATGAAACAAAACTTGATGCTCCCTTCTCCCTTGTCTATATCCGGCCCAGCCCTGAGAATATATTAGCTGTTATGTCGCATGACAGGAGCTAGGAGTATCGACTAGATGATGACGCACGTGCCACATAAATGGGCATAATTTGGCGGTCTTTACAGATATTTTGTAGGTGTTTCCTTACAAAGTGCATACTTCTTTAGCTGTTAGCTAATAATTACCGCCAAGTGTGCGTGTGATCTACGCTCCAGCCAGTCTGAAGCTCGCCCACGAGGTGGACAATTTTTAATCGAAAATCATCATGACCGACGTTGTCCATTTCCACATCTCTGTGAATGTGTGAATAAACAAAGTTATCTCTTTTATGACGACACCGAAAACGCGCCTATAACTCACGAAGAGCCATAATACCCGCTCTAAGTTACTGCATGGTTTGGTTCACGCCAGAAGCATCATTGGGCCTTATTTTTTAGAAAACGCTGCGGGACATTTAAGTATTTAAGTACATTATGTGGTCGGCGAACGCTACAGACCCATGCTCAATGACTTTCTTCTTTCTCAATTGGATAAATTGAGACTGCAGAACATGTGGTTCCAACAGAATGGAGCCAGGGAGAAAGCACAGGCAACTGAAATTCTAAAGGCTGCATTTCAAAGTCGTCTATAATATCACATTGTAGCGATTAGCACCGGCCAGGCTTCTTCACGAGACTTTTTCTTAGTCGAAAAGCCTCAAGATTCAAGCCCGTCAAAGTAAATATCCGTCAAGAATGCGAAGACATATCGCCGGAAATTCTGGGAACTGCCCAAAAACGGACCTGAACAATCATCAATTATAGCCGCAGCCACTTTGCGGATATCATTTTCCCGGCTTAATGAATAAAAATTAAGACATCAAAAAAACATAAACCAAAATCAGAACAAAAGTTTCTCAATCATAAGAAAATTACAGCCAAAGAACATCGAGTGACAACTTTTGGGTCACCTTGTATAAATACATCTGTCACTGTGTTTTTACACGCTTATTTCCCAAACCGCCCAAACGATTTCAGTGAGATTTTCTGCTTGAACGAGAGGATAGCCTTGCATATAACACTAGTTTACAAATTTTCAGTTTTTGGCGAGTACCTCAACAAAAAAGTATTTTCTAGACTAATTTTGGCTCTCTGAACACGAAAATGGCAATCATTTATTTTTCCAAAGAAGCGTTTTCGAGATATGACCAAAAAACGTGTTTTTCTGCTCCTTTTCCATGTATAAGCCTAATTCTCAAAAACGGTTGAACTAATTAACATATACTTTATAGTTTTGAACAGATATTTTGTTTGTCTTTCCAACAGTATACGACTTGTGTAAATCGGCCCAACAGTCATCAAGAAAAAGCCGTTCAAAGTTTCAAAAAACACAGTTTTTCGCCGTTTTTTGAAAATCGCTTGTTTTAAGTCATTCCGTAAGGATAGAAAAAAAAATATTTAAAATAGTTTTAAGATCTAAGGTGGAAGATATTGTTTTTACAAAGCTAAAACGCACAAGATCAATGAAATCGGATAATAAATGTGGAAGTTATAAAACATTACGTGAAGGTAGATCATTTCAAGTTTTTTTCTTTTTTTCATAATTTTTATTGAAAATATGAAGTATTGTTTACACTTCTTCTTTTATGTGGCGTTGAATCTTTTCCATGATAGCAAGATCCTGGTGAAATCTTTCACCTTGTTCATCGCTTTCAGCTCCTAAATTCGAGGGAAAAGTTTCCAAATGGCTGTGCAGGAAGTGCATTTTCAAAGACATGCGAGCACCTGAAAGGAATACAAATATTTAAATTTTAGTTGTCAATAGAATTCATTGTTTTTGAAACACTAATCTGCTAAATACTCACCAATAGCATGAAATGTAATCATCAATTTTTCGATCAATTGACGATAGTTTGGACTTCTGTAGTTTCCCAAAAATCCATGAACTACGTCTTGAAAAGCATTCCATGCTCTTTTCTCGTTTTTTTAGACAATTCAAAAATCCGGTGTCACTAAACAATTTTTTGTATCTGTGGACCAACGAATATACCCGCCTTAATTTTTTCGGTCGACAGCTTGGGAAACTTTGTTTTCAAATATGTTTTCGGGATCTTTTGCTAAGGCTTTTACAAAATTTTTCATAATGCTTTTCATCTGCTCTGCTATCCCAAAAACACAGAAAACAGCAGTATTTTGTGTAACCACCCTGCAGGCCAGTAAGTAAAGCCACGACTTTTAAATCACAGCAGATTTTCCAGTTAAAGGAATTGTATTTCACAAGTTGAAGAAGTTTTTCCATGGTCTTGTAGTCCTCTTTTACATTTGTGGAGTGACCAATCGGGATTGATGGTTTCGTGTTCCCTTTATGAAGTAAAACGGCCTTTTTTTAACGCCATCAGTACTGCTTAATACAAGCATTTGTAACAATATTTCTTTTCTCTTCGGGTTTTTTCACCTTTAGATACTGGGAAACATCAGCTTGTCACAGTCATCATTTAGCGTGGTGTTAGTTGTTAGTAAATAAATATACATACATATAGCCTAACACTCTACTAAAAAACGATCAAATATGACAAACAAAGAAATAATAAGTATTAATCTACTATCTGTAGCTACAAAAATAACTACAAGTCAAATACTACTTGCTATAAAAACAATAACGTTACGAGTAGTTTCCAATACTTAATGAGAACGCCCATACAACCTGTGCTTAAGTGTAAGCTTTGAGTAACTTAAATCGAAAACATCATGGTTTATATTAGCCCCATGTTTCATACGTGTCAAAGGCTCATTGAGACCATAATTGGTACGGTGGAATTCTATATGAAAAATTTCAGAGTTCCGAGAACTGTGGCTTCTAGCTTTAAAATGGATTTGTTCTAGAAGAACCGGTGAATCTATGGAACCAACCAAGAGCTGGTGTAAAAACATAACATCGCTGACTTTCCGGCGTTTTTCTAGAGAATTCATGTTTAAAAGAAGAAGGCGACTGCTGTATGGAGGAAGATGATTTGGGTCACTCCAATTAAGATGACTTAATGCGAAGCGTACATATTTACGTTGGACAGATTCGATTCGATCAACGTGTATTGAGTAAAGTGGCGACCATACAGAACTAGCATATTCTAATTGGGGACGAACAAAGGTGTTGTACAACGAAGATGTTATAAGACTACAAGAAAATTCCTTACTCCAACGCTTAATAAATCCAAGCATTGAGTTTGCTTTACTGACAATTTTCTCAATGTGGAGTGAAAAGTCTAGATTTTGCGAGAAGTGAACGCCCAGGTCGCATGTTGTTTCTACCTTACTTAGAATGGCTTGATTAATGCTGTAATTGTAACATATTGGGTTTTTTCTTCTAAAGAAGGACGTTGATTGGCACTTTGAAACATTTAGAAAAAGATTGTTATATGAGCACCATTCAGAAAACATATTTATGTCATTTTGAAGAGAAACACAATCGGATTGGCTTCTGATGATTTTAAATAATTTGATATCATCTGCGTAGATAAGAACCCTACATGATTTTACAATTGAAATGACATCATTGATTGATACTATGAAAAGAAGTGGACCAAGGTGACTACCTTGTGGAACACCAGAGTCAGTATTAATTGGATCAGAAACGATTCCTCTAAAAAGAACTTGGTATGTCCTTCCCTTCAAATAAGACCTGATCCATTGAACGAATGCAGAAGGGAATCCAAGAGATGAAAGCTTAAATAAAATTAGATTATGAGACAACTTGTCGAAGGCCTTACTGAAATCTGTATAAATACAGTCAACTTGATGACCATCCTCGATAGTTTTATTTGTAAACGACGTGAATTCAACGAGATTAGTAACAGTAGATTTCTTTTTCATAAACCCATGTTGTTCGCTCGCGAGGAAAGGTTTGCAGCTGAAATAAAAACTCTTAAATATGATAGCTTCGAATAGTTTCGGTAAGCAAGAAAGTTTGGCTATTGCCTTCACGCTATACTTGCTGCCGTCGATAAAAAGCCGCCAATCCGTAGCTTCGTGGTGTTCTCCAAATTCAGCAAATAATCCTGTCACATCATTGCAATAACAAAAGTCACCCGTTTTTGAATAATACCTTTCAAATTTCTTATTCCGATTTCTTTCATAAGTGACTTTTGTTTCTGCTTCCAAGCAGTTAAATTCCTGCAATCTCGAAGCGAGCAACTCAGACTTCTCTTAAGATAAGTTGAGATCACGGCATAAATCATTGAGTTGGAATTGATTAAATAGCTTTAGTTTTGGACTTTCAATTTCCAAACTGCTGATGATACTGGAACTCAAATCTGATACTTCTCCGGCTGTTATTTTTGTTCCTGGTGGTTCTTGTTTTGGATACCGAGAAGAATGTGGCGCCGTCTTTGTTACTGATTGTACTTCGGGATAAAAAGCTTTCCGAAATTTCCCTCCTTGTATTTTAGTTAAGCAGAAGTAACAGTCACATGATCAATTGGGTTTCTCAATTCAACTGGCTTTCCAAACGATAAATACTTCCTATTTCCGTTTCCAAATGCAATTAACCTCACAAAGCACGTAGCACAGGTTGACAATATAGCATTACTTTACTATAAAGCACTACAGTAAATGCTCTGAATTTGTATATTTTTTTAAACAATTCTTAAACAGGTAGATAAAACTAAAAAAACATATTATATTTGAAAAAAACTGAAATGGTCTGCCTTCACTTAATGTTTCATAACTTCCACATTTATTATTCGATTTCATTGATCTTATGCGTTTGAGCTTTGTAAAAACAATATCTTTCACCTGAGATCTTAAAATAATTTTAAATATTTTTTTTTCTATCCTTACGGAATGACTTAAAACAATCGATTTTCAAAAACAGCGAAAAATTGTGTTTTTTGAAACTTTGAACGGCTTTTTCTTGATGATTACTGGGCCGATTTACACAAGTCGTATACTGTTGGAAAGACAAACAAAATATCTGTTCAAAACTATAAAGTGTATGTTAATTAGTTTAACCGTTTTTGAGAATCAGGCTTATACATGGAAAAGGAGCAGAAAAACACGTTTTTTGGTCATATCTCGAAAACGCTTCTTTGGAAAAATAAATGATTGCCATTTTCGTGTTCAGAGAGCCAAAATTAGTCTAGAAAATACTTTTTTGTTGAGGTACTTTTTTTGTGTAAACTAGTGTAATAGTTGTTTACAATTTGTTAAAAAACTTAATTTGCTTCTTAAACAATATTTCAATGAATAGTAACTTTTAAATAAAAACTTCCATTTTCCAATAACATCGGAGATTTTAACGGACGTTTGAACATTGGATCTGTTCAGGGTAGGTGTGCCTCTAGAAAACAAACATTTATAATTTCAAAATGACAAACTTAGCAACTTATCTCACATTTAAAAGACTGATAAATTCCCATAGTTTGTCTATTTTTTGGAACTAATGACAAGGTAGACCCGGATATAAGCGAAAAGTGTTTTGGGTGACTTCTCCTTTTGACAATTTATAAAGTTACTTTTCTTACGCTTATTTCATAGAGCTTTACTGACCTTGTGACTATAATGTCCCAATTAAAAACGCATGGGCCAAGTGAAAACGCTAAATTTTTATTCCAACTTATACTTTGACATTAAAAACATACTACATACAATAAGTAAGAATTCTCTTTTTTATTTCCTAAGTCTATACTTTAATTAACTGATTAATTGATTAATTGATAACTGCTTTCTAACTTGCGGTTTGTTTTGTTTTAAATAATGGAAAATAATGAACAACATGAACAAAAGTAAAAGGAGTGAACATTGAAGCTTAAATAACAAAAAATTATTTTTAGATGTTTTATTCAGGGCACACCAGATATTGAACAATGAACATTCCTATTAAACGTCATAATTGCTTACATTGAATTTATATGTGCATGGAATAAGTGGCGCTAGTGGCTACTTTCCCAATAGAATTGTTTAGAAGTGGAATGTTCCAAGCAACAAAGATATATTATTCCATGGAGTTTAAAGAGTGACTATTAAATGTGCAACTAATTAATGGCCTAAAACAAAAACATCATTTGCGTCAAAAATACAATTTCAAGATTTTCTTGAACGTAAACTGCAAAAGTCAACTGTTTGAAAACCCAAAACAAAAGCAATATTTTCGATAACGTAGTTTGCATAAATCATATGTTCGATAACGGCATTTGCGTCGATGCAGTAAAAAAAAAAATCGAGTTTATTAAAAAGTATTGATAAGTCGGAGAACGTCTTCTAATAGACATCAAATGCGTTTGCAAGAAAATTGATTGACGTAGATGAAACAGATTTCGTCAAAAAATAAAGATCATTTGACGATCACAGTGACGTTGATTCGACATTCTCGAAAAATGGCCGATAATCAATGGGCACGTTAAAAATTAGACAAAACAAAAATTTTGCAGTCCTAACTATGTGGTCACACAAAAATACTGCAAATTGCATCTCAATTATTATACGAGATTCGGGTATTTTATTTCTTCCCACAAGCTTCGTTCAAAGGTAAAAAGAAACCACAACGATTACTTAAATATTGAGAAATATTTTCACACTTATTAGATGAAAAACGTTTTCGTCAAAAATATGCGATACCAACAAACTAACCGCAGAGAAAAACGCATTCTCTTCAAACATCAAATTGAAATCAATTTTTCTTTAAATTTGACTTCTTCCTCAAATTGAATAAAATCATCTTCACTTCAATCGTTTATCCCACGATCTCTCTGGAAAAATAAGGTGTCCTTGCAAAAGGACCGATACAATTCTGCTCAGGGTTCACAACCTTTTTAAAATTACAAAGAAAACAGCAAATCTATATAATAATTGAAAAACAGAATTCAGAGGACCAGATTGAATGGAAGGAAATAGAGGCTACCTGCCTGCCCCATCAAGACTTCGAGTGCACATTGCGTGACTTTTGTTCCTTCGAACAATCAAACAAAACTCAAAAGTGACTAACAATTCTTGAAATACAACAAAAACAACCTCGAAAAGGGGCGAACACAGAGTGGAATAAATTGTTGCACAGTGTTTTTGTGCACAAAAAAAAAACACAACTCCATAAAAATATAAATAAAACTATAATCGTGTAAGAATGAGGCACAACAATGCGGTCAATTCGTTTTGAAAACGCTCCGGTACGAGTACATATTGTTGTTGTTGTTTTTATTTAGTTCAATGGGGGCAATTTAGTTAATTTAATTCTTTTTTTTTTAATTCATTTTAAATATTTCTGCTTTGTTGAAGACGTTTACATGATTGTCGTAACGTAATTACCTATGATTTGAATCAATTTAACGCAAAACAAAGAAAATTGTTATCGATTTGAATACAAATTGAAGGTTTATCGACAAAGTTACCAACCATACAATAAGTTGGTTGCTTAAATTATTTTCATTGGTTACAGTTATGTTTTTGTCTTTGGTTCTTCATAAAGAGGTTAATATTATAATGTAGTTGTTAAAATTAAAAATAATGTATCATTATCGATAGCGGTTCCATTTGTACATATAAAGGGCGGTTAAATTTTAAGGCCGATGTGGAATGTGAACCACACCTAAATATCAAGTTTTTTCTGCATTTCTTTTGACATTTCTCAATTTCAGACTAACTCAATTTGAACCATGGAAAGATACACAATCGAGCAACGCGTTAAAGTTATTCAGGCTTATTATGAAAATGGGCGTTCAAATCGTCCAAATGTGCGAACAATCGGAAAAATCGCGATCTGTGGGAGATTTGAAAACACCAGTGCAGAAACCGTACTGCAGAAAATATTGCTGCTGTTCGCGATAGTGTGGCTGAAGAGCCGTCCACCTCAACTCGTCGTTGTGCCCAACAATTGCACCTCTCACGCTCGTCGTTGATGAACATTATGCATAAAGACTTGCATTTACACGCTTACAAGCCAATTGACCATTTCAAGCGTCGTCAATGGTCAGAATGGTGGCAAGAAATGGCAACAGTGGATGATCAGTTATCTCACCGTGGTGGCGATGTCAATTGGCCCCCAAGATCATGTGATTTGACACCGTTGGACTTCTTTCTTTGGGGTTATTTGAAAGAAAAGGTGTACGTCGATAAGCCAGCAACAATTCAAGAGCTAAAGGATGAGATAATTCGGCACATTAAGGGCATAGAACCTTAATTATGCCTCAGGGTCATCGAAAATTTTGACCATCGGCCATTTGGCCGATATTTTGTTCCATACATAATTGAACCATACCAATATTAATATTACCTATCATAATAAAAAGAAATGACATCGGCCCTTAAAATTTAACCACCCTTTATAAACTTGAATAAACTTATATGAGGTCTGGGTTAAACAACAACTATGTTAATTTTGTTTTTTTTTTTTTTAAACTATTGTTTCTATAAATTTTGATATCCACTAAAATGATTTTGATGATGTTTTTCTGTTATTTTAAATATTAATATTTTTTCAGTTCCTGTCTTAACGGGGGTAGATATATCCCAATCCTATAATCGAAAAAATTTTATGTCAGAAGTCTCTCGCAAAATATCAACTTTATTTAAGCGCAGCAACAAAGAGGCTACTGAAGGGTTTTCTAGTTGGGTCTGACAACTGTCAACTGTCACTGTGAACCCACCCTTGAACCAACGACAAAAACTATATAAATAAAGGCTTTGATCACGGAAGAAGAAATTTCGAGTCGGTGACGGCAAGTTCAAGAACGTTAACTCAAACTTATATAATCGTAATTCTCGTCCCAGTGCACAGGGTGAGCCATCTAGTGGTTTCTTTTTGAATCAAAGGTTATTTTGACACTGACAGCTGTTTCCCGCTCGAAATCTTGACAGAAAGTCAGTGTCATACCTCCGCGGAACGAAATGAGTCGCTTAACGCTTGAGCAACGTTGAGCAACGTATTGAAAACTTATTTCAAAAGCGAGTACTGTGTAACCCAAACAGTGCGTTTTTTGAAAAGAAGTTTTGGCTGAAATGCTGTACTCAAGTTTGTGCGACTGGTATGCTAGTGGACACCACTCAATTCACGAACATCAACTCGCCATCAATTTCAACAGCTCAACATTCACTAGCCTCAGGAGAATTCCTTGTGCAGAATCTCGGATTATTCGCTCACAAGGTCCAATTGACTCAACAATTGAAGGCGCAAACTGCGGCCTTAGAGGAGCTTAAATTGGACGACGATTTTGGGCAAAAATCATCTTTTCTTACGAGGCGCATTTTCATCTCGGCGGCTACGTTAACAAACCATTGCTGCATCTGGAGCTCGGAAAACCCACACGTTGTTCTCCAGAAGCCAATGCATCCACAGAGTGACAGTTTGGTGCAGATTGTGGAGTGGTGGCTTCATTGGACCATTTTTCTTCGAAAATGAGGCTGGGAACAACGTTTCGGTGAACGGTGGGCCTAACAAAACCATGTTAACCGACTTTTTTCACTGAAATTTAAAAAATTAATTTGGAAAACCTCTGGTTCATGCAGGATGGCGCGATGTGCCACTTGCCACACAGCCCATCCCAAAATCGATCTTTTGAGAACCAAATTCCCAAATCGTGTTATCAGCCATCTTGGCGATCCGGAAACGATTCAAGCACTAAAGGCCAATATTATCCAAGTAATCCGTGAGCTACAGCCCGAAACCATCAACAAGGTATTAAAAAAATGGATTGACAGAATGCGCAACAGCGAAGCCAACCAAGGCAGCCACTTGAACGAAGTTGTGTTCCATAATTAATGTGAATGCTTGCTCTTACTAATAAAGCCATATTACCTACATGTATAAAAATTCATTTTGTTCATTTTAGTGCATTTTTAAAAAGAAACTTGTATTTGGCTCACCTTTTATTCATATTTATCTAAGAAATCAGAGGGCATTCTGTTCCTAAGCTCCATCTGCTAGACAATCTTCTTTACTCTTTTAAAAAATTACTTTTATGCTTCTCAATATTTTTGTCTAATAACATAAATTTAATTGTAACTCGCAGTTTCACATAGGTAGTTTAAGATCCACTTTAGGTTTGAACTTCAGTTAAATAATTTATTCGGTTTCACAGTTTCGTTTAAAATCAGAACTCTGAGATCAATTTGTAGTTTAAATTTAACGACAGTCAGTGGCGTAGATAGGGGGGATCAGGGGGATATATCCCCTCCCATTGGGATCGATAATTGTTCAACATAACCAGTCATGAACTAAATAAGAAACGCACTCTGCAATTTTTTTTTTTTACGTCTCTCAGCAATTGATAATAGGTAAACGTGCAAGAAAAAGAACTTCCATCCAGCTTTCCATCACATAGCACAAAAGCCCACACCGACACAAAAAATGAAAATTATTTAGATTTCTTCGCACCGTGTGGCACATTGTTAAGTTGGTGTAAGAAACCACCCCAAACACGCAGCACACTCATCCATAAAAATATGTCTATTTTTATAACAGTGTGATAAGCTTTGGATGTTTACTTATTTGCAGGATCGTTTGAATGGTTTGGCTGCTCTAGCTATTCATCGCGAAATACCTATAACAGCAGACGAGGTTATAAGTGTTTTATCTAAAAAGAACAGAAAACTGGATTTTATTTTGTGATTTATTTTTTTAATTAATATTATTTTACTTACTATATCAATATTTATTCTAGTTCATATTCAAATTAATCAAATTAATTAATATATGTATTATCTTTAAAAAGTATATTTTTTTATGGCATACATAATGAATTCAATGAAGTCTTGTTTTTTTTAATTATTAAAACTTTAAAACAAAAATGAGCGAACTAGATACATCCCCCCCATAGCGAAAAGCTATCTACGCCACTGACGACAGTACTCTGCCGTGTAAACTTCAGTTCAGCATTTGAAACTACTTGCTACCAAGCTGACATTTCAATTTGACAGCTGCCATTTCATAGAGTTTTGTTTGTATAGAAGGTGTAAAATTTACAACGTGGTGAAATATTAGTTAATTTTTCAGAAAATATTACTTCTATTTTTAATATTTCTCTCTAATTCACTGGTCAAACACGACAAATTATTTGTTGTTGTTTCCAGTGTTCTTTGCGTCAGAGAGGAAGAAAGAAACGGAAGGCAAGAAAAGATTGATCAAAGTTACGGATTGGGCACAGTACGAAAAATACTGCTAACTCGTTTTCATAAAATCTAGTTAAACGAAGTTCAACTGAACTGAAGTTCAGATTTCGATTTCAGATGTGAAATCGAACGAGTCAAACCAAACATTTAAACTCTGTTAAAGGTTTAACTTCCACTGTGAAACTGTCTGTGTCTGTTTAAGTCTGATAATGATAACAGCGTTATCCTGCGATCCAGTCGTGCATTTTATTTAAATATTGGATTACATCTTTCAGATTGTCATAATTAAAATTACTATCCTTTTTTAACTTCCGACTCTGAGAATTAAAACACATGTGTGTACTCGAATTCCTTCTATTTTAAATCCAGGTGCTTCTCTTCTCTCTTAGGACATGACAATATCTGACATCAACCTCATGCAAACACGCAATATAGCCAGAGGTAACTATTTTCAGAATGTATCTGAATCTAACCACAACTGTTAATTGTTCACCTTTATGCCTCGATAAGGTGAAGGCACCCTTAAAACCAATTTCATTAAATTTCTTACTTCTGTTAAATGTGTTGTTTGTGACAACAATTAGATATAAAGGTAACCAATGCCCTATAGACTCGTCGAGATGACAAAGAAGGCCCAAAAAAAAAAAAGACATGCTGTTCCAGATGTAAGTTCGTTGATATCTGTTCGCTGCTCACCTCAACCAAAACTATGATCACGGACAAATAGAAAACAATTATCCCGACAATAGATGTCGCGTGACTTGGGCAAATTAAAGTCAATTTTTTTTTTGGAGATCGCGAGACGAAATAGATACAAATTAAATGAAATTAGGTAGCCTGCGCCATGTTTTCGTTTGATTGATCCCGCAGATGGTAATTTTAATTTTCTAAATATTTTTTTTCTTTTACTTAAAAACGACGAGTTTAGATTTTTCTCTCCGAAATTAAGAAAGATGGCGCGGGAAAATTCGGTCACCGATCATCCGTCGTTATAAAGACTATATATAAGAGTCTTAAAAGGAAGTGGGCTGATACCCCGGACATATGCGTTCAACCAGGTAAATTGGGATAGAAATTTTCTTCACATACCTCTCGAAGACGTTTTTGAAGTTTCGTTGGTTTGGTTTTTGGGGGGGAAACTTTTATGGCATGGTTAATTGATAGTCGTTGAGTGAAAGCGATCTTTTGTTTGATAAGCATGCGGCGAAGGGGACACGCACAGCCACTGATGGTTGACAAAACGGCAAAAGATAAAAAGAAATTCAACAGTCCGGAAAGAATGTGACAATTTGTGATGTGATAGTTGCGTGATCTTTTGTTTTCGGTCCGAGTTTATACATACATACTTTGAAATACAATTGAATTGAAGAACGTTTGATGCTTCGATTGCTAAATTTGGGATAAATATCCCAAATTTAAAATTGTTTTGCAGGTTTAGGTCTAAGAAAAATATCACTGCTTAAAAAATCAAACCTTTTTCATTGGTTGTAAGGTGCAAAATACAGATTTTTGAAATATACTGTTCACTTTTTAGGTTCATTTCTTCGATTAATTTGTTGATGATAAAACATCAACGTTGATGTTTTTTGGGGAACTCCTTAGTTCTTTAGCTTTTTGTTGTCAATTGGTGCAGATAATCTGGTGTGATCTGTGAGAACATGAGCTCCTGAAAAACCTAAATAAACCAGCAGTGCCATAGATTTGATATTAAAAATTCCTTACGTGATTTCAAAGCCAAAGTGCACGACACCTGCTTCATAAGCGCATTTAGGTTGACCGGGTTTTCTGAGGGCAAAAAATTGTAGAACCTATTATTAAGATGTCACATTTCAACATTCATAAAGTTCCTTGGAGACCTCTTGATCAATTAACCGTCAAGCAGATTGAGAGCAATGCAATAGAGCCAAGGCACTTCTCCTGTATCAAGGGTTGTCCGGATGTTCCGACGTTCCGAGGAGCCAACATTTTATGCCATTTTTAAATTTTATTTGCGTCAAAAATGAAATTGCGAGATATTCTTAAACGCAAACTGCAAAAGTCAACTGTTCTAAAACCCGCAGGTGTGTGTGTAGTAGACTTGAGTTGAAGGTAGTTTGAAAGCTACACCAGGGTTCGAAGGAGCCTGTCCACTAATAACTTGTTATTGGTGGCACGGAAATACTACTGGGGACGTAGGGCTATTTGCACGCATGTCTTGTCCGCCTCCTCGTGGTGCCTGTGGATAGGCTGCAAAAGGAGAAGGACGGAGCAATCCTGACACATTCTTCTACCGTAGCTGAGCCAACTAGACAAGACAAAGGGTACTAGTTGTAGCTTAAGCTGTACCCGAAAAAAGTTAGTGCTATATCCTATCTCAGTTAATCTGAGCAACGGATCCCTAGTACCTGATTATATACAAATCATGGGCGAGTGATCAGGGGAAGTCACGGCCAGAACATAAAGAAAAGTATTTGAGATAGTGTTCTCTTTTGTTATGATGTTTTGGTTTCAGCAATCTTGGATAATTGATGCTAAAAGATTAAAATTAAGAAAGATTGCTTAGGACTATCGTTCATAGTTCGTTGTAGGGCGAATAAAGACTAATCAAGGGTACATACTCTTAGTTGTTTATTTCTACTTCGATCAATTGCTGGGTGTGTGTATTCTAGGGTTGACAGGCCCTGAGTTTTGCGGAACCTATCTGGAAGTGACCTCACGGTTGCGAAAGCTTACCAGAAGCTATATTCTGGCACCATGGGAGATAGTGCCCAGGAGGTAGAGATGGGTTGCGAAGTGCAAACTCTCCATCTCAGACTATCTACACTGAACCAAAAAGGTACATAATATCAATTAAAAATTTAATTGCGACAATGAACTTTTTAATTAAAACTCGTCCAATAAACTAGTTTCTTGCGACAATAAACGGCTGTTTATTGATTTCATTTTTCCATAATTTTTCAATAAACTGTTTATTGATTTTAAAAAACGTTTATTGATTTTTAAAAACGTTTATTGATTTTTAAAAATGTTTTTTGAAAGAGTTTATTGGCGCAATAAACCGTTTATTGCGGCAATAAATGGTTAATTGCTATAAACGGTTAATTAAAAAACTCAGTTTATTGGCGCAATAAACTCATTTATTGTCGCAATTAACTCAGTTTATTGGCACAATTAACCGTTTATTGTCGCAATAAACTCATTTATTGTTGCAATTAACTCAGTTTATTGGCACAATTAACCGTTTATTGTCGCAATAAACTCGTTTATTGTCGCAATAAACTCGTTTATTGTCGCAATTAACTCAGTTTATTGGCACAATTAACCGTTTATTGTCGCAATAAACTCGTTTATTGTCGCAATAAACTCAGTTTATTGGCACAATTAACCGTTTATTGTCGCAATAAACTCGTTTATTGTCGCAATAAACTCAGTTTATTGGCACAATTAACCGTTTATTGTCGCAATAAACTCGTTTATTGTCGCAATAAACTCATTTATTGTCGCAATTAACTCAGTTTATTGGCACAATTAACCGTTTATTGTCGCAATAAACTCGTTTATTGTCGCAATAAACTCGTTTATTGTCGCAATTAACTCAGTTTATTGGCACAATTAACCGTTTATTGTCGCAATAAACTCGTTTATTGTCGCAATAAACTCAGTTTATTGGCACAATTAACCGTTTATTGTCGCAATAAACTCGTTTATTGTCGCAATAAACTCAGTTTATTGGCACAATTAACCGTTTATTGTCGCAATAAACTCGTTTATTGTCGCAATTAACTCAGTTTATTGGCACAATTAACCGTTTATTGTCGCAATAAACTCAGTTTATTGGCACAATTAACCGTTTATTGTCGCAATAAACTCGTTTATTGTCGCAATAAACTCATTTATTGTCGCAATTAACTCAGTTTATTGGCACAATTAACCGTTTATTGTCGCAATAAACTCGTTTATTGTCGCAATAAACTCATTTATTGTCGCAATTAACTCAGTTTATTGGCACAATTAACCGTTTATTGTCGCAATAAATTCATTAGTTAGCGCAATGCACTCAATTTATTGGCGCAATTGACTGTTTATTGCCACAATAATCGGTTTATTGTGGTAATAAATTCATTTATTAGCGCAGTAAACTCGTTTATTGCCGCAATTAACTAATCAATTGGCGCAAAGAACTCAGTTTATTGCCACAAATAACATATTGATAAAAATTTTAGTAAAAGATTAAAATTTCTATTCATTGATATAAGTATATGTACATATATAAATAATTAAATTATTGATATATATAAATAAATAAAATGTTTAATATATTTTTAAAATTTCTATAAATAATTTACTGTGGCAATACGTACATGTTAAATATACTTACATTTTATTTCCAACCTTTCCTGAAATTTTTAAGAATTTTAAGTTCAAAAATGAAACATTTTAGTTAAACGTTATAAGATATTTTATTAAACTATATCATTTATTATTATTATTATTATTATTTTTATTATTTATTACAATATAAACTAAATGTACATTTTAATATAAGCGATAAACAGCATTAGCTTTAAGCTGGACAAAAATTTAAATTACTTTGGAGCAAGTAAACTTTTCATACATGTATTTAAACGAATACAAATTATTCTTTATATCCTTTTTTATAAAAAGTTACAAAACTTGGAAAAGGAAGTCTTAAGTTAAAAATGAAAACTCTTGAATCAAATCCCACGTTGAGGACAACAGTGGCACTAACCAAAATACCTACAACCGTATTATGGTTGTAAATTATAAATAAATAGTTAATAAAAATTGAAATTCGATATTTTATAACCCAATTAAAAAAAGTTTTGGTCATTTAATCATGCTTACCCTTATGACAGAAAGAAAATTGACAAATATTGTCAGATAGTTGATAATTTCTTAAGGTACTAGTACGGTCTAGAACGCCAAAAATCGCACGATTTTTGGGAATTTTTTTCTCGGAAACTTTATTAGGTACTAACATAATTCTTTTTTAAATAAAGAATACATGCGTCAAGAGTACAAAAATTTTTTTTAAGTTTTCGAATTTTGGCTGAATTATAGAGGGTCCAACGTCGACTCATCAAAAAATACATTGTCCCATTGCGGACAGTTAATCTCCGGAGCTACTGAACCGATTTTCAAAAAACTTGTCGCAACTTGATTGTTTTTATGTTTTCTAAGACAATTTACCACAATTTGACCAAAAAGTTATGAACACAAAAAAAAAATCGCGACCCAAAAATGGCCTAAAAAATAGCCAATTTTTTTTTTTCAAAACTTGACATTTTTTTCGTTTTTTATTTTTTAAGCAAATTGTGGTAAATTGTCTCGCAAGAAATCTTTCTTTAAATACCCGATTTTGATTTTTTTGTTTCAGTACAGCCAATCCTTTCCACAATGGGACAATGTATTTTTTGATGAGTCGATGGTGGGCCCTCAATAATTCAGCCAAAATTCGAAAATTAAAAAAAAAAAAAATTTGTACTCTTGACGCATGTATTCATTATTTAAAAAAGAATTATGTTAGTACCTAATAAAGTTTCCAAGAAAAAAATTCCCAAAAATCGTGCGATTTTTGGCGTTCTAGACCGTACTGGAACCTTAAATAAAATTGAGTTTAAAAGTACCAAATTTCAGTATTTATCAAACATTTTCATAATTAACAACTGTAATAGCGGTGCTAGTTTTGAAATATCGCATGCCGAGAACCACAGTGACACTAACAAAAATTTACACTTTCGAGTTAATGAGTCAGATACTCGTCTAGTTTCCACACGAGGTTCGCTTATATCACCCATAACTCAAAACTAATTTTTTTTTAGTGCCACTGTTGTTCTGAACATGGGATTTGATTCAAGAGAATCTCTAAAAAATTTATTCTTTTATTGCACTCAGGAGGATATGTGCTTTTGTACAACATTTTTGTTTGTTCGGAAAATAGAGCGACTGCATAAAATTCCAAAAATTGGAACTTTGATTTGGGAATTCGAGGTTGAAAAGGAAAAAAGTTTTGAAACAGATGTCCACTGCTCGGATAAAACTAATGAATGGAAACTTCACTCCATCAAAATATAAAAAGATTTCCCTAAAGTTTATAACATCTTTACCCACCAAAATAATGAAGGGTTGCACATTGTCTCCTTTTTGTTGCAGGTACTGGATGTGGTCCTCAGCTACCTGAATTGATCCCGCCACAAAGATAAAAGATTCCTGCGAGTCCTTGATAGTTGGTTTTATCGATGTCTTCATTCCCTTGCGATCTTTTCGCACGAACTTATGTGTGGGTACTAAGTACCCGTGAAGTGCCCACAAGAGAGCAGCATCCCGACAGTCTGAAAATAAGAATGAAAACGTGGATATAAAATTTTGTTATAAAATTATGTAGTACTTAAATAAAACTAGTATAGTAGATATAAACTTTTGTAAAAGATAAGATAAATCGGGTCAATAAATGGGAGCCAATCTCGAATTTCGCTATATCGACCCTTTTCCTGCATTTTATCGTAAGGGATGTTTTAGAAAGAAAATAAATTATTGAATTTTGTTAGTACCAATTGAAGCCATCAAACCTGTTGTCATGTTGCAGCTAAAGCACTGTAAATATTCAATGCTGACTTTAGACATAAGTGGTTATATGGATCAGAAGTAAAATTTTGTTTTCTTCTCATACTTTGTTTGTGTCGCTTACGATAATTTGGTGGAAAGGGTTCGATATTCATTGATGTATAAAGGAGAATGAATATGATATACATAGGTCTTTAAGTGTTACACCAATGTGATGCAACCCATAAAATTATGCCCATTCTCCTTTAGTACCTGTCATTTTTAATACGGAAATAAACTATTTTCGTTTTTAATAGGCAAAAATAAAATAACTACATAATATTCAACTTACTTTCTGGAATATTATCGGATGCTATCTTCTCCAGAACGCCCTTAATTGTTTTCTCCTTAACCCGATCTTCCGTTTTTAAAAATTCTCGTATCTTAGTAAAAACTTGTTCCCATCGATCAAGGAGAGAATTATGGCTTTTAAACATGTACGCAAAATCCATGTCCACCTTTAAGAAAACAAATTAAAATATTTATTCATTGAGTGTATTTTTAAGGCCAGCACTTTTTATGAAATGATTCTAAGAAGTTCCCAAAGTTGGAACTTGTATCAGAAAATTAAAAAAAAAACTTTTGAAAGAAGTATATATCTACTCAAGTTTGACTTACAAATCGAAAGCCAGAAGGAATTTTGTATTGGGGCCATTTCTTAAAAATGTCCGATGTTGTTGTAGAGTTTTTTATATCCGTGAGTCTCGATTTGGAACACGCTTTCCAGCACCTATCAAATTCCTCGGAACTAAGGTTGTCAAATCTTAGTGCTTGATAGCACGTTTCAGCATTTTCTTCTGGAACTGAAAACCATAAATATGTACTTATTAGTTTTTTTAAATAAATTAATAAAAATAATATTCAAGCTCCTGTTTCTCATCAAATTACATGAACTATTTCAGAAACCAATAGTTTCGCTTGATTGAAATTGGAAAATACTCATTGATGGTAAATTAGTTCAGAAGGTTAAAAATGACTTCGTGAAGTTTAATCGGACTCACATATTGTTTAGAGTCGTTGATGTAATTGATGTAGATGATGAGGAACAGGCCCCAGGTTTCAAAAATAAAATGCACGAAAATGTAATCGACTAGCAATTTTACAAAGGAATGTTATAAGCGAAAATTGTTCAAAAGGATAAAATTAATAAGTATAAATTCTTTTCGTAGTATGAGACAAAAACAGAATGCTATGCAAATATGAATTTATCTAGGCAGTGGTTTCTTTAAATAAATAAGCTTTTATATACAAATTTTTTAAACCTTTTTCAAGAAAAAACTTGATTTTATTATTGTACGAATGAAAATTAAATTTCCAAACAAAAATATTGAGCTGTTTTTGAAATTTTCCACAAAAAAATATTCTTTTTTTTTTCAAAAATTCAAATTATATTTTTTTTAAGTTTCGAAATGCAATGTTTTTTATTTTTTTTTTTAACCAAACCTATAAAAAATTTCATTAAAATCCCTTATGTCGATAATAAGTCATTCAAAATTTTAAAAAAATGTTCTATGGTAGGTACAAGCTGTAATATCTTGATTTCAATTTTTTTTTATTAAATTAAAGATCATAAAAATTAATGTAAAGAAAAAAAATTTATCAAAATTCTAGGCGCGCGCCGTTTTTTGAGCAAAATAATATTTTTGGAAACCATTTTTAACGTTTTTTAAAACTGTTTTTAAAAATCAAAAAAAAATATTTTGGAAAATTTTAATACACAAGTGTGTTTGACTTACTGGGGGCTTTAGCATAAAAAAAATTATCTAAATCGGTGGTACAGTTTTTAAGAAAATCAGAAACTAAAAACTAGTTCCATGGCGGGTACCCCCACTGACCATTTTTCTGAAATTTTTGTCAACCATTATCTAGCTTTAACTAAATTAAATTTTTTTGTATCTTTATTTTTAATATATGTCGAACATTTTTGGAGAAAAAAATATTTATAAAATTTCGAAAAAAAATTGTATGACAGGTACCGTTATTTACGGTCTTAAAAAATGTGTGGGGGTAAGACATTTAAAGAAAATCGGCGTTTAGGCTGTAGTCAAACAGACACAATTGCGAGACCCACTTTTTTAGTCTTCGGTATCATCGTAATGTCAACTTTGATCGAAATCTCGAGTTCGATTTTTTTACGAATGATAACTTGCCTTATAGTACCTATATGTAAGTCAAGTCGCAAGTAAAAATAAATCGACAAGTGATATTATGTAGGTAAATAAATAAATAAGACTTACCCATTTCGACTTCTGTGTCTGTGTCTACATCCACAGTTTTTTCACTCCTGGGCTTACTTGACGTTGGGGTATTCATTGTTTTTAAAATGAATTTCAAATTGCTATATTTATTGTAGATCTTCCCCCTCTTCCCAGACCTATAGTACTCCTGCAAAATATTGAATATTTACTTTAAAAATATTGCTTTAAAAAAAATTTTGTGTGGGACAAAAAAAACTCTTCTTTTCCACTTTGCAAAACGAACAAAACTTTGAACGACAAGTAGAATAGTATGGTTTTAAAAAAAATCGAGCTTTCGAGCCTCAAAATGTATATGAAGCAGGGTTGCGAATTTTTTAATTAAAAAAGTCCATGTCATAAGTCTGTAGATGACTTGTGAATTAAAAAAAAATTAAATTCAAAAGTTAGTTAGCGACTTATGATTCATAAAAAAAATAATTCACAACCTACTAAGTGACTTATAAATAAAAAAAAATGTATTCTTAAGCTACTTGGTAGATTGGAAATTTGTAAGCTTGTTTTGACTACATAAATTATTTAATTATTAACGAAACAAGTTTTCAAGCTCTTGGAGAATTGTGTGTGTTTTATTTTATCGATATTGCTTTTTATTCTATTGGGTTATAGGGACTGCAGAATCGGTTACTCACACACAATGCTCCAAAAGCTTGAAAACTGGTTTCATTAATAATTAAATAACCAATTGTCAAAACAAGCTTAACCCTGGATGGTTTTAATATGCTATTACAAGAAAAATCAACAAAAAATACCCCAAATAACAAAATAAGAAAAAAATGTGTTCATACAAAAATCACACAAAAGTTATCCTTCGTCGTTTCGACGAACATACCTTTAAAAACAAAACATTTTAATTGATCACAGGATACCATAAATTCGCTCACTGGTAGAGATCAACACCAACTGATGTTGTACAAAGATTGAATTAAAAGGGATGAATAGTTAAAAAGAAATTATACAAAATAAAAAGGGTGTTCGTCGATTCGACGAAGGATAACCATCCAGGGTTAATAATTTCCAATCTACAAACTAGGTTATGAATTAATTTTTTTAAATTCATAAGTCACTTAGTAGCAGGTTGTGAATTAATCTTTTTAATTCATAAGTCTTCTGATTTAATTTTTTTTAAATTCAAATGTCACCAACTATCTTGTGAATTGAATTTTTTTTTTAATTCAGAAGTAACCCAATAGCTTGTGAATTAAAGGTAAGCTTGAGCTAAAAAGTGACTTAAGCTTTTGCAACCCTGATATGAAGTAATGAGTTCTGATGTGATTTTGTTAAATATGTACGTAGTTAACTTCCCGAAGGAACACTTTCTCATATTTAAAAGTGGAAAAGAAGAGATTTTAAATTATTTCACCTCTTTGTAAGGTATTATACTCGTAATTTATTAATAAAAATATAATTAAAATTATATAAAATTGAATTGATTTCTTATAAAAAGGCTTACCAGTTTTTCACTAGGAAATCGTTCAATGATTTCCTTTTCCAATTTATAGCTACCACCTAGTTCAAGATGGATTTTATTCATGATGAAATACTGCGCTATAACACCAATCAACTGATTTCGTTGTTTTTCATTTAATTTTTTTGTTTCGGCATAGCTTTGGGCAATTGAAAGTGCATTTTCGTTGTTACTTAAAATCGTTGATAGTGTTACAGAGCAATTATTAGGATTCGGTGATGAAGTTCGCGATGCTGGTCTGGAAACAGGGTAGGGAGAAGATCTTGAGGATGAACTTGGACCATCGTCAAATAAACCGAAATGCGATCGGCTATAAAGAAAAAGCGACTGTCCAATAGATTCTCTCCATACTCTCAAATTGTTTTCAAATCTGATGAGAGTAGTGTACTTAAACGGCTTTAAAATTTGTGGCAAGTGGTGGCATTCAATTGTTTTCAGGACATTTATATCTACGTCTTCATCTTAAAAAAAAAAAAAACATTGGTTAGTTAGTATGAGAAATTCGTATGAGAAAGGAGAATAGGCGGTTTCGTCCCATAGGTTTAACACATAGTGACCTATATAATATCAAGGTCTCGATGAATGAAGTAATTTAATAAACTTAAGAATAAAACGACACTTTTCCAGTGATGTACCTAGCTCATTATGTGTTACACCGATGGGACGAAGCCCATACAAAAGTGCCCATTAAAATGATATTTTTTCGTCATTGAAATTTGTCCGAATGCATTTGCTTTTAAAATTTGAATTGAATGTTCATATGTATTACTGTAGATATCAGTATTTTACATAAAATGAAGCTCCAATATGTGATGTTGCTGTGTGAAAAATATTGTACATACACATCTACAGTCGGTATGCTGCAAAAAGACTTCAAGTCCACTTTTTTGTTATTAGGATCCAGGTGCACCTGAATCTTTTTTGCACCACTATTTGGGTGTTTTGGACATTCAATGAATGGTTTTGATACAATAACTACAAAAGTAAATTAAATAGACATGGGATTTTTTTAAACGGCATAAAACATTGGGCCTTACCAATAATCAAATTTAGAGACGACTTTAATATTTGAGTGAAATGAACCAATATGTAATGAGCTCTATATAGTTAGCCATACATGTTGTAAACTTAATATTTAATTGGACTCTTAATTATGAACCATTTATTATACGGAACTAAAAAAATAAAATTTAACATGTATGGTCAGTTATATAGAGTCCATTAAATAATGGTTAATTTTGCTCAGATATTAAAGTCGTCTCTAAATTTGTTTATTGGTAAGGCCCAATGGGCTTTTGGGATATTTTTGCATCAAGTCGTAAAACAAAAAAATGAACTTGAGCTCTTTTTGCAACATACCGACGATGTTCACATCTGTGGTGTTTGGTATAAACATGATAAATCCTAAATTAGTTATTTTTCATTTAAGACTCTCAAATGTTTATTAAAATATAGTAAAACAGCTTTTGCAAGTATAAAACTAAATAATTAGTCACCTCTGAACGTATGTACGTCCAGTTTTCATGGATAAAATAATGAAAATATGGGCAGAAAGTATCAAAGTCGCAATAAGGATGGTAGTCTATTAATTACATTTTTTCAATGGAGTTATCATGTTTATACAAAATACAACAGATTATTACTAGACAAATCAAGTAAAATCACAAACCTTTAAAATGTTGGATGAGTTCCTCCTGATTCCAGCTTTTTAAGAGCGCCGAGAGTTCATCAACTTCTTTGGTTGAGTTGGATTGAAGATCCGAGAGAAGTTTTTGCAGTGCGTCATCCGATAACACCTCCACGCTGATGACACTCGATTCTTCCGTATTGCTGTGGACTGGGATCATCTCCTCGCTGTCAGCACACACGTTGATGACGCTCGCTTCTCCCGTATCGATGTGGACTGGGATCATCTCTTCGCTGCCAATACACTGCGATTCGCCGATGCTTTCATCTTCGTTGACCTTTTCTGATGGAATAATGTCGTCGGTGACGGTTTCGTCGTCGGTACTTAGGTAGTCCATTTCCAATTTATCTTGATTTATTCAAAGTCTATAATTTAATTTTTTCTAAAAATTCTCAAGACGAGATTAAAGTTCCTACTGATTTGACTAGGGGTTTCACATTGACTAACTTGCTAATCAAACAGACCAGCTGTGTGTGAACACTCCCTTGTTTGCGAAAAAGCTGTAGTATGAGATCGTATAAGAAATGCATATGTATTTGGTGTGGTGTATTGGGTGTGGTGTATTGGGTGTGGTGTATTGGGTGTGGTGTATTGGGTGTGGTGTATTGGGTGTGGTGTATTGGGTGTGGTGTGTCGTGTAATCTGTTTCTGTGGTTTATGTAAGAAAAATATTTTTATTTTTGAGTGTTAGCGTTGAAAATGAATTGAATATGAACATGATATATGAAGTGTTGCAGTGTAGATAGAGTGTACGCATAAATAATTTAAATGATGTAAAGCTAAGTGTACACGATTGGTAGATCTTACAATATTGTCAGATCTGTCAGTGAAAAACATGCTTACAATGTCTTACAACCGTGTAGTCTTACAATTAATTGTCAGAAAATTTGTCTGACAATTAATTGTTAGATCATTGTCTGACAATTAATTGTAAGAAATCTAACAATCATGTGTACGCTAGCTGACAATCGTGTAATCTTCCAATTAAATGTCAGAAAATGTATCTGACAATTAATTGTAAGACGGTAAATTGTAAGGTATTTGATAATCGTGTACACACACAATTTATTGTCAGGCCTGCCAATTTTTATTGTTGTCTGACGTTTCTGACAATGAAGAAATTATAAGATGTTCGTTTTTTAGCATCATACAATTTTTTCATTGTCAGAAAATTTGCAGCCAAGGTTTAATTGTCAGTTTCCATAACCAACAAAAACTGACAATTAATTGTGTGTGTACACGGTTGGTAGAAAATCTACCAATCTCTTACAATTAATTGGTAGGTATTAAGCCGGCTATCTGAAAATGAATTGTCAGCCAACTTCTGACAATTAATTGTAAGAGATTGGTAGATTTTGTACCAACCGTGTACACACACAACTTATTTGTCAGCTCATTGGTAGATAATTGTCAGACATTGTAAGATCTTACAATATTGTAAGATCTACCAATCGTGTACACTTAGCTTAAATGTGTAACCAAACCCTATGTAACTAACGTGTAAACAGCCATTTAATGATCGTAAGAACAAAAATATTCTTTGACTCTTAAAATTGTTTTACCTTTTGCAGTTTTAATTAAATTAATTGGTGGACCAACAATATCATTCAATGGTATCAAAGAAAATTCACCTAACTTTTTTTCATCAATTTCATAAGATAGAATATGGGGATTGTACTGAACTTTATTAAGTTTTTGGCAAAAAAACAATACATTTGCTTTTTTAAAAAAAACTATATCTAATATTAAAAAAAATAACATATCATTCTTGAAACATGCTATGTAGAAGTTCGGCTTATATGTGTAACCTTCGAGTTTCGCTTTTGAATAAAATTCTATGTCGGATGTAGGTACTCTTAACATTCCAGATACAATGCTACTAAAATTACTATCTATCTTGTGTTTATCATTTATTTCAAAGCAATTTAATTCATTTTCGCTGTTATGAAATTTATATGCAGTCTTAAGTTGGTATTTTTTTGCTAATGTCAAACAAACATTTTTCCGCGACGTAATAGCATGTGAATACAATTTGAAATTTTTATGCTTTGCTTCAAACTTAAAACACCACATGTTTCTAATAGGCCCCGATTTTTTGATAATATAAGGGTAATGCGTTAGATTATGATGATTTGGTTTAAGTGTATCTTTAAAGAGACGAACATAGTCTACATGGTGCATACGAATTTTCTCTTCTAACATCGAAATGATATTATCATTAATTTCAAAAAGAAGCAAGTAGTCTATTATTTCAATAAAATTAAGAATAAATTTCCAAGCCTCGTCATCATCGGGTACAAGGTCCTCAATCATTATAGGAAAGAATGAAATAAAAGTCATCATTTCTCGGGCTGTCATTTTAAGATGTTTACTTTGTATATGATTTAACTTTATTTCCCCTGACATATGATCAATTTCGATTGGTCCGTACTCAAAACATTGCTTTCTTAAGTTTAGAGTTTGCAAGGAAAAATAACTTGCTGTAAATATAAAATATTCTATGACATGACAAATATCATAGTGACATATTCCTTCAAATACGTCGTGCATGAGGTCAACACAATAATTTTCGGCAACATGGAAAGATGGAATTTGATTAAGGTGAGATTCTATTTGTATTCCTGTTTCGGAAGAGTTAGAGACAAGAATATCGTTTCTGTAATTTAAACGGTCCCTAAGTAAATCAACTTTTTGAAATGATAATGATTGAGCTTCTGATTTTTTAACTTTGCAAACCCTACAGTAAGAGTTGCTAGAAAAAGATTTGTTAAAACCTAAAAAAGAATTCAAACCTAAATTATCGCCTAAAATAATACCTAAAATAAAATGAACTTGCACTGAAACATTGGTTTTTAATCTGATTTTGATTCCGTCAACTTCGATGCTTTGCAGCTCTCGTACTAAGGTTTGAAAACATGCATTGTTTCCAAAAAATTTAATGTCTGAAGATTTTAAAATACCCGCTAAAAACACATTATCTAATTTGGACTCTTTCCAAGGGAGACAAGGAAATGAGTAGTAAACAGCACACATTGAGTGAACACCAGCATGTGAACTCAAAGGATTGTTGATTTCAAAATCATCGGTGTATAAAAAATATGGGACAAGAATTTTTTCATGATACATTTTAACTTTTGCCCTCCAAAGTTCACCTTGAATAAAATTTGACTTATTTTCGTTAGAAATGTTTAATTTTTCCATATAGCGAAGTGTTTTATCTAAGGTATCACCTTTCTCGAAAAATTGCTTAAATTGAAATTTTAAAGGCATTAAAATAGCTTTAACTTCTTTAGCGTCATATGTAAGACTTCCATTTTTAAAAACTCTTTGAACTTCGTTGTTTAAAGAAAAAGATTGCAGGTCTTCTATTAGGTTTTGTTTTTTTAACCATTCAAATAACATATAGTCTGTATTGCAATACGTGAAAGGATTGCGACAATTCGATATTAAACTCGACATCTCGTTTTGAACTTCAATAGTACATTGTTTTGAAATTTTGTCGGAAAACGATGTAAACAAATCAAGTATTGGACTCAAAATATACTTTTTTACAAGTTCTTGAATTTCAGATATGTTTTTTCTTGAAAAGCTGTTATTGTCATGCAATCTCAAAACAAACCGAATCGCAGAATCGTAGACATCCTTGAGACCATCTTCTATATTTGTCTTTTCCCTAACATTAGGTGCCAACATTTCTATGTCATCGCTAAACAAGGATGTCTTACGATCATTTTTATTAAAAAATCTTTCTTCATCATTTAGAAGTATCCCAGAATTAGAATTATTTTCACCAGAAACATTATGTTCAGCACATTCAACCCCGGAGCTCTGAATATGTTTACGGCTTAAATGCTTTTTATAGCTGCTTAAATTCTGAAATGACTGCGTACAAAAATTTTCCCTACATCGAAAAGTGCTAAAAGAGCTTAAATAATGTACTTGTTTTAAGTGTTGTATGAGTGTGTTTATAGCATTAAATTTAGCCTTGCAAATAAAACAAATCATTTTTGTAATAAATTAAAATGACTTCTTGCTTAACTTGACTTTAATTTTGTAGTTTTTTGTATCGAACCTAAAACTGATCAAACAATATTGCTTTGAACTTCTGATCTATCGAAAATCCTAAGAAAGAATTATAGAGAAAAAAGGAATAATTTAAAGAATGAAAGACTGTTGACTTAAAAAAATCTACGAATCATTTAGACTGTCAATTTTCGGAATTTAAAAATAATGCAGCATTCAAGTAACACATTAGAGTTTTGTTTAATTTGTTTAATGGGTGCTATCGCGAATAAAATTTCTCACGGATTTTTTCCCATCGTCGATTACTGGAAACGTGAATTATGGTTGCAGTTTCTCTTATAATGTAATGACATCAAAAATGAATATTTCGTGGCAGCGGGACTGTCATTTTGATGAACCAAATTTGAGACTACAAGAAGCAGTTAAAAATTGTGAACATTTCCAATTTTAGAAGATGGGAGAAATTCCGTGGGAAATTTTATTCACGATAGCCCCGAATATGTACATACATATATTAATAAAATAACTCACCTTGTCTATTCTTTCGATATTTAGTTTTCTATAATTTTTCAAAATTATATCTTTGAGTTTTATTGTTTATCTAACAGCTGGACTTGTACTTGTAGTTCGCGTACAATATGAAAATAAAAAGAAGAAAAGAACAAAAAGTTAACAAAAAATTAAAAACAATAAGGACCGACTTTTCTTACGTCAGATAAAAATGTCTGATAGAACAAGCAAACATGGGTTAGTAAAAACGTGTTCAAACGTGTTAAAATTGAAAAATAGAAAATGCACAAATGTTTGTTTATTTTTATTTGTCAGATAGTTAACTGGAGATGAAAAAATCGGATCTAAATCTGCATCAATAAATAGTTTATTTCGGCAAATAATGGTTTATTGTGACAATAAATGGTTTATTGTGGCAATAAATGGTTTATTGTGACAATAAATGGTTTATTGTGACAATAAATGGTTTATTGTGACAATAAATGGTTTATTGTGACAATAAATGGTTTATTGCGACAATAAATGGTTTATTGTGACAATAAATGATTTATTGTGACAATAAATGGTTTATTGTGACAATAAATGGTTTATTGTGACAATTAATGGTTTATTGTGACAATAAATGGTTTATTGTGGCAACAAAAAGTTTATTGCGCCAAGCAACAGTTTATTGCGCCAATAAACAGTTTATTGCGACAAGAAACAGTTTATTGCGCCAATAAACAGTTTATTGCGACAATAAACTGTTTGTTGGGACAATAAATAGTTTATTGAAAGTTAACTGTTTTTTGATATGGCAATCTGTTTATTGTGCGAATTAATTGTTTGTTTATTAAAAGTTAAGTGCTTTTTGGTCAACCATTTTAAAATGGGAAATTATTATTAAAATATTCCCAATAAACCATTTTCTGACCAAAAGAAATTCAAATGCGGCAATAATTAGTGAAATCAATTTTATTGTTCAACGCTTTTTTTCAGTGCGAGGAAAAATGCAATACTTACTTATATGGAATTGAAATTAACCACTCGCACAAGATTTTTTTGTAACTTTTTGAATGTATTATATTTTATATTTTAATATTTCTACTACAAACTTATTAATTGTTTTATTTTTAACACAACACTTGGTATACTCTGTTATAAATTAATAGATATGACGTTTACTCACGAAACACACGATCACGACAAGAACAAGGAATAGACTGAATCGTCCCACAATTCTTATTGTGCGTTTGGGTTAGCTAAGACAATAAATGGTTGTTTGCGACAATAAAAAGTTTATTGCGCCAATAAACAGTTTATTGCGACAAGAAACAGTTAATTGCGCCAATAAACAGTTTATTGCGACAATAAACTGTTTGTTGGGACAATAAATAGTTTATTGAAAGTTAACTGTTTTTTGATATGGCAATCTGGATTATCAATTAATAGTTTATTGCGACAAGAAACAGTTTATTGCGCCAATAAACAGTTTATTGCGACAATAAACTGTTTGTTGGGACAATAAATAGTTTATTGAAAGTTAACTGTTTTTTGATATGGCAGTCTGGATTATCAATTAATAGTTTATTGCGACAATAAACTGTTTGTTGGGACAATAAATAGTTTATTGAAAGTTAACTGTTTTTTGATATGGCAGTCTGGATTATCA
Source organism: Philhelius festivus (assembly GCA_963931855.1). Lineage (NCBI taxonomy): Eukaryota > Metazoa > Arthropoda > Insecta > Diptera > Syrphidae > Philhelius > Philhelius festivus. The sequence continues at coordinate 81,999,876 of OZ007557.1, forward strand.
ATTAATAGTTTATTGCGACAATAAACTGTTTGTTGGGACAATAAATAGTTTATTGAAAGTTAACTGTTTTTTGATATGGCAGTCTGGATTATAAATTAATAGTTTATTGCGACAATAAACTGTTTGTTGGGACAATAAATAGTTTATTGAAAGTTAACTGTTTTTTGATATGGTAGTCTGGATTATCAATTAATAGTTTATTGCGACAATAAACTGTTTGTTGGGACAATAAATAGTTTATTGAAAGTTAACTGTTTTTTTGAAATAGAAATATCAATAAATAGTTTATTGTGACAATAAAAGGTTTATTGTGACAATAAATGGTTAGTTGAAAGTTAACTGTATTTTTAAATGGCAGTTTGGATTATCAATAACTAGTTTATTGCGACAATAAAAGGTTTATTGTGACAATAAATGGTTAGTTGAAAGTTAACTGTTTTTTGAAATGGCAGTTTGGATTATCAATTAAAAGTTTATTGTGACAATAAAAGGTTTTTGAAAATGGAAATATCAAGAAATAGTTTATTGCGACAGTAAAAGGTTTATTGAAATGCTAATTCGGATTTTTTGTGAACTTAAAAATAAATATAGAAAATAACTTCTAATTTTAAACATTTTATTTCAAGATCAGATCTTTCAAATAAAAGTTAAATAGAATAAGAAACCAAATACAATTAGGTAGATTAGATTTTGGAAATTGTTAATATTGGTCAATTATTTTATGCAAAAAGAAATCGATTCAAATTTTGAACTCGTTTACTATGGAAATAAACTGTTAATTATATATAAAATTACAACTGGGGCTTAGAAAATAATATTAAATTGTAATAACTTATTTATCGTCACAATAAACGATTTTTAATGCTTAATTCAATTAAAAAGTTTATTGGGACAATGTATGAGTTTATTGCGGTACTAAATAGCTTATTATTTTCCGATTTCGAATTCAATAAACTCAAATTAATTGTCACAATAAAAAGTTTATTGATTACGGAAATCTGAAATCAATAAAAGTTTATTGTGACAATAAAAACTTCATTGCGACAATGAAAAGTAAGTCAATAAACGGTTTTAAGAATTTTTATGACGATTTTTATTTTCAGTGTACGAGGTAGGCCCCCTCTTGGGAAAATCGTGGTAGCTGTGGTTACTCCAAATACGGAGGTATATGATTTCCAAGTTTACTCGGTTTACCTGGTTTACTTGGATTCAAGAGTTGCTTAGTAGGCCTCGCTCTAAAGCAAAGTGTGTGTTCATGCCGCAAGATGTCACAGAATTGCTACTGATATGACAGTATCAGAGCTCATGGTCAGTCCTCAATCTAACTCCGATGTGGGTAGGTCCCACATTAAGTCTTAGTTGACAGGTGTCCACGTTAAACACAATACGGTTCTGTTCGAAAGCCCAAAACGGAATATTTATGCATTATTTTTGATATCGTGGTATGCCAAGTCAATATGTTCGATAACATAATTTGAGGCATAACTCTGCAGTAACAAAAATAGTGTTGACCAATAAAATATTGATAAGACAGAGAGCGTGTTCTTAAAGGTCAAGTGCTTTTGCAAGAAAATTGACTGACTTTGATAAAACAGATTTAGTGAGAGCAGGACAGTTGCATTTTTCATGATAACAATATCTGCATCAGAAAAATGACGATTATTTGATGATCAAATTGAGTTTCATTTGACGTCTTCAAAAATGAGTACTGACTTGAACCACTACCTGAGAAGTGAGTAATAAAGGAAATGGAAAGATTTCATAACGCACATGCAGTTGGAAACTATTACGAAAAAGAGCATTTCAAAATTACAATACCTAAACTGAAGCCCTTAAGGATGACCAAAGGAAAACCGTGGTAGAATCGAAATCTGTGCTAAAAATTTGGACTTATCATTTCTGCAAACTGTATAACTGCGATGATCAACCCAACTATAAACCTTTTGCTATTAAACCTAGCCAACGTAGACCAACAGTCCCTTCCAACCAGTCTCAAAAAAGTGAAGATAGTTAAATCAAATAATTTGTTGGAGCTGACGTCCTTTACAACAAGCTGTTCAAAGCGGCAGGAAAGATTTGGTGCAACCTTATAGAGGCATTGGTCTCCTTAACTTCATCTGCGAGATTTTTTCTTTCGTATTATGTAAGGCCTGAAGTCGTTTGTCAATTACCTTACGACAGAAAAGTCAACCATAGACAAAATATTCACATCCAGTAAGATCTTAGAAGAAACCCAGGAACTTCAAATAGACGATCGATTTCAAGTTCGCCTATGAAAGTATGTAGATATATACAAAATATATAAAGAAGTATCTGGTTTTGACATCCTTTCAAAGTTCGACGGTTCCACAATGGAGAATAACTACTGGAGCGAGCATCAAGCTTTGGAAAGACCTTTTCAATATTTTGTAAATAAAAAAAAGATTGTATACCGAGTGATCCAATCGTTAAATTTCTTTAAACTTGTTCTTGAAACAAGTGTGTGCCACAAATTTCAAAAGCCTCTCCAAGTACTCGCATATAGACACCCTGACAACATTGACATAATCGGAAGAACAAACCCTGAATTCAGTATTGATTTTATGAGCATTTAGACTAATTATATGATGCCATAAAGAAATGGCGCCCAACAATGAGATTATAGACAGAACATTTCTATATAGAAAGCTATCTCTTTGATGAAGTTAGGAAGTTTGTTTAACTTGGATTCTCCATAGATTCAGACAACGTTACCTGCACTGTTATAAATCTATGATAATAAATCTGAATCACTGCTTTTTTGACCTTATCAGCAAATTGAGTCCAATACACTCCTTATTCCTTTATATGTCACCAATCCTCCTCGTCCTGATATATGGTGTAACAGGGATTCTGTAAAAGGTAGATTAAAACCCCTTTTTGATAAATGTGTTGGTTGAGACCCTGATCTATTTTGGACTAAAGCACCACCTTTAGTAAGTAAATAAGTAAGTATTCCGCAAGGAGGTGTTTATGGACCCATCATGTTTATTGTGTTGCAAAATCAGAAACGGCAACAACAAAGCTCAATATTGTATTATATATTTTGGAACGGACGCAGATATATTTATAATGTTCAAACGCGTTATTTGTGTGTATATATGTACTTACAAAAAAGTCAGTATCTGTAAATGTCTCCAGACGCTGCTTAAATCACATAAACTTGAAAGAAAATCTCAGATATAAAAGAAACAAGCTAGAAAGGTCATAGTACTTGGGACTCACTCATAGTTCGTTAGTGTTGATCTTCTATATAATTTGCTTCTAATCAATCCTAAAAGGCCATTAAAGGCTATACTTCAATCACTCAGCAGATGTTATTTGGTATATCTGTATAACTTTTCAGCAATGAAATTCCACTGTGCATACCTAAGTATGTCACATTCCTCATGGAATCAACGCAATGTATTGCACGTAAGGTTACCTAGACAAGCACATTTATTTGCCATGTGAAGCTTTAGGAAAATACGCACCTTGTTACGCCTTGTGGCTAAGCTATTCAAAACATAGCCAACCAACCCTTAGCCCAGAGGCAAATCAACAATCCACTGAGCTTGAAAATGTATAAGGTTTCCATCATCGAAGTACTTGACTAATGTTTAAATATGTTAAGCAAGTAAATTCAAGGGAGGGGGGTGGTGTTTGAACATAGAATGAAAGCCATGAAAAAAAACTCAATTCATAAAGCGGATTAAGAAAATCCTCTTAATCTTTTGAAGGATTCACCTGCATCGCCAAATCTAATTCATTTTCTTCAAAATCGTTTTCCGTTTTTCCGCGATGACGTCTAACAAGTTCGAGTAATTTTCAAATCGCATTCTTCTTCCACTCCACACCCAACATCAGTCAATTATTATGTCCATTCGTATACCTATGGGTTGAGGCTATAGTTGAGAGCATCCTCACTCTAATTTCTGGCAAATTTATTCGCTTCAGCGTTGTCACACATAAATCTCATAGTTCCACAGGCCCCGCTCTTATAGATAAACCCCGATGGCATCCCAGAAGCCTTAGGCTAACCAACCGCCCATGTGCGCGCAATTTGTGAACGAAATTAACCGATAAATTAATTCGGACCGGGAAAGTGGTAGATTCAACAACCGCAACATCATCAGAGTAAAGCATAAGGAAATCCTCTGCGCCATCATGGACTCATTGCAGCGGACAGCGACAGGCTCTGCGCGCGCTCGAGGACCAAAAGAGCAAAACTTGTGAATGGACTTGGATGTTGTGGTCTGGTCTTTCAAGTCAAATTAAGCCATAAATTCAGTATTTATCTCCCTGGGTGTAGTTTGTTGGCTGTGAGTGTATGTGAAATGTTGTCGTCAGGGTGGACGACGACGACAGACCGACGAAGACGCGAAGACTTGCGAGAAAAATTACCCAGGATAAGCCACCAAGACAACACCACCACCACCCGGTCGTCGAGCTGCATCTTGAGTTGTTGGAAATGGAGCGCGATGCTAAGCCTCGGGTTCTCAGAGATGTGCCAATAAACGTAAATGACCACTTTCATTATATCATTGGAAATTGTGGTGGCAGCCATAGGTTGTGGACTTGGCACGGACATTACCTTCCAATAAACTACGCACTACGACGGCGACGACGCGTTCGCAGGCCTTCGCGCAATATTTTTATTCGGCGAAGTCGTAAAACCAAGATAAGTGTTGGTATCGATCGTCGAGTCGTGGTTGTCGTCGCCCGCCATACCGTTTCCGTCGCATACCAAGGGAGCCTTAAGGGGATGAAACATTGCCTGATAATGGATTACCATTTTGAATCGATAAGATCTCTTAATGTCTTTGACAAGATTTCGTCTCGAGGTGATGATATAGAATCACTTCGATAGTTTTAATCTACGAAGATATTCCGGGCGATTGTTTGTTCGAAATTGAATACCATGTTGGTACACATTGTATGCGTCCTTTGACCATGCCTTAATTCTCGTATGAAGTTTTTAATTGGAGATGAGAATAGACCAGAAAAACACATGTTTTTCGAAGATTGGTATATCTATCAACAAATAGCGTTCGCATCTTAATTGACACCGTGGATTAGAATTTCCATGGCACGTGGCGCAATACTGAAAAATCAAATGGTCCCAATAGTAGGTTAAAAAGTTTTCTAAGCAAGTTATGTCTTCATTGGTGAGTGGAATTAGCCTCAGTTTGTTTGAAGTTTTGAAAGTTTTTTAAGTTTGTTTCCAATCAGTAATGAATTGTGCAAACTTTTTTCTCACAGAAAAATTTTTTTAAAATGAGTGTATACCTAACGCTGAATAACTGTTTTTCACTAAAATCCCTCTATTAAATCAAGATACTTCTTGTTCCATTTTGTTCTAGCCGATCTTAATATATCTATTAATCTAGTTTTTTCAGCTCTATCTTCGAAATCTGAAAAGCTCTAGGCAAAATGGAAACAATTTTTAAACTCGTTTTTTTCAAAACTCTTACTTTTGTAACGTGTCCTTACCATTGTCCCAAAAAATTCTAAGTCCTTTATTTTTTTTTCAAAAATGCAAAAATGGGGTCGCAATAATTTTTTTTGAAACACTTAGATATTGAATATTTGAATTATAACCTAAAAACTTATCTTGTGATGCTTTTCCTTCGTGGCTGAGGTAAACTCGTAGATGTGCAGGGTTCTTCCCAAAGAAGCAACAAACTTGGGCTTGGAGGGTCTAAACTCCGAATGAAATAACGTATTTTAAACAACTAACACAGTAGGTTCGTTCGTTCAACTTTACCCAGGGTTGACCTAGGTTTTCTTGACAACCCTCAGAGTTGTCAAAAAAAACTGGGGTTTTCGGCTTTCAAAAAACACCCAAGGGCTGTCAACTGTTTTGTTGACAGCTAAAAGCAAGACAAAATAATTCTGTGCTCTGATAAAACTTTAAATTTGTTAGAAATTAGTTTTAAAAATGAACGAAAACAATTTTGCGTCGTTGCTGAATGTTTCATCTGATGAGTATAACAAACATTTAATTGCAAACACAAGCAATAACATGCGAATCGCCAAACGAGAACAAAAAAGAAATACATATGAAATCTTATATGACAGTTTGATCGTTACCTGAACTCGCCCCCAGCAAAATACCTATAGATCTACTTCAGGGCGAGTTCAGGGTGACCCCTAAAAAAACACAGAATTCACTCACCAGGGTGACTTCAGGTTTTTCAAAAAACGATTTAGGGCGACCCCAGGGTGACTTCAGGGCTCAACGAACAAAGCTAGTATTTCATATAAAGTGTCGCAAGCACGCAACCTGGGGAATAAAACGGTCGGAAACTCTTTGCAAAGAACCTTGTCCAGCGCTATCCTTGAAGAGGAACACGAAGGAAAGAAACGGTTGGGATCGTTATCGGAAGAAATGCCTCTCTGTCACCGAAACGCCTTAAAAAAGTTTTTTGTTTGCGGGCCTATCTTAAACTCCTTATACACTTGATTGGTATCCACACTGGACGAGAATAAAAAACAATTTTGTTGTTTTCCCACCTCCACTTATTAAATCTGCGACTAAGAGTAAGTGTGAACTGAAACAAAACAAATGACAAAATCGCATGTGATTCCGATTGAGTGGTAATCACATGACTCCGGGTGCACACTGGATTTGCAAAAGATTTTTCTCAATTGTTGTGGTGTGACCTTAGAGCAAGCTGCTTCTACTTTCGGAGGCTCATTATAACTGTCCTCCATAACTTTATATTTTATAATGGGCTTTTCAATAGGGATATTCGAAATTTGACAGGTGATTGCGGCCATATTGTGAAGCTATGTTTGTCAAATAAGCTGTCATTTATGAAATCGGTTTTGTCAAATTAACAAATACAAATGGTTAAATTGTGTTATATAAAGGGTTTTCTGTTTGAGCAATACTTCGCGGGCTTAGGCCGAAAAATCATATTCAGCGTAGAGGTCCATTTCTGGATGAATGGGTTCTTGAACAAGCAAAATTGTCCAATCTGGGATGATCCACACTAACAAATTGTAATGGATTTAGCCAGATTTTACCACTAATAAGTTGGTAAAAAAATATGCTGTCATTATAAGCACGTTTTTGAAATAAAGTTTGGATGTGCAGAAGTTGCAACATGAACATGATTTCTTAAAGTTGGAGTTTTTAGAGAATTCAATGTTCAATAGTTTTCGAAAATAAAATATATTAGTGAGCCATTTTATATCTTTTGAAAAAGGTTCGATTTAAAAATTGGGGGGCTTGCTTACCAAACTCGTTTCTTAAGACTAATCATGAATCCCTTAATCTAATTTAGTTTCAAGAAGATCTAAGCTTTCCAATACAAGAAGGCAAGCCAGCCGTCACTCTAGACTTTCAGGTCAAACAAAGTTTACTTCTTTTGCAACGTTTTGTTTATTTTTTTTCTCTGCTAACATCCTTGTTTTTATGTTTACAATTTTAAAGACCCTAAGCTCCTTAAACATAAGCACAAAACCGTCAGGATTCGAGTTATTTGAGTTTCGAGTTATTATTGAAAACACAAGTCCATCTAAAAACAATAATTTAAAAAATAAGCTTCTTAAAACCAAACCTTATAACTATAAGAACTGAGAAGGATAACCCGAGTTATTAAATATTGAAATTCCAAAGAAGGGTTATAAGAAAATATTGAAAAATCATAAAAAAACGCATAGAAATAACATAAATAAATGTCCATTAAATTAATTCTTCTAGTTTTTTCCAATTTTTGAAAAATGGAAATATGCCAAAATCATTCTAATTCCTAAAATTTCAAATCCTCCAAGACCTACGCAGTTTTGACCCATAAGTTTTGAAAAGTTACTCGGTTTCGAAGAAAGCATAGATGTGATTCTGCAGTAGGAAAGGTAACCTATGACTTAATTAAAGCTATGAATCGTGACGAAATTAGTGTGATGGTAATACTTGATTTCTTCAAAGGCATTTGACTTCTTAGATTACTCAATATTATTTTCAATATTTTTTAGGTCTGCTCTCGAATAGGTTTTAAATTAATTAAGAAACCGTTTTCTAGCTGTAAGAACTGAGAAAGGAATCTCCAGTCAGTTTCTTGTTGATAAAGGTGTCCCTCAAGGGTCGGTTTTGGGACCCTTATTTTCTGCGTATTTGTAAATGATCTGTCAGATATAGTTGTTATTAGTTATGTTCATATTAACGCAGATGATGTAACTATTATATTTGTCTAGGAGGTCTGGGTTGGTTTAAGACTGCCTAGCTAGTGTTCATGAAGACCTGGTCTCATACGAACAAAATACGTCTAAATCTACTTAAATCGGTTGAGATGGTGCTCTCAAGAAATGGAATATTCTTACAAAAAGTTTTCAAAGCCGAAAAATTGTAGACTTGGATTGCAAGTTTTTCATAAAAAAAGGCACGTTTTGAAGACATAAGCATGTATTTTAGATTCGTCACCTATTTATTAAATAGCTAGTTCAAAATGAGAAAAGTTGAGGAAACCATTCTGTTGACAAACATTCTTCAATCATCATTAAAGTAGTTAAATTGCAGCAGGAATCTCCTTCGCAGTTGAAGATTTCTAAGGGCTGCGTTCAACGTGCTATTCAGCTGCATGCTCGAACCGGGCTTCTTGAGGATAAATCACCGTCAAGACCGCCAAAATCTACTACAATATATGAGGATGTGCTAATCGTAACAACAAGCAAACGGAAAAGGTAACGAAATAGCACAGAAAATACGTGACAAAATTTATACAACACGGACTAAGCCGCTGTCCTTGAAAACGACCAAACTGAGGCTACGAGATGCTGGACTATTTGGAAGAGTTACTCTTCGAAAAATCACTTCTTCGACGACAAAACAAGGTGAAACGGTTAGAGTGGGCCAAAAAGCAGAGGGACTGGACGAAAGAAGATTTAAACAGAGTTTTATGAAGGGATTAATGCAAGTTCGAGGTATTTGGCACAAAACGTACGGTTTTCGTTCGACACAGCGCTGAGAAAAAGTTGCTACCCGACTGTATGGTTCCTTCCATAAGGCAGAGAGATTGTTCTGTGGTTGTCTGGGGATGTTCCTCTTCAAGCGGAGTTGAAGATTTGACTAGAGTTATTGGTAGTATAAAAGAAAAGGCGTATTAAATAATGATATTGGAAGAAAACGCTTTGATATCTGGACTTTGATAGATTGGCAAAGGATTCGTATTTCAATAGGACAACGATTCTGTACACACTTCTAGACTTTGCTAGGATTACCTCAAACCGAGAGAAGACGAAGAAATCTAATAAGTCATGTAATATTAATCAGGGTGAACTGATGAGCATTCCTAGCGAAACATTTATCATGGGGATTGAGGGGAGGAATGCAACTGGCTACTTCGAGTGAACATTACTCATGAAAGAAGCAATAAAACAGGGAAATACATGAGACATTCCGTCGGAGTTCAAGAGATGGGAATCATTCCATGATAGTTCTGTTTCCTATCAATTTCAAGGCTCTGCTCTGAATTCTATCCAGTAAATGAAGAGAAGTTTGGGCTACAACTGCCCAAAGATATAAGTTATACTGGAGGCTTAGACGTAAGATATAAACGCCTTATAAGTTTTAGCTAGATCAGAAGGGCTGAAACATCTCTGACACCGATAGAGGAATCCTAAGTATTTAGTAGCGTTGTTCACGGTCTTGTGAATGTGGTCATTCCAGCGAAGATCGTCGTTGACACACATACCGATTACTGAGAACTTTTCGGATTCTTCGATTCAAGTGCAATTCAATGATAATGCCATAAAGGGAACATTTTACTGCACAAGATTTTTACAATGCTGTAAAGATTGGACTTTAATGTGCTTATTATGCCGTTTCAATTCCGAGTATAACAAGTTGGGATCAGAGTCGTCGGCAAAATAATGAAGTGGATTAGAAGTTTCAGAAAAGAAATCATTTGTAGAAATGAGGAAGTGAGTCGGAGAGAAGGTCAGACTTGAAACTGTTCAATACAACATGTATTGAAAGATCCAAAAGCTAATTTCTAATTCAGGGCAAATGGGTTTCATTGATACCAAACGCACGCATTTTCGATAAGGGAACCTGGTGCCAAACTCTATGAATTGCCTTCGAAATAACAAGCGCAATAATTTTACTTTCTTCAAAACAATGTAAAGATCTGTTCGACCTTCGCTGAGATATCCTGAAGTACAATGTAATAAGTCTTCTACGAATTAAATGAAATGAAAATCAATGAAACGAGCTATCATTTTTTAAAACTATATATAAAATATATATTTTTTTGTAAAAATGGGTTCATTGAGAATTGACCCTAAAAATTATCTAATTGCCATTTAAGGTCTTGCGTTTTGAATATTGGCAATAAAGATAGCCTTTCATGAAACAATATAAATAAACAAAAGTCTTTGGACCCTAAATTAATTGTGATCAGATATTTCTAAATAGTCAGGTATAATATTTCAAAATTGCGTCATAGCCTTATGTCATCTGCATGCGTTTCCCATAGCCTGTGAATTTTTTATTTTCACATCGTAAACCTTTGAATATCGACAGACATCAATCGCCCATCAACACCTACCATTATGACCTTTCCCATAGCCAAACCAATATACCCAGCCGATGCCAGCAGATGCCAATCTGTCAGTTTGATGTCAGGTTTTATTTTTTATCGACTCATTCCCATCGATGATGGCGGCGACAATCTATCAAAATGCTAATGGGGCCAGTGATTTTTTGACATTTCCCTATCGCTAATTTTATTTACAATATTCTGCCTCGTAGTCTAAAGAATGCTTATAGAGTTTCCAATTCCCACTCACTCGAAATATGAAACGACACCGTCTCTGTGATGAGAATGAATCACGTTTGAATTGAGCTTGCTGGTATAATGTAGTGTGTCGATAATGTGCTTTTTAGAGATCTTCTTCATAGTTCTTTGGCTACTTTTATAGCCATAACCTCACAAAATGAGACATCTAATTTGTTATTCAATTTCTATCGAACCGAAATTAATTAACTCGCGCATAAATAAGGTAATTCATGTATTTTGTTTGTGTATAGATTGTTGCTCGGCGTGCGCGAGTGTGTGTGTTGTCACGTGTGGGCACAGCTTTAATACAGGAAAAAAACATTTTCTTTTTTTTCTGAGCGAAGCTGTTAATCAGGGAATTAGATAGTTTTTGGACTTCTTTAACAAATTTTGACAATACAGAGAGTGGAGGCTTAGAGATATTGTTTGGGTTTCTTTTTGTACAAATGCAAATGCCTCAGACAAGAGGCATCTTCGGGGTCTTTTACCCATTGAATGAGTGGAAGAAATATGCCATAAAGTAGAGCTTATTATTGTTATTGAACAGTTCAGACATTGTTATAAATATTTTTTAAAGTGTTCGGCTCATAAACTTTAAAAACTTTCAGATAAGCCCACTTTGGAATTGGATTAGTTCAATGGCAGATAAGCTGCTAACCGAGTCCCGCACACATACAGTGTTGGAAAAAATAATAGAAACAAAGCTTTACATAATGATCAACCATTAATAACTACTAGTGGTGGGCGCATTCGAATGAAATAATCGATTATAATCGATTCAGGCAACATCTCGAGATATCTCGATTCTTCACACAAATCATTCGAATACTCAAATCATTCGAATGATTTTTTCTTATCTACTTTCTCTAAGCGAAATGAGGACTGAACACTCGAGTGCCTATTCGAGACCGAGAAGCGAATATTGAACGAAAAGACAGAAAAGAAAACACAAAATCGAGAACTCGAGAATTTGGTTATTTGCGTATCTCGTGTGTATGTATTCAATGACTGGGTTTATATTTATATTCATTTTTGTAAACGATGCATCGCATCGTTGAGGGTTGAATATGGAATTGCAAAGGAAAGACAAGAAGCGAGAACCATTATGTTATGATTTTTTTGTTTTGTTATTGCTTTTTTTTTTTTGCCTTGAAATTGAGTGTTTGTTTCCTGCTTTTTTTTACTATGATATTCCTTCGAAAATCATTCGAATGATCATTCGATTCTTTAAATCATTCGAATACTAATATCTCGATTCTTTAAATCATTCGATTATGCCCAACACTAATAACTACATACAATTACGTCTTCCTTGGTTCTAATTTTGTATATATTAATTGCACCTAACATGACTTTGAAATGGTGCAGCCGTTTGTTGTCATTAGCTCTTTGTTTGGACTTAACGGTAAAAAAAAATGAGCTAAGTGATAATCTTGCCTGGAAAAAATAATAGAAACAAGGTACTTTGACTTTCAATTTGACTTAAATTTCGTTTTTTATTTTTATTGAAATAGACGTTTTATAGTTTGTTTATTAGTTTTGCACGTGTTTCAGTCGTTTTAATAAAAAAAAATATAATAGTTATTTTAAAATTTTATAAAAATGGGTCGTGGAGTACACTGTACTATTACTGAGCGCAATTTAATAAAAAACTTCAGAAAAAAATGGGAGAACTATGGAAGAAATAGCACAAGCATTAAATTGTTCAAAAAAGAAGATATTTACAGCTCTACATTCAAGTCCAAAGCCAGAAACAAGAGGCAGAAAACGAAAGACCTCAACGCAGTTTGATAAGATATTGGTACGACTGTGTAAAAAAAAGCCTTTTTCTTCTTCAAATGACTTGAAAATTTAACTAAATGCGCCTGTTTCAAGTAGTACAATAAGAAACCGACTAATAGAAGCAAGGCTTCCTGGAAGGGGTCCCAGAAAAGTACCATTCTTGAGCATGAAAAATATTCTGCAGAGAATGAATTTTGCAAATAAACACGCCCAACGAGCAAATTGGAACAACGTTTTATGGTCGGATGAAACAAATATAAATTTATCTGATTCCGATGGCAAAATGTATGTCAGACGACCTAAGAACGCAGAATTCGATCCAAGGTACACAAAAAAGACTGTTAAACATGGTGGAGAAAATATCATGATTTTGGGGGTGCTTCTCAACATCTGGGGTTGGTCCAATTTTTTGGATAAAAGACAAAATGTGTGCTACTGACTACGTCCGAATCATAAATGAAGTTATGCTGCCATTTGCCGAAGAGAACATGCCAATTAAATGGGAACTCATGCAAGATAACGACCCCAAGCACTCCTCAAAATTGGTTAAGGAATACTTTAAAAAAATTAAATAAATGTTATGGAGTGGCCATCGCAGTCCCCGGATCTGAATCCCATAGAACACCTGTGGGGCATACTTAAGAAAAAAATTGGAGACTTCAGAGACAAGAATAAGGAAGATATGTGGTCTATAATACAAAATGTATGGTATTCCATACCTTCCGAGACATGCGCCAAGTTGGTTCATTCTATGGGGCGGAGATGTCAAGCCGTCATTAAAAAAAAAGGTGCAACGACCAAGTACTAAACGAATATCAACCATTTTAACTGTTAAGTTACTCTTTACCAAAAAGAAAAACACAATTATAATATTGTTTCTATTATTTTTTCCAGGGTAAAATGGCTGTTAATATTAATTTTAATTTTTCTCATTACTATTTTTCTTTTTATTAATAAATTTAATATTGTGTATATTTAAAACTTTATAGAGACTTATTGTATGTATTTTTAATTTTCAATTTCTTCCCAATAAACTTTTTGTTTTAAAAAAACGGTACAGAAGAAGCTTGTTTCTATTATTTTTTCCACCACTGTATATTAGGTTTGGATTGGAAAAATTGGTGAGTTTACTAAGGCAGATACAATAATTTTAGTGCCATATTAAAATTAGTTTTATAGACTTCCAAAGTCTATCATTTATTTGTTCTCAGCTATAGTTTTAGTTGTTCTTTATAGGGTAATTCATTTTTTTGTTGAAAGGAACGAAAGATCAAATCAATTTATTCTGAATAAAGAATAAACTTTATTCCTTAGTTATTATTAAGTCATATTTTTTTGGATCAATATCCAATAAGCCGTAAGCCTTTACCGAATAAGACAAGGATTTAAGCGAACCGAAGTGAGAAAAATCGGTTCACTTTTGAAGAGAGTTCGAAATTCTGAATATCGTAGAATACATATATTTTGAGTATAGAAGAAGTTAAAACTCGATTTCTAGGACTAAACATAAACAACGTGTGGTTTGGCTGCCATTTTTAAAAAGGTACTCGTATAACTGATATCGATCAGTTCATATCGTAGAATTCGTAGAATGATAAGCCCGAAAATCAATGAAGATCAAAGAATTGATCTCTTTTCTCGGTGTAACGTCCGTCTGTTGAATTCCTTGGCCTGCGAGGTAGGGATTTGGAGCTTTGATCGGGGTTCATGGGGTGCACAGTGGACGGAAGATCGGTTTAGTTTTTGCTTCAGAAAAAGTCAAAAAGCTGCCTAGTTTGGCACAATTCAGTTGGCTGTGGATGGTGGGTGCTGGTTCTGATTGTGCCAAAGCAAATACATGTTAAACCTCAACAATAAGGCACATGAAACTCCTATTCGAATCCTATTTCGAATTCAATCCAAATAGGACAATTCCGTGAGGAAGTGTCTACAATTCACCAGATCCGTTCCATTCACAGTCTCATAAGATATATGCATATATTATCAAAACGGGACAATATAATGCTAATTGAGTCAAAGGGTTGGGCTGCTTATGGTTGGCATTCCTACCTTCCTACTTTCAATCTTGCGATGTACAACAAACCAATAACGAAATAGTGACATTTAGTTCCACCAAACTAGTCTCTTTTCTGCTGGGATCCGGTTAGACAAGCTTCCGATTCCAATCTTCGGGTGTACCGAGTAAGTGAACAATAGTACCATGTCTTACCAGAAAATATTGAGTATTTTCATTTCAATCTAGCAGATATTAATCGTCGTCAATTCTTGCTCTGGATCATGTTTCAGTTCAACGTGGTTATATACCTGGGGCCTGACAGACCCGAACCCCAATTAAGGAAAACCTGTTGAACACATTACCATTATACATCTATACATCTCAGAATACATTTTAGAATGTCAGGAATTTAAATAAAAAATGTGCATTGTAAATTTAGGACAACTTTTTCCGACGTTGCTGTCGAAAAGTTGTCAAAGTGTCATGTAATCGAGAAGGTAGGTAGACGAGTTTATGGGACAAATTTTTGTTCGCCCCGTATACAGTTGCAAGAGTACTTAAAAATCTCGATGTACACACATCCACAGAAAGGGTTTTTCAAAGCTAGTAAGACCATATACACTTTGCAATAACATCTTTCTGATTGAATTAAAAACAGTGATTGTCCAGTTTATCTTTAAAAACAGCGAATCTTCGTCCTCCTTTAACTACCGTCCAAGGTCATGGAATCGCTGATAAATTATTATTGTCTGAAGAAATATCTTGAAGAACTAAAGCTTCTCACAATCTTTACATCGTTTTGGAGAGATTAAAATTTTTTCACTTATTATTTCAAAAGCCATTGATAGAGTGTGAGGTTAAGCTCTTTTATCGAAAATGCGTGCATTTGGCATTGAAGAATCTCTACTCGTTAGTTTAGAAATTACCTTCTGAACCACGCTATTTAAGTTGTGTTGGATGGTTTCAAGTCTGATATTCATATAATAAAGGCTGGTGTGCCACAGGGCTTCGTTTTGTATCCGACTCTCTTTATCATATTCATCAATGATCTTTTAGATGAAACTTCTAATCCATTGAATTGTTTTTGCTGATGACAGTACTCTCATATTCGTTGCCAGACTCACGTCCTTGTTCTTCAGATGAGGAAGGGCGTATGATAAGCTCATTAAATTAAAATTTCATTAAATTAAAATTGTCAAATTGGGAACCATAAGTCGGATAGAATTTAATGCTTATTCAAACACTCAATGCTGTCTCCTGTCGTTAAAGCGGAACCAACTTCCTGTGTCGCTTTTCATGAGCGGCGCTTGTATTGACAGCTTTCAGTTCTTGTTATAAACATCACAGACCACCTAGTGTGGAATGATATATTCGACGTGGACAAAAACGCTGCTAAGTGCTTAGAAATTTTTCACAACTTCTGATCTGGCTGCAATCTATTAAGCCTATATTTGTTCCATAAGTGGGCAGGTTTTAAAATAACCCAGCTAATTCACCTGGATAAAATCCAAAAAGAGCTTTGAAAATGATAGGTGATAGAGAAAGGGAAATATTTGAATCTCTCGAACACTGACGCAATATTTCTTGCCTGGAATTATTTTTATTAACAGTGTTCTAGTGAAATACCCAGTTGCATTCCTTCCTTTAAATAATTTCGTAATAAAAGTATACTTGCGTTTCAGGGATTGCCCATAAGTTTTACCTTGGGCCAAACTTCGGACGTAATGATAAATTTCGAAATTCTTCCTTTAGCCACACTACACGAATGTGGAATGCTTTCCCCGGCTAAAAATTTCCGTCCCATTGCGATGTTTACACATTAAAAACCAATATTCAACGGTATCTCGTTTAAAATCGTTTTCAATTTTCCAAACTCTAACACTGTGCTCAAACATTTTAAGGATAGTTCGCTAAAAATTAAAAATAAATTTTCTCAAGAACTCGGCCTTTCGCAGACTTTATATTGGCTAACTTTGCGTTTTGACTTGGCCCTGCACCAGCCCAAATATACAACCCAGGAGCTTGAAATGTATGACAATGTAGACAACTTGCATTTGTTGGCTGACTGAACATGTGAGACACCAAGATTGTGCAATTTGACTGTGTTAGATTTTTTCTTGTGGGGTTTCCTAAAGTCGCAGCTCTATCCTAATAAGTCACAATTGACCAATACCCTAAAAGTCAATCTTGGGATAAAATTTCAAATAATTTCCTGACGAAATTGTAAATTTTCAACCTTTAATTTTATAATTCTTAAATTAAATATTAATGTATCTCTGCTAGGCGAAGGAGTGATTTATAAAAAAAGTAAACTTTTACAAAGAAAACGAAGCAGGTCTATAGGTTTTTTGTTCTATTTTTCTCAGAATTTTCAAGAATCCTTCAGCTCTTTCTTTTCATGAAATTTTCCCTTTAAAACTTATAACGAACAATTGACTGCCATTATTCACATTTATCTCCACAAAATCATCTATAAGGGACATGAAATAAAAATAATACATCATCCTCATCCCTAAGAATTCGATTCAAAGAAAAGAAAACAAACATGATTAAGGCTAGAAGACTCATCTTCATTAGCAATCGAACACCGAACTGTCAATGTGTTATCCAAGCGCGTAAATTACACAAAACATCACAAGCACCCATAAGAGTGTGTCACACAAAAAACTATCCATACAGGTTAATGATAGAATCCGAGTAAATTTTCATCATCACAAGAGACACGCTCGCTAAAAAAAATCCCTTTTTGATTTATAAAACCTGTCAAGGACATCACATGATTTGTTTGATATTTTTTGTCCTTATGACGAAAGATAGATATAAAAATTTATATTTTTTCCTTAAACATATATTAATAGGCCTCAATTAGTCACTATCAATTCATGTAATCTCGCAACGATACACATCGTCCTTGTTGATGATGAGAATGATGATGTGATAATAATAATGACATCCTTATTATATGCGAGACGATAAAATGAAAAATATTTAAACATCAACTCTCCATGCACGTCCTCATGCAAGAACAAACATCGATTTTGAAACTCATATGGAAACAAAGGCGATGCACCTGAGGTGATATTTTAATATAACCACGGTAGCATCTCAGCTCAGCATCACTTACCTTCTTATCACCCGAAGCAAAAGGGAAAATTATGAAGAATACAAAAAAAAAATATCAAAATCTGAAGAACATGTCAACCCACACGGGATGATGAATCTTAAATTAATGGTAAATAATCTGTCATCATATTTAAGCGTGTATTATACCCATCAGTGGATGTTTGTGAATTTCACCAGTAACACAGAGTGAATCGGTATCAATCTTTAAAATATTTCAATTCTTTATTACTTTGATATAAAATTTAAAACTATTGAAATACAAATTCATTTTGAGCGTAAAGTCCAAAAGATATTGAAATTAGTGACGTGACAGCTTCTATGGAGAACCAGAGGCTATTGACTTACAACTCTCCACCATTCTTGAGTGAAGAATGGAGTAAACCTTTACTTTTCTGCAGAGTTTCTAGGGTTAAGATGCGAAACTCTTTTGTATGATACTCTTGGGTGATTTGTCACTTCCTCAAAGGGAGGCAGTACCCCTGAAAAAAAAAACGTTACCAGACCTTCGAATTGAAAGTCCAGCGTAATAAAGGGTTTTTGAATAGCAGTTTCTGAACTTTGACAAGTGATTGTGGTCATATTTTTGAAGCTAGCTAGTGAAGAGTTATAGCGTTCAACAACATTTGCAAATAAGTAAATCGTATTATAAAAATGGTTGTTCTTTTCGAGCAGCATTTGAAAGTCAGAAAGAAATGCTGGCGTGCCGCAGGGCTTCGTTTTGTCTCCGAATCTCTTTCTCATATTTATCAATGATCTTTTGTCTGAAATTTCTTATTCATTTAATATTGTACTCTAAGCTTCTCATATTCTCTTCCAGATGCATTTCCTTTTTTTTTATATTATACGAGCACTCAAGGGGTTATGAATACCCTTATAAATTATAATGTTATACACAGTGCGGAAGTAGGATAGAATTAAAAAGGAGATACCGATGCACCTTGCAACTGGCTATTTTTCACAAGAGCACTGTATAAGAAAATAGCGGTAGCAGTTCTTCGGACGTGAATTTAGAACTGCAGCGTATGATAAGCTCATTAAATTCTGATCCCTATAGCATTGTCAAATGGGGAACGAAAAATCGCGTAGAATTGTATGCTTCAAAAACCCAATGCTGTGTCTTGATGTCGCTATTCAAGAACAGCACTGGCATTGAGGAAACAGAACAGCTTTCAATTCTCAGTATGTACATTACAAACCACCTTTTGAAAAATGACCACATACTTGATGTCGCTAGAAACGCTTCTAAGTGCTTAGATTTCCTTCGCCGATGCAAGAAATCTCATCTGACTGTAACCTATAAAGCCCATATTCTTCCAAAATTTGAGTAGCATTCCCATATTTAATGTGGTATCACAACGGACCAAATATTGGTCTAAGTGTGTTGACCTTTTCCGGTCAGCAGCCACTTTAACCTAACCTAACCCATATTTGAGCAGGTGTTTCAATAACCCTTTTAAGTCTCTTTGAATAGAATTCTCAAAAGAGCTTTTAAAATGAATTTTATAGAATTTTAACAGAAACTTTTGAATCTTTCGAATGAGGTCGCTGAAGTCTCAATATTTCTTGTCTTTCATTATTTCACCATTCTTTTAATAGGTAATGTGAGCAAGTTGCATTCCTCCTTTCAAACAATTCAAACGTAATGTTCGCGTTTCTGGGAATGCCCATCAGCTTACCATTGAGCCCAACTTCAGACGAACAACACGAATGTTTTACCCGACGCAATATTTCCCTCCCATTATGATATTTAGACTTTAAAGACTAATGTGCCCGGTTACTCCTTTTAAATCCTCTCCAACTTTCCTTAACGCTCGTACTGTGCTCAAACATTTTAAGGGTAGTCAAAATCTTTTTAGTGTGCCCAAAATTTTTAGACGATCACAACTCACATGAGATCCAAACAGCAATGAATCCAGAGAAAGTCACTGGTTGGTCTATATTTCTTTGAGAACGACGTTGGCCATGCCATCACCGTCAACGGCGACCGCTATTTGTCGATGATTACTAATTCTTTTTGGCCAAAATTGGATGATACGTATAAAGATGACATGGACAGGACCACGCTACGTGCCACACAGTCGGTGCCACAATGAACATTTTGTGCGAGCATTCTCCGAACATGGTTATCTTACGGGGGGTGATGTGAATCAGCCGAGATCGTTCGAATTGATCCCATTACGCTTCTTCTTGTGGGGTTTCACGTCTTTGCGAAGAAAGCACAAACCATTACTGCCCTTAAGCCAACATAGTCAATAATCAAATTTAGCCTCATTTATGCGCCAATTAAAAATTGGACGTTTTGGATAAGCTTCACCCAGTGAAGCCGCGGACATTTGATTGCTGTTATATTCTGTTATACAATAATATCTCACTCACAGTTTCTATTCAAATTTAAAGATAGTAAACACTTCCATCCAAGAAAAACTCTCCACTAAAAGACTAATAACGAACTGTTCATTTTTCAAACAAGATACAAATATTAACGACATAAATAAATAACTGGCGAAATTTTCATTTAACAAATTGTCCCTGTACGCTCTGGCTATAGACTTTATGGGACATGTTAAACAATTCTTCCATGATGATTTAAAAAAAATCAAAAAATTTCCACATATAATCGTCCTCTAGGTAAGTCACTCTCTGCCTAGGAAGGCGGTTCATATTGATCTATTCTGTGGTTTTGATTAAGTGTCATCAATTTGTCAAAATATCGCCCTTTGACACTTTGATACTATTTATCTAGTGATGGCGGAGTATGTGTTATATGAGGGGGAGAGAGGATATTTATGGAATGTCAATGATGATGAGGATAATATCCCATTTTCATACCTGGTAGCTGTTCAAATACAAGTAAAACAAGCCATGAAGAATCAATATGATTGTGGAAAAGCAAGTCGAAGGAGGAATTGTGACTGCGGGGTAATTAATTGCCCTCATGCATGCGGGGACTAGAATATTTAACTTTTGATGGTTTATGATTTTTTTTTTTCAAGGAAAACCGCCGACTTCATAGGAGATAGATTTTTGATAAAATAAAAATTAGAGACATTGAAGAATTGGGAAATGATGTGACACACTTAAGATAAAAGACAATGAGCGATGTAAGTATGGAATGATTTAGACGTAATAAGTTTTTTTTTAAATTTTTGGTGGAATTTCTTCGAAATGGTTTTTTGAGTTTTCTTTAAAAATCTGTGAGCGAATCTTTTTCTTTAAGATATGTACAAGGTAATAGATATATGTATGATGATTTGGTTTTTGCACACAAAATCACAAACTATCAAATTTTTAAGAGTTAGGATGAACATATCTAAAAATGTAGTAACTGTGGAAAGCGCAGGAACGAACATTGAAACAAATTATCAATATTTCGTTATTACTTAAGTTGAGTGAGAAGCACGAAGTGATGTTTGGGTTTCATTCTTGAACTGTCATATTGCCATTTAATGGGATGTGAAGTTCTGTTCACAGAAATTTCCTTGGCATAGGAAGTTTTTAAACAGGGACGAAAAATGTTTGACAGTTAATGGCGGCCATGTTGGTAAATCTATTGTTTTTTTTATGTTTATTTGACAGTCAAAATAAATCAGCAAGACAGCATCGAACATAACGCTCGAAATGATAAAATTTTAAAATCTAGAGCAGTACGAATCGGATTCTGATTTCAGCAAAACTAAATCTAGGTATACTTCATCCAAAATGCCTGTTTTTGGATGAAGGAGTATGCCAACGAGTAAAAATTAGTTGTGGATTATAGACCAGCGCACGCATTATAGCTCCGATAAATGTTTAAAATAATTTGTCAATAAAATTAAATAGACTGACTTTTTCTGACTGACCTTAGGTACTGTGATGTGCTTTTTGCTTTCCAGGCGAGGTTATGCTCGCCGATTTTGCCAGGTTCATCCTGAAAAAACACGAAACTTCAGAGGAAAAGGTCTTCGAACCTTATTAAAAAATAATTTTTATTGAAAATAACTCTTATATTTACAACACACAATATTCTGCTACTATAGTTTACAACTATTTCGATTAATTCTGGTAATCGAATCATTCATGGGGGTCAACTCTTCTGGATTCTAGTCTTGTTGCCTATACTCTGTCCAACAAAAAATGTCAGTACAGGGAAGATAGGACGTTTGTCTCTCATTCTGGTTGCATTGCCATGCATAAGTGTGTCGCCTTTTAAAGCTCTCACAGGGATTCCGTAGTTTAAATTATAAATCGCCGCAAATGAGAGTAAAAAACGCGTAGGGCTACCGTCTGCCGATTCAAAACGACTGAAAACAATATTCAATTTACCTTTTCCCACAACGCCAAGCGGTAAGATAATAGGCGCTTTTTTTTAAGTTGAAAAGCAATACGACAACACTCAACATACTCATCTTCTTAAAATGTGTTCTCAAAAGCTTCAAATCCCAAAAGCTCCTTAATAAAAACCACTGAAAAAGCTCCTTGCTTGCAATTGAGAATGATAATGGTAACTCTGTTTTGATGTAGATAAAGAGCGCACGATCGTATTGAGTGACACTTGACACTCTTGGCAGTATCTCATCAGCAGTGGGATACGACGGTCGTGTTGGGGTGTACAACTTTTTGCAAAGAATTACAACAACAATTCCTTAAGAAAAATCAGTGGCTTGCTCTTTTTTTAGTGGCATTTTTCCTAACGCATTGTAGTGAGGGTGCTTCAGGCGCCACTGCTTTAGAAAAAGCTCTCCCATAAGGCCTGTACTGACAATTTTTGTTGGACAGAGTATAGTATTGGTTATTCTGGTTTCTGATGATTCGGATTTTGGTTTTAAATTCAGGTACTTTGGTTTCGCCTAATCTGGATTCTGGTAATTCGGCTTTAAAAACTAGTCCTATTACTCTGACGTCGGGCTTATGAAGGGATCGGACGTTACTATGTTTTTAGCGTCACTCAAAACAGCAGGTTAAAATACTCTGGTACATCAGCAGGTACCAAAGCCCCTGGTGGCACTTAAGATCGCAAACTAAAACGCTCTGGTACATCAGTAGGTACCAAAGCCCCTGGTGGCAATTAGGACCGTTGACTCCCACTGGTGGGGGAAGCTCCGTCTACAATTTTCTACGACCAGAGTTAAAATGTTCAATAAAATCAAATTCACTTTGTCCCCTGACTTTGCCCATGACCGAAAGGGTGATTTTCGTTAATCTAAGTATGTCTTCATTTAACATTTTCAATAAACACTGAATGTGAACTGTATGAGTGATGAACGAAAAATAATAATAACAAGAAGATTTTTTATAGTTTTTGAAAAATAATAAGATTTTACTGTGACGTCATGTGTGCATGGTGTGTGTGAATTGAATGTGGTGAAGTACAATTCTCAGTAGAAGTACTTAAGTAACATACAGTGGAGTAGCAGTACAAAAAACCTTTGTTTAGGGGATAAATAAATAAATGACCTCTGGCACAAATTCACAATGCTCTTGGAAACAGAATCAGATATGATTCTGCTACAGAAGTCCTTCAATTCGAAACCGCCAATATCACGATCAATGATCTCCATCTGGTTGGGGATCTTGCTGACTTGAGATTAGGAAAAAGAATGTTTTGAACTAGAAAAACTGATGGTTGATTGCTTGCCATTTCTTGTTTGTCCACTTAACGGATTACGATTTAAGATTTTTGAGCACAGTGCGAGCATTTAGGAATGTTGGAAATACTGATGCACATTGGTTTTGAATGTCTGAATATCGCAATGGGAATGGGAATGGGCATTTCACATTCGTGTTTTTCTACTTCATCTTTATCACAATTTATATTTTGCAAATTTCAGATATATAATCGGCTTTTTTGATTTTATTTTTAATATTTTTCGTCAAGAGTCGATCCCACAAAACTTTTTAGTGCAGCTAAAGAAAGAATCTACGGTCCTTGGCCTCAAGGATAAATTGATGGGCATTCCTTGAAATAATATAATTGTTTAAGGGGAGGAATTTAACTGGTTACTTCACTAGAACGCTCTTTAGAAAGATTAGATTATGAACGGCACGAAGCATTGTGGCGGTGCAAGAAGGAGAGTTATTAAAGTTCTATCACTTATTATATACAAAGCGTTACAGCGATGATTTTTTTGGACAGGCTCTGTAATTTGCCAGAATTTACAAAAAAAATGATAATTTCCAATGAAAATGTAGATAAATTGCGAAACCAAACTAACCTCAAAACAACCGAGAACTGTCAATAGGCTATAACAAAAACCAATGTTGGCAATTTAATGTTCTCCAGCTCAAAAATAAAAAGTTTTGAAAATTTATTCTTTTCCTTAAACCAGACTATACTTGTTAAATAGATAAAGTTTTTCGGAACTTACCTCGTTTACACTCTTACTTCATGTTAGAATATCACTGAAACCCGATGTGATGGGAGAATTCTAAGATTCGAATGCAGGACATCAAAAACTTTCGGAAAAATATAGCATGGTAAGATAAGGAAAATTTCTTGCTTAGGGCCAGTTGTAAAAACGTGGTTCTTCCTCGTTTCAAAGGTTTAACTCACCAAATTTGCTGGATTAACTGTTTGGTACATTGATTCACGGATCAAAATCTGTAGAAATGGGCCTTAGTGTTGTGCAGGTTATGACGACAAAACTTACATTT
Source organism: Philhelius festivus (assembly GCA_963931855.1). NCBI lineage: Eukaryota > Metazoa > Arthropoda > Insecta > Diptera > Syrphidae > Philhelius > Philhelius festivus. The sequence continues at coordinate 82,024,188 of OZ007557.1, forward strand.
TTAAAACGAAGGTCTTTTTCAAAGTTGAACACGATGGTAAACGCACATTCCTCCCTATTCCAACCAACGCATAATAGTGAAACAATAGAAACACATTTTCGGAATAAGATCACTCTCCGCTATAAGCCCCACAACGAAGATAAATTGCATCTCTGTGTACAACTTCAATAAGCTTACTTTACATTTCTACACCATTTGGTCACGATCTCTCTAATCTTTCCGGACATAAACTGAAAATGTATCTAAATTTCCTTGTCATAAACCAAAATGTTTCTTTATTTAACCGATCCCCAGCAGCGTTTATTTCGTTTTTCCTAACGGATCAATGTTTGGGCTTTTACTATTTTCTTTCGTCGTAACTGATTTGACATGTTAACTAACAACATGTCCATTGTCCATGCCTTGGATGTCTGAGGAGATAGATAATGTATAAGTTTTCCTATTAGAATGATTAAAAACGATATAACTAAAAACAACATTGATTTTTGATCAATATTCAATTTTTTTTTATAAGGAAAAGGCTTTAATTTAATTCAGCTTCTTAAAGAAAGCCTGACTGCAGTTCTCTTAAAACCCTGAGCTCTGAAAAATATTGAATATTCTATGCATATAAACTAGGTATAATGCTCAACAACAGGCGTTTTTCTTTTTTAGTTGAGAATAGAGGTCTGAACACAGTCCGAGCATGTCAAGCATATTCTGAACATCCTCTGAACCAATAAGCGTGTTTTGAGTTGATTTTGAAACACACATGAACACTTAGCTGTTAAGCATTTAACTCTGTCTGCTCAGTTATATTATTCTGAGCTCATAGAGCGCACTCTGAACACGCTCAGAACATGAAATAAAAAAGAAAAACAATTTGGTTTTTGACAACTCAGGCTCTGCTCTGAACTAAGAAAGAAAAACGCCTAATAAGACTCATATTGATTCTGTTTTTACGAAATGTTTGCTTCCCTTTGGCCAACAGTTTTTCAGTTAGAGATTATTCTAATTCCATGTTATTCACGAAATTTTGTGCGATAACTCCCCTTTAAGCTCGAAACTAGGATGATCTTGTTCATGTTTAGTTTGAACCTGGTTAAATCCCTCATCATCCCAATATTATCCTATGGGTTCATCTAATCGCTTGAAAAATTTGAGGTTGCATTCAATGCCATTTTTCCTTACGGGCTTTCCACCTTTAAAAGCATATACATATAAAGCGGCAAACATTTTCGAACTGAACACCACGCAAATACACCAACAACTCTTACGATAGTTTTGCGAGTACCATACCTTTAGGGATTCTCAAACTCTCCGCCACCTCCCTTGGGGTACAGGCCTGATTTATACACATTTTTCCTCATTAAAATTCATTCGCTTACGTTAATTACGTTCGCGCTCTGGTTGCCTACCATCGCACCATCATCAACACACCGTACGAGAAATGAGGCTCAGCTTTTTTTTGTGTATGGGATGCGATGAAAAAAGCTCAAACTCATTCCCATCCATCCAGGCACCCTGTATCCAGTCATCCATCGCTTTAGGCATGCAAAACGCTTAAACGTAGACTTCAGAGGCAAAAAATAAAAACATAAGAAAAACAGCACATTTTTTTTCTCTTGCATTGAAAAACATGGCTTGAACAGAATTACCCGCTCGTGATAAGGATCTGTGGCTCTCATTGTTCCCTTCGAATGGTGCCGGCCGCTAGTATGTTTTCTGCTGTTTTGTTGCAGCCAACCAATGCTATCGGGGCAAGTTGTAGAGTTGCATGTGTGCACATTTGCATGCAGGCTGTGGCGGTAGTTAGCAATTATAACGGGTCTCTGCGGCCATTTATATTTATGAGGATTTCGAATAGAAAACGCTGTTCATTAAAGGTACAATGGAGAATAGAGAGGCATATAAGACTTTGTTTGAAGGTGACCTCTGTGCAATTAAATAACTTTAACTTACCAACCTGCTGCAACTGCATTTTCCGCCATAATAGAGATTCGGGTGACTTGAGATACTCGTGCATCTAACGGTGCTGTGAGATATCTCATCTTCACATAAAGATACCCATGCCAAGAGATTATCTTGGTTCAGTCATCTTATGGAGTATAATTCTTCAGCTCGGTCGTTAGGGACTGAAGATTGAGAGACTGCGCTCTAGAGTCTAGATGCATCCGCTCCATAGGTAGCCTCAAAGCGATTGGTATGCTTTATGAAACTGAATTCGATTAACCTTAAACGCTTGGATAAGTTGGCAATTGGAATGTGACACGTTATTTATATGAAGCTACATAATTGTTTCAGTATTGTTAGTCTGCCGCGATTTACTTAAAGTCGGCTATGGGTGGTTTCACTCTTGGGTTTTGGTGAAAACGTGATTTGATTCAATTGAAATTTTAATTATGAAAGAAATATCTAAAAAAAAACTGTTTGAAAAATTCAGAGTTACTTTAAATGGAGCAATTGTGTTACAAATATTACAAAAGACCTTCTTTTGGTGGGATCTTTAAGTTCATAAGGACAAAAGGAGCGCCTTAGATGACAACTCCGGCTAATACATTTATTATTTTGCTGATATTAATTGAAGACTTATCAACTCCTGCTGATACACAGATATGAATTGTGAACAATTTTAAGGTTTTTTTTTAATAATTCACACTAACTCGAGGGTTAAGTCAGACCCTTATAATGTAAAAAAAAAATAAACACCAGCACTAGCGATGGGAAAATTAGGGGGGGGGGGGGGGGTGGAAGGAAGTGTCGATGAACATTTACCTTGAAGGTTTGGAAATTGATATGGCAACGGAAAACAATGCCGGGTAGATTATTCCATATTCGTGTTGTGCGGCTTAAAAAACAATCTCTGTATGGTACGTCCAAAATAAGATCCAAGATGAACTTATGAGCATTCCTAGCAAAACGAGTGTCACGGGTGAACTGATTATGTGGAGAAATGTGGAATTTTCCTAAGGATCCCACTTTTTCCATAACTTTGGGTAAAAGGATTCACAAACATAAATGCGTGTCTCGTTATAGGGGTAAAGTGAGACACATCCTTAGGTCTGCGTATAACGATATCCGAATGTTTCTTGCTTGTTCTCTGATTGAGTTCCTCCAACTGGTGTCGAAGGTATTTTATTCACAAACGCCTGCAGCCTTTTTTAATAGAGACTGTCTCTTTTTTTAAAATAGAACCATTTTATCTCCTAGCGAAAGAGGCACAAGTTGTTGTTCGTGATGTTATTTTTTCAAATGTTTGACAGCGTGTCAAAAAAAGTCTTTTGTTTGCCAAGTCGGCTGTTAACATCATTGTCCTTATCATCCTCATTAACCTCATCTTAAAATGCTATCCACTGCTTCTTCCTTCAACTGTTTCACAACGATTGAAGAAACGTTGGGGATCTTCATTTTCCCAGAATTGATCATCAATCTAACTCTACTTGATTCACTTTCAAAATTGTCGATTAGCCTTATATGAAGAAAATCAGCAATTAGTGTACTAAAAACAACAAAGGTGCTCGTAATCAACCTTGTGGAACTTCGCTGTGGGTTTCAAAATCCTATAAACAGTATTGATTTACAATTTGACTTCAAACTAACTTTTTACTAATTTAAATCATGTTGGCTCAATAATAGGGGCTCAATATTTATATGGGCTTACATAATGAAATTTGTTAACAGCATCATATTAATGCATTTACTTGCGCAGCCAGAAGTGTGTTTCACTCATTACTACATTTCTCGTCGAGAGCTTGGAGGCGGTATTGGTCAGTCGGAGCACAGAGGTACCATGGCTAGTAACCTCTGTGCTTCCTATTGGTGTAGGTTACCCTACAACCAACTATCTCCTGCCTGGAGGCCAAAAGTAGTTCAATCTCTAATTTGGCTGATGGTCCAAGGTCTGTTTTGTAAAAATAAGGTTCTACGAGCAGATCGGAAAGAAAAGGCCAGCTCTGATGGAAGAGTTGGTATACCATGGGTAGAACATAGTACGGACTCTGCCAATGGGTTCGAATGAGCTTGTTAGTGACTGGTATACCTCCCAGTCTTCTATATACTAAAAATTAAGGGCCACATATCTTTGGTCAAATCGCATTGCTACTGGTTGAACTTTTGAATAGTAAAGGAACCCTCAACAAATCCGACCTGACTTTAGCTGATCTCGATCATAAAAAAATACACTACATAACTGAAGATAATTACCGCCCAGCATCCAGTAGGAGGGTTCGATACGAGGATTTTCGCCAGTTTCAAGACAGTTAGAATAGTAGTCCTTTTATTTAGAGATGCCGCGAATAGTGACTCGGCCGAATACCGAATACCGAACATTCGGCCAAACTCGTCGGACGAATACTGAATATTCGGCAGCCGAACATTCGGCCAACGAAACCATGAGTTGTGTATATATGTATCTCCTACATGACTTTTGACGAGGCACAGTTTCTGGGAATGTTTTGAGGAAGTTGCTATAGACAAAATGATAAAGATGTTGAAAAAACTGCCATTGAAAACAAAATAGATTTTTTTAAGAACTTTTCGCCAAGATCGGATAGCAGACCCTTACAAGTGGTGGTCAGCAAATACAAAACTGTTTCCCAATTTGACAACATTTGCTGAAATCTACCTCTCGTCTCCTGGTACTAGTGTATTAGTGAGAGGTTATTTGCCGAATGTTGTGAACTATTCGGCCGAATACTGAATATCAAAAAAATAGGCCGAATAGGCCGAATGCCGAATAGTGGTTAAAAGTAGAGAAAACCTTAAGTTTCTTAAATTTTAATACCTGCAGTATCTTGCTCATATAAAAGAGCAGCAAAATGGACCACATTAACGCAGTTTCTCTTCTTGGGCATTGGGACAACTTTTGGCGTTTTCCAGTATGTTTAGACGTTTGTTAAAGAAAAGTTAAAAAATCAGTCAACTATCGGTTCCAATGGGGGGCTTTACTCGTTGAATGAGTTCACGTTTTCGGCGGTGGTAGCTGCTCTTAGATGAAGTCAAAAAGGCGTATGGGGGGGCTGTCTTTGAAACTTTCTTCAAAGTGGTTTGCAAACAATTCAGCTTTCACAGCAGAAGTTGTCAAAATTTCTTGTTCGTGAAGGATGTTCTCTGGTTTTGAGTTCGCTCTTCCAACAACCAGGTTGATGTTTTTAAATGCATATATAAGGGCTAGGTTCGATTTCTTCAAGTCTCTTCCTGAAGTCCTTTTCCTGATGATGTTTAACTACTTGCTTGAACATTGTGTTGATGCACTGAAGATCTTAATGCAGTCGCCAGTATTCGTCAATTCCTTTGTTGAAAGTCTTAACAACGGAACGTGGATATTTTATTTTGATCCGCATAGTGCTGATGTGATCGATCTAGGAATAGTCTGCACCGAACACTCCTTGTCATTTCCCTTGGTAGTGATCCCGTTTTTTTTCACGTAAAACCGGGTTTGATTAATTCACAAAAATAAAAAATAGTTTTTTGTAGAGTTACTTCCTACTAAACCCAAAATATTTCACTCAGGAGCACTGCCTCTTGGGAGTGAGTGGGGAATCTTCTAAGAGTATATCTTGTCACTGAAAACAGGTGCCTCTCAATTTACTCGTTCGAACTCGAAAGAAAATTGTGGGTTTCCCTAATTTCCATTTATAACCCGTACAAGGAAATCTTTGATAGAAATATGTCACTAAAGCTTGATTCTCCACGAGCTGTCAAACTATCTATTTTTGTTTGCAGTCTTTCATAAAAAGTAAAGGAGCTTCAAGGTTGCTTTCAAGAGTCAAAATTTGTAATTAACTTGAATCCACTCGCACAATCCCAAGATGTCTAGTCACAATTAGGCCAGTTTAACCAGCTTAAGACCAGTTGAGCAAACGAATATACAAACGAAATATTTTGTTTCCATATTTCTTTTTGCCAAATAACGGCCAAGACATGTAAAAATTTCAAGCAAAACTTTGAACTTGACGAATTAATTTTATGTTTATACCAGTCATATGTTCAAAAAAAAATATTATTACACTTATACTTAAGCTCTTGATGACCTATTAATGAACTTCATTGGAGCAAGAAAATAAGGAGAGCTTACAATTTTATTAAAGAAAGGTTAAGCTTGAAATCCTTTAGATTAATTACGCCTTTTTGAATGGTATAATCTAATCTGACTAACAAGATGAACGAAACGATCAAGAAAAATGAAGTAATTAAAGTTTCTTGGAAATAGGTAATCAAAATTCAAGTAGCTTCCTAATATATTTGCAATATTTTCTGCAGCTTTCTCCATGGGGTTCTGAATGGTATAAAGAATTTAAAACCTCCTGTATTTTTACTTGTCAAGCAGTGAAGTTGGAAAGTAAACTGTCCTTTCATATATTTTTTGTTTATTGACTCGATGATTGGTATAAACTAGTTTTGTTGTCTCCGTATTAGAATTTCAAGACCAAACTTAAAGAAAATCTACATGCACCTCATTGATATAGATAGAAAACTTACCTCCAAATGTGGAAATCTTCGCAAATAAATTATTTAAGTAAAAATTACTGCGCTGTATTAGGACTAGGACTACCTAAGAGCACGATTGCTCTAGAAAGAATCACAATTCCTCAACATATCTTTATTTATGTATACCCTGATTGGTATAAATTAATTCTTAACGCTCCTAGCAAATAACAAATTTTAAAATGATCAATACAAATATTGTTTTCGTGAAAATTTAAAGAAATTTAATTTTACAAAATTCTCGTGGCAATTTTTCAGTAAGAAGAAATTCGACCATTTTCGATTTAATTTTCCATTTGACAAATTCTTCACTCTTATGTCAAGTCTTTTCAAAAGACAATCATCAAAAGAGGAACAAAACAAATAGCTTGACAAAACAATTTGTACTTCTTTGTCTTCATCTGTCTTCATCTGTCTTCATGTCTTCATAACCAACATTGAGAAAAAGTTTTTCACAACATCGACCTCATAACAGACACACCTTTATATATACCTACCTTCTATAGCAGGATATAATATGTTAAAGGAAATTAATGAGGAAAATGCCAGAAAATCATGCTTGCCTAGCGGCTGATGACAGGCCTATTGTTCCATCCTATCATTCCATTAATATCGCTTTATCGTTGCACAACCAGCGCCTTATACGAATACCAAATCATATATCTACTCGTAAAAAGTTGCTCTTTCATAAGGATATTTCTTTAGGCCTTGTATGCCTCCCTAAAGCTTATTATAAAAAAACTCTTTCAGACTTTTTGTTTTACATTGGGAAAATAATTTTAAATTAAAATTCAACTCTGCGATGACATTCCTTGTGTGCTACCATCCGGCCAGGATATCAAACTGAATCGGGGCGAACTAATAGAAAAACTTCAAAATTCAAATATGGTTGTCCGAGCGAAAGCGAAAATAGACCCGCGAAGACCACGTCAGCGACAAAAAAAAAATAAACAGACATTTTGCCTTTTCCCTAATTGAATTACCCTCTGAGCGCAGCGGAGCCGAGTCACCCTTCAACTGTTTTTATTGGCTAACGGTGTGTTTTATGGGTTCTTGTGGTGCCAGCTTTGGTATCCCTTAAAATGTTCGTGAACAAAAAATTATAAAAAAAATAACAACCCCATTTGCCACCACCGTGCCGCGCGGCCATGATGTCCTTGCTGAAGAACATTTTGTGTTGTGTTTTTCTGAATCACTCAGCTTGGGTGGTCATCAGTCATCCCTCCCCAAACGAAAAACCAACCCCCAACCGTACGAGGTCAAACTTCCAGATTACCCACCAGCGATAGCGGCCATAATTCATGACCTATTCTCTCAAGTCCGGACTATTTGTGCAAAAACCTTGCTGTTTATACATTTTGACAAATGTCCATGCGAAGTTTGCCATAAGGTTCGCCGCTGCCGCCGCTGCAGTGTGCAATTAGGGCTGATTCCATTGCATGATATGGGCTGCGAGGGGCGGTCAGGTGAGGCCCGCCCCAACGGTAAACATTGCATGTGCATGGCAAACGGATATGCAACATATGCGTGCTCATACACAATCGAGCGACTGCTGTGCTGCTATGGATGTTTTTGTGCCAACAATAGCGTAGTTTTTGTGAGCCCTAACAACCAACAGAGCCGCAAATGGCGATGAGTTATGACGCGGGTGCGCTTGCATAATGAGGCCGCCTCAACCATGTGAGGGTGGAGAATTCCTAACCCTCTCGCATATGAGACTGTGAATCACCAAAGCTAGACCCTAAGTGGATTCTAATCGATTCAGGTTGGAATCAGTAAATTACCAAAAGCTCAATGACGCATTGCGAGAGATGTGTCGTCGCGAAAATCGCCTTCGAGGACAAAAGTCCGAAATAAATCAATGGTATATGAAACCAACCAGACAGAGGAACTGTGTTTTTCTTCCTCTCACTCTCTCTAGGCTCAGACAGGAAAACCACACCATTTCTGCATCTTCAATTGAAATGAAGATAATTTTGATTTATTGCGGATTCTGGCGAATGTGGATTTCAATTTCGCAGTCGCATTCAAGATTTATGCATGCGCGAGGATCATGCCGAGATTTATTGCTTTTTGATAGGGGATGACGACGGGGCGAGGACGCTAATCAGTTGAATATACAAGAGCAGAGTGCGAGGACAGCTCACAGCTCGGCTTAGGTCTTTGAATAAATAAAGTCATATCATGGTCAGGTCACTATACCTGGATTGGCGCGCATCCACGATTCACCATCCACACATCATCATCGGTGAACGAACTAAAGCGAGGTGTTAATTGGTATTATTGTCCTTTCCAAGTGGTTTGGGTTTTTTTTTCTCTCTTTTGTTTGGTGAATGAAATGTACAAAAGCAATTAGCAGAATTTTTATTGGAGCGTGAGAAGTCGAAATGATTTGTTTCCACACATTGGTTGCTCTTAAGAGAAATTCGATGGCACAAGTGTTGGAAAGCTGTCAAATTCTTGACTCAAATATGGATTTATGCACCTCCAGATAGATAAGCAGTTCATTTCACGCTTGATGGGATTTTTAGAAATTTAAGCAACTTCCAGCACAGAGTCAAGCCTCCACCTCTTGTATGCATTCAATGGTTTGTTCTTCAATCATCATGATCCTCCGTTCAGTCAGAGCCTCAAACACGCTATCCCAAACTATTATACGTACCTTCCAGTGAAAAACTCTTAATTTCCTTTTATGCGAATTGCGGCCAGAGTAAATCTGAACATCAGAGTCTTGACACGAAATGCTAATTATTTACCATCCTTTGGAGAATTCCAAGCAATTGTTCATTTTTTTGTTCTCTCTCTCTTTCTCTCTTAAAAACCACCTAATTGGTCACTTCTTTTCTTGTGCCCCCGTCCCTGCTATAGGGCATCTATATAGCACATCATAAATCTGTTCGTATTTAATTCCTTTCATCTGAAGCCATCGACCGACATTCCAGCTTTTATACGTTCGAGGGTAAACTCCCCCATCCCACCTCCCAAAGTAATCCTCGTGCCCAATTTAATTTAGTTGAAAGAATCAAGCACTTAAATAGTTTCTCCATATATTGCGTGATGTGACTTGAGTGATGGTGAAGATGGAAGGGTAGTTCGGCTCCAACAACTACTCAGAAGCTAGTCCCGATTTAAAACCATAAAAAAGCAGGAAAACAGTAGCCCAAACGGAGATTGTTGTGATATGATGGGAAAATTCCTTCGAGTTTTTTTTCTTAGTTGTTTATAAGAATTTAGTAAAACGCAAAGACGTCAAAAAGTTGCGTGCCCAACGGGCCTTGTGTGTAATTGCTTACTTCTTTGTAAGTTGAACATTTATACAAAAATTGTTTCAAAAAAAAAGAAAAAAAATATATCCAAAATCATATTTGACATGCGAATAAGTTCGATGAAAGTTGTGTGTTTTTGTGCAGAAATTTTGTTCGATTTTTTTATGAACTTACAATAAATTAAGTCCGCATTGGAACATTGAACTTAAAGAGTTTCGTTTATCCATTTTGTTCTTAAGAAAGTAGAAATGAATTTCAGATTTTAAAATTTAAAAGGTATTAACAGACACGTAGCTTGAGCTGGTGGACTCAAAAAAGAAAAACAAATGTGGGGTCTCATTTCTCAACTATTTCTAGTTTTGTGGCTTAAGTGTTTACGTTGGATTGTCATGCAAGTGGTCTGGGTTCGCTCCGGAGCTGTTATCACCTGCCTTTCATAATATACTGCCTTTTTGCGAGGATGGACAAATCCTCCAATAGTCTCTTTAGTCATAAAACGAACTATTGGAAACAGATAGGCGAAACAGAAAACTACACACCGAAAGCCAGTGCGATTAAGTGGAATACGGATGGTTCGAGAAGGACCGAAGGGACATGTGTTGCAATTTTTGAGTCTAGAACAAAACTTTCCATACCAATGGGACAATCTACTAGCATTTTCTATAGGTGGAAGTTAATGCCATAGGGATATGTTCAGGTTGAAATCTCGAAAGGAATAACCAAAATTAAAACATTGCCAATATGTCAGAAAGCCAAGCACAACTCAAGGCACTAAGCTTGTACGCCATCACGTCTAATTTGGTGTGGGAATGTGTAGGCAGGCTAAGAGAAATTGGTAAGAACAATAATGTCTCACTTCAATGAGTACCTGCACAGGACGGACACCTATATATAGGTGTGTAGAGAAATGAGGAAGCAGACTCCCTAGCAAAAATAGGCGCAAGGACTCTTCTAATGGGGTCAGAACCCTGCTGCGAAATAGAAAAAAAACAGGATTAAAAACGAAATCAAAATATCCAAAAACTGGAAAGAACTGCCAAACCTGACGCAGGCCAAACTACTTCTTCAGAACTATAACCAAGATCGTTTCATGATCTGTATCAGCTTAAGTAGAAACAACCTATGAATAGTAGAGGGATTCCTCCCGGTCACTGTAAACTAAGAAGGCACTTGAATATTCTTGGTCTGGCAAACAGTCCTACATGCAGATTCTGCAATACTCATGACAAACCGGAACACATACTAGGCGGATGTGAAGCACTAATACAGCAAAGAAACAAGTATCTGGGACGTTACCAGGTAGAAAAGGGTGATTTGATCTCTCTGAAGGTACTCCAAATAATCACACTCATAAAAGGGATGCACTTGGAGGAAGAGCTGTAGGTTTAGCAACCCATCTACCTCTGGATGGAGGCAAACTAGATCTTAAGGTCGCAGAGAAAGCACATTCTCAATTTTCATTCATGAATCAAATAAAGCAATGGATAAATGGCCCGTGTAGATTAACTACTGCAAGTGAGTCCGTTGGTAAAAAAAAGGTGGGCCAAATAGAAGTTTCTTTTCAAAAATGCCATAAAATGAAGCAAACAAATTTTGCCAATGTCTTATAGCTTTATTAGTAAGAACAAACATTCCTATTAATTATGGAATACAACGTGCGCTATTTGGCTGCCTCGGCTGGCTTCACAGTAGCGCAATCTGTCACTCCAATTTTCCAAGACCTTGTTAATGGTTTCGGGCGGTAGCTTTAGTCTATACCGTTACAACTGCTTGGATGATATTGGCCTTAAGTACTTGAATCATTTCCGGATTATTGGCATAACATCGGTCCTTCGCGGTTCTACACAAAAAAACACAAAAAAAGTCTAAAGGGGGTCAAATCAAAGCTCCGAGGCGGCCAATTGACATCGCCAAGATGGCTAATAACACGATTTGGGAATTCGGTGCGCAAAAGATCGATTGTGACATGGTGCGCCATGTTACATGAACCAGAAGTTGTCCAAGTTCATGCCTTAAATGTCAGTGAAAAAAAGTCGGTTAACATGGCTCTGTATCGGCCACCCTTGACCAAAACGTTGTTCCCAGCTTCATTTTCGAAGAAAAATAGTTTAAGGATGCCACCACTCCACAATCCGCACCAATCTGTCCCTTTCTGTGGATGCATTGACTTCTGGACGTGCCCCCGAAAATTTTGTTTGTTAACGTAGCCGCCGAAATGAAAATGCGCCTAGTCAGAAAAGATGATTTTTCGCCCAAAGTAGTTGTCCAATTCAAGCTGCTCTAAGGCCCAAACTCAAAGCGATAACAAAGTGGATGGTCGAGCGCCTTCAATTGCTGAGTTTATTGGATTTTTTAAGCGAATACTCCGAGATCTTTGTGCAGAATTCTCCTCAGGCTAGTACGTGAAACGTTGAGCTGTTGAGATCGATGGCAAGTTGATGTTCGTGAATTGAGTTTCACACTTTCGGTTACATCAGCCACATTCTCTTCTGTGCGCATCGTACGATGACGGGTATCATGAGTGTTGTCCACCAGCATTCCAGTCTGGCGGTCAGCCATCAGACGAATAGGGGGAACAACATGTAGCATACGAAAACATGCACGTGCCGTAACTATTCGGGACTGGTGGAAGTGTGATCATAGCCTCTTCGCGGCGGCCGCTAGAAACAAGCCTTTTAAAAAGGTTTGGCTAATATGATCAGGCTGGTTCCACAGGTTGGCGACAGGTTAATTCCCTGTCCCGTAAAACTAAGAGAATTTCGAGAACGACAACAAGCCTCGGAAACGGACTGATCACACGACGACAACCAACGCAAAGAAAAAGGAAAAACGATTTACGAATTTTCTTATGGAACGTACGATCGCTCTATAGAGCTCGAGCTGCTCAGCAGCTAGCCGATGCCCTGTCAAAATATAAAGCTGACATAACAGCTCTCCAAGAAATCAGATGGACAGGGAATGGTGTTTTACAGAAGAAAGAATATGACGTATATTACAGCTGTCATACAAAACACCATGTGCTCGGGGTAGGCTTCCTAGTCAGCGAAAAAATGAAGTCTACTATCATCGGCTTTAACGCTATAAGCGAAAGGCTATGCACCCTTCGCGTGCGAGGCAAATTTACGAACATCAGCCTCATTAACGTTCACGGACCTACGGAGGAGTCCTCAGACGAAGAAAAAGAGACTTACTACGAACAAGTCGAGAGGGCCCTCAATGCCTGCCCAAGGTATGATGTTAAAATCATCCTTGGGGATTTGAACGCAAAAATAGGTCGGGAGCCGGTATTCAGGCATTACGCAGGCACCCATAGTTTGCATGAGAACACTAATGACAATGGACTTCGAGTCTTAGAATTGGCAGCATCGAAAAACATGGTCGTTGCGAGTACCAGGTTCCCGCGTAAAGATATCTACAAAGTCACCTGGGTATCACCTGATGGAGTCACTCGTAACCAAATAGACCACGTGTTGATAGACCGTCGCCACTACTCGAACTTGATGACGGTACGAGGTGCCAATATCGACTCGGATCACTATCTTGTTGGTATGGTTTTCCGAGGGCGGATTGCCTTGCGAAGACGCATTGCATCCGCCGATTAGGTTCGAATCAACACGGCTGCCCTGCGCAATGAAAACACCAGTAACACCTTTGGTAATGCGTTAGGACTCGCCCTAGAATCACTTGATTTAGGGAGAGTAAGTCCTGGAGCCAGTATGCTGGGCGTAAATGAGAAGTGGACACGCCTTAAGAATATTGTCATTGGTACTGCCAACTCCATCTTAGGCAGCAGTCGTAAAAATCGGAACGACTGGTTTGATGATGAATGCAAGCTAGCGACTGAACGTAAGAATGTTGCGTACCGAGCAATGCAACAATCTCATAGAATGCGGGCACGCGAAGAGGAATATAAAGAGCTCAGAAGAATAGAAAAACGGCTACACAGACAAAAAAAATCAGCCTGGGAGAAGAACCTAATCTGTGAAATAGAAAACAGCCGAGAGCGAGGTCCGCACCAGGCGCGGAAGTTCTACCAATCCGTCCGAAACATGACGCAGTACACACCACGCTGCACATACTGCAAGGACGGGGAGGGAAATCTGATCACCGATCCTGAAAGCATACTGGAGCGATGGGAAGTGTACTTTAATGAATTGCTAAATGGTCAGCTCACTGCAGAAGTGGAGGCTCCACTACTTCAAGAAGAAAACCCTATGTTGCCGCCACCAAGCATAGAAGAGGTTGAGAAGGCTATAGGCCGGCTTAAACAGAACAAAGCCCCGGGAGCCGATGGCATACCAGCCGAATTATTCCATCACGGCGGGCCAGCCTTACGTCAAGCAATGCATGATATTATAGTACACGTATGGGAGCAGTAAGAAATGCCAGAAGACTGGCGAAAAGGTTTAATATGCCCCATACATAAGAAGGGAGATGTCACAACGTGCAGCAATTATAGAGGTATCACGTTGTTGAGTACCGCCTATAAGATACTCTCCTCTATCCTACAAGACCGGATAACCCCATACGCTAAAACCGTCATCGGACAATATCAGTGTGGTTTCATTCCAGGCAAATCAACAACTGATCAGATCTTTACCCTTAGGCAGGCGATGGAAAAATGTCTAGAATTTAACATCCCAACATACCATCTGTTTATAGACTTTAAGGCCGCCTATGATAGCATAGCCAGGGTAGAACTTTACAAAGCCATGAGAGAATTCGGCATCCCAAATAAATTGACACGACTATGTAGGTTGACCATGACCAACGTAACAAGCCAAGTAAAAATAGCCGGATTGCTATCCAGACCAATCAACATCTTTAATGGACTCCGACAAGGGGACGGTTTGGCCTGCCTCCTCTTCAACCTGGCGTTGGAGAAAGGAATCCGTGACTCTGGCACGGCAACAAGAGGGACCATCGTCAACAGGTCCAGCCAGTTACTGGCTTACGCAGACGACATCGACATCATCGGAAGAACCGAACAAGCTGTACACGATTCCTTCATCCAGATCGAGCAGGCGGCACAAAATCTGGGGCTGCACATTAGTGAAGGTAAAACAAAGTACATGGTGGCGTCGAATGCGAGAGGAACAGTTGGTCAAACAATCAAGGTAGCGGAGCACGAATTTGAAGTGGTGCAATCCTTTAAATACCTTGGGTCAATAGTAGCAGCCGATAACAATATAGAAGAAGAAATACGCGGGCGGCTTCTCAAATCCAACAGAGCCTACTATAGTCTGTCAAAGCTCTTCAAATCCAGAAATCTCACCATAACTTCAAAACTGCTGCTGTACAGGACCATGGTCCTGCCAGTACTCACATATGGATCCGAGACTTGGGTGCTTAGCAAAAGGCACTCCGACCTCTTAGCTGCGTTCGAGAGAAAAGTCTTAAGGAGAATTGTTGGCCCCGTATGTGAGGAAGGACGATTCCGGAGACGGTACAATCATGAATTGTACGCAATCTACCTAGAAGCAGATATCGTGACAAAAATTAAGCTCGGTAGACTCCGGTGGGCAGGGCACCTAGCTCGCATGAGCGAAGAGGAACCTGCTCGGAAAGTTCTTTGTGGTACATTCTATGGTAGACGACAGCGTGGTAGACCATGCTTGCGCTGGAGAGATGGCGTAGACCAGGACGCCCGAAGCCTTGGGGTGCGCAACTGGATGGCGTCGGCTAGAGACCGGGATAGGTGGAGAGACTTGTTGAAAGAGGCCAGGACCGGAACCCGGTTGTCGAGCCGATGATGATGATGATTCCAGTCTCACGAACTTTTTGCATAAGCTTGCGTATAACAGATGCAGTGGGTGCTTCGTTTCGGCTAACTTCTTTTCAAAAAACTCACTGCTTGGGCTACAATTTAGAAATAAATTTTCAATATTTCCCAACGTTGTTCAAGCATAAAGCGACTCATTTAGTTCCGCGGAGGTATGATACTGACTTTCTGTCAATATTTCGAACAGGAAATAGCTGTCAGTGTCAAAATAACCTATGTTTTGAATAGAAGCCGCTAGATTGCCCTTCCTTTATTACCTTCTCTAACTGAGTAGATTAGCTGTTTCAACCGAGTTGACGATGCAATTAGGAAAGTTGATAAATGCAACATACTAGATGAGCTACTCTAAGAGTGAAGAATAATTGAACTAGCAAGTAGTTTAACTACTATAAATGATTCAGTTGGTTAAAACAACCGTATAGATTAGCTACCCCAGTGGTCTGTGTATAAATAATATAACAATTAAATATCCCAGAACTGAGTATAAACTCTACTTAAAAAGTTATACGCTTACACCAATTGAATAAATTTGTAACGTTATACATAACCCTACACCTAAATTACAACTACCAAGTAGATTGTAGGTATTCGAATCTAGAACTGACCACGACAACCGACAATGTCTGCCAATGCAACCCATTAAATTTTCTAACTTAATCGGCTATTATAAGCACTTAATATTATAAAAATCAAACTAAGAAGTAGCTCAATTAAATTTCCAACACTTCAACTGATACAATGTGTAGATTTAAACAAGTTTTAATTTAATTGAGTAAGCGTAATTTTAACTGAGTGAACTGGCAGATTATAAATATTAGCAATTTCTTACACGAGTCTAACGTTATTTTTGAATAACTAAGTTAATGGCCATCTGAATTACAAAAAAAAAAATAATTTTCTTCGCAGTTCTCTTATTTTAAAATATTTTGGCGCAAAATTTTAAACAGCCTATTATTAAGGTATTTGTATGATACTACTTAACAAAATTTGCTAACTTTATAGTAATTTACTAACTCATTCTTAATTTTAAACATTTTCTAAGTAGTATCGTACTAAAAGAATTTTCTTAATAAATTGCTTCGGAACACACCTAAACCAATGACATGTCGTGTAAAAAGTAAGTACACGAACCTTTTTTGATGTTTGCAAATGTCAAAGAGTCATATGAAGCTAGCACGATGCTAAAAAAATAAATTAGGTATTCGATGATTTTAACTTTAATAAAAGAGTAGAGAAAGTATGATGCTATATCCGATTAAAATTTGCAAATTCGTTGTTTTAAGCTAGTATCATACCAAAACAACTTTAGCATCGTACTTAATCAATTAAAATTTTGCGCCTTTGTTTTTATTGAGCTTATAGGTTCTTTTTTAAGTTTTCTAATCTGATTTGGGATCAATGAGACTTAAAAAACAGACAAAATGTCGATCTCCATATTCAGTAAAGAATTTTTGGGGTAGTTTTAATTTAAGGAAACAGATCTTGAATTCTGTCATCAATATCCTCGAGATTGTGATTTGGGCATGAACTAATATAAATTTTTCAAATGGTTGTTAGTTATTTGCTTTAAAATCTTGGTTCTGTTTTTACACTAACTAATAAGTTTTTTGTGTCCGTATCCGAGTCTCTCAGAACAACTTGATCAAAAATAAAAATTAGGTTCAAATGAATAAATTTGTAGATTTGGAAATTCTCGTATTTTCAATCTCATAAAAGATACTCCTGCACTAACTTTCTCAAGGATCAAATGGGTACCTGAGTTGGCGCTAACTGACCATTAAAACACCTTCACAAGGACCGCAAGCAAAAAGGGGTTTAAAATTTTATATTTGATGAACATTTTCAATTCTCTGACCATTATTGCGCGAGTATACATATATATTTCTAGGTTTAATCAGACGCATATATTCCACTCCCTTTGTGACATTTAACCGATAATGCTCGCTGCGTTATCTTCAGCCTAAAGTAAGAAATCACATGGAACTACTCACAGGGAGATATCTCTCTATTATTCCACCTTTGCACCTACTACCAAACAACATCGTTACATTAATTTCTTACACGCACTCCAAGTCGAGTTCCAAAAGAATCATCCAAGCACCTTATCTGGGTTCTTGTATTCTGGGAAGAACCTAGGTCCCAGTCTCACAAAAACCAAACTTATCTCCAGCTTATACACTTTAGACGCGCATTCAGAGACACACTCTAGCAATGCGCTTGATAGCCGCCGCACCGATCCAAGCCGCCACTGCTGTCCTCTGAAGAGGCTAAACTATAAAACCTTTCCACGCAGACTTATTCTTCTCATAGATACTCAGATAGTGACCCGACAAATTATGGTCACAGATTAGGGAAAATATGTTGTACCGTGCTCTTAACATCTTCATTAGGACAATATCGTCGAGGTCCAATGGTCGGCTGGACCATGCCTTCGATATGCACAAGCTTCCTCGGTGACTTATGGCCCTGAATCGACCAAAAGACTCATCAACACCAACAGCAAGAACAACAAAGATCACTTTCTCATTCAAAATCATTCGGTAATTAATGATTCCATCACGGGTGGACCGTAAATTTATTCAGCAGGTGCTAGCTGCATCCATTAGAGAGGCCGGACCGACCGATGGCCGAAAAAAATTTTTTTTTTTCTGATGGGATTCCAATCAACGTTTGAGGAGCCATCGGTGATGTGATGGATAAAAACAAACGCAAAAGATGCGATCGGGACAAAAGGGTTCAAAGTCGGTTCCTACATATTATGGTGATTAAAGGTGATCAGATCATCATTTTGAGAACTGGAGCGGTCACTATGGGCTGAAAAAAACACTCCAAGCTGATGGAATCTTAATTTAATAACAATGTTTGGTTATGAGGGTTGTGTTAGAAGTGCATTAGGACGCATGAGGCGAGTTGGTGGGCACGCGCTCTACAATGCGCAGGTGAAGGTGAACTAATTTCTTTTTTGTTTTAGTTTTAGATGAAGGGGGAATCGCATTGTGGTTTTAGTTAATCGCGTGCTGATGAAGGAATTTTTCAGAAACAAACAACAACAAAAATCTGAAAATGTGATAGCCCAGGAAGATTCACCTGTTTCTTTGACTGAATAGGTGCAACTCAAGTGCTTCCAAAGTAGGAGCTAACAGCGCGATAGAGTTGAAATTAGGCAGATGTTAAAACAGCATAATTAGGTTTGACCTTAATTAGGTAAGTTCCGATTTTTAGGGAAGCAGCAATGTGTACTTTCTCTATTACTAGAAATTGGTCTTCTTAGCCTAGGTTTGATATTTCTTGTTTCAATATTTTCTTAAATGTACTCTTATTGTAGAATTCTTCTGATTTCTAAGTCGGTTATAATCTTGTTCATATTTCGGTACGTTAAGTTAAGTTTGTTTGGTTTTTGATTTTTTAACTCATCTTCAAGAATTCGTAATTTTCGAGTGCAAGGGTACCAACAAAAAATTACCAAACTTCGAAAACAATGCCTACAAAGCTCAATTTTAAAGAAGTTTGTTTGGATATCCTAAGGGTATAGTATATTTCATTGGCAAACATTTTATATGTAATTTGTAATTATAAAATAAATCTTTTAGAGTTGAAGTGGTAAGAGAAAGTCCTCCATTTCTAAAAAGTCGTTTTTTTTGTTTATCAGAGTTGACATTACCAAAAAAGTGGGTCCCACGATTCCCTCTGTCTCTTTGATAGTCTGTATGTTTGAGCCTAAGGCTTAAGCTGCTGAAACCGCTGAAGAGATTTGTTTAAACTGGTATTTAAGGATATTCGGTGATTCTCCAGAGGAGAAATGGAGGGTATTAAAAATTGTTCGAAAACCTTGTGTGACCTCCAGTCATTATGCGTTTCGCCCAGGCACGACAGTTAGGCTCATCAGTTAGATTCTTTCGTACCGTTCAAAAACGCAAAAATTGGTCGATGCTAACCGACTCTTATCAACAGGCACGGCGATTTTTGACCCGTCCCTATCTTCAGTACCAATGAAGTCAGAAACTTTAAATTCCGAATATTTGTTAGGATAGGCACAGGCACAGGCGAGGCGCCTCACCAAATTTCAATTTTCTAGCATAAGTGGTTCCTGAGATATAAGGCCTCAAAAATCACAAAAACCGTAACTCACTGACTGACTGACAGATCATCAAAATTAAGGAGTACTTCCCGACATCGTAGAATCTTGTAATTTTGCATAATGGTAGCTCTTGTCATGCAAGGAGCATTTCCGACTGCTGTAAAACGATAAATTTTTTAAAGCGGTAGGGCTTAAATTGCATACAAAGAAAAAAAAATATAAAATTTGAGGTTTTCCATTTAGGGGCGTGGTACCCGCCCACTTCCTCAGAACTGATGTAAATTATACTGCACACTTTCGATTGCAGTAGAACAATGAAATTTGGTAGAACGGTAGGGCTCAAATTGCATATAAAGGACCAAAAATAAAAATTGAGATTTTTCATTCAGAGGCGAGGTATCCACCCACTTTCAGAGAAAATGTTTAATTTTATTATTTAATGATTACTGACAAAAATTTGATGGGCTTACTTGGCAAGTTTTTTTTTATGCCCAATTCGATAGGTTTTAAAAACTTGATAACATTTTTGTATGCAAGTTTTTCAAAAAAATATTAAAATTGGAACAGTACCTACCATAAAACCGTTTTTTCGAATTTTGACTTTCTCATTATAACAATAACGGATTTAAATGACACCTTTTTTTTTAAGTTTAAACAATATCTTATATCAAAATAAAAAACAAATTTCAAAATATTTTTGTTTTTTTTTTTTTTTTTAAATTCGTTGTGTTAAAAACTTGTCAATGATAATCTTTTGAATTTTGATTTTTATTTGCACTAAAACGATTTATAATTTGTTTTCTTTCGTCGATTTATAGTTCCTTAAGACATCTATTTTTAGCTCCAACTATTCTTAGTCTGCTCGATGAATCTAGATGTGGATGCACCTTCTTCTTTATTATTTCGTCCGCTTTTTCAAGCGCTACTGAGACGTTGAAATCAAATTCATGAATCCAATTTGACAGTTCTCTCAAAAAGTTTAAAAATCGTTTTATTTCTTAATTAATTTTTTATATCAGAAATTTCTTTAAAATTTTTCAAGAAGAAAATTTGGGATGCCAATTATAAGTATTTCTTAATATAGATTTTAGGAAATAATTTCAAAAAACCCAAAAAATATTATTTTAAATATAAAGGAGCTTGGTCAAAATCTTTAGAGCCGTTAATGATAAAGTAGAAAATGAAAAAAAAAACGATTCTGTGACAGGTATACCGTTAATTACATTTTTTCCTAAAATTTTGTTTGACCAAAATGTTGTCCATGACCATAATATCACACCTAATTTTTGTATCAAAATTGTTGGAGCCCTTTTCGAGATAAATAAGATTTTGTATTACGGCTGTATGGGGGGTACAGTTAGTTTTGAAGCTTTTTTTTATAATCTACCCGCGCTCAAGGGATTTTGATTACCCTTTAAATATATCAACACAGCGCGGGCGTGAAGTTAAGGAAGAGAAAGAAGGATAGGAAAGATGTGTGGCACGATGTTCTGAGACTGAAGGTGGTTGTCTCAGATTTTGTTATCTCCAGGGATGGCGGCTGAACTATTGCGGAGAAAATGCTGTGTCTTATTTTTTATTCGTTTTTCATATTTAATGGGCATACTAGTTTTACTCAATCACATGTTGTTAGTCTTATGCCTGAACAACATGCAATGAGCAAACCAGCAACCCATTGATGACAACTTGATAATGTTTTTAAAGGAATTAAGAAGACATAAACGACAGCAGGGATCGAACCTGTGATCATGAGGTTAACAGGCGAGCACACAACCATCGCGCCACGGCCACCCCTAAAAAAAAAATTTCAATTTCTCCGCTAGGGAATCACCGAAGACCCCTTAGTTCTGAGTTTGAAAAAAATAGCTCCAGTAGTTTAAGCTGTAGGTCGAGGTACAGATATACAGACTTACTGACATATAGACATACAGACAGGCGGAATTGCCGAACTTTGATCAAAATCTCGAGTTCCCTATAGTATCTATGTATTTCTGAAGTATTTCATTAATTCGTGCATAGGAATGCAGAAAGTACATATAAATTTCGAAAAGAGGAAATGAAGTTCTCTCGAAAATATTGACAATTGTGAAAATGTAAAAGATTACAAAAATACACGATATGTTTCTATTGTGAATGACACGAAAAACGTTAAGTTTAGCATTTATTTACTTACTCGCATACTGGCATTTAGCTAAACTTTGATTTTCTTGCCCAAAAACTATCTTTGCTTAAGCGAGTGACAAGATGTTGAGTACAGGAACGGAACAGAAATTCGTGAAAATTCACAATACGTAAACGGAATATTTTGTACATGAACTGATTTTGGATGCAAGCAATGTATGAAATAACTATTATTTTTTTGAATGCCCTGATCTTCTTTGTCAAAGCCTGGTCTGTGGGGACTGGCACTTTCCCTACCACTCTTTTGATGATTGTCTGGTCAGTTAAACTCTTGTTTTCTATAATAGTAAAACATTCACATTTAAAGCATTCATCATGCACTTAAGTTGAACGTTCCCTTGGAAAACTCGATTCTTCGATTGGTTTTGACCACTCACCTTTCCGCTTATTTGAACTTAATATTTTAAATATATCTGCAACATAAGCATTCGCTTAGCGCAATCCATTTACTCAGTCGTCAAGTTAAACCATCCGATTATCGTAATCAGAGGTGACAACGAGCTGTTGGAGCTCACGTTTCGGATGCAAAATCTAATTCAATTCTTTCTGATCAGCCATAATTCCCTGCTGTTCTCTACTGTCCATCAAATAAGTTCATTTGGATGTGCAAAAAATTGTTATCCAATTCTTCCCACAAGCACCGGAGCACCATCACCGAGACCAAAAAAAAAAAATAAACTGAAGATGCTTCGAATCAAAATGGCCGTAAAATAAAAGCTTCATCAGAAACTCGTATCATATTCCATGACAGCAACGCCAAATCACAGGTTATTCCTTCAAAAAGTTCCCAGGAAGATCCGAATGCGTTGATTCATTGTGTTTGTTTTTTTTTCCTTCTCTTGAATCATTGAAGGGCAAACCAATTCGATGTGATGGGCGAACTTCTTTTTTCGTTAACACACACTTGGATCACGGTCCTGGAGCGTTTAACAAGTTTCTGAATCCTTTTCTTTAAGTTTTAAGCCAATTCAATGAATTGATTCAAAAAAATGATTCTTGTTTTTTTTTTGTGAGAAGAACTTTAATTGGTTTTGACAGATTCTTTGGAGTTTTCATCGCCTTTGCATGACTGGCAGGATCAGATTCGTTTTTGGATAACTTTTTCAGATGGAGTACGTACGTTTTGTTTTCTTAGAAACTAGGACAAATTTGTTTGGAGAAATCGTCTAAAGCATGTGTGATATGCTTGAAAGTCGTTCAACAACACTTTAATCCTATTAAATTTTGTATGCGCTCCTTGCTGTTGTAGGTTTTTATGGTTGGCAAAGGTTATAATATGAGGGTTTTAGATAAAACACTGAGAAAACAATAGATTTAGTCAGGGTTCGATAAAAAGTATCAATTTAAAATTTATTTTGCACACTTTACGGACGTAGGTTGTTCGAAATTTTATGGTCAAGTCATTTTGGGTTAAAGATACTCGTAAGCTGATGATTTCTTGGACTACTCTTATACATATGAGGACAAATAAGTTCCCAGCAACTCTCATATTTAAGGATTGAAGGAAGCGAAGTAACGTCAATGAACAAAATCTCCCCGGTTCACAATTTTAAGAGGTTCCAGATTTTTTTCTCTTCACATGTTACGTAGGATGCCAACAACAAAGAGACTGTAAAACGAAAGATGATAAAATCTGCATGACACTTTTGTATCCTCATGAGAAAGATTTTGTCAAGGAAATCAAAACGAAAACATGCCAAAGCTTTCAACAAATTATTTCCTCGACTAAAGTCACACAGTACCAGAATGAAAAATATCAACAAATATTTTAGGCTTTTGTAAAATATGATATTTCAAAAGCAATTGCAAGAACTTACCAACAAGATCTCTTATCGAAAATTTATGCATTTGGTTTTGATGAATCTTTTCTTCTTTGGATTAGAAACTACTTGTACCTTTCGGACCGCTTAATACAAGTCGTATTAGATGATTTTAAGTCTGTTAGCACAACACCCCCAAGGTTCTGTTTTGTCTCCTACTCTTTTTCTGATATTCATCAATGATCGTGTGCCTAGAGCTTCTAAATAAATTGTTTTGCAAAGAATAGTGCTCCCAGTTTTTGATATTCTTTTTCAGATGTGGAGCTCAAAAGGCAGTGTATGATAAGTTATTTAATTCTGATCTTTACAGCATTATCCATTGGAAAATGAAAAAGAATTTAATGCTTCAAAAACTAAATGCTATCTCCTGTCGTTTAAGTGTAACCTACTTCCCAAACCACTATCCATTGGTTTCATAAGTCACCTTTAATGGAATGAGTACATATTCGACGTTGTCAAAAACGCTCCGAAAGGCTTAGGTTTCCTTCGACGATGCAAGAAATTTGTCACCTCTTCTGATCTGGCTATAAAGCCTTCATCCGTTCAAAGCTTGATTAATCTTCCCATATATGTACAAGTACTCTTGTCTTACCCTTAAGCCCAACTTAGCACATACTTTGAAGTACAGAGATTCATTCTTGAGCCGTACCCCACGAATGTGCAATGCCTTCACTAGCTCTAACATTGCCCATCAATCATCCATACCTCCTATCATATCCATAAATATTTCCTTGAAAATTGCTGTTTGGTAATCATCTTAATGGTAGTAGATATGAACCGTTTTAGTGAGCGCACATTATAAAAAAGGGTTCTTTCAAGACAGGATCGAAAGGCAAATTGTTGGAAATGACTTTGAATCCTCTCGATTCTGAATATATTGATAAGGGCACCACACTTGATAGGCGTATACAAGAATGGTAACGAACAAAGGTTATTTTTGAAGGATCCAGGTTTAGTATTGCGTAGTTAAGTAGGATCCATGTGCAGAGTTTTCCTCTATAATAATTTCTTTAATATGTGTGAGAAAGTTGAGCTTTATGTCACATAACAAACTATTAAACCAACGCCACGAATCGATAGCCGTGGATATGGGTTGATAATAATCGGTAGAGACGAGGAGCAGATTAATTGCGTTTCCATAAAAAGTAATTTTATCTAGCACATGGTATTAAGAAGAGTTTAAGAAGTGAAGAACCATGTGTCGAAGAAATGGTTTTGAAAAACTTGGTATAGTCAACGGAGATATAGGACTATTAGATGAACATGTCCATATAATTTATAGTAAGAATAAAGAGTAGAGGACCTAAGTGACTGTATTGGGGCACCCCAGGAGAAGCTAAAAAAATATTGGAGAATGTTGGATCTGAAACAAACTTTGTAGCAACGGGTTTTTTTAAATAAGAAAAAATCTCACTAAAGAAAACAGCTTCAAACCCATGGATCGATAGTTTGGAAAGAAATTTTTTTGAAGGCCGTACAGAAATCGGTTTTGACAGCATCGACTTCCTTTTCGTTCTCTAAGGTTGCGAGGTTAAAAAATACGAATAGAATGGGGTTGGTCGTTATGGAACCTACTGTTGTGAAAGCCGTGCTGTCTAGAAGCAATAAGAGACTTTCTTATAAGATAAGAATATGTGAAAGTTCAGTAATTGGAGCATAGATTGTAACTTCACATTTTTTGGCCCTCTTTACGTGTTGGGGTTGTGAAAGGGGTCTTTCATAACTGTGAGAATTTTTTTTTGAGATATGGATAAGTTTTGAGAAAGAAAAAGAAAGTGTAGAAGAGTTTTCCAGCGCCAATGTCCTCTGCCGAGAGTTTACTTGACTTTTCTTGCCCGTCCAGTCGTACGCGTTACTCCCCGCTAGGTTCCCAATGCCTTAAAAAGCATTTAATCAAATGGATGCATTGAATTTTGAAGATAATCAAGAATGTGACGAAACTGATGCAGCAAAACTTTTATAAATAGTTAATTGCCTAAGATCCTTCTAATGTCTTGAACTATAAACAAGTGAATATTTGTATAATTTAGGATCGACTTATTATTTAAATTTAAATTTTACTTTTATTTGATTTACACAATTATTTGCGCATCTAGCCTCAGTGAATGCAAAAATAAAAAATGAGAATAAAATAAAAATAAAAAGAAAATATCATCCCTGGTTGCCGAAGACCTCAATAACCGGTATTGAGAAATACAGGGAAATTTGGATGCGTTCAATGATCGAGGAATTCATAAAAAAAGGGTTAGGCGTGTCTATGCACATTGCCATTATCGGTCCGAGGCATCCCGTCAGAGTGCGGACGGAATGCGAACTGCTGACACCCCATAAGCATGAGAAATATTAAAAACCCCAATTATTGATGGAAGAGGGTGTTTTTGAATAAAGAATTGTTAAAAATATTATTTAAAGTAATAGAAAAAGAAGAACTTCTCATTCGTGCACAAAATTGCTTGTTTTTACGAATATTAACGAAGGTTTTCGAGAATTTATCTTCTGTTGGTAAAATTGAAAATTTATAGTTATTTCGAAAACTTGAATTGAATCATTCTTTACTTTAAGACCTTAGTCTTATGTATAAGAGGTTTATCAGAAAAAGAAAGAGGAGTGCTATTTGAATATAGCATATTTGATATGTAAATGGCCTTACCTTCTGTTAGGATAGCTAACGTTATCGGGATTGACCAAATAATGACATAAAAAATTTCAATATAATTTCAATTTGGGATGTTTCTAACTTTTTACATATGTCTATAAACCCCTATTTTGTCATTTTCCACCGGCTAAAGTCTCTTGCATGAGTCATAGAAAATATTCCATGAAATCTAAGTCGCGATGGAGATACTCTGCAAAAATTATGGTCACTTCTTCAACATTGCTCGTGAAAGTCTTACGATCAAACACAAAGCGCATTTCATTGAATTACCTCCAAATCTCGTTTTGAAACAAGAACCTTATCTCCCATAATATCGGTTTTCTCCATTTCACATTTGAATACGAAAAACCCAATGAATTTGTCCCCACAACATATAGGTACTCGTATATTCAATCAGTCACTGTCACTTCAACTTTGTATTTTTGTTTCAAAAGTGCGGTTTTGGGCGAACATACTCGTACCTCAATAAAGGAATTGCGACGAAATTACCAGAAATGCATTCGATTAAACTCGTATAAACAATCTGATCAAAGAAATCTTGTCCCACAGACAGCGGGAAAAAATATGTTTTCATCTTAATTAGACCCTGATGAGACAAACAGGAGAAATTGCTTTTAAATTGCCCACCGATGTGGAAGCTTCCCAGTGCACTTTTGCAACATTGTATTGCCGAAAAAGAAAATGTAAAATGACGCCTAACACGATTTAGTGTGCCTGTGCATGCTGCACAATGCGTTAACCGCATCGTGTCGCTTCGGTCGTGTAGGCAATTCCAGAGGTTTCAACCTTTCCCCGCACCGAAGCCTCATAAATATTGTTTAATCGATGTTTGCTCTTCGGTTTATTGCATTAATGGCGTTTTTAATGAGCAGCTTGTTACTTACTTGCAACAATTTTTAAGAGCCAACTTTTGATGTTTCACAGGAACAACCACCACCAACACCACCAGCGGCACCGCAATACCGACACCGCGGCAATCCGTAGCCAACGAAGGCAATTAATTTGTGCACACCCGCAACAATGTTGCAAATCTCATTTGAGAACTTTCATAAAATCCACACAGGGGGTGCTGCCTGCTGCCTCTGATCGTCAGATTTTTATTTCGTCTAAGGTGGGCCTCGTCTCCGTGCGTCCCGATTGTCGATGGTATCATGGACAGCGACATTGCCACTGACACTGCCCACCACCCGCCACCACATCATGTTGCGATGACGGACAAACGCATCTCGTCCGCATTGTTGTGTCTCTGTCGATTTTTATTGATCGTAAAATTGAGATTCGATTTGGATTCGGATGGGGCTTACCTCAAATGTGAGCTTGAATTACCGAATGTTATAAAAATTTCAGTACAAAAATCCAAACCGACAAAAATCTTATTTTTCGCTTAATTTCATTTTTAGTCGATGAGCTGATATTGAATGGTTTTTTTGTCCCGTTTTTATGGATTTAAGTATTGATTTATTGTTGTTTTTGTATTCTTTGTTGCTTTTCGAATGTTGGCGAATTTAAAATTTTACGATTTCTAGTCGATTTTTAATTGATCGTTAAATTGTTGCAAATTTTGAACATAAAGATATTTTTTATTGTTTGTTGTTAATTAGTTTTTGGTCGGTAATATTTCGAGTTTGAATGGATTTTTAAGTTTAATAGCTTAGTTGGACGGCCGGCGGCGGCGGCGGCGTCTGGACTTGAGATGATCGTTTTTGTGTAGCTTTATGGGATAGCTGATTACGTGATCGGCTATAATGTGAGTCAAGTTTTTATTTGATTTGATTTGAATAATTTTAAGAGTCTTTATCTGGTTTTTAATTTGATGGCGAAACTTAGATATGGTTTATTAAAACAAAGCGGATTAAGATAATGAATATTGCTAATCTTTTTAATTTAAATTAGGTATTTGTTATTTTTTGGGTAATTAGACTTTAAGACTGGATCTTCGGGATATAAACTGAAACCCGAAGTCGTTGGTATATGAACCTCCCGAACCATTTAAAATTTTAAGTTTTCAGTCAATCACTTATTTGTTTATAATAACTCAGAGATGGGCTGCAATTCGGAGTGAACCTGGGCTACAAAAAACTTGGCGCTTCAGTTAGCCCCCGGATCTTGGCGAATTCTCTCCAGTTGTACACTTTAGGCAAAATCTGCCTTTTTATGTATATTCCTGTGGGACTCCATGAGCACATAGATCACCATTCTCCCTACATGTACTAGCCATTTGAACTCGGTTACCTTCTTGGTCTAAAGAACCATCAAAATAGGCAAGCGTGAATTCAGACGACATGATTGTTCGATTTCATGTTAACGATTCACCTACTAGCTCATCAGTCGCTTTGTTCGAAAAATAAACCTGAAAGGGAAAACATTTTGTTGTACATTTTTCTGTCGCTATTCCCTTGAGGGGATCTTTAGGAGGATATGTGATGTTTTTCGGGAAAATTTAATTTTGTAAAACTTTAACATAGGCGTCCGCAAATTGGGGGCAACGGGGGCACTTGCTGCTGGCTGACTATGGTCTTCACCGCACTATTTGTACTTCTTTCATTTTTTTAGTTGACAAATTTGAAAAATAGAGGAATTTTCATTTTTTGTTGATAGTCTGGCCCTGATTCAATAAAGTTTCCTTCCATATTCTATATTCGATATGTATTATATTAAGCCCACACCTGAAAAAGTCCCGAACGCACTTATGAACGTTAGTTTTTTTTTACGGGCTTAAACTGAATTAAATGCGCAGTGAAAGCGATTTAAATGCAGCCCAGTGGGGCTGAAAGAACATTCTTCATGTTGATATACTTCGTTGCTCAAATCACTTCATGTAAATGCAAAATAATTTGTAGGGATATGTGCGGTTGCTGTAAGGGTTCAAGTGTTCTGTTTTATGTGCAAAAACTGCAGGGCAGAAATTTGTGTAAGCGTCACTATAATTCTATAGCTAATCGATTATGAGGACGCAGAGGAATATAAAAATCCTGTGGAATCGTTATTGTACACCGACAACACGGAATAAAAAGCACTAGGAAATAAATTCGATGATGACAATTTAGTATTACCATCTCCAATAAAGAAATTTGAATATCCACCATTGATTTACTTGCAGGAAGTTAAATGCAGGCCTACAGGTGAAACCAGGTCATAAAAAATATTGTACCCAGTTCTTTACCTCTAGGGTGCGTGGTGCGAAAAAGAGTTTTATGGGAAAAATAGGTTTTTTGAGTACAATGTTCCAATAAAGAACCCGTTTAATGCTGATGGCCATATGACTGGTCAAATAATTTTATATATAAACAGCTTATAATTTAATTTTATAAAATTTCTTAACAAATGAACTGATTTTTTTTTTCAAATTTAACTTAGTAGGAGAATTGCACAGAAGAAATTATGAAAACTTGAGTTCATATGGGCGCCCGTTGAATTTTTCTCAGAAGAAATAGAGTGCTCTCCTTGCCCCCAATTTGTGGGTGCCAATGTTAAGTTAAATAAAATCAAATTTTCTTTCAGTTTTGGCGTAACCATTTCTTTGAAAAGTGAGAAATGGTTGAGTTATTCACTAAAAACTAATTTCTTGTCAAATTCAAAGATGGCGGCTTTTACGCGACGCAAATTTAAAGAATATAGCTTAACTACTAAGCTACGAAAAGTGTACAATACCCTTTTCTGTTGCTGAGTGAAGGTACGAGTATGTGTATATGACGTTTTTACAAATTTATTTTTTTCCATTAAACAAAAATGTTAAATACTAAATAATTAACCTGTTCTTTTTCTTCCTTTTTTTTCGGTGATTTTAGGATCTTGATCTCTACAACTTTCCCAATTTGACTGATTCGTATACTATTGATCCGCCTGTGGGGTTGACCATTGAAAGTGGGGAAAAACCTTCCGGAGGAAACTTCCATGAGTATTTAGCCTTATCTTTCAACTTACATCTCTTCGCGATCATATCGAATACCAGTTAACCTGTCGGGTTCCATCTTTTACTACATGGTATTTGTGTGAGCGCGTGTATCTACTTTATAATTCGATTAGTTCCCATTTTTCTCATATTTGTTGCGCATTATTTAACAGTGTGAACTATGTGTGAGTGCTGGATGCACGATCGCGGGTCAGTGTCTTCCATTCAGAAGGGTATTTTTCGACCCCAGAAGATGGCCATGTTCTTGCTGTCACTTTAGCTACCCTATGCTTACCTGACTATTGATGTCATCATCACAAATTGCTGCCCTGTTGATCACAATTTGCATGGATAATTTCCTACTGAAGCTGGTTCCTGGCCAGCTAATAGCTAAATCTTTGGGGCTTACTACCTCAACAATGAATATTTCGAGAGCTTACGTTTAAGTGGTTATTTTCCATCAAATTCATTCGTCTATTTAGACCAATTATCCCTAGTAAAATGGCCCCTTTTCAATTGATAATATGCATATAATTTCGCGAAAATTGAAGAGTGATATCAATTATTCAAAAGATTTTCAACTTTACTTAATAATTTGCAACACATTTTAAAAACTCACACGGCGAAGCAGCCAATCACCACTTAAGACCTCGCTTAAAATCCCATGTCAAATCGTCCCTGCTTTTTGCATGAAATACCATTTCCATGTCCTCACGTGTGTTCGTGTCCATCAACTATCCGGCGCGGCGGATGTCTTAACAAAAACAAAAATCGAGGATTGTCAAGGCCCGATTAAGATCTCTGTTGACATGACATTTCAGTTTGTGCTCATCATCATCAATTTAAGTGTCCCTGCCGTGCTGGTCAAGAGAACAGAAAAAAAAACAAAAACGTTCTCTCTACCCGGGGAGGTCCTGCTGTGAGACAAACCCAAAAATGTATGCAAAACGAATTCAATTAACACCTTGTTAAACGTTCCTTCCAGGGGTCCTGTGTGTGTGCCACAACATCATTCAAACTGCTGCTTCTCGGTTTCCGTCAAGGCAACCCTATCGCCAGTAAGGGTTGTTTAATGCATCAGCAATGATGCCAATTGATATGAATGAATACGCGTGCAAGAACTTCATTTGCTACTGTTTGGCTTCGAGGGGTTAGCTGCGTGCGAACATTTGTTTCTGGAATTGCTTGACCGGCAAGGTATCAGCACCACACTGTATTGTCGTCGCGCCACCATGCGATGACAGGTGAAAACATTGTTTCATGTTTCATGATTGTTGATGCTCCTTGTTTTTGTTGATACTGCTGCTTGCCCTTTTCTTATTTATGTGACAAAATTTTGCAAATAATTGGACTCGATGATCAATGATAAAAATGTGCGCAGTCGCAGTCCATCGTCCCCTCCGTTATACTGGGGTGCTCGCATATCGCGTTCATGGGAAAATGTCTTCATAGACCGAACTCGATGATGGGCATATAAGGGTTACATAGGTTTCAGCTTGATGGCTTTGAGCTCATTTGAAATTCAAGTGACCCGAACGCGGCAGTGCGGTGGGTAGCTAGGTATGGATTAACTCCATTACATTAACCAATCAAAGGGAAAACGTTTTCATTCTTTATCTCATCAAATGGACCGTAAAATAGGATCAATTGCACACTGTGTGCCTATATCTTAATTGGATTATAGAGCCTGAATTTGATAGAGGCTGAATGCGGCATCATCATCATAATAAGACAAATCGCCATTAAGTTAGATTTTCGAAGTTATATTTTCAACGGTCGATCATCGACCTATGCGAGTCAATCTCTAAGATTAAATTACTATATATAGAGGAATGGTTTAATCTTTAGGCTTTTTGGGCTTATGACAGATGCTTGGATATGTGTCAAATCAGTGGTGACACGATTAGGATGCGCGGTCAAAAGCGATCGTGTCAATTGATCTTTTTTCAGATTTTGGGACCAATTCGTTGGAATCAATTGGCGGTAGATGAGTTTCTAAGGGCTTATAAGTGCCTATAATAGAGGGACGATACATGTTTGTGTATCCGCAAAACTCAAATGAGTCCATTTCGTTTTTTTTTTTGAAAAACTTTAACAGAAGCTTCTTTTCTTAAAACTAAAATAATTTTTTCCTAGAAATGTTTTGTAGGTAGGTATACCTATTACTGTTTGATTATCGCCATTTTGAAGATCAATTTTTTTGCTTAAAGAGTGCGATCTTAAGGGTCAATGGATTTTTTAAGAAAAAAGTATGCTAGTGTACACTCTTGATAGCTAAACTATAATGTATAGAAAATGCAAAGGTAACTTTGGCGCTCAAATCTTTAGAATATTGGCATATCATGTTGTTTGATTTTGAAAATCCATTCAATATAATTGTATATCGAGATCTGATACAAAGAAAAACGTGGAGTTCCAAAAACTTTTGTACAAATAATCATAAACATGTACATATACATACAAGAGAGAAATGACAGAAGTAAGATGTCCAGCTGGAGTAATCGAAGAATTCCAAATCGCATTAGGTGTAAACCAAGGAAGGATCTTCAGTCCTCTATTCTTTTATGCTTGAAAGTAAAGTGACTAACAACAAAAGCGAGGACCGTATTTTCTTACGAGTATGTCAGACCTTAGACTTACGAGTGTGTCATCGGATCCTGTCTATCATTCAGCAGGAAAATGTCATTTATCCCATCTGACAAAAGTTTTCTTCCAAGTTCGTTGTCTGGGGCGGTTTGGGCTATGCATCTTCTTCGTAGTTTTAAATATGTAGTTGTTTTCCAAACATCGGGTTGCAGCAGTTTGTTTTCTCCAAATTTGATTTCGTTTTAATTGAGGCATTAAAAGTTGGCGTTAAAATTACACCCGCTAAGCCTTCGTTCCACTATTCTGTGGTCTTCCCGAGATCTTTGGATTCGTGGCAGTGTTTTTACTTAAGATATACAATTACATGGGGGCTATTATGGCAAGTTAAGCATTCGTTAAGAAAATCCAACTAAGGATTTGGATCAACTTAACGTTACGATACTAGGAAAGACGCCAAAAATGTGTCTCGCAAGTCTGTCTGTCTGCTTGTTCGATTTCAGTCCAAGACGATAGGACGAAATTTTTTTCAACTTAGTAGATAGCATTTTTAAATTTTCCTCCGATAGGTTTTTACTTGCGACTTAAAGGTATTATAAGGCAAGTTATGCATTCGGAAAAAAATCGAACTCGAGATTTTGATCAAAGTTGACATAACGATGATAGAGAAGACTAAAAAAGTGGGTCTCACAATCTTGTCTGCCTGTTCGACTACAGCCTAAACGTGGCCGTAGCGCGATGGTTGTGTGATCGCCTGTCAACCTCATGATCACAGGTTCGATCCCTGCCGTCGTCTATGTCGTCTTTAATTCCATTAAAAACCTTTTAAAAATTGTCATCAGTGGGTTGCTGGTTTACTCATAACATGTTGTTTAGGCATAACACTAACAACATGTGATTGAGTTAAACTAGTATGCCCAACAAGGATGAAAAACGAATAAAATAATGCGAATTATAAGGGACATAGAAATAAGACACGGCAATTCTCCGCTTTAGTTCAGCCGCCTGGAGATAAAAAATCTGAGACAACCACCTTCAGTCTCAGAACATCGTGCCACACATCTTTCCTATCCTTCTTTCTCTTCCGTAACTTCACGCCCGCGCTGTGTTGAAACATTTAAAGGGTAATCATAATCCCTTGAGCGTGAGTAGATTATAAAAAAAAAAAAACTTGGTAGATATCACTCTATATTCCCCCCAAACGTTTTTTTCTTTTTTTTTCAGACCAAAAATACGAATTTTTTCGAAATCTTATAAATATTTTTTTTTTCAAAAAGTGTTCGACAGATTTAAAAAATAAAAATTTCATTTATTTAAAGCTAGATAATAGTTGAAAAAAATTCGGAAAAATAGTTATTGAGGGTACCCCCCATCATGGAACTATTTTTTTGTTTTTGATTTTCTCAAAAACGGTACCACCTATTTTGATAATTTTTTTATGCTAAAGCTCCCCAGCAATTTGAGCAGATTTTTGTATTCAAATTTTTCAAAAATTATTTTTTTTTTTGATTTTTAAAAAAATTTTCTATTTTTTTTTAAACCTCAATAATTCGAAAACTCTATGCTAGATTTTTTTTAAACTTAATAAATAAAAGTTTCTCAATATATGTAATCTACAAGATGTGAGAAAAAAATTATTTTGCCTTAAAATAAAGGTACCCACCATACAAATGTTAAAAAATGGTTTTCGAAAACCGTATTTTTCTCAAAAACGACGCCTAGAATTTTGATAAAATTTTTCTTCTTTCAATTAATTCTTATGATCTTTAATTTTAAAAGAAAAAAATTGAAACTAAGATATTACAGCTTGTACTTATCACAAAACTATTTTTTCAATATTTGAATTACCCATTATCGACATAACATTTTATTGAAATTTTTTATAAAGATGCTTCTAAAAAGTTTAAAAAACACTGCATTTCAAAAATCAAAAAAAAAAAATTTCTGGAAAATTCGATATCTCAAAAACGGCTCAA
Source organism: Philhelius festivus (assembly GCA_963931855.1). Taxonomy (NCBI): domain Eukaryota; kingdom Metazoa; phylum Arthropoda; class Insecta; order Diptera; family Syrphidae; genus Philhelius; species Philhelius festivus. The sequence continues at coordinate 82,058,887 of OZ007557.1, forward strand.
TATTTTTTTTGGAAATTCAATATTCCTTCGTATACAATAATAAAACTTAAATTTGATGTACCTACCAAATTTTTTTCTTAAAAATTTTGTATATAAACTCTTATATTTTTAAGAAACCACTACCACGACCATTGTATATATATTTTAATAGTACTCTCATGAATAGGAACGCGACTAGGCGAACCAAGCGGCACCATAATTACTAAATTAGCAGAGATGCCTATGGCAGAGTTTTAACAGATAGACATTTAATACATGACAGTGACAGCAATAGGAATACTGTATATAAAGTAGGAGAACAAAGGCACATACTATGTACATTGGAGTAAAATGTAGGTGTGTGTGGGGATTTGGTAGTTGTAATTTTCTATAGGCACATATTTTCAATACTTTTTTGGCGATTACGTATTTTTTGGGATAGAAGAAAATTATTTCTGTGCATATTGTCGTCTGAGTTATATCTTGTTCAAAAGAGCATTTTCGGCGAAATTTAGTTAGAAATGCAGTTTTTATAAATCAAACATGCTCTTTCGAATGGCATACTCCATTTCTTTCTATCTCTTTTAGTTTTTAAGTTATGAAGAACTATTATGTTCAATAAACCACTTTATTAAACATTTGAGTTCGACTACAGCTAAACGGCTCGGCCGATTTTCTTCAAACTTGGTAGATGTTTTTTTCTTTGGAATTTTTTTCGAAATTTCATAAATATTTTTTTTTCTCAAAAACTGTCCCACAGATTTAAAAAAAAAAAAATCATTTAGTTAAAGCTAGGCATTGTATATACATATATACAATGAGCTAGGTAATGGTTGAAAAAAATTTACAAAAAATTGTTATTTTTGGTACCCCCCTTGGGACCATTTTTTTTGTTTTCGATTTTCTCAAAAACTGTACGACGGATTTTGATCATTTTTTTTTGCTAAAGGTCCCTAATAGTTTGAATATTATTGTGTATTCAAATTTTCAAAAAATTATTTTTTGGATTTTTAAAAAAATTTTCAATTTTTTTTTGAAAACTCAATATTTCGAAAACCCCATGGTCGATTTTTTTCAAACTTGATGAATAAAAGTTTTTTAATATAATCTACATAATATGAGAAAAAAAAATGTATTTTACCTAAAAATAACGGTTTCCTCCAAGAACAAAAATTATAATTCTTGTTGTTTTCTTAAAAATATAAGCTTTTATATACAAAAATTAATAAAAAGAAACAAATTTCAGCCTCGGAACAGTTTTCGAGAAAAATGCGATTTTCGAAAACCCTTTTTTGAAAAAATATCAAGTAACTTACGAAAAAAAAAATATTTTCACGCGTATACAAATTTTCCTTTTTCCAAAAAATGTTCATAGTTTTTTGAAAATTTTAATATTATCAAAAGTCTTATATATTTATAATATTTTTTTTTAATTTTTGGAAAAAAAGTCATTCTTTTTGGAAAATTCGATATCTCAAAAACCGGCGCAATGTTTTTTTCGAAATTTAATTTCCATTCGTACAGTAATAAAACTTAAAGCTAGCGCACGATTTGAGGAGATTTTACTTAAAAACAATATTTTTTGTTCCACGCTTAAAATACGTTTTAAGCGTTTTCGCGTTTTTCGTTTCATACGTGGATTGAAAGGTGGCACTCCCTAGATCACGAATATGTAATTTTTAATTCTGTAGGATGAATAGTTTGGCCAGAAATCACGTTTGAAAATGTCAACTTTGAGGGGTCTACGAGGCTCCGTTTAGCCGCAAATCGCGTTTAAAGATAAAAATTCGTTTTTTGATACAATTTTTTCAAATTTTGATATTTGACAATTATCTCATTATCGAAATAGGGATTTTTTATAGAGATGCTTCCAATAAGTTGAAAAAACATTGCTCAAAGCTTTGAGTTTTTTTTTTTTAATTTTTGGAAAAAAAATTGTTTTTTTTTTTCTTGGAAAATTCGATATCTCAAAAACGGCTTAATTTCATTCGTAAAATAAAAAAAAACTTAAGGTTGGCGTACCAAATTTTTTTTATATTATTTTCACTTACAAAATTATGTAATTGCAAGTTTTGCAAGTGGAAAAAATTTAACTCAAGATTTTGATCAAATTTGACTTTACGATGATAGAGAATACGAAAAAATATTTTTTTATCTAAAAAAATTGTTTTTGAAAAATCAATGTATTGAAAATGTTTGAGCGATTAATTTTTGAAAATATTTCCTAGAATCTTTATTTTCAAATACTTAAAATTAATATCCCAATTTTTTTTCTAAAAGAATTTTAAAGAAATTTCTTATATTCAAAATCTGTTTAATAATAAAATGTTTGTTTGTTCAAAATTCGCAGGGCAAATATCTTATTTTTTACAAAATATATGGATAAAATTAATTTTTTGGTACAATTTTCTATGGGTATGTACCTACATACTATGCAAAAGCTATTTTCTTTAATAAAAATATAGGTACGTACCTATAAGATTTTCTTAAAGAAATAGTTTTCTAACTGTGTATGTACATATCTATATTAATTACAAAAAAAATACAATTGCCACTATCTAACTACCCACTGCATATAATTATTATAAAATTATTATTATAAAATTATTTTGGTTACCATAACGAAATAAAGCCAATTTGAAATTATTTAGTTTTCAAAAACGAAATAAGACCATTTGAGTTTATTAAGTTCAAATTCCTCTAGATCTTATTACAAAGTCCATAAAATGGCAACCTCGGTAATTAATCGTATCAGAATTTAAACAAACCATATTGCATGAGCAATGAAACAAAATTCACAAAAACTCTCATACACTCTCAATACTATTTGCTTGTATTCATCTCGCTCATGGCATATAAAACTGTATATACCTACCTACAATTGATTCTGACAGCAAAAAGAAACGCAGATAAGACTTTCTCCCTTACCCTCTTTATTGTTGTCAGAATAAATATATATCTACCTCGTCTCTTTTTTTGCTTATATTTTCTCCTTCCACGTCAACTCTGTACTGCTTAACATAGCCACACTTACGATTTTGCGGCACAATAAGTTAACTTAAAATCGTGTTCCATGAGAGTACTATAAAAATATATATAACGGGTGATTTTTTTGAGGTTAGGATTTTCATGCATTAGTATTTGACAGATCACGCGGGATTTCAGACATGGTGTCAAAGAGAAAGATGCTCAGTATGCTTTGACATTTTATCATGAATAGCCGAACGATCTGCCACAACGTCGAATTTTCAGTGAATGGGCCCTAGAAAAGTTGGCAGAAAATCCGCTTTTTTATCGACAAATTTTGTTCAGCGATCAGGCTCATTTCTGGTTGAATGGCTACGTAAATAAGCAAAATTGCCGCATTTGGAGTGAAGAGCAACCAGAAGCCGTTCAAGAACTGCCCATGCATCCCGAAAAATGCACTGTTTGGTGTGGTTTGTACGCTGGTGGAATCATTGGACCGTATTTTTTCAAAGATGCTGTTGGACGCAACGTTACGGTGAATGGCGATCGCTATCGTTCAATGCTAACAAACTTTTTGTTGCCAAAAATGGAAGAACTAAACTTGGTTGACATGTGGTTTCAACAAGATGGCGCTACATGCCACACAGCTCGCGATTCTATGGCCATTTTGAGGGAAAACTTCGGAGAACAATTCATCTCAAGGAATGGACCGGTAAGTTGGCCACCAAGATCATGCGATTTGACGCCTTTAGACTATTTTTTGTGGGGCTACGTCAAGTCTAAAGTCTACACAAATAAGCCAGCAACTATTCCAGCTTTGGAAGACAACATTTCCGAAGAAATTCGGGCTATTCCGGCCGAAATGCTCGAAAAAGTTACCCAAAATTGGACTTTCCGAATGGACCACCTAAGACGCAGCCGCGGTCAACATTTAAATGAAATTATCTTCAAAAAGTAAATGTCATGGACCAATCTAACGTTTCAAATAAAGAATCGATGAGATTTTGCAAATTTTATGCGTTTTTTTTTTTAAAAAAGTTCTCAAGCTCTTAAAAAATCACCCGTTACAATGCTCTTACTACTAAAAGAATTCAAAATCAGCTTTATCCTTATGAACAGTTTTCTTTAAAAATATTCGATCTTAAAATTCCTAGTCTATTACATACGAGAAAGTTCATGCGACCCAGTCGTGCATTTAATTTTATTGAAAGCAATCAATTTCTGACAGGTTGTCATTACGGAACTAACCTACACTGCGACGACGCACAACGGCCGGCATAAGCAGTTAGCTTTTCTAGGAAAATAAAAACAAAGAACTTTAAGTACCAGCACCCATGTTGTAACTTTCGAAGCGATAAAACTCGTCGAGAAACGGTGAGAATTGGGACGAAATTCATTTTATCGCATCATTGGGTTTCTGTAACTTTGACAGTCGTTAATTCTATCGATTGGAACAAACGGAATAGGAATCCTGGAAAAATTCGATAAAATGGGTTTCTGTATCTTTGAAAGTCGATAAGTTTTTCTCTTCAAATGTCAGAATTTATCACTACATAAAAACCAGGCGAAGCGCGAAGGCAAAGAAAAATATCGGAGACAAAAAAGGTAATACATTAATAATAAAACTTAATTAATAACTATTATATTTTTAGAGATGCGAAAGGTTATCTAAGTGCCAGAAGGAAACACTGGTGGATTTTATGGCTGAGAACAAGCCGTTTGCCCGCGGCCAGTTCACTAGTACCTTAAGTAAAAAACTGGGTATTTCATTTGACCACATTTAGACTTCATAACATGTCTTAGTCGGCGTGACATGGAAACAACAATTTTATTTCTAACATCGGAGGATATTTTTGACAGTTCTTCAATTAAAGCCTTTTAAGGTCATCTTTGTTCTTGATAGCCCTTTTGTGAAATTTTCCGGTCCAAATGATCCCATAAATGTTGAATGAGGCTTAGGTCCGGCGATTGGGGAGGCTGGTGGAGGTACTTTGAAGTCCTATAAAGTATTAATTCTTTAAGGAACCGCGAGATACGCTTAGGATCAATGTCTTGCTAAGAGATCCAATTGCTAAGCATACCTAATTTGTGTAAGGTCGGTTGAAGGTTATTGATTAGGATGTTTAGATAGTCTTGATTATTCATTGTACTTTCAATGAAAACAAGATTCCCGATCGAATACGCTGCCATACATCCCACACCATCATGTTTTACTGTGCTCCTTATATTCTGTTTATGATGTTTTCTTGCTTCTGACGCGTTAAATATGGAGTTTTTATTAGGAAAAATTTTAAGAAGTTATATTTTCAATTTTTATTTGTGTTATGATTTATTTTTATTGATTTTTATTATTAGAATCCATTGTTTATTTATTTGTTCGAATTCCATGTAACTCCAGAAATCATATTTATGTTTACTCACTTTTGACGCTCACTGTATGTCTTTCAATTTTAGTGTTGGACTGACATAAAATCTGCCGCGAAAAAGCAGGCAAATGAATTAAAGGCCTTTATGAATAAGACTGGTCGTGGAAGCATCGCCGATGAACCTCTTTTTAACTCTAATTCAGTTTTCAATTGTTTTGATTTAAAAAATGTAAAAATCACAGATCGACTTATCGCCTTCCAATGGAAATTCCAGCCAAAAAATATCCCAAATTGAACTTATCGCATTGAGTTATAGAAACACATTTCTTTCCAGACGCGATAAGAGGGGAATGAATAGTTTCATTTTTTAACGATGTGATAAGTTATCGCCTGAGTTACAGAACATGGGTCCAGGTTTGAAAAGAAGTTATTCTGCTATCAACTTGCGCTGCCATGTAAATATTTTCTTTTAAATTGTAATTTTTGGCAAGAAAATATCCTGGAATTTTCCAAATTTGCGAGTTTCATTAAAATATTTACGACATATGCCGACTCAAGTTGAGCAGAACGAGCTTGTTAATTGATTGCGGTATAACATTTTGCATCATCCCTATCTTTTTGACTTTGTACAAAATATGTTTGTTCTTGAAAGGCAAACATAGTCTTACAAGGACAAATTATATTTCTAAAATCTACCATTTTAGTAAAAAAAATATTGCCTTTTGATATAGTCCTAAGCAAATTCAAGTCCAGATGAATATCATGTACTTAATACATTGAAATTAAGTCAATTTTGGATACCTTAGGTCCATTTGCATACAACGTACCTAACAATCGTCAAAATCTCCTTAATTACTTAAAATTACACCAATTTGCATTTAACCTAAATGTATCTAGACTTTCACAATCGTGTTGTTAGAAATTGCATACGAAGCATATTTTTAACTTCATCTTCACCCTTTCTAAAGTACGTGTATAACTTCATAGTTCGGAAGATAAAGTTTCATTCTGAATCAGGATTTTTCCAAGATCCCGTTTTTACTTAAGTTAATATTCCCAAAAATAGACGGAGGTCTACTGTCAGTTTTCTGAACATTTGGAATCAATTTTCTGAACGTATTTCTGCATATATGTATATAGAACACAAATACATAACTTCTTCGAGTAATATGACAATATAAATAAAAAGGTAAAAGAATTTGTAATGAGATATTTAAATGAAGGCAGATGTTTTTCCATCCGAAAAAAAGTCAGCAATCTACGAGAAAACAGTGAGCAAGTTCATTTTGAGGTGATTTAATACAATTTGCAAAATGGTTCCACCTTAAAATTTACAGACTTGTAGCCTTGTCAGTTTTAAGACATAAAATAGAATATTTTAAGACAACTTGCGTGTTGTGTAAGCGTGTCTCAGAGCAAGTTTGACTAATTTCCGAATTTACATAAATAATTTATTAACGAGCAATGCCGGACTTACATGACAGTTAACATGACAGAGCAACTTAAATAATTTCTTTCACACACTAAACTGGGCAAATAACGGATAATAATAATAATTGAATACCGGGCTTTTGCAGTGCGAACTGGCAAACTAAAGATAAGTATAGACAATTGTCATATCTGTCAGTCATGGAAAATATGTCCCAATTATCTTACAACCGTGTGTACTTACAATTTCATTTGACAATATTTTCCGGAAAGTCATTGGCAACCTATTGTCAGACGGGCAATTGACAACAAAATTGTTAGTTATCTGACAATCGTAATCGTACGAGTATCAACACACAATTTTGCATTATTGTCAGGCATTTAGGACACTGTCAGACTGCTTGGAAATTATCATATGTTATCTTGAATGGTTAGGGTGAAAATTAATATGTGTTGGGCTTCTTTTAATTTATTTCACGTAATGTATTGTAATGTGTAAGCAAATGCAAAAAACTGTGCCTTGGAAAATAATATCCCATTGTTATAGTCGCTGACATCAAAGAGGACGCTGAATTATATACGAAAAATTGAAATCGTTCGGAAAAGGTTACATCGACACGGGACTCAGTTTATGAGATATTAAATTTGTACGAGTATAATCTATCCATACTTAAGACTTTTCTCTAATTAACATGAATAAAGATGTTGTTAGTTGTCTGTAAATATCTGTTTTGATCAGCGGAAAAAAAACAGCACTTCATTTTCTCTGCAAATGCCGTGTTCTCACCAAATTTAGAGCACATGTCACAACGAAGGGAATTTCTCGATGATACGGACGAACTTTCAGAAATGAAGTTCAAGGACTTGATCTCTTTTCTCAACCATACCAAAGAGGTATAGGACGAACTTCGGTTACTTCTGTACCGTTCTATCCGTTTGATTCTTTAGACCGCTAGCTTGCGAATTCTGGATGATTGTGCAAAAGCAAACAAACAATTTCTTTTTTTCTTTAAATCAATCCAAAGTTCGTGAGTTCCACAGTTCCCTTTACGAGTATCAATTCTATCCATAGAGTCAAACGAGTTTACTTTAGCGCTCATTGGGCCACAGAACTAGACTGTCAGTAGTTGGCATTTCTATACCTGTCTACATATACTCGTACCTGCCATTGGATTGACCAATTTTTAATTAAAAACGGATATTACCGTGTGAAATGATAATTTCCATCGTTCCCAGAAAAGTAATTATCAGGCCAACCACATGACAATGAAGCTGTCAGACTTTGCAACAAATCTTCCATCTGTGTGAACTGGCAATTTAGTATTGTAAAGTAGTTGGCTATTGACAGCTGATTGACAAATCAGTATATTATCTAACAATATTGTCATATCTGACAATCGACTGTATTTAGATTAACGGTTGTACTTTGTCATAATTTGAGAAATTGGGTTACCAGAATATTCAAATGACGCCAGCAATATTGCTATGATAAACGTCAATTGCACTTGTCAAATTGTATACCTACATGTCGTTTAAGTGTTCATTTCTAAGAGTCATTCCTTTATGCTTGATCTCGACAACTAACATTTTGTCATTATTTCTTCTATATTTTTTAGCAATTTATTGTCATATGTGTAAAATGACAAATGTTAAAAATGGAAGAAATTATGACAATATGACATTCGTGTTAATTCTGGGATAAGTTGAAACCAGAATTCCCAACGTTACCTCCCATACTATTCCCTTGATTTGCAAAAAAAAAACTCCAACTCCAACCACATTATTATATTTGGCGTGACAAACTTAAATGGCGCCTGCTGTAAAATGTCACATCAGAGTGGCGAACGTCTGACGTTTAGCCCATCAGGCGTTGTCGTAGCTGCTGCTGCAACTAATGTGGTTGTGGATGGGGCAGTGATTGTGGTGACGTTTAACCATACTTAAAGTAGATCTTAGTACTTTTATGGGATATTGCATGCCATTACAAATGTGCGGACAGAATTGGTACTTACTTGTTGGCGACCACAAACTCGCCTGAAAGCAGGGTAATCACAGCTTGTAGCGAATAAAATTGGCTTGGCCCCAGGTCTTTGATGATAAAACGTCAAGCAGAAAATTGTTGTTGTGGATGGGAATATAGGCTTATGATGGCTATGATTTTGTGTTCGGGATATCAAGTATTTTGTTTTTAATTATTTTTGGTCTAAGATTCAATACGCCTGCAGAATCTTCCCAGATTTATACTTTGATGAGTTTTATCCAGGGAGCAAAACTTTTCAAGGCGCCATCAATCTCAATCTCTATATATGTTTACCTTTGGATTGTCTTGTAATTATGGGACCCTATACCTCTATTAGACTTCATGCCTTGTTTGGCAATTTAAAGCTCATAACAACAACGAAAATCAAAGGTAACGATCCTAGAAAACTAAATTTAAAATAAACATGATCCCAAGTTGAAGCGCATACACGAGATCTCCATCAACCGTTGTTCCATTGAACTCCAACTAAGGCCGTAAATTATGTCAAAGTATAAAAATATCAATGCCTTCGAACAATGGGACCCAAGATATACTTCTACAAGGAAGTATGACTGAGCTGCATACAAGTTCGCTTTCATATGACCGCCTGAACGCGCGGTACCATAACATGTCAATTTGCTGCAACAGAGTTGAACATTAAAGGGCATTCTCCTGTCCATCGGAGGCATTCTCCATTGCGTGGACACCTTTTTCAATTGACAGTCTGCGAGAGTATAGAGAGAACTACTACACATCAGTTGGTGCAGCGTTGCATTTCGTCGTTCCGTGCGTTGTCGTGTAACTATGTCTTTGATACATCATTGAACGGAATTGAAAGGCTGTGTGATTTCAGGTCCAATATCAAGACCAGCAGGGCGAAGCAAAATGTTAATTTATGACCCCATTGCCATTTGGCTTGCCCGAGATGCCCATCAGTAGACGCACCGAATGACACAGTTGTCCAGCAATAATGACAAGATTTGAAATGTGGGACGTGTTGTGTTTCACGTGGATTCTATATGCATATAGGCTTTTGATTTAAACCGAAACGGTGGCGACGTTGATTCAATTTACAAAAACTAAGAGTACAGTGTGGGCTGAAACTATTGACAGCCTTAAGTGTCAAAGTTTGTGAAATCAACAACTGTCAATGTGAGAAATGTGTTTGGCTTTCCACAGATTAGCCCAAAACTGTTACACAATTTCGACTCTATTTAAGGACTTCTGATTGAAGTTCGGTAATTTAAAATTTCGGCCAAAATCTAAAAGAGAACGTCGTTTTTTTTAAATTTCTCCTCTGTTTCGATTAGAATTTAATTAAATGATTTAATCTTTCTTCAACGATAGCGATGATTTGTCATTCGAACAACTTTTTACACGTAACACCGTCAAACTAGACACACCTTGATAAAATGACATTAAACCAACAGTTCAATTAGATTTGATGAATTAAACTATAGGTAGGTACTTCAATTCAACGATTGTTAATTGGATTTGCCAAAGAACATAAATGGCTTGGTGCGCGATTCCTGGTCAATCAGGGTGTTTGCCATTAGGATTATTGTGCAACTTGACAGAAGACCTACATTAACATGCAAATTGACATTGATATGGTGCAGAACTTTAAATGATAGATAGTAGACGAAGTCGCTTGTATGGATTACCCTTAATCTAGTTTGAATTGGTGGGAAATTGAATAATTTAATAATTATGTATTGTTGGTGGTCGTTACAGGTAGGGAGAATAGGGAATGTTTTAGCTTTACGGCTAAATTTCTAAAAGGCTAATGGAAAAGTTAAGACTAATTAATTCCAGCTTCAAGTATTAAATTACCCTTTGGATGGGGCTCGGTGGATTGATAATTTTTGACCAATTTTTGTTTTCATTGTCTAGGGTAATTCTTTCGAGAATATTCAGGCAGGTAGGAAACACCTGCAAAATTAAAGATTATTGGTTTTGCAAGGAACTAATTAAATTTTATAAACAATAAGAAACAATGAAACGGCATTCCAAGTCTTATACTTTATGATGACTATATATTATTTCAGATATTATTTGTAATTGTTTTCTGTTAACCGGTTTGTTTCTCCAAACCTATAACCGTTCAACAATTACACCTACTTACAAATCGGGTAGTAAGCAACAGATTTCAAATTAACGTCTAATTTGTAAAATTTCTCCTATTCCTAAAATGTTTGAAAAATTCATATATTATATCACTTGAATGTATAATTTCTCCCTACCAACATTTCGTAGTTGGCAGATCTACTGCTCCAAATTTGTTTTGTTTTTCAGTAATTTAGAGTTTAATAAAGCAGGTTTTCACTCCAATTTTTTAGATTGGATAAAATCATATTTAAAGAACCAAATCCAGTTCTTTCGTTTAAATAATATCCTTTTTTCACCGGTTTATGTTCCATCGGGAGCACCACAGGGCAGTCACCTCGGCCCTCTTATCTTTTTGTTGCTTATAAACGACATTCCTGACATATTTTTAAACTCAAAGTGCTTTTGATGTATTCGGATGGTTTCAAAGTTTTTCGTTGCATAAGATCTGAACAGGATTGTTTACTTTCGCAAGATGATCTTGATAATTTTTCAAATTGGTGTATAAATAATTCCTTAAATTTGAACATTTCCAAATGTCAAAGTCTAGCGTTTTGCCGCAACCGCTCGCGTATCAATTTTACGTGTAAAATAAATCACATAAATATCAAGAAAGTAATTTTTGACAAGAAACCTAACTTTCTAATTCACTCTAAAGAGTGATCTGATCCACATACATTGAATTGTGTATAATTTGCTTTGTAATGTCTAATATTGAGTACCGCAATATATAGTCTGGAATCTTGCGTATGTAGTTCACTCATTAAGAATTGAAAAAATCTGAGAACGTTTAACAAGATCTGTAGTAAAAAGACTCCACTGGGTCATAGATATGCAACCTTATGAAACGAGATATAGTTTACTAGGCATTGTGCCTCTATAAGGAAGTTCTCAGAGGTTATGTTCATTCCCGACATTTTAGCAGATCATATTCATTGTTCTCAATTTTAATATTTAATTTAAATTGAATTGAAACCATTAGTTTTTTAGTGTCCCATATCATAGAACTATTTATGCTGCCAATGAACCAGTATCTAGATGTTGAAAACAAGAACGGTTAAGCATGGTCATAATAACCCTTGGTTTACATTGGAGATAAGAAACTGCATAAGTCAAAGAAATCGCATATACACTAAATGGAAACGATTTAGGATAGCTGAAGATCGCCACCACCAGTACCAGCAGATGCGAAAAAATGACTTATAAATGCAGAAAAAATCAAATTTGAATCAGTCTCAGAATGGACGTAAGCTTTGGAAGAATATACGTGGACTAGGAATTGGGAAGCAAACTCACGAAGATTTGGATGTTAACTGTTCTGAATTGAATACATTTTTTCTTAACTTCAGTTCCCCAAGTCTTAAGTAGATCAATTGCTTTGCAAGTTGACAACTCGTCATCGAGACTGGAAGATGTATTTGAGTAATCCCTGAAGAGGTTTTAGAAACCTTGATTTCACTTAAGTGAAATGCCACAGGCTTTGATAAAGTGCATCCTACATTCTTTAAATCAATATTACCACAAATTTTACTATTTCTTACTTACATTATATATTTTACTACTAGTATTTTTCCTCCTCAGAGGAAACTTTCCAAAATCATTACAATACCAAAAAACAAACAAGAAACTGAATGTCGCCCTATATCAATTTGACCATTTTTTTTTTTCGAAAAATAGTTGAAAAATTAATGCATAAGCATCAAAACAGTTTGGTTTTCGGTCTCAACATAGCAGCACCACTGATCTCTTGTATGCCATTGAGAAATTAAGGAAGGCCTTGGATGAAGACAATGTCTCATTCTTGGTTCTTTATGACTACTCTAAAGCCTTTGATGCTTTTGATCACAACATTATGTGCCAAAACTGTCAACTGACTTTGGATTTTCAACTCGAGCAGTTTACCTCATATTTTCATATTTATCTAGAAGGAGTCAATCTGTGGTCTCTGGAATGAAAATATCTGATTTCATTTCTTTATCGCGAAGTGTACCACAAGGATCCTTTCTGGGTCCACTATTATTCTTCTTATGTTAATAACTTATCAAGTATTCTTAGGCACGGTGAAACGAGAGTGTTTGCTGATGATGTACAATATTTTGGAAGTACAGAACTGGGTCTAATTAAAAAATGGCGTTTATAATATCAAAACAGATCTAAAGGCCTTATTTGAATGGTGAGACGCCAATGGTCTTGTTCTTAATCAGCTTAAGACTAAGCGATCTATCATTTCGAAGAAAAAAAAAAAAACAGAAAACAAATTTGTAAAAATAGAAAGAATAGGCGTAACGGTTGGATCAAGGGAAGATGTTTCCTTAATAGTTTTGTTGATGCAAGCGCCATATGATCATAGAAGTGTTTTTTCTTGGAATGCGTTACTTTTTATTTTTTATAAATTAAGAGTATGAAAACTTTAGAGAAGCAAGTTTTCTCTCTTACAAAGCCAACCCAACTGACGAAAATCGGAAAAAGCACAGAGAAGTCAGATATCATTGCAGCTCTGTCATAAAAAGAACCAAATTCTTACAGGATCAGAAGTTAAGAGGCAAAAAATACTGCAATGTCCCAAAGGCAGTAATTAAACTGATGGGTCGAGGGACTCCAGTTCTTCATCTTTGTCACATTTGTGACTTGTTTCATCATAGTGATCCATGTAATAATTGATTTCCGGTTCGAAACAGGGCCCTGAGTGGCTATATTGAAGCGATTTCTGAAAGCGTCTTCGGTTATAACCACATCCGCACATTACAACCCCTACAGTCTAAATGGCGAGGATTTCAAAGAATGAAGTTATTAAGTGCCTTACAAGTCTCAACTATTTCCGGGGGTAGTTTGTTGGTAGGAATGGAGGGGACTTACAATTTTCTGTCGAGTTCGAACGGGTAAGATGAGAAGTACTTTCAATGATAGGAGATACTCTTGGAGTATTTGTCCCTGTCTTGCCAGATGCAGTGTGTTGAGGGTTGCAATGGCTCCTTCGACATGATAGCCAAACGCCCGAACTATGAAATATTTGAACGCATCTAATTCGAAACACATGCAAAAGTTCTCAATACTTCAATTCTCAATTCTTCCTGTTCTTCTACCCAAAGTTAATTTCAACTGACTGTGACCGTCTGAAGTCATTACTAGACAGTTTCGAAATAGTTGACTACAAATTAAACAACCTGAAATTCCAGTCTTCCACTTCATGATATCTCAATTATTATACTTTCGATTTGCATTAAAAGTTAAAATATTGCGGTCTTGATATAATTATATTCTTTAAACACTAAAACAAAGTCATTCCTGACACCATATCTCTGGAGCCGTAGACCAATTTGTGGTTGATATCAGTCGCTGATATAATAAGTGTAATTGTTTAATAAATTGCAAAAATAAGCATTTCGGTCGGCCAAACATACACACGTTATTATTATTGGAAGTCCGAAGGGATTCAGATCAAGATCCAAATTGAATACTTCCTGGCACACTCCAACATATACGTACTTTCTGTGGTTAATTTTGCAGGCAATCAACCACCGTGATGGCATAACCCCAAAAATAAAAGAAGCTGAATCCTCAAAACAAAGGAGGAAACTAAATGCCATCTGTTTCGGACCACAGAACAAACAGACGGACGGACGGACAGACAAAGTCAAGCCCGAGTCTTGGGCATATATCCACGAATATTTATTGCGATATTTTTGGTATGAAACGTGCTCATTTGCCGGAATTTTCCAACTACCCAAACTGACTTGCTACACCAGCTATTCGTATAGCCGAAAATAAGAAAAAAAGAGACGTCTCCGCTGCGGCTTCTTGTTGCGCCTCATATCCTCGTATAGTCATTCATTTCATGGTTTCGGTTGTTATGACAGTGTAAAGTGTTTATTTGGGCATTTATTTATGCCCCAACCAAACACCAGACAAAAACGCGTCTTTGAACCCATAAATTACACTCGAAACCTACCCAAATGCAGGTGCAAATTGGTGCGGATATGATGGGCGTAGGCATATGTCAGTGAGCTCTGAGACTCTCCGCATTGTCGAGTGAAATTTAGCGGAAACTTAAACAAACACAAACTTTGGTTAACTATAAAAACTGTCAAAACGGATAAATGGATATTGGCCGATCGGAAGATGTGTTAATTTTAATTTTTTTTTTCGAAGCAAAGTTTCCGCCAGAAAGGACAATTTTGTCTAAAAATGTTCGAAGCTCACAAAATTTGCAACTTTGTAGTTACAATGTTGCAGAGACTTTGTGATTCTCTTCCTGCGTTCGACCAGAGGAAGATGTCATTTGAATGTGTGTCTCCTTATTGTTGTCGGCATAGGTACGGTATAATCGGATATCGGACACTGGTTGAATAGATTTTTGTAGCAATTTTGCGCATAGGAGGTGAAGATGAAGTGGCATTGAAGCCAGACGTGACGTTTTCGAAGAAAGATCTTTGTTTGGTGTTTAATGTGTATCCACTTAATCGACTGAGTGCACTTGTATCACCAGCGTGGAATGTTAATTGGTTCAATCAAGCCAAACTTACGGGTTTGTTGGATGAATGCCGAAACATAGAGGCTAACTTGTACCGATATTAAAACAGAATCCAGACAAAACATAGTTTCCTCATTATTTCCAGAAGGTTAGATTTTAACTCAACTTAGCTGTGTATTATTATAGACTATTGGTTGGGCGCACGATATCAGCCAAGACTTCGTCATATGGCCGCCCGCATCCATCCACCAGAAGTCATCTGGCTATAGATAGTTAGTGCTTCCCATCCGAAGCCGGCTAATAGAAAAGGTGAATTCTTTTTCTAGAGTGGTTTACTTCAAAGTCAGTCATAAATTTACGTCATATCGTTGTTTTATTTTATTCAAATGTTAAAAAAAAAAACATTAAATTTAAATTAAAAATAATGCTTAAGAAAGAAGTAAAACGAACACAGCATTTCAATTCTTGAATAAGACCGAAGTTCGATATTCTAAAATTTAGAAAATAACTTATATATTTGCATATATATGTATACATGATATATATATATATCACGTATTTTGATTAAAATGTATTTGCATTTAAATATTCTGAATGATGGAATTTCCTGAATAATAACAAAAGGAAGTTCGTAGATCAGCTCTTTTGTTTATTTGTTTTATTTTGGTTGTGGCTTGCCTTTGTAAGTTAAATAATATTAAGAACAATTTTCAATTTTAATTTAACACTAGAAACTTTTATACGAGGACTTAATCGAAATTTTGAAAGTCTTTCTTTATTATTTTTCCTACAACCAGATGTTAAGAAATTCAATCATCTTCGAACTTAAATTTACGACTGTGAATCGGCAAAAAGCGACCATTGCGAATTAATCCGTAAAACTTGTCGCATAAACAAAATTAATGCCACGTTTGTCTCCGTTTTATTGCATTGAACTTCCCGTCGTCGTTTTCTCGTCGCGTCGGTCGTATCATTCGTCTGTGTGTCTCGTCCTCAGGTACCCTTTAGAGTGTTTTCTGGTCGTGCGAATTGAGACATTTTTTTTTTGTCGCGCTCCTTTCGCAAATAACATCTTCCTCCCGATGTAGCAATTTATCGAAATCACTTGCTATTCTGGGATAATCTTCGAACAAAGTTCTGAAACAAGTTGCTTCAGCCAAGACTCATTCAGGATTTTGATTTCTTACACAGAAAGATCTTCGCGAGAGCAAATCAAAGAAATGGTTTTTTGTTTTATTGTTATATTTGGTTGCATCTTTAAAAGCAACAACAACACAAAAAAAAAAACAAAAACAATGAATAAATAAATAAAAATGAAAAAGCAAATTGATAAAGCGAAGCATGGTCACATCAAGACACCAATTAAGGCCACTTTATGCCAGGTAATTATGGCATGCTAAACGGATAAAAACCGGGCTCGCAGCATCTGTGGAATCGCAACGCGAAGACGCCTCTCCTCTTATCGGAGGTGTGAGTTCCTATACCTTTCATAATTACATTCGTTATTTATTTGCGGTTGCTGGTTTTCTGGTTGCTTTTATAGAATCAACTAACGAACGCGAACGAATGTATATCTGTGGGTGCTTCCTTTGCAAAGAGAAAAGACCTGCAGATACATTTCGTGCAGAGAGATTAGCACATTATTTGTTCACACTCATAAATCCTTGTATACGACTGTGAACTGTTGAAGACAGAAAACGATGACGGCGACGACGCAAGATGCGATGGCGGATGAATATTTGGTGATAATTGGATGAGTGGACATAGCGACTTTATGGAATCTTTTATTTCGAAGAATTTTAAGCTTTCTGGTTTAAAATGATCAAAGGTATGAACTTAGCCACTTACATTTGGGAATTTTTAAGATTCTTTAATCCAAGTGATTACAGTGAATGAATTTTTTGTTTTTATTGTTTGATCAGTTTTTTGATCAATTTCAATATTATTATTTCTTATTAAATATTTCGGGTTTGGTGAAATGGATGAATAGTGTACAATTAACCAAATATTTTCAATTGAAAATAATTGTAATCATTCTTTAATTCAGTCGTTTACAATACGAAATTTAAAAGCTATTTGGATTCAGAGAAATGGCAATTTATTATATTAAGCTATTATGAAAGAAAATTTATTTTTTTTGAGCTGTTTTTATTTTATTAGATTTTTTCAATCTGAGCTAAAAAAGGAAAATAATATTGTGATTATTTTTGAAGTAATTTTTGTATAACTCACGCACACTAAAGGGATTATTGCTTCCCTTTAAACGTTGCACTTAAAAAGTGCGAGCGTTTAGGAAATAAAGGGAGAATTGAGCAGGAGATAGCGATGTACATTTGGAGGGTATTCTGATGAGCATTCATAGCAGAACTTGTATTATGATAAAATTGTTTAATGGGAGGAATAAAACTGGCTATTTCAATGCAGACACATTTGAAGTGTCTGTAATGTTTTGGATGCGTCTGACCAAATACTCTAGTCTTGGGCGAATGTATGCTTTATAAGTAGTTGCCAGATCAGAAGGGGATAACAAGTTCTTACATCGTCTGAGAAGACCAAGTCATTTCGCAGCATTTTAAGAAATATCTAACAAAAATTGTCTAGTAACGCACATACCAAGAATCAAAGTATTTTCAGTTTCCTCGATGCATGTTTCATTGATGAATTATGCAAAGGCGGTGTATTGCGCTTTAACGACTGAAGATAACTTTGAGTAGACGAAGCATTAAATTTCACACGATTATTTATGTCCCACATGCAAATATTGTTCAAATCTGAGTTTAATGAGCTCAATATTTATTATTTCTTTAATTATTTCCGTATGTTTCGATAGTTAGTTTCAATCCAACTCAAGAGCACTTTCTCAAGTAACAGGTAACATATATATTTTTAATCTTATTCTTCACTTTTCCAAAACAATGCGATAATTGTAATAATCTAATACTTTGTACGGTCAATGCTTCATCACATTATAGAACTGAACCTCAAAGGCAGTTTCGTGCGAAAAAGTTGTACATATATTTATTTAGATGGTGATAAGATGTGCCAACTAAAAGTGGGTTAATATCCGATGGTAAAATGGGTCGTGAATTGAAGTGTAACACCGAATATCTGGGATTGGTTCCTAGTTGCTGTCACTTAAAAATATGTTTCATTTTTCACAGACTCTTGCGAGGAAGTCATAATTCCTCAAAGACTTATTTTTGTCATGAAAAAGTCTTCTCATCCTTACTGTTGGGGCTCGGCAAAAAAATGTAGGTCTCCTCAACATTTTGCAAAGAACACGCACACTGAAATGGTTGAAACCAGAAAACAGTGTTGCCAATTTAAAGTTCTCCGCCTCTAACAAAAAAAAAAACAAAAACTCCCTGTTTTATGATAAATACCGATCAGATTCATTTAATCGGGTTATGCGAATAAGGTATTGTAAATTTGCTTAAAATTTCGTGTTCGCTAAAAAAATATATTTATTGTTTATTATAAATTTTTTTTATCATTTTCCTTGATTTAAAAATTCCACGAAATAGCCATTTTTGTTTATCTTTCCATATCTTTATAGAAAAAGAGATTACAACGAAAATACATAACTTAAAAAAAAGAGAGCCAAGTTTTCATATATACAAAAACCCTATGTGTAAATAGTCAGTACTATACCCCTGAAAAGATTTCAAAAGGGAGCAAGTTCGTGCGACCCGGTCGTGCATTTTATTTTTTATAAGAATTTCGGTAGTTGCTAAAAACACAGCTTATTTTATTCCATTTCGACATCTACCCGCCCTTATTGAAAAACTCTTTACCAAAATTCCTTTAAGATACAATTACATTTATACGTGATCTTTGTTCGTATTAAAAATTCGCCAAAATCTAAGTTTATAAAGTTAAATATCAAATTTCTTAAGTACATTTACATCGAAACGAATCTAAATTATTTTACCGCCATACGATTTTTTTCCGAAATTTTATAAATATTTTTTTTTCTCAAAAACTGTCGCACAGATTTAAAAAAAAAATCAAAAACTTTCATTTAGTTAAAGCTAGGTAATGCTTGAAAAAAAAATTCCAAAAAATGGTTATTTTTGGTACCCCCCTTGGAACCAATTTTTTTTATTTTCTCAAAAACGGTACGACCGATTTTGATCATTTTTTTCTTCCCAACAGTTTCAAAATTAATGGGTATTCAAATTTTCAAAAAAAAAGTTTTTGGATTTTTCGAAAAAATTAAAAAAAATTTTGTTGAAAACTCAATATTTCGAAAACTTCATGCTCGTTTTTTTTAAACTTGATAAATAAAAGTTTTTTAATATAACTTATAAAATGTAAGAAAAAAATTATTTAACGTAAAAATAACGTTACCCTCCATACAAAAAATGATAAAAAATTGTTTTCGAAAATCGTATTTTTCTCGAAAACGGTTCAGAGAATTTTGCAATTTTTTTTTCTTTTGATTAATTTTAACGATTTATAATGAAATAAAAAAAAATTAAATCAAGATATTACTGACTGTACCTATCATAGAACCTTTTTTTTCAAATTTAGAATTTCTCATTATCGACAAAACTTAAAAAAAAAATAATTTTTGAGTTTTTGAAAAAAAAAAAATCTATTTTTTTTGGAAAATTCGATATCTCAGAAACAGCACACTATTTTTTTTTCTAAATTTAATTTTTATTCGAACAATAATAATATCTTAAAATTGGCGTACCAAAATTTTTTCTTAAAAATATTTTAAAAATTTTGTATGTAAAAGCTTATTTTTTTAAGAAACCACTACAAAGACTTATAATTTTTGTTCTTGCATAAGCCAATATTTGCTTGAATCACATGGCATCCTGTTTTTAGCTCCAACTACTAAGGGAGTTGTTCTAGTCTATTAAAAAATGAATTTAATGCGTATGAACAGTTTTTCTCTAATAACACTCATTTTTGAAATTTTGTGAAGCGTGACATCTGCTGTGTTGCACCGAGCATGGTTCTGCTCGAACCACATGTCGTTTTTCGACCAAAATTGGGATCCTCTTCCATACGCTTCGAATCCCAGTCAGCGAACAAATAGCGTTGTCTATGGTCATAAACATGGAACTCTTGTGTCAATTTGACGGACTGCGTAGAAATGTTGGCTTATTAATTACAAATTTGGCCATAACAAACCTTGAAGAGTCGATTGTGAAGTGCCACCGCGTACCGTTAAACGGGCTAATTGCGCCAAGGTTTTCATTTACGAACACTCATTTTGATAATAAAGTGTTATCACTCTGGCGTGCTGTTGAATTATGTAACTTGCCATGGTGGCCTGGAATCAGTAATTGAACAATAATCAAATGACAACATGCGTGGAAAAGGCCGCCGAAGTCAACCCGATCCAATTGAAAAAATCTATACATAAATTAACGAAAAGGCAATGGAAAACATAGGAGTCCCACCGCTCTACAAAATTTCATCATTCAACAACAATCGAAAGTGTTCCATGTAATTTATAACAATTGAATGGAAAATCTCAAATTTTCGATTATTTTCCTTGTATGTACTTCAAGTCCTAAGGCACTTCTTTAGGAGGCTTAAGAAAGTAGGAGGACGCCACTCTTCTGAACTATAAAATCCAAATTTTCGATTTCCTTCTTTGAATGCACCTCTACAGTGTGGCAAAATTACAAGGTTCTAAGGTGTCGAGAAGTGCTCCATAATGTTGATGGTCTGTCAGTGAGTGAGTCGGTCAGTTGCGGTTTTAGTGATTTTTGAAGTCCTATACCTCAGAAACTACCAATGCTAAAGAGTTTAAATTTGGTGAAGCTCCTGTCTTTGAACACTTCCGCTTATTGCAAGAAAATTGGTACTGCAAATTTGAAGTTTCTGACTTAATTGGTAATGAAGTTGAAAGGGGGTCAAAAATCACCTGAATATGTTCCTTTAAAAAGGGGGTAGGGCAGCGAACTTTACTGGGGACCACCCTTCCCTTTGCCCTTTGATATAATGCATTAAGCGTTACTGAAAATTCTATTTAAAAACGATTCAGCTAGGTTTATTTTTAAGAATTGTTAGAATAGTTATTGTATACTCGTATTTTCACAAAATCGTTGTAGGCTGTTTAACGATACAAACATGTCCTTGCCACTTTTCTAAAGACAAAATGAGCAGAGAGATTATTTCTGAATTCATGTAATTATCGACATTCCAAAATCATCTATTTCAAACCAATTGAATTTTTAATGAAAAATTTTAATGATCATCAGAAGATCGGTGTCATCCAAATCGATCTGGACAAATTATTCAATAAGTGAATTTCGAAAAATTCAATCTCTCGATTATACATATAAAAGATAAACCAATTTGAGAAATACTCTCATTTTCATATTTTTAACATTCACTCAAAGGCTTTCACTCTTAGGCTAGCCGCGCACTAGCAATTTTTAGTTGCGAAACTCCTTGGTTCGAGCAACTAAAAAGTTTGTGTTTTGACACAAACTAAACGATTGCCTAAAATAAGTTCGCCATTTTATTGAACATATAATTATCTGCAAATTCACCGACATTCAACCAAACAGTTCATCTGTTTTCTATAAGTAACTAAACAGTTTCGCAACTAAAAATTGCTAGTGCGCGGCTAGCCTTATGGTAGACGGTCTTGTGCAATACCGCTTAGACTTAAGAAAATTATACTAAACAGTGTGATTTTTAATTTCTGTGAAACAAAATGGAGTCATTCAACTTAAAAAATAAATAAAATTCAACTTAAAAAAAATAAATCCGTTAAAATATGAAAGAATGCGACACACTTTTTAGTAATCTTGTTTCTGAAGATTTCGTCCACTACCCGCTAGGGCCAAAGATGATCTGCTAAGTGACAGTTAAAGTTACCACCACACAACAGATTCCATCAAATTCAATTTTCTGAGGTTTCATTCTATACAACTTGCTGATCGGTGATATGGTCAATGCAGCGCTGTCATCAATCCTTTTTTTGTTCAAATTGCTACATAAAATCTTTACTACAACTCCTAAGTGGCCGACAAAGTTCATGCTTTGATGTCTCACTTCGACTTGTTTCAAGTAATTTCTCTTATCCTTAAAAAGATCTCCGTTTTTACTGATCTATGACTGTCACCAAGATTTATGGTTGCAGTCAATAACTTCCTCAATTAAGAAAATTATAAACAAACTTTATTTTTTGTTTTCGAATCTATGGCTACAAATAAAAGACATCATAAATTTATAACCTTTCTTATCACCTGTTTGCGCATTAATGAGACAATTTTCTGCCGCTTAACTGCCGTCTGACTGTCTATTTTCAAATGAATAATGTTTTCTTATAGTGCCCACTCGGACCAGTTCTATCCATAATCATAAAATTATATTATTTTCCCCCAAACAATCATGCGAAATAAAAATACAAATAAATTTTATATTGGAAAAGGTAGAGTGATCATCATCGAGTGTTGGCCCAAATAAACGGCCCACGCCTATCGTATCGGCCACAGCAACTCCATCACATCAATCTTAATTCGAGTTGAATTAAGGAGGACTCGCCTCCTATGCTTTAGGAGCTTCCACAAATATGCACCATCGAATGTACGGATTTCAGTGGCTCCATTGATTAGTATCACCTCATAAAGAATTTTGGGGACCCGGTCCAATTTCGAAAAAGTAAGAATTTATGACTAAATCTTTTCGGGGCTCTGGTTATTTATCTATCTCGTGTGGCATCCCATTTATAGCTACGACGAGTGCAGGTAAACGGACATCATCTATTCAAATGTGCCACGGTCAGGAATTTAATTTCAAGATGTCACGATCTTAAGAAAAGAAAAGGTATAGGTGAGTTTATAGAGAGGTATTAAGAGGTAGACATAGAGTGGACATTATTATTTGTTCCCGAAGGCAACATCTCAATTTTATATCTCCTTTTTTCGTCATTTTGGTCTTCTTTTTCCCAATTAAGCGTGAATTTGACCAAATTTATCTGTTATCTGTCTGATAATGCTCATCGAACAAAGTGAATTAAATTGCTCTTCGGATCTCGGAACCGGGTGTGATTTTGGTTATACGTTGTTGTTTCTTTTCGGCTTCTTCAGACCTCAGATTTATTTGGTGTTGTTTCTGTGTGTTTTTTATGGAACGAAGGCTCAGAATTAATTAACTTGTTCTAGCTCAAGACAGTCACACCGGCCGATCGGTCAAAGAGAGAAGAAGACAAAAAGCAGAGTGTATTTATGTTGTTTTATTGTTGCATCAGCAAAGACACAAACCGAAAGCATCGTTTCAGTGATTTATTGTTTGACTTAATGAAATTTATTGACCCCTTGATTCGAATGCCAGCTCACAGGAAGGTGAATTAAAGAAATTTAATGGAGGAGGATGATTTGTTTGTTTGCTTTGTCCCAAATAAAAGGGGTGTTTTATTTTAATAAAAAAAAATATCTTTGTGCTTTTATTCGATCATGAGGTCTTTGAACATCGAATGGGCAGATGAGACATGGACATTCTGGAAGCTCTTTATGGTGTAACAGAAACAACAGAAACTTCCTGTTTTAAAGTTCAGTAAAACTTATGACGTTTCTGGTAGATTTATTTGGAGTCCAACTTTAAATTGAAAAAAAAAAGAATGAAAGAAACTTTTATCATGGGACAAAGTTTACGTCTATCTTGAAAAGACCTTGAGCTATACAAGAATTCTTATCTTCTGTTCTCACGAAAGATTATGATACACTTTTTAATCGAGCTAAAGGCAGTAGGGTTAGGTTAGGTTAGTGGGCTGACAGTTGATCTTGTTACCGTCACACTTAGATTAATGTAGATCCTTTGTGATATCCTAGGGGTTGTGACCCCTTGTATTGAAACCTATGATAATCCTATATCGATCAAGCCCTTAAGGGAGTTGATGGGTTACAGCAAGCTATAGCCTGAAATGTCGGGGGTACCTACTTCTAAATTATTTAGAAGTAAAGACACTAGAGAAGTTTATAAGTTTAGAACTTCTTTAGAACCTCAAGAAATGCAAAAAAAAAAAACTTTAGAAAACCGAATGGTTTCTCCGGAAGAAATTTTAAGTCAAAATCGAAGAAGCCTCCGATAAATCGAGGTTGGAAAAATCTGCCTCATAAATCCAATAACTCTAAGTTGACTAAAATATGTAAAATCGTTCTATTTACTACTGTGTTTTTTTTTACAGGCAGCTGTTTTTAGGACTAACAAAACAGTTTAGAAAGTAAGTTAACTTACCGACAAGTGACAAATTGTATTTGGCTAGCCTATTCTGGAAGCTATCTTGAACCTTTGCTTAAATTTACTCAATATTTCTCTGCTAAGGAGAGAATTTCAAAGCCATCTAAGCCTATTGGTCTATCATTATTCTTTTTGAAAACTTTTGAAAGATTGATTGATATTTATTTAGGAACAACTTTTTTGCCCGGTTTAACACGCAAAGAAAATTTTGGGCGAAATGGCTCTACACGCACTATATACCTAGTATCATCAAGAAAGCACAATGATGACTTTTCTAAATTCGCAATTTATAAATAAATTTGGTGGTGCAACCTCTCGAATAGAACCAGGATCTAATGACTTACAACTCTCAACCATTCCTGATGTATGCGTGTTATTCGTAGCAGTAGTAGGGGGAGTAACAATTTCCTGTCGATTCCGAACGGCTAATGAGCAACAATTTTTATGACAAGGGATACTCTTAGAGGATTTGTGAAGTTCTCGCAAGATGCAGTACACCCCTGAAAAACTTTTTTGCAACGACTGAGAAGCGAATCCGAGGCCTTCTGCATGACGGCCCAACGCTCTAACCATTATGCAAAGGGGTACTATTTGCCTTCAAAATTTTCGGCACATTTGCATTAGCATCTGACCTATTATAGATGTCTTGCTTGGTGGATTGATTAATCAAATACTAAGTCAAAGGTTTATCAATTCAAAACTGAGGGGCTTCTCTCCAAGAAGATCTGCCAGTGAAAGAACGAACCAATTTGATGTCCTCTTTGCTATTGTTTGAAACTTGGTCTTGGTAGCCAATGAGCTATTGACATGCTTGAAAGCTGAGAACGTCAGAGTATACCAGAGTATCCTCTCCTTTTTCGAAACAGAAGTGGTCTTATTTTATAATACATACAGACTTTTTTCGTTAATGATCTCATTATACAGTTATCTTGGGAAAGGCAAAGACTACCATGTCAGACGATTCGGAAAGTTCTGGCAATTTTTAACACCTTGCAGTGATAAAATATATCATGAAGAAAGCAAAAATACCGAAAGAAACGCTAGGGCCTTTGCATATGTCATGGTTAAAAAGTGGAGAGGTTTACTTCCACATGGCCAAGATTGCTGTGACAAATGATCCTCGGCCGGGATGACGATTATTAATGGCCGAACAAAAAATAAAACTGTGCATAATAGCAGAAGAGTTGAGCATCAGTAAAGAGTGGTTTGGAAAAAATATACACGAGGATTTAAATATAAAAAACCAGTACGCGTTGGGTACTAAAAATGTTTCCTCCGTTCGACAAAGAGTGACAAAATTTGACAAAATTTACAAATGGTTGGTAACCGTAAATGAGACTTGTAAAAAAGATAAAGACTTCTGAAGAAATTCAAGGTCGAATTATCAATTTCAAAGCTTGTGGCGGTTAGTTTTTTTTCTGGAAATGAGAAGGTGTTTTACTGATTGATTAACTATCAAAGGGGACCATTCATAGTAGTCAGTATTACCCAATTATATTGGTTGAAGCATATGAGACAGTCGTACAGAAATGACTTGAGAAATTGGACCGCAGAGCGTTGTTACAAGATAGTGATCCTGTTCATATTATTTGTGACCGGGCTTTACAGAATTGACCAGCAATCATTAACCATTTGCTTTTTTAAAATCTGAAAAAGGAGTTTTAGGACCGGAAATTTGCCGATATCTATATGAAATGAAGACTGTATTAGAATGCAATTTTGGAGCAAAAAAAAACTAATATTTTAGGCATGTTAAAGGGACGATATTTATACGAGTATGTACCAAAGCTGAGAAATGCGGCTTACTCGAAGGGGATTACATTGAAAAACAATATCATAATATTGGTACTTTTATTTGATGCCTTAGGACAATCACCCCTCGTAGCAGTATTAGGGAATTATTCAGGCAAAAGAAAGAATCAAAAAGGCCACAATGATCTTCTCATCCATTAAAGCCATTGCAAATAAATGCGGTCTCTAACTCTGTATTTTTCATTAGCTATACACATTCTGGTAAATATGTTGTTTCTCCTAAGCTTAGGCCAAAGATCAACTTATCACCCCTTGTTGATCACAAGCGAGGCCGTAGCTGCATCAGAAATTCTGTTCAATTTCACACATCTCGACATTATAAGAAAAGAAATGGATGCAACCATATGCATTTGTTTCAAAGCCTCGTCCTAGGATAGGATAATAATAAGATTGGGACGCCCCGTTATTCTGAATCCATTTGAATCTCTTCCGCTCATCATTTACTAAACTCGCCTCATTACAATTTAAAATTCATTTAAAGTCAATTTTCCAAGTCCACCTGGAAGCACATGGTATTCTTAGAATTTGAATCGATTTTGAATTTTTACACTAACGTTGGAGTAAAAACCGAAGATGAGGCTGGTGAATTTAGTTTAAGTATTCTTTGTCGTAATAGCGTGTTTCTAGTGGATCACTGGTAATACAAATTCTTTTCTTAGTTTAGAGTAATCGTAATATCAACTTCAGATATCCTCATTTTCTCAAACGGCTAAGCTTCTATAAAATCTCTGGACTCGGACTCTACACCAAGCCAAAACTACTCGTCATATCTGAAGAAGAGGTGCAGGATACATACAGGAAATTATAAAGCAGATGATATTGACAAAAGTAGTACAACACTACGAATTGTACCAGATAACGTAAATTGTAGTAACCCATGGCGTAATGATCAATAGTTTGAAATGTCACACTGAAGGACTGGGAACTATTTATCAGCCGCTGCTCCTAATAACACAACCATTTTTTCAGGGTTCTGCAAGGAAGTGATAAATCTTCGAAGAGTATCTGCTGTGATGAAAACTTTTATTCATCTTAGCCGTTCGGACTCGGGAGAAAATTGTAAGTCATCTCTATTCCCGCCGGCAACACAGGACTATTTTGGGAATTTTGAGTTTATAAGCCCGGTTGCTCCACAAACTATTTAATTCGATGAAACAAGAGAGCACAAAATGAATCTCCCTATCGGAAGATGTTATAATTTTTGCAAATGGCGTCGTACGTCAGTCATATATGACATTTGTGAACTAGACAGCTGAAGTATACAAACAGACTATACTCTGTCCAACAAAAATTGTCAGTACAGGGAAGATAGGACGTTTGTCTCTCATTCTGGTTGCATTGCCATGCATAAGTGTGTCGCCTTTTAAAGCTCTCACAGGGATTCCGTAGTTCAAATTATAAATCGCCGCAAATGAAAGTAAAAAACGCGTAGGGCTACCGTCTGCCGATTCAAAACGACTGAAAACAATATTCAATTTACCTTTTCCCACAACGCCAAGCGGTAAGATAATAGGCGCGTTTTTTTTTAAGTTGAAAAGCAATACGACAACACTCAACATCAGTGGTACCACTTTACTTCAATTGAAGTAGATCTACTTCTTTTTTCAATATATTTTAAAATCTACTTCCTACTTCGCACCATCAGCAAAATACTGAAATCTACTTCCTTTTAAAAATCTTCGTTTAAATCTACTTCAATTTTACAAAAAAAAGTCTAAATCTACTTCTTTTTCTCTATTTCACTCTACGTAGCATATAATTCCAGAATTTCCATGAACAAAATTTATCAACATAATATAATTATGAAAATTTCGCAGACAGACTGAATCACTACTTTTTCGTGTTGTAATGTCAGCTGATAAAAATCTTGAGTTCAATTTTTTTTAAATGCAAGCTAAAAAATCATTTTGAAATCTACTTCGAATTTTCTCAAGTTACTTCACTTTTTTCTTCAAATCTATTTCGACTTTTTGTCCGGAAGTGGTAACGCTGCTCAACATACTCATCTTCTTAAAATGTGTTCTCAAAAGCTTCAAATCCCAAAAGCTTCTTAATAAAAACCACTGAAAAAGCTCCTTGCTTGCAATTGAGAATGATAATGGTAAATTGTTAACTCTGTTTTGATGTAGATAAAGAGCGCAGGATCGTATTGAGTGACACTTGACACTCTTGACAGTATCTCTTATCTCATCAGCAGTGGGATACGACGGTCGTGTTGGGGTGTACAACTTTTTGCAAAGAATTACAACAACAATTCCTTAAGAAAAGTCAGTGGCTTGCTATTTTTTTAGTGGCATTTTTCCTAACGCATTGAAGTGAGGGTGCATCAGGCGCCACTGCTTTAGAAAAAGCTCTCCCATAAGGCCTGTACTGACAATTTTTGTTGGACAGAGTATAGCACTCCGCAAGAGTCTGCAATAATTGTGTCGATTTTGCTGACCAATAATCGGTCGGTCGGTGGTGTTAGCGTGAATTTCGACGTCAATTTCCTAAATGTGTCGCGCCAACTGATGGGCAAACATTCCGGCGCTTAACTATCTACTAGGCTCAAACAGATTGGAACCACAGGAGACCATGCAGGCCACTTGACTGGTCGTTCGGCCGAGAATATGGCGGTTATAGCGGCCGATGTCGTTGAGAAGGAAGAAACATCAACCAGACGATGACGACGGGTCACGCAATTGAACATCAGAACCTATAGCGAATTTAAGTGAAAGTCATAAACCAGTTCCCGTACAAAGGCAAACAGGGCGTCAGTTAATGCCTGATGATCGCCTGTTGCGTGTGAATTACTGTCAAACCATCCTCAATCTCAACAACGAAGAGGACGATTATATGTCGAAAATCAGCATGAGCGACGAGGCGCATTTCCGCTTAAGCGATTACTTCAATAAGCAAAATCTTCGTTTCTGGGGCACTGCGAATCCGTGTGTGATGCACGAAGAGACATTCACATTACATCTATTCAAAGCCACTGTGTGGTGCGGCCTTCACGCGGGTGGAGTGATTGGGCCTTATTTTTTTGATGATGCCATCGGCAATACGGTCACTGTTACTGGCGAAAGATGAACGGCCATGATAAACTACTTCTTACTATTAGAATTGAATGAGCGGGGCTTGGTGAACATGTGGTTTCAATAAGACGGTACAACCACACACACAGCACGAGCCACAATGCATATTTTGAAAGAAGAGTTTCCTGGTCGGGTAATCTCCCGTTTTGGCATGGCCAAAAAGACGGACGGTTCAACCATCCTAGTTTTTACTAATTAAAAGTCATTTAATGATGGTATAATGCTAGGAGTTCAAAAATGGCGCGAAAATAATTCCTCTTTTTGGAAGACCCTTGACATGCAAGCACGCAACACGGTATGGCCGAGAAGGAAAAAAACGATTTTTCGCTTTCTATCTACTTGTTCTACTCTCTCCGAACAACTAGACTCCGATTGAGCAATTTCTACGACATGGATTCAAGTTTTTCGAAAAAGACAGATATAAGTTATCCCACAATCTTGGAAAAGAGCTCCAAGTAAGAGATAACTTTCATAGATTCATGTTGTATCACAACCGACCAACATATACTTTAAGTGTGGGTCTTTATACTGTCTTTTGAAAACTACCTAATCTCCACAGTGACTTTCTGTGGATGCGTTGCAATTTGATGGATCTCGTATGGATCGTGATTGTCCCAAATTCAACGATGCTGCTTGTTTACGGACGCATTCATCCAAAAACGGGTGAATATGATTTTTGGACCGAAATTGGGCGAAATGTTGTTCGAACTTTCATAAAACGATTTAACTAATTTGCACATGTTATTGAACGCTACAAATTAATAGAACTAATAGATCTCAACTTTATAAACCTCAATTTTCATACATAAGTGGTTCAATGGCCCTATGGAAGGTGGTATGCTTGCTAAAGAAGAATGAAAAGTATTCTTTTTTTACGACTTGAAGTGTTGACAGGCATCGTTTCCAAAGACCTAACCAGCTGGAAGGAAAGCACCAACTTCAAAAAATTTCAAAACTTCGTCCAATTATTTTCCAAGTCATAATAAAAGTTGAATAAGGACTTAAGTCTTAATCTCCATTCATTTATTATGTATCTTAAATTTTTTTTCCCTCTAAACAATTTCTACATTTAATCAAACAGCCCTTTATCCAGATCTCTTTTCATTCATATCCATCACATCAATGTCCCGCAGAGCGCAGTCGCAGCTTTTTTTTGTTCAAATTGACTTTTTTCGCATTCTACCAACTTACCTCGGAAGCAACCAAAAATAATTGAATTATTGAAACCAACTGCGCGAATATTTTAAGGCGAATGGTTTTTTGTGCCTGTCAATCATAAGGACATCATTAAACCAGAACGCACCAGACCCTGAAACGTGGAATAGTGAGCTTTATTTTTTGTGCCGATGCAATGCTGATGGTTTGTTCTGTCTGACCGTTTTGCTCATCGCACATCGCACTCACAATCAATTTCATCAACTGTCATTCGTCTTGTCCGATGGTATGGTGTGCCTCGAGGATGGTCTCCTTGCCCCAGGAACCCGAACGCTCTGTGATCTCACTTGCGCTGCACTATCAATAAAAACCATCATCATCATCATCATCCTCGCCCATCATCATCATCAGCATTGTCATTGTCATTGTCCTGGTCACAACAGAGACGCTTCAAAGGGAACAACTTATAGCATTGCAATCATAAAATATTCATTACATGACATGACTCCCTGTTTACACATTTCAACAACATAATCATGAATTTATTTCACTTTTTGTAGTTGAGGGCATCGGCGCTCTCCCCTACTCACTACATACGATTGTCCACTTTCCACCGACCGATAGTCTTGCGAAAAAAAGCCGAACCAATAAATTAACCCCCCCTAGCGCAGATGGCCAGTTTGAGTGGCGCGGAAGAAGCTATCTTTAGGGAACGCTTTTCAGAAGCCAATTCTGTTCTGGCGCGTTCAATGGTCAACGCAGGCAAAAAGTAGAGTCCGGGACTGTGGGCGAAGCCTTCTCTATAATAAGAGACCAGAGCCAAGCCACACAGTGACACTAATGGAATTGTGAGAATCCATTTGACCCTTTTACGGGGCGGCGACGGGAACAGAGAGGGCGCCTCGATGGAACTGAGATGGAACTGAGCCCATGGAGTCTAACAAGAAACAGAAAAACCTCTCCCCGCTTCAAGAAACAGCAACTTTCGAAGAAAGGGACGATCGCGGAAATGTGCGTGCAAAATTTTGATTTGAGCTCGTAAATTAATTCGGTTAATTTGCACAACCGTCATCGCAGTGCTGTGTCCAGCTGGTCGTGTCGCTGAATGCGCAATTGACCCTTTATTTCCTAGCGCAGCACAGACACACTAATACTGGTATACAGTGGGAGTTTATATAGTTGGTGATAAATTGGACCGATAAGAAAGCGTTCCACTGGTACTTTTTTAATGACTTCCATAGTTAACCCTGGTTCGGGTACTTCGCTTCGTCTTCGTCACCATAGAACGCAGGTTTTTGAGAAATTTCGTCAATCCAATGTGTGTAACCAAATGTCATTCGAAAAGCTGATGTGCGTGGACAGAGAGTCCCAAAAAGACACACAAAACATCTTAAGGTCGAATTGTTTTTTTTTTTTTGTACTTTGGGATCATTTAAGGGAGAACCCATTATTTGTTCTACTTTGATGCAACCACAAATTGCTTTGGCGCTGGTATTGGTCTGGGCGTGCATTCCCAAAAGGCCGAAAATTAATGGTTTGGGATACGTTTAAGTAATTTTGGATTGTTTGTGTGGACTGGTCGGTATGAGAAGCCATCAGAATAATAGTTAAACGTATAGGGTGTTATTAAATTGTTTTTGGCTGAGACGAATAATCGTGGTAATTATGTGCTATGACTACTGTTACGGTTATGGTTAACAGAGTTTCTGAGTTATGTGAGTTTAACTGTTGCAGTGTTTTGAGTAATTATTATTTGTTTTATAAAAGAAGCGAACATTTAAGGTTGGGATCTACGGATAAATTTAGGGTTTTACCTAGTCGTGGGATATCTACCTGAGGGACGATAGGTGTCCATTCTCTACGAACCCGAACACATCTCTGTCAATCACGCAGTCCAAGCGATTGTTTTTGCGAAGTTGCTATTATCAATAGTGACTAGTCGGTTGACATATTTTTGGTTGTTTGTTGATACTCTAAGGAGCTTGAAGTGGTTTAAAGATTAGGGAAACAGTTCTCTAAATTCAATGGTATCGTAATGGAATAACTTTTGGTCTGAGTGTGTCAACTTTCATATGTCAAGCTAACCGAGCCTAACCTTGTTCATAGACTGTACTTGATATAATCAACAGTTTCTTCAAGACCAACATGTTTCACCTGTTCGCCAATAGGCGTTAATAAGACTGGGTATTATGACACGTCGGAAGCATCCGATGCTATTGCTAAGTTCAGAAAGTATTAGATATTCGACATATTTCATGAAGATAGTGGCTTTCATGTGAGCACTATTGCCTTGAGAACTATCTGCTAAAAATCAACGATTGCGAAATGTCCTATCCGGAAGCCTGCGCATGTTTGAAATATTTCGGGAGATTTATTCTTTAAGGTTCCTAATTGTAACGCGTGGTTCTAATAACAAAACTAGCCAGCTAGATCCGCTTTCGATGGATCCTGGCGGTTTTGAAGTTGATGAAAAGATATAGGTCTCGACTAAAAATTGACTGATATTTCCAGTGCGAAGATTTGTTCTTTGATCAAAATGGCCGGGCTAGACGTCGTCGGACTGATACTTATGAATTTAAATGCTGCTGAACTCCTAAAGATGATAACACAGTACTTTAGATATTCGACATTTATAGTTCTTGGACATAAGTATAAAGAGCTTGGGTATGTTTCCTTCCACCCATACTTGGTTGATTTTTCTTATGGTGGAAATCATCAACGGAACACATGAAAACCAGTGTAATCCAAGACAAATCAATGAAATCACATTGGGGGAAGTTAGACCTTATAATACTTTTCCATAGCTTCTAAATTATCAACTCATGAAATTTGGTTTTTGTAAGTCTCTGAATATTGTCTTTTTTTAGGAGGGTTTTGAATTCGGAGTTGGTATGACTTTGCAGTCGCTGATCATGTGATAAGACATGTTTTTTTATAAACACTTCTGAAACCATTTCTATTTGAAGATCACAATGGTTCTGTGTACCGAGGGACATTATTACATGAAGGAGTGATTTTTTTCGAATTTTCGGATGTGTTAAATATTTGTTTTCCTTGCACAGTTCCATAGCTAGATACAGTATGTGCAAATGGTTTTCACACTTTTCTTGTATACCATTGTTTTGTTCTGGAGATATATAAGCCTCACAGTAACCAGTAAATTTATATGTTCTTCAAGAAATTTTTTGTACACCTTGGCTCTGAATGCAAAGTGATTCCAATGTATTTGGAGAATTGGCGTTAGTTACAGCTGTACTTTTGAAAAAAAAATTCGAACACTATAAAAGGTTTTTGATTGTAAACCTTAAATGTATGGATTTAGTTCGCCATTGTTGCTTTATCGACTGCATTTTGGAATCTTTCTGTAGTCTTCTTCTAATCGGATTTATCAAGTACCAAAATACATTATTCTCAGCAAATATGGGCATGATAGCGTTGATATCAACTGGAATACCACTCGTATACTATAACAAACAAATAGTCAAATATTGGTCATTCGATACTTCCTTGTGGTACACCGGTTAATTTTCCTTATCGATAAATTTTGGTTGTATCGTTCCTTAAAGAGTCGGTTCGTAATGTAGGATTTCAGTATTTCGTAGTATTACTTTCGGAAATTTAATATGCAATTTTTGTTTACTCAAATCTTAAGCGCCAAAACTTTCCCAAAGTCTTGAGCTACATCTAAGAATAGAGTATTTGTTTTACTTTTTTCAACTGCCATTTCCACAACTTCCGTAATTCGATTGAATCGGTCTATCGTGCTGGTCTAAATTATATTGGTCTGTAAGATGTAACTTCTATTAGTGGTTTACTTTGCTTTGGTATAACAATGACTTTTACAATTTTCTAAAATGATGTTATATTTATCTAAGCTTAAGGCATGCGTTTATTATTTTATTTATTTATTTATTGAAGACAATTGATGGTATTTCTTTCAAAACCTTAGCGGTTATGAGATATGGCACTGATGACTTGGTTGGTGATTAGGTACTTCTACCCAAACAACATATTACCTCCGTATCCAAAACATCCGAAACAGTGGCTATATTCCTTTTCCTTGTAAGATTTTTTTTTTAAGAGTAAAGTCTATCTCTTTTGTACTGGGTGACTGGAAATTAGAGCTGTGCCAATCCATCGAATCCATCAATGATTATTTGGTTCAAGGATAAGATCTTTCCAATCAATCGTTCATTCTACCAAATTCAATTTTTATTCAGCCGTTTCGTTCCGAACGAGACCAAGAAAGTCCAATATGAAATGTTTTCAATCGTTCATTTAACTAAAATATTGTTTTTCCAATCGTTTCGTTCTGATTGAGACCGAAACAATCTGAAAATGAACGGTATTGTGAAATGATTGAGAACAAGTTGAATGAACGAAACATAAGTTTTTTTCGTTCGTTTCGTTCACTTTATGTTCATCGGTTTCATGGCAAGAGATCAACATTAGGATTGATAGATTTTGTCAATCAATCTTTTTGGTGAAAGGGTCCAAAGACCGAATCAATTGCGTTTGACACAGCTCTGCTAGAAATGTGTTGTTTGCCCTTCTTACTTCTGTTACAGTATCATTTTGACTGTTTACATTTTACTACTGATTAAATCTCCGAATCTGAGTCCTGTTTAGTAAAATCAAAGGACCGCTATTGTTATAAAGAGTGTTATTGTGAAATAGCAAGTTGCATTATTACCCTATAACAATTACAACGTTATGTCCGTGCTTCAGGAAATGCCAATCAGTTTACTCTTGAGCTCAAATTCAGAGTTCTGTTAATTTTACGACTGTTAGGTAAATCTCTGTTAATATCCAAATTTCAAAACCAAATCCTTCCCTATTTTTCAACCGCTTGCACTATGTTCAACATTTTAAGGGTAGTAAATACCCCTTTCCTGCGTGCACATTATAAAAAAAATATTGACTCCACCATTGAGTCAAGTAATGAACCAAGATTGGTAAGAAAATGCCCCTGATTGTAGTGGGAAGATGTGTGAAAATATTTCTCTCTTTAAGAAGTTACTGGAAGATAAGGTCAGATTCATTACTACCCGCAAGCTTTGCCTGATGGTAATAACTCCACAGATAATAATCAGGTCCTTGATATGCATATGGTTAGCCTAATGAAAGCAAAACCATAGTTTACAAATATCTTATCCACTTCGAGCATTTAAAGTGCCTTTACTGAGAATGTCTTATTTGTGAATTAAACCTTCTTCTTCCTACTAAGTTAGCAAAATGCACCGAAGATACTTTTGACTAATGTTTATGTTTTAGTACTAACTAGACCAAATTAAGCTCAAAATTTTATATCGTTATACGCTATTTCTTTTCACTGAGCCTTTTTTTATGGCTCATGGTTTATGTATAGAATTGTACAGAATTATAGGAATTTTATATAGAAACAAATTTTATTAACTAATATTTTTCTACAGTGTCTTCCAAGTAAAACATATACTCTCCAAAACGATTTTAGACAAAAGCTTAAAAGAATATTTATAAATTTTCCAAAAAATTACAAAGAAAATCTTTTTAACAAATAATAACGCCCGAAAAAAACTTATGTAATATCGCTTTTTTTCAAGATGGCGGACTACATAAAAAAGTTTATTTAGTTTTTATTCCGTGGATTTAGAATTTCCAAAAGGTTATTCTTTTCCTTAATAATTTTGTTTAAGATATTTCTACTTATTTTATTGAACTTTTACTATTCTTACGATTTGGAGAACTCAACTTTTTCAAAGAGCTTGGGTTTCGGTTTTATAATCAGCAGACACGTTTTGCTTCGATCGAGATTTCATGATCTTGTTAAGCTGGGACATTACCAACCTCTTCTTCTTTCTATTTACAAGATATCTTCACTTTTGTATTTTTATCACGGCCTCTTACCCTGGATCGCTCCAGGTGGACGAGTTTAAGGTGAAACAAATTAGAGAAATAGAAGTTTTTCATTTGAACGCTTAATCCTGACAATTGTATCACAGCTTTGGCTACAAAGATAACAATTTATGATTGTTCGTGAATCAAGTTTGGGTTTCATTTTTTTGAGACAATATTGCACTAAATAAAAGATTTATTTTTAGGACTCAAATGAATATCTCCCATGTGCTAAAAGAGTGTTGTTTTTTTTTTAATTTGTTTTTTCTTGTAATTTGTAAGTTTTAGACTGCTTATGTACGAAAACATGATTTTTTAATCAAGAATGTTTTTTTCAAATCCAAACGCCAGAGGCTTTAGAGTAAGAATGACTACCAGAAAGATCAATTACACTAGTTTACAAATTTTTGGTTTTTGGCGAGTACCTCAACAAAAAAGTATTTTCTAGACTAATTTTGGCTCTCTGAACACGAAAATGGCAATCATTTATTTTCCCAAAGAAGCGTTTTCGAGATATGACCAAAAAACGTGTTTTTCTGCTCCTTTTCCATGTATAAGCCTAATTCTCAAAAACGGTCAAACTAATTAACATATACTTCATAGTTTTGAACAGATATTTTATTTGTCTTTCCAACAGTTTATACGACTTGTGTAAATCGGCCCAACAATTATCAAGAAAAAGCCGTTCAAAGTTTCAAAAAACACAATTTTTCGCCGTTTTTTGAAAATCGCTTGTTTTAAGTCATTCCGTAAGGATAGAAAAAAAAATATTTAAAATAGTTTTAAGATCTCAGGTTGAAGATATTGTTTTTACAAAGCTAAAACGCACAATATCAATGAAATCGGATAATAAATGTGGAAGTTATAAAACATTACGTGAAGGCAGATCATTTCAGGTTTTTTCTTTTTTTCATAATTTTTATTGAAAATATGAAGTATTGTTTACACTTCTTCTTTTATGTGGCGTTGAATCTTTTCCATGATAGCAAGATCCTGGTGGAATCTTTCACCGCTTTCGCTTTCAGCTCCTAAATTCGAGGGAAAAGTTTCCAAATGGCTGTGCAGGAAGTGCATTTTCAAAGACATGCGAGCACCTGATAGGAATACAAATATTTAAATTTTAGTTGTCAATAGAATTCATTGTTTTTGAAACACTAATCTGCTAAATACTCACCAATAGCATGAAATGTAATCATCATTTTTTCGATCAATTGACGATAGTTTCGACTTCTGTAGTTTCCCAAAAATCCATGAACTACGTCTTGAAAAGCATTCCATGCTCTTTTCTCGTTTTTTTTTAGACAATTCAAAAATCCGGTGTCAAACAAACAATTTTTTTTATCTGTAGACCAATGAATATACCCGCCTTAATTTTTTCGGTCGACAGCTTGGGAAACTTTGTTTTCAAATATGTTAATTCTTTGTTTTTGGGATCTTTTGCTAAGGCTTTTACAAAATTTTTCATAATGCCGAGTTTTATGTGCAATGATGGAAGTATTACATTTTGTTTTTCAACAAGTGCTTTTTCAGCAACCTTGCTCTTTCCTACTACATGATTTTCACGAAGTGGCCAATTTCGTTGGATGAAATGCTTTTCATCTGCTCTGATATCCCAAAAACACAGAAAACAGCAGTATTTTGTGTAGCCACCCTGCAGGCCAGTAAGTAAAGCCACGACTTTTAAATCACAACAGATTTTCCAGTTATAGGAATTGTATTTCACAAGTTGAAGAAGTTTTTCCATGGTCTTGTAGTCCTCTTTTACATTTGTGGAGTGACCAATCGGTCACTTTCGTGTTCCCTTTATGAAGTAAAACAGCCTTCACGCTATACTTGCTGCCGTCGATAAAATGCCGCCAATCCTTAGCTTCGTGGTGTTCTCCAAATTCAGCAAATAATCCTGTCACATCATTGCAATAACAAAAGTCACCCGTTTTTGAATAATACCTTTCAAATTTCTTATTCCGATTTCTGTAATAAGTGACATTTGTTTCTGCTTCCAAACAGTTAAATTCCTGCAATCTCGAAGCGAACAACTCAGACTTCTCTTAAGATAAGTTGAGATCACGGCATAAATCATTGAGTTGGAATTGATTAAATAGCTTTAGTTTTGGACTTTCAATTTCCAAACTGCTGATGATACTGGAACTCAAATCTGATACTTCTCCGGCTGTTATTTTTGTTCCTGGTGATTCTTGTTTTGGATACCGAGAAGAATGTGGCGCCGTCTTTGTTACTGATTGTACTTCGGGATAAAAAGCTTTCCGAAATTTCCCTCCTTGTATTTTAGTTAAGCAGAAGTAACAGTCAGTCACATGATCAATTGGGTTTCTCCATTCAACTGGCTTTCCAAACGATAAATACTTCCTATTTCCGTTTCCAAATGCAATTAACCTCACAAAGCACGTAGCACAGGTTGACAATATAGCATTATTTTACTATAAAGCACTACAGTAAATGCTCTGAATTTGTATATTTTTTCCAACAATTCTTAAACAGGTAGATAAAACTAAAAATTGAAAAAAACTGAAATGGTCTGCCTTCACGTAATGTTTCATAACTTACACATTTATTATTCGATTTCATTGATCTTATGCGTTTTAACTTTGTAAAAACAATATCTTCAACCTGAGATCTTAAAACTATTTTAAATATTTTTTTTTCTATCCTTACGGAATGACTTAAAACAAGCGATTTTCAAAAAACGGCGAAAAATTGTGTTTTTTGAAACTTTGAACGGCTTTTTCTTGATAATTGTTGGGCCGATTTACACAAGTCGTATACTGTTGGAAAGACAAACAAAATATCTGTTCAAAACTATAAAGTATATGTTAATTAGTTTGACCGTTTTTGAGAATTAGGCTTATACATGGAAAAGGAGCAGAAAAACACGTTTTTTGGTCATATCTCGAAAACGCTTCTTTGGAAAAATAAATGATTGCCATTTTCGTGTTCAGAGAGCCAAAATTAGTCTAGAAAATACTTTTTTGTTGAGGTACTTTTTTTGTGTAAACTAGTGTTATTGGTTATTTCATTCCGAAAAGACTTCTGTTCACGTCAAAAAAGGCTAAAGACAAATTTTTATACAAAAAAAAAACGATACTCTCCCAGCTCATGAATAACTCTCAAAGCCTATATGTAATACCAATCCTATCAATTTTCTTCCGCTGTCAAAGAAACAAAATTTCAATAAGACCCACGCACTAAAAGTGAGCATATGTCAAGTTCCGCGACAACCCATGGCGATGCTGAAGTCTTTCTTTCACTTTTGTATTTTTTTTCCATTGACATTTTCGACTAGAGCTGCTGTAACGGCTTCTGAAGCAGTGAGTTCCAATAGGGCCCACAGAACTTCCACGCAAATAGAGATATCAACCAAAACCATTTCTTACCTGAGATCACATAAATCTCGTCGAGTAACCGGATAAGGGCACCTATAGTCTATATTGCTCCCGCATGCCCCGTTATTGCGTGGTCATTATATGACACGTAGAATTTTGTGGTAGCTGCTTAGAAAATTTGGCTACTAGAGATAACCCATTTTTTATTTGTTGCCAGCTACTTGTAGACAAATATGTCAATCAGCTCTATGGTGAGTCAGAGATGAAAAATCTAGATGAAATTGTGTGTGTATACAGCGCCCCCATTGCAGGTCTGCGAAGCAGTATGATTATGTCATAAATCCTACAGCTGGAGCAGGCCCCCGCTAGCACCGCTGCCGCCGTCGTCGTTGTAAGATTGCACCTTACCGGAAAAATAAAAAAAATCAAACACAAAGTCTGGCCGATATGTGGCGGTGGATGGCGCGGCGGCACTGGTTTTACGAAACCGCGAATCAAGCACTCAACACTTTATGCGTCTCTGTGTGTTGTATACCTCAATTGAATGCGAAAATTGGTGGTTTGGAAGCGCCACGCATGTGATTCATGACATCTAATTGAATACCTTTTGCTTGCGTCAGTCAGGTCTGGTCTCAAAAATAACCATGCACCGCACATGGATCCATGATTAAGTTATCAAGGCTTTTGCTCATACAACAAGAGTGATTAGTTTATGGTTAAGGTTACAAATTATTGTGGATGTTTATATATTTATGCGTGGACATGGTAGTTTGGCAATTTGATGGGAGTTGAGAAGCAATATCGGCACCATGGCACAATAGGTACACCGAGGAATGATTTTAAATTGGATAAATAGAGGAGTTTTGGTGGGAAGTCATAAATCGCCAGATGCCACTAATGGAAAACTGTTGAATTAGAGGTATTTCAATCAAGACACTACCAACAATTTCAAATAAAAAAAGAGTTCGAATAAAAACTCTCCATAATACATAGGAACGAGAGTGGGTCCTAATAGAAAAAATAAAATAGATTTCTGGGCAATAAAATAAGTTGCAATCAAAAGGGCCTAAGTTTGTTTGGTGTTAGAAGAAGAAATTTAATTAAAACTTTTAATTTAAGATATTGGTTAGATCCAGTCATGATGAATAAAATATAACTTCAATATTATGTATGTACATTCTACACGTTAGTTCTTATGCAGGACTTGATAATGACAAGATGACTTTTGACTTTTGACATTTACATGCGGATTTCTACTAGATTTCCACCATAAGTGACAATAAGGTTTGTTAACGTATATCCACCATGTACAAAATACCCACATCGCAGTAGCGTAGCGTGCCATCTCGGCGCCCGGGGCGGGAGACCCATTTTGCCTCCCCCATTCAATACTTAATTTAAATTAAATTTCGAGACATAATTTCACAGGCAATGAGGTATCTTGAAGGTAAAAAAGGAGGTGTCGTGAAATAAGGCCAACTTTCAAAAATTGGCCTTATTGCACCAATTTTCAGCAGTTGATCTTATTTCACTTTGACAAAGCGCAGATTTTCTGAGAACACTTATCACACTCAGTCCTCGTTGCTGCAGGTAAATCTGTTCGTCATTTACTTCAGGTAGCACTGCAGCCCAAAAGCCAAGAAAAGTGAGGAAGTTGAATGACTGCTTGGCTGTCAGAAGAAGACTGGCTCCCGAACTTGTTTCGGAAGTTTGAGATGAATCCGTCAATTCTTCTAGTACCTCAAGAACTTCCTAAAAACTTGACAGCTTCATGTCTAGCGCTAAAGTGCGTTTCAGTGACTCGTTTCACTGCTTGACCTGTGACGGTAACCAAAGCGTTCCACCGAGCAGCTGATGCAGAAAAGAAGGCAAATAGCTTCTCCAGAGTTCCAAAAAACGTCACGAAATTCACTGATTCAGAAGCAGTGTGTACCCCAGCCCAGCACGGTCTCGAACTCATAAATGTTTCGAAACGCTCCCTTTCAGTTTCGCGAGAGTTTTGGAACATTCCGTTTTAGGTTCGCAAGTCGCGCGACAGTAACAGAATGCACCCTTACGGCCTTACTCACCGTTTACGAATTCACGGAAATCAGCCGAGAGCATCAACGACGAATCACAGACAGGGTGAAAATTTTAAATTTACGTCATTGTTGTTTATTGACTTGTCAAACGTTCTATCATGAAACATATGATCTCTACTCTACCCGACTTTTGCCGCCCCCGGCCGGCTGCCGCCTTTTTTTTATCAACTTAACATAATTATGATAGGGAAATTGAAAAAAGTGGGTTTCGCAATTCTGTCTGTGTGTTCG
Organism: Philhelius festivus; assembly: GCA_963931855.1. Classification (NCBI taxonomy): domain Eukaryota; kingdom Metazoa; phylum Arthropoda; class Insecta; order Diptera; family Syrphidae; genus Philhelius; species Philhelius festivus. The sequence continues at coordinate 82,101,005 of OZ007557.1, forward strand.
ACTGCTAGGTAGATTTACTTTAAAATTGGTACATATGTACCAATTTGAATTTTTTCCTTCAATTTTTCTTTTTTACTTGCGACTTTTAGGTAACTATAAGGCATTCGTATGCATTCGTAAAAAAAAATCGAACTCGAGATTTTGATCGAAATTGATATTACGATGATAGCGAAGACCAAAAAAGTGGGTCTCGCAATCCGGTCTATCTGTCTCTCTTTTCGACTACAGGCTAAACGGCTTGGTCGATTTTCGTCAAACTTGGTAGATATCATTTCAAATTTTTCCCCCACATGTCTTTTTCTTTTTTTTTAAGACCAAAAATAACGGTACCTGCCATAAGATTTCTTTCGAGATTTTATAAATATTTTTTTTCTCAAAAACTGTCCCACACAATTAAAAAAAATCATAAAATTTCATTTACTTAAAGTAAAGGTAATGGTTGAAAAAAATTTTCCAAAAAAAATTTATTTTTGTTAGCCCCTATGGCACCATTTCTGTGTTTTCGATTTGCTCGAATAGGATACAACCGATTAAAATTATTTTATTTATGCTAAAGTTCCTCAAAATTTTTGATTATTATTACATATTCAAATTTAATTTTTTTTATTTTTTTGAATTTCAAAAAAAAATCAAAATTTTGTTTTATTAACTCAATATTTCGAAAACCCTATGCTTCATTTTTTTTAAACTTGATAAATAAAATTTTCTAAATATTATCTACAAGATTTGAGAAAAAAATGGTTTACCTGAAAATAACCCGCCATACAAATGTTAAAAAATGGTTTTCAAAAATCGTATTTTTCTCGAAAACGGCGCCTAGAATTTTAATACAATTTTTTTTCTTTCAATCAATTCTTACGATCTTTAATTTAATTAAAATAAAATGCACGACTGGATCACACGAACTTGCTCTTATGTAAAAGTACTTTGGAATTTAAGATATATTTATAAATGTGAAACATGAATTTAAAATGAAATTGCCGTCTGATTTCTAGAAAAGTGTGAATTTATGCAAACAAACTTTCGTTTTATTATTAAATAAATAAATTTTTTATACAAGAAATTTCTTTAAAATTTTTCAAGAAAAAAATGTGGGATGCGAATTTTAAGTATTTAATAATATTGATTTTTGGAAATAATTTCAAAAAATAATCGTTCATAGGTTTTGAAGATATTGATTTTTCAAAAAAAAAATTTTTTTTTCAAAAAAACCCAACAAATAATTTTTCGAATATTTTTATTAACAATATTATTTTAAACTTAGGGGGACTCCTGCTGAAAATTTTTGGTTAAAATCGTTAGAGCCGTTAATGAGAAAGTCGAAAATCAAAAAAACGGTTCTATGACAGGTACCGTTAATAACATTTTGCCCCAAATTTTTTTTTACCAGAATGTAGTCCATGTCCATAATATCACACTTAATTTTTTTTATCGTAATCGTTAGAGCCGTTTTCGAGATAAATAAGATTTTGCATTACGGGTGTATGGGGGGTACCGTTAGTTTTAGAGCTAAAAAAAAAATTTCAATTTCCCCTCTAGGGAATCACCGAAGACCCTTAACTACCCAGTTTGAAGAAAATAGGTCCAGTGGCTTAGGCTCTAGATCGAGGTACAGACATACAGACAGACAGACGGAATTGCCGGACCCACTTTATTCGTCTTCGCTATCATCGTAATGTCAACTTTGATCAAAATCTCGAGTTCGATTTTTTTCCAAATGCGGAACTTGCCCTTTAGTACCTATATCGCAAGTAAAAATTGAAATTAAGATATTACAGCTTGTACCATTTTTTCAAATTTTGAATTACTCATTATCGACATAACAGATTTTAATGAAATAGATATGCTTCTAAAAAGTTTAAAAAACATTGCATTTCAAAACTTAAAAAAAAAATATTTTTGAATTTAAAAAAAAATCATTTTTTTTTTGGAAAATTCGATATTGCAAAGACGGCTTGATAGTTTTTGGAAATTTATTTTTTTATTCGTACAATAATAAAACTTAAAATTGGCGTACCAAATTCTTTTCTTAAAAAGCTTTTAAAAAATTTGTATATAAAAGGTTTTTTTGAAGAAACCACTACAACGACTTATAATTTTTGTTCTTGTATACATTTATATTTGCATAGCATTCTGTTTTTATTTACTTCTTACTACTAAATGAATTTAAAAACTTAATTTCATCCTTATGAACAGTTTTCTCTAATAACATTCGTTTTTAAAATTCCTAGTCTATTACATAGGAGCAAGTTCGTGCGACCCAATCGTCCATTTTATTTTTTAAATTATAAGAAAAATAAAAAGAAAAATTTAGACCATTTTTCGAAACTTTTGCCTTTTAAATATCAAATGATCTGTGGGAAATAAATGAAATTTTGAGATATTGGAATGTAAAAGTTTAAAAATATCCTAGCTATGCTTGAGCTTACGTTATATTTTTACTTGCGATATAAGGCGCGTTTTATTGGTAATCTATATCTAGCGCAGTAATACAAGTACCAAAAAAACGCTTTATTCACTCTTTAACTCACTCTTCCTTGTTCCTCCTACTTGTGGAATTAAGAATTAACTTACTCGGACTCGGATGTGTTCGAAAGATCTGTATCTCGTTTTTAAGCTGGAGTTGAAATATTCATGAAAATGCAGATTGAGTTGAAATATTCATGAAAATGCAAATCGAGTTGATTTAGAGTTCTACTCACTGTTAGGCTAGTCGCGCACTGGCAACTGTGATCGAAATCAAATAGTTTAATCACCAGTTGAAAGAGAACCGCGCACTGGCAACTCTTTACTCACGCTCACACTCTTTTCTCTCTTGCGCTTATAGAAAACAGCTCAACTGTTGCGAAGGCAATCGTTTTGTTTGTGTCAAAACACAAACTTTTTAGTTTCGAGAATCGAGTTGCTCTAAGTGTGCGGTGTCCCATATAAGCCCATATGTTTCATTTTAGGAACCAAACAGTTGCGAAACTAAAAATTGAATGTGCGCGCATAGCCTTAAATTTGATTTAAAACTTACAAAAGTGCGAAAATATATCGCATATATATACTGAGTATTGGAGAAAAAAAACATAGTACTCAATAAAATAACATTGGCGCAAAATTTTAAACAGCCTCTTATTAAGGTAGTAGTATTATACTTCTTATATATTTCCTAACTTTAAAGTAGTTTTCTAATTTTGAAAATTTTTTAACTAATATCGTCTTAAGGCTGGAAGCGCACATTCAATTTTTAGTTGCACAACACTGTTTTTATACTTATAGAAAACAGATGAACTATTTGGTTGAATGTCCGCGCAGGTGCATATAATTATATGTTACACAAAATAGCGAAATCATTTTAGGCAATCGTTTAGTTTGTGTCAAAACACAAACTTTTTAGTTTCTTAAACCAAACAGTTGCAAAACAGCCTAGCCTAAGGCAATTTCTTTTAATAAATTGATTCTGAGCAACCTTAAAACAATAGTAGTTCGTGCAAAGAACTAAGAAAACAGACCTATTTTGAGGTTTTTTAATGTTAAAGAGTCATATGAAGTTATAACGATACTAAAAAAATAAAATAAAAAATAAATAAAATAGGTGTTCTGAGAATTTAGCTTTAATTTTTTCAGTTGTTATATAAATTCAGCATAATGCCGCAGTTATACGACATTTTTGAACAAATGCCAGTGAACTGATAAAACATATCAATCGAATTCAATATTTCAATATTCAATATTTTATGACAAAATTATAGTGGCAGTAGTGTAAAGCCGGAATTATGGTATGAATTAAAGTTTTGCATTTGAAAAAATATTTGTTCTATAAATTTCGGAGCGATCACACTTTGGATTATCAAAGGCAAAGTATAACAAAATAAATACCAACGAACACACCCTCAAGTATGCCACATATATTTTTTCGGACACTACCTAAACACCTCCTACATTCCAACATCCGAAACTCCATCTTCACTAAATTATCCATTTCATTTACTAGCTTATTTTTATTCACTAATCGTTTGTTGTTGTTTTCCATGTTAAATTTTGCGATGTAGTATATTCACTAACCAATAAAACACGGCTATAGTTACTATAGGGCAAGTTCTGCATTTGGAAAAAAAAACGAACTCGAGATTTTGATCAAAGTTGACATTACGATGATAGCGAAGAAGAAAAAAGTTGGTCCTGTATGTCTGTATGTCTGTACCTCGAACTACAGCCTAAACTACTGGAGGTATTTTCATCTAACTCGGTACTTAAGAGGCTTCGGTGATTCTCTAGAAGAGAAATTGAAATTGTTTTTTTAGCTCCAAAACGAACGGTACCCCCCATACACCCGTAATGCAAAATCTTATTTATATCGAAAACGGCTCTAACGATTTTGATAAAAAAAAATAAGTGTGATATTATGGACATGGGCTACATTTTGGTCATAGAACCGTTTTTTTTTATTTTCGGCTTTCTCATTAACGGCTCTAAGGATTTTAATTCTTTAGTTTAAAATAATATTGTATGTATATAAAAATATTCGAAAAAATATTTGTTGAGTTTTTCTGAAAAAAAAATTTATTTTGAAAAATCAGGCACATTGATTATTATAATTAAATTAAGAGACGACTTTAATATTTGAGTGAAATGAACCATTATATAATGAGCTGTAATGAGCTCTATATATATAGCCATACATGTTATGAACTTAATATTTAAGTGGACTCTAAATTATGAACCATTTATTGTACGGAACCTAAAAACTAAAGTTAAGTATGAATGGCCAGTTATATAGAATCCATTAAATAATGGCTCATTTCGCTCAAATATTAATGTCATCTCTAAATTTGTTTATTGGTAAGGCCCAATATCTTCAAAACCTATTAACGATTATTTTTTCAAATTATTTCCTAAAATCAATATTATTAAATACTTATAATTCGCATTCACATTTTTTTCTTGAAAAATTTTAAAGAAATGTCTTATATACAAAATTTTTTTAATAATAAAACGATTTTTTAAAGTTTGTTTGCATAAATTCATACTTTTCTAGAAATCAGACGGCAATTTTAGGCATTTGAACATTATTATCTCATTAAATCGATGTTTTATATTTATAAAATGTATCTTAAATTCCAAAGTACTTTTTTCATAAGAGCAAGTTCGTGCGATCCAGTCGTGCATTTTATTTTTTAATACTTAGCGAACTATGGGTTATGGCTACGCTTAAATTTTTCGAGTACAGTGCGAGCATTCAGGAAAATAGAAAAAGATTTAAAAAGAGATACCGATGCACATTAGTTTCAAATGTCAGAATATTGCAATGGGAGGCAAATTTTTAGCTGCTTAAAGTATTCTTATACATTATTGTAATACGGCTTAGGGAAGGTAATCTTTGAAAAATGAATCGTCCCTTTGAAGTATCGTGCTTAACCTTTCGAATTCTTTCTTTCCTATTCGATAAATCATTATTGGGTTGTAAGCCTTCCGTTCTCCACTATTTACTTACCAAATGAAGCACTTTTTTAAAAGCAATCAGTCAACACTCGTACGTCAAAAGAACGACAAATCGGCCAAGATCTTCTGCGTTGTCCGTGAAAGTGTGCCAGCAGTCGATACCTCGTCGTCGAAGCTCAAAAATCACAGACAACTCCGTTTGTTCGCGGATTGATCTCAATTTTTCCCATCTTTAGCAACGACACTAATTTTTGGATGAGTGCCTATGTTAATAACCAAATTTGAGACTACCCAACCTACAAGAGGTTCATCAGGTGACAATGCATCTAAAAAAGAAACTGTTTAGTTCGGTTTTGGGCTGGGACGCAGTGCGGTCATTCGTCCTTACTTCCTTGAAAACTACATAGGTTAATCATCACCGTAAATGATGAGTGTTACAGATCAATGATATGCAATTTCTTTTTGGCCCCAATCGAATGATATGGACGTGGATACATGTGGTTCCTGAATTGAAGCTAGGGTTATCTCCCTCCGTGTTGACGTGTTTTTAAAACACTACCTCAAATAAATATGAAATAAAGCTTAAACTAAAACTATAAAAGTTGCCGAAAATACTGTATTGTTTATTAGGTTAAGTAAATAAATTTGTTTTAATATTCAAGAGACAAAAATATTTTCAGTAATGAACCCATTACCATCAAAATAAGTGACAAAAATGAATCTCCCTAAATGACACCGAAATTCAAAAATACACAATTCTCCAATGCCACAATGCCAAAGACAAATAAATAAAACTCAATTAACTCCTAACAGCCGTTTTCTCACTGAATTAATCGTAAATTATTTTAAATGTTAAAACACACATCGTTCCTTTGATGTCGTTGGATTTTTTGTTGGTCTTTGTTGGACTCTCGAGGATCGCTTTAAATTCAAATAAAAAATACATATACATAACACTAAGCCTTCTGATTCTTCCGAATCTGAGCCTGATCTCTGATGGAGCCGGTAATCGACAAGAACGATCGAACGAAAAAAATTAACACCAAAAGCCCCCAAATAATAACAAATGCGATCAATTTGGACCTGGGATACTGGATCTGGGGGCTTCAGATCTCTTTCTCGGCTTTGAATATCAAAATCAGAAAGAGGAACAACAACAATACCCATCACCCTATCAGATGGAATTAAGTTGTTTGCTTTGTACGAGAAGCGCCCGACCCATTGATTCCATTTTCGATTCCCAACAAAACGACTTAAGAACCCAACAAAAAAAAACATAGCTACAGAATTCCGATTTCGATTTAAATGTAAAATATTGCATTCGATGGGTTTGATGATGTTTTCTGTATTTTTTTGTTTGTCTTTTTTTCAAATTCAATTTCCATATCCATAAACAAAGATGTTTTTGAAAAATAAAAGGAGAAACGATGCTGTCAACTTGTCTTGTTGGCTTGGAAATTGAAATGTAATGTGAGTGGGTTCACGCGCTTGAACTGCTGTGGCAGCAACATGTGTCCACACCGAAGAAAGCGAGACATGTTTCTTCTTCAATTTTGATTTTTTTTTTTTGGTTCTGATGATAACGCTGAAAGCAGGTTGGTTTAATTATTCGTTATCAGATGTTTATGTCGGAAAACGACTAATAGGGTCATTGGAGTTAGGAATGTATGAAGTCGTGATACTGGAAATTCTTGAGATGCCTTCTCGGATTGTGGCTTGAAGGTACATTCTTAATTCTTGTTCTTGAAGTGTCGTTATTATCCAATATGGTGTGGTGGTTTGAGTTGCATAATATTTACATTTGAAAGCTCGATAAAAGCTTTTAGGGTCATTGAGAACAACATTACATACACCTGAACCTGATTCTTGCGTGAATTAAAATTCCACCGATTTAAAACTCCGTAAATGAAATGAATAGTTTCATAGGGTTATGGAGTTGTTCATTATGCAATACATTTTTCATTGAGTTAATGAATACATTTTATTGGTTAATGAATTTTACGTTTTTCAATGAATTAAATTTGGAAAAAATTGTTTTTGTTTTTTTTTCTGAGGGGTGAACTACCTCTTGCGAGGAATTGATACCTAAAAGTATCTTCCCTCCCCCCTCCCCTGATTTAAGCCGAAGTCATTTTTATACCTAAGCAGGGTAAGCCACCAACGAAAGTAACATCTTAGAGACTTATATCGCTTATGCCAATTAAGGCAAAAGTTTTCGAGAAACTGCTCCTGAAAAGGCTTAGGAAAATAATAAAGGAAAGAAGACTACCTATTCCCGAACCATCAGTTTGGATTTAGCAATAAACATTCCACGATAGACCAAATGAATCGAATTAAGGATGATGTAGAAAAAGCACTTGAGGAAAAACAAGTATGATCAGCTCCATTCTTGGATGTGCTCGAGCCTTTGATAAGATTTGGTATTTGGGACTTGAGTACAAACTGCATAGGGCCTTACCAGGCAGTACTAGGAAATACTGATATCCTACGTAAGGAACCGACCGTAACGGTACGACCAAACTACTCAGAACTAAAGAACATTGAGGCCGGTGTACCCCAAGGAAGTGTCATAGGACCAACTCTGTATTTGTTATATACCAAGTATATTCCAGTGGATATCAACGCTATCATGGTCACCTTTGCTGACGATGCTGCAATTTGTTGTCTGATAAATCCGCTACGAAGGCAACAGAAAAACTGCTTAATGCAGTCGATAAACCTTGAGATTGGACACAACGGTGGGGTATCAAATTAAACGAAACAAACTCGACGAAAGACATGTCAATCTTTCATAGATTGGTTCTGATCCCTGTGGTTTTCGTGCGGCAAGAGTCTCACACTACTTGGAACTGAATATTACCAAGTGTCTTTTTGAAGATTCCACTGACAAAAAGAAAAAAATCTAAGCTGTTCGGACTGGGCTGACAATTTTCGATCTTCTCCATTCCGGGTTATACGCAGACAAGAATAGTTGAGAGTTATGATTCACAAGGTTTAGGCTCTTTACGAGCTTTTTTCCTATAGTTTATTTAATTATTTTAATGAATTAAATTCATTGATTCAACAAAGCTTGAGGTACTGAATTACCTAATAAATATAACCAGCTACGGCCCAGAGTGGACCAGACCTTCAACCAATAAGTTTTTGCAGAAAATTTCGCACCAAAAGATAATTTAGATGCCTTCCTAACCTTATTCAAGTTTTTCATCTGAACTCATGAACTCAAAGATTTTCCAGGCCGTAGTAGATTTAGCGACCATCAGCTTTACATAATGGTCAGTCTATAGACCAGCCGTCGGCAACCTTTTTAAGTAGTCGGGCACAGTTTTGAAATCCAAAAGTTCAGCGGGCACCACCCAATGAAAACTCAATTTTTTAATATGGCAATAATATTAAATAAAATTAAATTTATTTCATTTATTATTTAAATTCAATGTGAAGTTTGACAAATAATTCGATATGGCAGTTCTTAGGCATTGGTCCAAATGAGCAGCTGCAAGGGTCGTTCGGTACTTCGATTTTATGAACTTCATATTTGAAAACACACGTTCCCAAAAATATGTGGATGCGCAAAGAGAGCTAAATTTTAAAGCACAATTTCTTAACAATAGGTAATTACATTTGCCAACCAAGCTCCAAAATTTTTCATCGTGATAATATGACTTTAATTCGATGTCATTTGTCAAATTTATAATTTTCAATTCTAGGTCCTCCTTATTTGAAATATCGAAATAGTTTGCAATTTTAATAGCAATATCGTCATCCAGTTGGGTAAAAGAGTTAATGAAGAATATAACGATTTTTTCTAAATTATTGAAATCTTCAAATCGGTTATTAAATTCTTCCAATAAGGAATCGAAATGTTTGGCAAATTGATGAGTTGGAGCTTTTCCATCCCAATAATTTTGAATTATTATTTTTACATTTGGAAAATGGGAACAATTGTCCTTCTCCACATATGTTTTCCAGAGTTTTAATTTCACCTTAAATCAATCGTTGAAGCAATATGGTGATTTTTTCCTTATAATGTCAAATTTAGTTCTTTTAATTTTAACGTTAAATAAGTTATTACTACGTTTTCACCAAGAGTAAATCCGGGATTTAAGTGGATTTACCATAAATCTCCTTTAAATCTCGTAGATTTACCATACAAATATAAATCACCTCAAATGAAGATTTAAAATAAATCTCCTTGAAATCTTCTCGCAATCAGAAGATTTGCAAAACAAACAAACCTTATTTTATAGAACTCACCTATGTACTTGTTAGCCCACTTTCTTCATTGACAATCAACACAAAATAGAAATATCTGTCAAACTTGTTGTGTTCGGTTATTTACTAAAAGGCCACACTTTCTAGGACAAAATCTAAGTTTTTATACAAAAAAGAACTAATTATTTTAATTGATATAACAACTTACAAAAAATGGCAGAAACAAAAAAATCACGCAAAAGCTGGGGCCCGAAAGACGGAAAGCTTTTAATGGAAGTGTGCGCTAGTATAATGTTTCTCAAGCACTACTGACGTTTTTTTCTATAAATATGGATTCTTCTATCCAATGCACCAAATATCCCTTTCATTACATTTTTCAGAATCAAAAGGTGTGATAACAATAGTTTTAAAGTTGTAACACTCATTTTTTTAAAGTGTTTATTGAAAATACACTATTTTTTTGCTCAGAAATAGTTTTTCCTATTTCTCATCAACTCACTTAACAAAATATAGTGTCCTCAGTAAAAATATAACTTAAAATGTCATAATGCGGGCATTTCAAGACTATCTCACGGGCACTTTGGTGCCCGCGGGCACTTCGTTGCCGACCCCTGCTATAGACTATTATAGTCAAATCTATAAATACATTTTAAAGAGTACTTCACTTTGAAATACCTCCAATCAGCTTTTAAGTATAAATTGGCATTTGTAATAAATTTTCACATTTAAGTAAGCTGTTACTCTTTTGGTTATCTCAATACTCTTTTAATAATATTGCTATGGCATGGTCCATATGTCTTGCCATGGAGCTTTTAGAAAGGGTTTTTAGTATCATCGTCCTTCTCATCTGTGGGGGCGTATGTTGGAAAATTTAGCCTTGTTGGAAATTTTATTAAGGAGCTCCTTCACATATTCCTTTAAGTATGTTTTTGGTACCGGTCTCTGTAGTACAACTGTTCGAACAGTTTTTCATCTTTCTTTTGCTAGGCCAATCACATCGTATTTCTTGAATCTGCTTTCCAGCAGTCTGGAGTCTCCACAAATTGTTCTATTGCATGTGTCCTATTAAGGAACTTAAAGCATTCCACAGATTCAAAGTTCATTACGCTGATCTTAGCAACAGTCTAGATGATTCACTGGTGCCTCTGTCACTGCTCGCTCTAAGGGTTCAATTGTTCTAATTTATTGGACACCTTTAAGAGATGTCTGAAAATAACTAAAACTTGTCGAAAAGAAGCATTCCGAAAAGCGGGCAAGTCCACTAACTCCGAATCGAAAGAAATCCATAATCACCTAAAAGTAACTTGTGCTGTGCTCTCGCAAACCCAACCTGCATGTATGAAGGGCAAATGTGTTCGGGCAGCGTTTCATAAAGTGGTCGGCAGAATTGAATAGGAATAAATGATAGGAAATTTAAAGTTGGGACGTGTAGAAGTACTCCATAGGATAATATTTCATCGCATTTGCTTTGGCTTTTCCTTGTTAAGCAGATCATATAGTTAAACTATGTCCAAGCGGTTTCAAGATCTCTCCATACGCCGATTAAATAGTGTTAATGGTCTCGGGACAATTTACCATAACTTTGTGCGATCTCCAACACAAGCGGCCCTTGATAAGCTCAATAATTGGGCCAGTGGCTGTGGACTCACTAAAAACAAAACTGGTGAATCTTAATATTCCCAAAATAAGTCCACCAATTTTTAACTGGATTTCGCCACAGGTTTCTGGCACTGCCAAATATAGGTATTGGTGGTGTTCTAGATTGGAAACTAATCTGGAAAGAAAATACTAAGGGAGAGAGAGAAATAAGTCTCAAAAGCTTTCTGAACTTGCAGTAAATGACCTCCTGATGACCAGCCTTAGCAAAATAAACCAATGACATAACTGATGCCCAGCCGTAGCAAAAGAAACCAATGACATAACTTGCACTATCCCAACTACACCAACGGTAGCCCTTAAAACTTCTCGTTCACTAGCCTCGCTTCATCTGCTTACGAAAGAGTTGGAAAATGCTTTAAGACTTAAACACTGTAATAGTTGAAACAGAAGCCACTTCTCTCGTAGAACTTAAAAAATTTTACAAGCAAAGATATTCAAACAGACTTCGTTACAACCGGTCATTAATGCTAATGATGGTTCAGTGTCTACGGTCGGTTCCAAGACATACTAGAAGGAATTTTCAGGCATTTACTGAAATAACACACCAATTAACAGATGAATAAAGCTTCCACACATTTGCAGTGTATTCCAGGGGGAAATGCTTGCAGCTCGCAAAACCGGGAAACATCTTGCCTCACGTAGCGATTTAAGCTATTTCTGTAAAAAGAAAACTATTTTTGTAATAAATTTCCTCAATCCCTCCAAAGTCAATATTAATACCATGATAAGGATCTCAGGATAAAGTAATATATACGGGATCGGAATTACAGACGAATTGATCAAAAACGTGTCAGGATGAAATGGTGGCGGAAGGCTCTTCTCTCTTCATTTATGAATGCCCCAATCTAACCAGAAGCCAGAAAATCTACCTTCGGAGAATAGTTTTTTGACAAATTGGGCGACATCTCAGGAGCATCCTAAAATTACTTCGGAATTCAAGATGTTTCATGGACTTTAACCTTACCTTTACTCTAATTAATCCACTCCCTCTTCTTCATCACACCTACCTTACATACATCCTGGGGAGCGCGATAGAAGTCCGAGTAAGATGATATAAGGCTTGCTGTATCATCACTCCTTCTCAACAAACCTAAGCTTATACCTAACTTATTTGGTTAGCCGGTTTCGTCATCAATACATCCGTGCGTAACCAAGACCTGGTCTTACAAATAGAGAACTTTATCAGACCGGAAAACTTATTCCTCCTTAATGTCATTCTTAGGAAGGGAAGCCGAATAAATCACTCGATATAGGCCTTAGATTCCAATTGTTTGGTAGCAGGAATATAAGGTGTTCGTTAAGTAGTCCAGCCTAAATGGAACTGTAGAAGAGAGTGTTGATTCCACATGGGAAATTCTTCTGCTGCTGCCTGGCTGTGCCAGTTTGATACTCACAAGAACTGCCCATGCCCAATGTATGTAAAACCCAGTGCTCAATTGAGGCACCATGGTAAAAGAAGGAGTTGGCAGGGAGACGTGCATTTAAAAAAAAATTCATGTTAGCTGAATTCTAACAGTCCGTCCTGAATTCACGTGTTCATTTATAACTGGGTTAATATATTTCTATGATAGGATATCCAGATTTTATCAGGTAAAATTTGAATCTTCATGCCTGTTGAATTCTCCTTAAAACCCATTTGGCACTTAAGTTGATGCTAACATTCATTCAAATCGAAAAAATAAGTGAAATATCCTGAATTAGTTAGCAATTCGAAGTAAGGTTCCAAAGATAGTCCCCATAAAGTTTAACGAAACCTTTTACAACTTACTTATAACCTCTCTCACACTAAAAACCTATGCAAAACATAAAATAACGTGGCCAAGAAAATTATTCGCAAATTCATTGTCAATAAAAATCAATTATCCTGCTCCCTTTATCAGGGCCGCATCCTTGACAGCCGCCTTGACCATATCATTTCAGGGCAACCTTCAAATGTGAACCAATTACCATTTATGCGGTTCAAGTCATTTGTTTTCGCAGAATGGTTCATTTTTGTTGCTGTTGTTGTGCAATTTCCTTCCTGCGAGTCGGTGACTGTTCTGCGCCTAAAGCCTGCGACAGATTTAGAGCCTCCGATGATCATGTTGTTTTTCGCCTCTTTCGCAAAAAAAAAAAAAAAAATAAAAACTAAACCGGAGTTGGGCGCGCAAACTCGCGCGACAAATGTGTTCCTCCATTTCAGGATGATGATGGTTTTGTGAAAAAGTTGAATCCGCGAACCTGGACATGGTGAGTGTAGAACAGGGCTTTGGCGATGGTGGTTGTTGGACGCTCTGAAAACAAGTGCTTTTTCTTGTCCAGTTGTCTCCCTGGGCTAATTGGATTATCTCTTTATGGTTGCATCTTCATTTCGGGACGTCTCTGTGGTAGAGATGCTGCACCAAGCGGAAGAAGCGGAGCACACAGAGAGAGAGATGCTGAAATAATGGACTCGCTTATTGCAGTGATACCTGTAATATTTTTAACAGTCGAGACTTTCCAATGGTCTTGCAATGAAATGGAAATGAATGAAATTTATAAGCAATCTCCTGTGCTGGGCTGCAGATTGGTGGTAATTTAGATGCAAATTGTGAAACAATAATGATTATTGAGATGTGTGCATTGAGGCATTCTTCTAAGTGGCACTTAATTAGAATCGAAGCAATGAAAGCATTTTTGATGGAAACACCCAGGCTATACGTTTAATGGAGTGATGAAAATACAATCTGGGATAAGTCAAGTGCCTGGGAGACCTAATAGAACAACACGTTAGAATGTCAGCGACTACTTATAAGATTAGGCTATCTAAGCTACGATAAGTTCTGAATTTAATTTCATACTCAGCCTTCTTGAGTGTTATGCATGAATAATTAAGAACAAATTGCTTCAATATTAAGTGCCTGGCTACTGGGAAGCATTTATTTACCGGCCATAAATTTGCATTTGCTCTGCCATGTATTCAGAAGCAAATGGAAGCTCTTTTTGACGGAAATACCGTGGTACGTGAAGTGGTGAAGATATAATCTATGGGACAAGTGTTTGGAGACTTAATAGAACAACACGCTAAATCGGCATGGAATGGTGCTATTTTCTGGATTAGATTATCTTATCGGCCATATGTTTGGGATTTAATTCACTACTCAGAGCCTGCTTAGTATTCCTTGGAACGAAAAACGAAAATCGTTTAAATACCAAGTTGGTGTTTCGATGGGTTCATTTAGAGATATTTTTTGAAAAAGCCAAGGGAGCTGGTGAATGACGGGCACATCAGCAACTTGATGACGTTTGTCCAGGGACTGCAGGTCGAACACCCTTAGACGCTTTATTATCTGTCAAAGCAGAGAAAGGAACGAAGGGAATAACGAAGAAATCTACTTTGCCTATCGAATGTAAGGTATAGTGATTTAGTGACACAGGGATCACACAATTCTTCAGACCATCGATTCACAAAGCTAAGAGCTCATTAGCTCTTCAAATAGACATATTAATGGGAGAACGAAATCTGAATTCTTTATCGCAGATAAGTCTCCAGATTAGAAAGCGAATCAACTTTTATTGCTGGTTCATTTAAAAGGTTCTAGGGGGCAGTGGAAGGTGCTTAGAAGAGAAGGTTAAAGTTTGACATTTACCACAAGAGTGTTTCGTTGACATCACATTGGGAAACTAAATGGACCAATAGGATAAAAACTGTCGTTGGCGGTCGAAGTAGAGTCCAGTGCAGATCCTCAGTATCTTCCTTTCGAATATTTGAAGTTCCTAAATAGCTGTCCACGAGATTGAAAACCAGACTGGGTAGAAGTGGGAGCAAACGGCTGAAGGCCCAGCTGGCATTTGTCAGCACATTTCTTGAAAGCACGTTAAACCTTAGCAACTCGTTGAAGTGCACTCCCAGGTCCTTGAGCTTTCCTTTGCCCCTATGCAAATGGTTGCGTTGTGAGCGTCTCTACCAGTTGAAGGTCTCCTGAAGCAGACAAGTTCCGATTTGGAAGTGTTGATCGGGATGCCCCATTTCTGGTAGAATTGGAAGAGAGTCTGTTGATATGGGTTTCTACTTCTCAGATAGCAATTAGTCTTGACATTGATGTGGAGTAGGTTAGTGACTCATCGGAATACAAAAGGTTCTTCCTCGCATCCAATTGGAGAAGGTTGGTCGAAAGTCATCAAGTTGTAGAGGAAGGGGCCTAGTTTTGAGCCTTGGTCGACACCAGCTCTGATGGTCTTCATGTTTGACATACAGTTATCTAGTTGGATGAAAAATTTCCTGAAAGATAGGAAAGAAAGAAGAATTTTTATTAATTGCGGAGGTACTTGCATGAGATGAAGTTTGAGGATTGGGCCGTCTATCCACATGCAATCGAATGCTTTCTCGACATCCAGAAAGCATGGGACGGTGACTGTTGAGGACTGTGGTGATATCGTAGTTGCCTGTAGTTATGCTGTCCGCTTCTACGTCCGCATCACACGGCCATGTAATCGGCCGATCTTACACTCTATTCACATATAAATGGTGGCTGATTGATTTCCGAACCAGCCATTTCAAATTTGGTTCTCAAACGTTGAAGAGTCGATTATGTGAAGGGTTGCTACGTATATCGTAAAATGGGCGCATCTCGCGCATTGTTTCCACTATCGAACACTCATTTTGATAATAAAGTTTTATCATTTGGACGTGCTGTTCAATCGTGTAACTTACCATAGTGATATGACATCAGTAGCTGAATAATGAACAATAGATTCGACGGATGTAACCAAAACAACATGGCCGCCACAGGCTACCAAAGTCTACCCGCACATAATTGAAAATAAAGTTTCATAAGGGTTTTGAAGAGCGTTCACTTCGTTTTATTTGCATGGGGATTTTTGGACCCATTTGTTGAGTTATTCTTCGTCGATTCTTCCCTAAGATGTCGTTATATTAATTCTATATGATTCTATATGCTATATGATCTCCTAATCTAAAGAAGGTTGTAAGCACACTAGAAACGTCTCAGAAACCCAAATTAGAACAAAAGCTTTGTCAAAACTGAATGCTTAAGAATTTCGATGTCTCTTGGGAAATCGCTTGTGGGTGCCTCCCTCTGTGAATTGGGATTCTTAAAATGAGTAAGTCTATCCCATAACACTCTCATAGCAAGAGAAGAAATAACAAAAATTATCACAATCAAAAACAATAGCAACAAATTATTTCCAGAAGTTGCGATCCACAAAAATAAAAAATATTCAAATCAAAAACGACCAACAAACCCTAATAATCGAAAAATTATTCAAATCCGAAATGTAGCTGTAATTTTTCAATTAAATCCTCGTTCAAACTCACATTCAATTCAATAATTAGGTTCTTTCACACGCATAGTCGAGTCATCTATAAGGCATATGTTATGTATGGCTATGTGTGGATGCAACTGAGTCAAACACAATTATTTCATTCTAATCAATAACAATTTACGGATCCAACCGAGTGTTCAAGTCGGAAATTGTATGTTCAACTCCCTTAGCACCTGTTGTGATTCAGTGTTGAGATTATTTAAATTTTTCATCTTTTTTTCTTTTTTTAAATGTTGAATCGAATTATAAGAAAATGAATTTTAATTCGATTCTTATTAGTTCACAGATTTTTGTCTTTTTTGTCTTGATCATTTTCTTTTTTGGGCCTATTTTGGAGTATAGGTTTGTCTTAATTAAGATGTTTAGGAGGATGATATCAAGTAAGACATCGCGATGTATTTTCCAGTGTGAATGTAACAAATGCTCGTGTTTTGTTTAACGCATTCTTTCAATATAATTATTTATGTGATGTTATCGGCGACAACAACTATTTGAGAAAAAATAGATGACTCAAATTGAGCTTATAAATTAACATTCTTGATGGGGCAAACTTGTAAGAAAAATCAATGTTAACAAATTGACAAGTATGATCGGAATTTCTGTGAAAGATAGCACTCAGTTGGAATGATGAGAATTTTTTAGTTAAAAATTTAAATGAACATTTTTGTTTACTTCTTCAAATATGCTAGAAATCAATTTGAATTTATGAATTTTTAAATTTATTGTCAGAAGCAGGTAGTGGATCTGACTTACTACCTTCGGAGCCAAGTTCTCAAGCTCCTTAATTTGATATTTCATTTTCGTTAAGGAAAAAATCATCCTTAAGGAATGAATCTGAGGAGAATGAAATTTTAGATTTGAAAAAAAAGCTGCTAAAAATCGAAATTTATAAAACTGCTTTTTAAACTTATAAATTGGAACGTAATTACGCTTACCAATGTAGGAATTAACAAAAGAATTAATCAATTGTCTGGGTTTGTCCTGATTGATATTATTAACCATTCACTTAAAGGATAAGCATGCATTTGGAAATGGTCGATAAACTGCTTTAGAATTATATAACTTTTAAGGTTTTCACGGTTGTTGGACATAATCAATAAGTATTTTTCTTTATTAGCCGCCGTCACCGGGTGACCACGCTCAATGCAATTTGATGCGAAAAGTTCGGGGTGAGTTCTAAATTGCACTCATATTAAATTTCAAATAACGCGGCTAATCCGAAAAATGCGTTAAAATTTGCTACGAAACGGTAATTCGTCACCAATTTTCTATCATGTACACTTCCTGGCCAATTTACGTTAACAGCATAAAATCATCAATCAGGGCGGCAAACCATCGTTGATGCATTTAATGCATGATGATTTCCATGCCTGTTGACAAAGTTCTCTTCATTTACTCTCGGGGCATCGTTCTGTCAATACAAACAGCTTCACGCCTCCTTGAACAAATATTCGGATAGCTTTTTCCAAAGAATTCCCTGGCCATTAAACGGTGCTTGATACAGGAATTCATCAATTATTGGATTTGAAACTCGATGTATTACTCTGGAATCACTTTGCTAATTCCGTATATTGACTCCATGGTATAAAGATCCATTTCCAATCCAACTTAGGACACATAAAAATTGTTGCAAGGGCTTTGATTCCAACTTATGTCCAATTTTTGATAGAACAAATTCGGTATTAGTCTTTGTCGATCGAAAACATACCATTTTTTGAAAATTATTTACAATTTGAATATTTATTCTTAATTTCAAAACTCTTTCGTCACTATTATTATACTCTTCGTTTTCAAAAAGTCATTCGAACTTAACTCGAATATTTTTTTCTTCTCATGTTTTTGAAAAGCTTTGCAGAAATTCAAGTGCAAAGTGCCAGGAATTCTTTCGAAATTAGCAAAACTTTTCATTTTTCAAAAAAGTACTTGTCACTTTATTGCTGATTTGTGGTAGGTGAAACATAATTTTTAATTGAAAAGTTTTAAAGTTCAAAGTGGTTGGTGAAATAGAGATCAGGCCTTTCTAGCTTTTCTGAACTTATTCCGGTTTTCCTCAATACAGTAGGCCTTATAACATCGGAAACTTACTATTCTGGCTCTAATAACCGAATAATTTTTGAAAAAGAAGAAGAAGAAGAAGGAAGAAGAAGCTCTCCACGCTTCAGTACAAGATTATCAAGTGTCATATTAAATTAACAAGGTACATTTTCCATTTGAAGTTGGAGAAAACTCTGAAACTTACTCTATTTCAATAACACTATTATCGAGTAAAATTGACATGACGCTATTTCTGATAACATTTTAGCCGATTTAAAAAGATACCGTGTTATTTCATCTTGAAATTATTAAAGGCAAATTTTTAACATGATCGCAGTGTTAATTTTTCTATTTCAGACCACTTTCCTTTAAATTTCAATTTCAGTTAATATCTACCATGTTGACTTGATATTTCAAATTGTTATTTTTACAGTTATATATACTTACCACTATTTCTGATAACATCGTAGTCGATCTAAAAACATGCCGTATTATTTTAACAGACAATTATTGTAGAAAGCAAAATTTTAACATGATCGCTGTGTTAATTTTTGCTTCCAATAAGTTTCTATCTCAGTAAATACTATATTGACTTAATATGTCATATGGTTATTTTTACAATTATTTACCAGAAGCATTTTTCATCGGTTTGATAGATGTCTATTCCTATGCCGGATAAGCTTTCTCAATTTGAAAAAAAAAAATAAGTTTGAAATAATATCTGTACTGGAGTCCACGTCAATATCCTAAAGAAATCGTCCTAGTTCGCTTTCTCGTATTGCCAAATGGTCCTCTTAGGAGTTATTTCTTGACACGAAAATTTTGCAAATATGACACAATGACAATGACAATGGTCTGATGGTTCTACGGGTGATAATACACTTTTAGTAAATTTATCAGGGTTAGAGGTGAGAAAGAAATCTAGAGTGTGTGGCTTATTAAGGGATATTACATTGTGATGCTTTTCTTCCTGGCTGAGGTAAACTCGTCGGTGTCCAGGGTTCTTCCCAAAGAAGCAACAAACTTGGGCTTGGAGGGTCTAAGGCTCCGAATGGAATAATGTTTGTCAATACTGCTAAACTCTTAATCAATTTATTTCGGGGTCTTTTTTATTTCTAACACGGTATTTCATATAATTTTGATTTACAATATTACTTCTTTTCTTAAAATAAATAACACGGTATTTCATATAATACAATATTCAAAAGCCTAAATAACTAACACGGTATTTCATATAAAGTGTCTCTAGCACGCAATCTAGAGAAATAAAGGGATGGAACTCTAAAAAGAGAACCTGTCCAATGAGCTACCTTGAAGAGGAGATCAGAGGAAAGAAACAGTCGGGATCTTTATCGGAAATCCTGTGTTCCTAGCACGCAATCTATAGAAATAAACGGGTGGAACTCTAAAGAAAGAACCTGTCCAGTGAGCTACCTTGAAGAGGAACCCAAAGAAATTCTTATAGAAAACTCTTGTCCCTAGCACGCAATCTAGGGAAATAAACGGGTGGAACTCTAAAAAGAGAAATTGTCCAATGACCTACCTTAAAGAGGAGATCAGAGGAAATAAACGGGTTGGATTAGTAAATAACTAATAATACTCTTACAATATTAAAGCTTGCCCCACATTAGCAAGTAATACTCCTAAGCAGTGGTACCACTTTACTTCAATTGAAGTAGATCTACTTCTTTTTTTTTAAATATTTTAAAATCTACATCCTACTTCGCACCATCAGCAAAATACTGAAATCTACTTCTTTTCAAAAATCTCCGTTTCAACCTACTTCAATTTTCTCTATTTTCACAATAAATAGTATGTAAGCCCAGAACTTCCATACAAAAAGTTGAGCGTCAACACAAGTAAAAATACATAATTTCTCCTCTAGACGGCAGGTTGAGTAACAGACCTACAGACAGACTGAATCACCACTTTTTCGTTTTGTAATAACTGATGAAAATCTCGAGTCAAATTTTTTTCTAAATGCAAAAAAAAAAGTCATTTTGAAACCTACTTCGATTTTTCTCAATTTACTTCACTTTTTTTTTTTCAAATCTACTTCGACTTTTTTTCCGGAAGTGGTAACGCTGCTCTTAAGTCCTAATAATAGTAAAGCTTGCTCTACTCTAGCTAATACCCTACTATTTTCTAAAAAAATTAGATCAGCTTCACCATTACAGCAATGCCTTCTCTGTCACCGAAACGCCTAATAAAAGGTTTTTGTTTGCGGTCCGATTTTAAACTCTCTATACACTAGATTGGTATCCACTTCCACACCAGACGAGAATAAAAGACAATTTTTTCAAGGTTTCAAGGTTTCAAGGTTTTTTATTGAACTTAATATTTACAATTGTGAAACTTGAGGATAATATATATAGGGTAGAAATTTGTTGGCACATAGGGGGCCTAACTTATAAAATGACTTAAACTCTAAAAATTATAATATTTGTAATGTACATGGTTCAAAATTAGCATTATGAAAAATTGTCTTGGTTTTTGACTCGGGTTGTTCAGTCCCGGTTGTCCAGTAAGACAATTTTTTCGTTTTCCCAACCTTCACTTATTGAATCTACGGCTAAGAGTCAGTGTGAATTGAAACAAATAAACGACAAAATTGTATGTGAATCAAAGTGGGTGTTGATCACAAGACTTCGGGTACACACTGGATATGTGTAATGTGATTATTTAATACGGTGGTATGTAGGTGTCGTACCGTTTTGCTCGTTAATAGGATTAGGCGTCGTTGGTGTCATAGCGCTTTGCTTGGAAATGTGATTAGGGTATGTAGGCAGGCATTGTAGCGCTTTGTTACAACATATAAAAATGCAATGCAATCACTATAATTCCAATAAAACTTTTTTTCTCCATCCAAGACACTTCATCACAATCCTCTGTCATTTGACGTAAATTTTAAGGATTTTTCAATTGCCGCGGGTTGGTTTTGGCCATGGTGTTTTCGTGACATCTGTCAAATTAAATGATAATTGTTCTGTTTCTTATGCCAAATCACCATGGTAAGTTACACGATTGAACAACACGTCCAAATGATAAATCTAAATGATAAATCGTGTGCCCATTTTACAGTAGACGTAGTGGCCCTTCACAGTTGACTCTTTAACATTTGGTGACCAAATTTGAGACAACTGGTTTGGTAATGAATCAGCCTACATTTGTACGTCAAAGGAACGCAAGATCGTGAAATTGTACAGCCGAATCCAAGGCATTCGATTCTTCGCCGCCGTGCACAAGAACTCGGCCTTTTCCAGACTTCAACTTGGCGGGTTCTCCATATTTTCCGACAAGGCGTATTTTTGGATAAATTGCTGGGTTAACAAGCAAAATTGCCGGTAATGAGGGTAATTTTATCTATCGCAGAGGTGACGTGAATTGGCTAACAAGGTCATGCAATTTTACCCCACTAGCCCTTTTATTGTTGGGCTTTTTTTAACTCACAGGTCTATGTGAATAATCCACAACCGACCAATGACATAATACGAGCCATTGCTCAAATTCAGCCGGAACTATGCGGGAGAGTGATTGGAAATTGGACCACTCGGATCCGTGCCAATGTAATTAGCTGGGATTTAAACAAAGTCGTATTTCACATAAAATGGCATACTGGGCCTTTCATTTGAAATAAAAAAATTGTTAATACCCCCCACACAGCTAGTATTAATGCATTTTAACCGCCATTATTGAAAAACTTTTTACATGCTGCAATTTATTTGAGCGATTTTAAGCCTTGGCTTTCAAAGACATCAGACAAAAAATCAATTTCCCGAATATAAGAGCTGCTCCATTTATTAATATACTCAGTCGGTGTCAGAATAACCACAAACAGCATTGCTTAGCATTGCAATTATGACAGGAATCATCTCTACCATTACAAACAAAAATACACAATTATTTGCATTCAATCAAAAACAAAAGAGCTGACGTCAAAACCTCAAAATGCATTTCTCTAACAAATTAAATGATAAAATCAAATAAATTTAGAATCTATTAGCTCACAACCAAGAATAAAGGTAAAAACAAACCTATATGAGTAATCTTAGATTTTAATGAGTGATAATCACCTTCGTTATAGGACAGTTGTCTATAATTGAGGGGACATTCTTCATTTCTTTTGTATTTCGTTATCGAGTGATGATTATCAGAGTCAATATATACACATTTTGTAACTGTTGACATCAGAGCACACATCTTAATAAATTCACTAAGACCCATGCGAAGGACACCACAGATTTACAACTCACAAAACCTCAAGTCCAGATTAACTGCTTGAGATGCTTTATCATTTGATAGAATCACATCTTTTTTTTTTTATTTTTGTTAATTTAGTTGTAAGTGAAAACAAACTAGTTCAATGCAGCATTTCTTCTTCTCTTCTCTTATTGAAAGAAAAAAAAAATGTGTTTGAATTAACATATGCATGCACAATAAATTAATGTTGGTTAGAATATGTGTCGCATATGATCAGCATAAATCTTTCAACAAAATGGTCTTCGGGCTTATTTGTGATTTGCGACCAAATTGTCTGAGGAAAACCTAATATCCACCCTTTCACTCTCTCGCTTGTATCATTGGGTTCCACAGAAGATAAAGATGTGCCCTTGTAAACATTCGAGGCAAGTCACCAGTTCAAATTAAGACTGATTAATTGGTCGGGTTATAAAAGGTCCATTCCGTTAAGGAAGAATATGTGATCCTGGATGATGGTCGGGCGGTGTTCGTTTCGATTTTTTGTTGTTGTAATTTTAATTAACAACTCTTTGGAAGGTGTAATCAGTTGATGTGTGGAGGTTTGAAAGTGAGTTTAAAAACACAAAAACCTTTATTTTTATCGTCATCATCATTATTGGAATTGTTTAGCTGGGTTCAGTGGCTTGGCTTTGATCATTTATCGGCTGATATATGTTTTTCAAATTTTTGTCACGTTTTTTTGTTTAGATTTTGTGGAAAGCCATAACTCACTGTTAGCGTGGAGGCGATGATACAACCAGGGCTGCTGGTTGTTTTATCTTTTTTTTTTCTATTTGAAAGTTTCTATTGTTTGTTTTTTTTTTCTTTGTGGTGGAATCTTACCTACTTCTCATCAAACCAAACGACCAGTAGTAGTAGTAGGTTCTTGTATAAGAAGCATGAAATGGGTTTTATTGTTATTTATTTGAAGTAAGATGCTATTTTTGGTTGTGCTATGCCTTTGCCGATGAGGGGCGATTTATGAGACTCAATTCAATGTTGGACATATTGCGGTAGAGATACGATGTTTTTCGACAAAACTAATAGCATGGTAATCGATTGACTATTGACAGCAAATAAATAACTGATTAGCTGTCTTGTGTTTATGAAAGTTGTATTTCTTATATTAGCGATTAAGATATGATTTAATCAAATTTCGAATTTTCACAATTCATATTCAAATTCAACACACGCTAATTTATCTGAATGGAAGATTTCGTGGAACATGTATAGTGGTTCTAAAGTATGCTAGCGCCACATAATTTTTCACCCATAAGTCTATCAACATGTTATTGAATTCTTTTTTCAGACGAGCTTAGACCGAAGTAAAAATCAGAAGCAATTCCAGGAGTTCGCCAGTCCACAACCTCCATAACCATTATTGACATCGCAGACGTATGCTTTGCTCATTTTCAACCACACCACAGAGACAGAGAGCTATTTCATAACAAAAGCCCTTCGGCTAGAGCAGAATATATGCAGCACAAACAAAAAAAAATCCTTCTACAATATAAATTGACTTCGACTCTGGAAGCGATTTATTAACCAAACCGACATTTTACATACGAAAGCCAGAGACCCATATGAACCACTTCGGCCCACATCCTTCGACCCTATCAATTTCTGTCGAATGCAATTCCCGACCGCGTATTAATCGATAAATTAAACCACACTACACCAACCAGAGTCGCATTCAAATAATGTGCAACAACTCCCTGGAGGAGAGATATCCTTCAACCGGACTGCATCCAGAGACAGACAGAAAGACGGACTTTATGTCTCTGGCTGTAACTGAGACATTAACACGTCTCGCGTCGTCCCAGAGGCTGAGCTAAGCAATACCAAGCGCGCAGCACTCGATGGACAAATGACTTTGGAATGTTTTGCTCAACCTTTCACGCTAAATGTGCCCATAAATTGCACAAATATGCTCTTATTGCATAGTTCGATTCACGAGTGTGTATATGTTATGTTTGCAGCAATACATCCATATGCACATATATGTAGACCATGTATACAGGGCTTCAAATTGAGATTCTATCGATTTCTTGGTTGAATATCATCAGTTCATCCATCGGCAACATTTCGGACGGCATATGGTGCAAGGTGGAGAGCAGGCGGGGTAGTCTGTTATCGGTGATCTTAATGTGGATAAGCTGGTTCAGTGAGATACAAGATCCGAATTGGCTAGCGAATCTGTTGTAAGTCTTACCATGTGAGTAGGTATACAATTAATTGAGCACAGGGCAATATTGTGAGTTATTTATGAGGGAATTGATAATTTGGGGGGAAGCAAGGTTAAGGGGGCAACATTTCTGTATTCTGTTTAACAAGAGTGTTAGGGAAAGGTGAGTTGTTTTCATTATATCGACTATAATTTTGGAGCAGTAAGGGCCAAGTTGCTGGATCACTTAATCCGGAGACTTGAGTCGGAAGTTTTGAATCTGAGTTTCCCTGATTATGGTACCCTTATGAAAACAGCACCGAAATGAAATATTAAAAGAAAAAAACCTAAATAAACTGGACTGTTGAAATTAGGTATAAGTTTTGGAGATATTTCAGTTGAGATAGTTTTGCAATTAAAAAAATTTCTTGCACTCACAGAAAAAATATGCATTAAACCAGCTTACTCCAGATTCTAACTACCACTACAGTTAATACGGATGACGCTACTTCAAATATGTCCAACTATTGAGGTTTTGCGTGCGATATGGTCGTCATCGGTTGTAATAGAGTTCTTTACGGCTATTGAAGATTGGGCGAATCTTGTTGGCCTTGAAGTAAACGAAAACAAGTCCAAGTACAAGCTATCAACAAACAAATAACCATCTCTCCACCAACTAGGACAGAACGTCACTACTAAGAGCAATAACTACCGAGCGACATATCAGTGAAAATCTAATGAATAATCACCCTAGGAAACAGTTGCTACTTTGGGTTGACGAATTGAATGGCTTCACAAGTACTCAAAGGAATAAGACGAAGTGGACACTCTAGAAAATCAATCCTGACTTACAGTTCCGGGTGTTGGACAATACACAGGCTTAAGCCAGAAGCTTCTGCGAAGTCTGGTTCTCGAAATATTTCTATTCAAAGTGATTTTGCAAGCCTTGAAATAGTGACAATTTTCGAAATTCACAACATCTATTCAAGACCTATCCATTGTAACCAAAAAGGAAAGAAAGGGAGATCTGATGATGCGGTCTTTCAAAAAAAATTCGTCGATGAATTTTTGGTTGTGTTTGCGAGGAAAACGAATGAAGAAGAAGATACAACCGCGAACTTTATGACCTGTACCAAGATGTAGAAGTATTCCAGTATGCCGATCACACCAAATGAAAGCACAACAATTCTAGAGCTAAGAGAGTCTTCGAATCTCAGCCCCGTTCAGCCCCGTAGCTCCAGGTATCAAGAAAGACTGAACCTCTGGCCATCAAGGATGTCAAAGTGCTTAATATAGGTAACTGGAAACAATGTTCTCGGGCTAGCAGAGAATAGGAAGCTGCCGTGCCTCAAAGTTAGATTAGATTAGGTGGGTTGATAATGCGCAACCCGTATCACCTCACTCGGTTCTCAATGGATCCATTATCCATAGGAATGGTAAAGGTAAGAGGAAAATCTTAGGTATGGGTTCGCTGGCTGAAACATCCTGATTTCTGAATGATGAATGATGCTTTTTCACTTGCAAAAATGAGACGTCACCCAGTTCGTATTCTTTCATCTTTTCTAGTTCTGGCTAGGCTGGGGCATTCACAAAGAAAATGAGAGGGGTCCTCTTCCATCAGTTTGTCCCGACACCTTCTGCATAAGTCAAATGTGTTGATGCCGATTCTGCTCATGCGCTTTCCCATTGAGTTGTGACCCGTAAGAATTCCAACTAAGAGAGAGAAAATTGAGGTCTAAGCTAAGCTTCTGTAGATACCCTGTTTTTTCTTCAAAATATCAGACCTAAGATTCCTTGAAATCCAACAGGTGTAAATTGTTGACCATCTGTCATTTGCCGATCTTGAGGAAACTTTAGTGAATTCAATACTTTTTCTGCTCCAGTGGCATAAGAATCCAGGGTACAATTTGACTCGGTTCAAGTGATGAACCGTTTTTAGTCAGTTCATCAGCCATTTCATTTCCATAAGTGTCTCGGTGTCCCGGAACCCATTGAAGCGTGACGAGTGGTCTTAATTCACTACGGCAACCAGTGAAACCAACCAGTTTTCACTGACAAGTGAACAAGTGACGAAATGGCTCTGATTGCCGGCTGGCTATCTATGAAGATGATTGACCCCATCCCAGTTAGAATCCGGTTTCACATCCATATCTGAGTGTGACTGGGCTAAAATCTATGTACGGTGAAATGTCTATGTCACTGAGGTTTACAATGGATCTGCGATCACAATGGTCATTTTTCTAATTTGTACACTATTTAAGTGGTAGAGCACTCTTGGCCGCCAACCCCTTCGTGAATAGATTGATTTGGGCAAGGTAAAAGAAAGTTTCTAGTATTGCCTTTGGCGTTCCAGGTGGTCACCGAACCAAATAAGGGTACGTCAGATTAGGCATTATATTGGCTGTTTTTCGGACTAGGTCACCATTTCTTGCCAAAAATACTACTCCAGCTGTAGAAGTCTATTGAAACTTTTTTGCCTTTCTTTGATGTTCTCTTTCCAGTTTGGTTTACATGGATCGGTGTCCCATTTATGGACATTAAGTCCACAGCTACTGGCCTAATTGGGAATGAAAAAGACATTAACTTCTCTCCAACTAGATGGAATATATGAGGGCGGTCCGATAAGTACTTAGCCTACAAAAGAAAAACAAAAATTTTGGAAAAGTGTTGGATTATTTCTCAATATAGTCTCCTTTTAGCTCGATATACACTTGATCCAACGATGCTCTAACTTCTTTAACCCATACGAAAAATAGGTTTCCTCGAGGTCTACAAAGTTGGCCTCCGTGGTGGCGATTACGTCCTCATTCGACTCAAATTTCTGCCCAGCGAGTGATTTTTTCAAGTTTGCAAACAAAAAATCGCACGGGGCCAAATCTGTAGAATACGGTGTATGGGGCAGCAGTTTGTAATGCAATTCGGCGGTCTTCCTATACAAAATCGTAGATTTTTGACACTTTGTCCTCAGTAGTTGCCATTTTCGGGGCACCTGGGCGGGGATCATCATAATACCAATTTTTGACGGTGGCCTTTGAGGGAGAAGGGTCACCGTACACAGCATCCAAGCGCTCTTTGACTTCGCTAATCGAATTCGCTTCCAAAACATGAAAACGCTTCCACACTTGGACAACGAATCCACAAGTCCGATTCGGCTTAAATTTTGACAGTAGCTGTCTTAGAGAATGTACTAGACGATAGTAAATCTCTCTTGCGATACTGGCACCATCGTGTAGTAAGGCTAAGTACTTATCGGACCGCCCACGTAAGTGCCCTGCAGACTTGTACGCTGAGAAGTCGCTTTTCGGCTATTTACTATTTGACTGCCAATACTAGAAGTCTCGATTAATGAAATAATGCTCATAAGTGACTTTAAGGTTTCAGAGTAGAAGTCAGTACAGGTTCCATCCGGTCTTTAAAGAAAATCAGGAAGAGTGTGGACCTTTGACATGACTTCCCTGAGCCTTGCAGCGTCATAAGCAGTCTCTTTGTTTGTAGAAAATTTCCGCCAGGCTGCTCATTTAGCATACATAGTTCTATTTCGTTCTTATTGATTTATTGAAAAATCAAGAGGGCTTTACAACAGGGCTAAGCATAGTACTGAACCTGCTTATTGGGATCTCTTCAAATCCCAATTAGCAGGTTTATTGCTATGTTCAGCCCTGTTGTAAAACAGTCTTGATTTTTCCCTAAGGAGCGTCAGGTCTTTAAACCACCTCACAGAGTTAAGATTAAAAACTGACGCTAGTTTACTGAAATGTTTTTCAGTGTCCGAAGAGTTTAACATAGGATTATTTTCATAACGATCCAAGGATGAGGCCAACGTTTTGTTGAACGGTCCCCAATTTGTTTTTGTGGGGTTTCTGTAGAGCTTTGTGATTGTTCATTTTGTACTCTGTAATAATTCAAATAATTCCAAAGAATGCCCCACATTTTGTAGGGTAACTATGACCCTACCTTTGCTCCCGTTTACTCTATAATTCATAACAGCAGGAGGAACATGACTCGCTTTCAAACAAATCTGTTCCCTTAAAACCTCTTGGAAAGAAATTGAACAATAATCACATAATTTAATAAAAGACTGTCTACCAATCTATACTACTAACTATACCTATATCCATTCATTACCATAAGAAGAAGGCGGTTAGAAAGTAGTTAATAAACAATCGTTAGCTCATCTCCACGCAGTCATGTCTACACTCAAATATACACATAAAGCTTACAGTCTTTGATTTTAACATGAATTAAGACAAAATAAATTCCACTGTCATATTCTTTTTTCTTTTCTTTCTTAAAATTTAAATTCAGTTAAAAAAAAAAAACTTAAAAAACTGAATCCATAAACCATTGTACAAATCTAATAATTTTTATGCTAAATAGCTTGGGATTTTTTTATTTTTTTGTTGTTTTCTCCTTCTCCATTGTTCACCGTTATTGATTATAAATCAAAGAAATATACATCCAACGGGGAATATTAATTCAATAGACGATATTGTTATTCCAATATAAATGTTTGGTTAAATGTCACCCACCAGCACATGCAAATGAGATTCTTAAATATAAAAAAAAATATTCTTTTCATAAAAATTACACAAAAACTAATTTATTAGCACAAAACATCGACTCAATCAACTACAAAATTAATTAGTGACTAATTTTCAAAAAAAAAAACAACAAAATTCATATCCCGCTAGTCTTGATTAATGTGAACAAATTAATGCTTACGCTGGTATCAGCGCAATTAGGACTTTTCAGGTTTTATTTTTATTTAATTTTTTTTTAAATTTGAATAAACGGATTCATATTGGACATGCTGTGGCGAAGAAACTTACAGGTCGACGACGCTCGGGACTTGCTTACATCCTCCCAGTCACACATTCTTCATTATTTTTTTTCAAGAACGAAAAGGATGAATCACTTCTTAGCGACATCTCTTAGCCTAGGAACACTTCATTGAATAAATTAAAACCTAATTAATTAAGTTTATTATTACAGGGCCGGAATATGAACAAGAAAAAAGGGTAACTTTGTAGTTGCATCAGAAAATAAAGGGTGGTTAAATTTTAAGGGCCAATGTTGATTTTGAATAAAACACAAATTATTGTCATTTCTTTTTATTATGAAAATATGGTATGGTTCAATTATGTATAGAACAAAATATTGGCCAAATGGCCGCTGCGACCTCGGCGGCACACCTCCATCCCATGGTCCAAATTTTCGATGACGCCGAGGCATAATTGAGGTTCTATGCCGTTAATGTGCCGAATTATCTCATCTTTTAGCTCTTGAATTGTTGCTGGCTTATCGACGAATAACCCCAAGGAAAAGAAGTCCAACGGTATCAAATCACATGATCTTGGCGGCCAATTGACATCGCCACCACGTGAGATAACACGGCCATTGAATTTGTCGCGCAAAAGAGCCATTGTTTCGTTAGCTGTGTGGCAAGTGGCACCGTCCTGTTGAAACCACATATCGTCCATATCTTCCAATTCGGGCTATTAAAAGTTCGTTATCATCTCATGATAGCGATCACCATTCACATCACAGTAACTGCCTGACCAGCCTCATTTTGGAAAAAATACGGCCCGACACGATGCCGCCAGCCCATAAACAAGTAAAATCATGTCCGCTAAGCGCAATATAAAATTGCTCGTGTGAACGTTCTCCGTTTCCGAACACAACAACTTTTCCGAACGCAACAACTTTTCCGAACGCGACCAAGAATGAAACCAACTTCAAGTCAGTATATAATGATGCAATTTTTTGTAACCCAGTCTAGTGTAGTTGAAAATTTTGTAAACGATTGTGCTGGTGCTAATTAGGTCGCTCCCCTCAAAATTGTATTTTAGAAGTTTTAGTAATAGTTTTAAATTGAATTTATTAAAAGTCCAGTAAAACTTAAAAGCGCGTTTTGTTTTCTTACTAAGTATTGCTTTTCGGAAAGCCGCATCGACAAAACACGGCGACATGCCTCATCACTGAAGATGATTTTCTTCGAAAATTGATCATCCACTGTTGCCATTTCTTGCCACCATTCTGACTATTGACGACGCTTGAAATGGTCAAGAGACTTTAGTTCTTGAGTCAATTGCACCTTGTAAGCGTGTAAATGCAAGTCTTTATGCCTAATGTTCATCAACGACGAGCGTGAGAGGTGCATTGTTGGGCACGACGACGAGTTGAGGTGGACGGCTCTCTAGCCACACTATCGCGAACAGCAGTAATATTTTCTGCAGTACGAGCTGAACGAGCATGCACCGGTGTTTTCACATCTCCTACAGACCCGGGTTGCTCAAATTTTTGCACGATTTTTCCGATTGTACGCACATTTGGACGATTAAATTGACCGAAAAAATCACGAAGTGCACGATATGCATTTTGATTTGAACGCCCATTTTCATAATAAGCCTGAATAACTTTAACGCGCTGCTCGATTGTGTACCTTTCCATGGTTCAAATTGAGTTAGTCTGAAATTGAGAAATGTCAAATGAAATGCAGAAAAAAACTTGACGTTTAGGTGTGGTTCACATTCAACATCGGCCCTTAAAATTTAAGCACCCTTTACGTTTGAAAAGCATAGTATGGTTGGCTTGATTTTGCTTATGTTAAGGTGACTTGTCAAGCACGCTAAATAGATTTTAATCTTTTCATATTTTGGCTGCATGACAAACATATTTGAGTATGTGAGTGCATACTTGTTAAGCTCAAAGCAAATTTCATTTTCCATGAAGTTCTCGAGTTCTTCTCATAGTAAGAAAATATACCAATATAAGTTTTATAAGCGATAGCGGTAATTCAGGTGGATGTTATTAGATTAATATAAGTTTTCTGCAGACGTGGAATATAAAAATCACGTAAATTTCCTCATCTAGAATATCATCTATGCTCTGAGTTGGTCAACCATGGTCAAAATTCTAATGAGAAGTGATGTCTGACGAATGTGAATGCTCCTGTTTTTAATGCACCAAATATTCACCATGCCGTGCTTGTCAAACAAATTTGAGAATGTGAACGCCTCTAAAATTGTTCCGAGCAAATAGTTGTAATATTTCGTATCAGATAACATCTCTGTTTAAATAAAAGTGGACAGATTTAATGTTGTATCATATAACATCCCTGTTTAAACCTAAGTCTAACCAACATAGCGATGTCCGGTGGTGCGTTCTTTTTCTAACAATATTTAAGTTTTGAAATAAATAGGTTCGTTCCTTTACTTCGAAACTCTTTGCATTTCTCTGAATTTCAGTCCAAATTTCTGTCAAAGTTCATAGAAAAAATAAAATTCTACTAAAATGCACAGAAAATGTTTTTAATATTTAAAAAAAACACAAATGTTAACATTACTATTGTATATTATTATGTATGTTTATTGGGTGCGTTTGAAAACAAAAATTTAGCACTCGGTAAACGTTGATGTTTACACATCTTAACCAGGAGTCCTGGCACTCACACTTTTTTTTTAATTAAAAACTCCATTATGCCATTACCTATGTATAGAATATGATATTGCTCAAATGAATGCCTCGGCTTCTGACGCTGGTAAGGACTCGAGTGGTACAATTTTCAATGATTCTTCCGGCTGAGTTTGAGCTATGGCCTGTTTTATGGCCACCTTAAGGGCATCGGTCAAATGTAATTTATTCGCATAGGACTGCAACGTAAGAAAACCTCACAAGAAAAAATCGCATGACCTTGGTGGGCAATTTACCTCACTTCTGCGAGTGATAACCTAACCATCAAATCGTTAATGAAGAATTGCATTCCTGGTGTCCACTGTGTGGTAAGCAGGGCCGGTCGTCCTGCTAGAACTGCATGTCGTCGAGGTCCATATGATTCAATTTGGATAAGGAACTTACTATCATCATTCTGTTTTCTTTCGAAAATGTACGGACCAATGACGCCACCGATCCAAAATACACACCAAACGGTAACTTTTTGAGGATGCATTGTAACCTGGTGAACCACGTGTGGGTTGGTCTCGTCCTATATACAGCAATTTTGCTTGTTACAGCTTTTCATCCAAAAATACGCCTCGTCACTTCGGCACTGATTGTGAATCTACTACGAGTAGATTGTTCCCACTCTCATCTCAGTAAGCTTCCAGTATGAACTTGTAACGTTGGGTAGATTGTTTTATCCGTTGATATAATTTTCCAAGGTCACCTCCGAAGATACATTCTAACTTAGTCTATAGATCACCTGCTTTTCGTGATCTCTTTTTTCTTACTGAGAAGTCGGATTTCCTCTTTTCTTTTGCCAAAAGATCTCTCTAGCTGTTCACTCAGCAGGTCCCGCTCTAGTTTGCAACATTTCATTATTAGCAAAATGCACTAGCCGGCAAGGGGTAGTCTAGTGGCCCAGCACATCAGTAGTAGCCTTTTCTCTTTATGCTTGTGACGGATTTAATGAGAGAAAGATTGACGTGGTCAGCAAAATTTCTAGCTTTTTTAGCTCAAGCACTTCCAATTCACACAAATTAAATCTTAATCTGAAAAAGAAGCTGCTACATGAAAGCTAAGCGCTATTTATTTTTATTTTTCAATACCATAATTACAAGCTTTTTTTTTATTTTTTTGACAAGACCTTTTTTAAAATTCTTAGCTTAATGGCAATGGCACTATATAATGACCTTAAGCCGTTGACTGAACTACACTTGGTGCTTCCACGCGAAAGCAATTTCTTCGAAGTTTCTGCTTTAAAAAATGTTCTACTTACCGAAATAAATATCACTAATTTGCATGAAAGAAATACACTTTAAAGTTCAAATTCAGTTTCCCGGATTAGGGAAACTGGATTAGTCACTACATTATCTTTTGTACTTTCGAGACCCACCTATACACAGTTTTTCGGTCACCGATCAACTATAGTAACCCTTTTTTTTGCCTATGTAGATGTAGAAATTAAAATAAAAATTAAATTTGTTCAGACTTTTCTTTGATTTTACTGGCAATTGGCGTGGAGAGTCTTTCCAAAATTCAATGTTATAGGAACGATTTTTGTTTTTTTTTTTTCAGTTTGTTTGTGCTTTTGTTCGTTGCTAGAAAAAATTGTTTTGCTTTTTAACTAAGACATTTTTAGTTGAACTTGTTTTAGGTCTTATATTGATGTTTACTATTTTGTTATTTCCAATCTAGTAAACTGCAAAATTCTATACAAAAATACTCTGCAAAGAAAACTCTCTTCTACATATTTAAGCCAAATACCTAATATTTGTTAAATGTCTGGTGTAATATTGAATTTTGTAGGATTCCGTAATATAATAATTGGTTTCCTTAATAGCGACAAAATGGCATACCATCATAATTAACTGAACCGTAACTAACCAGCCATTAAGAAGACACCTCCCACCATTATCGACAATGTTATACCGCAGAACTACCTTACCGATAAATTTCTTAGCAAATTATGGTTTCTAAGCCAAGACGCCCATAAAATAACCAATCCACAAATGGCCAAGATATTGGCACATACTCATATATAGCTACTAGCCTCCTGCTGCGGTCGAATAGCACCTCCATATTGCTAGTTCCCATCGATATAGCTTGTATACTTTACCACCACCTCTGATTTCAGCCCATATTCCCTGATTCTGATTCCCACACACAACTCCAGGGCAACATATTGAAAATTGTATTGAATTTCATGACAGCCATTATTAAAAGCACAACCACCGCCACCGCCATCTACCACACAAAATCACACTACCTAACTGTCTATGTACACTTCTTGTCTTGTCGCCTGCCTGTCCATTGTCCATCCTCTTAGGGAGACCACAAAGTGGTGTGATGATGATAGTGGTGTTGTGATGTGATGTTGTGATGTGCGCCCGCTTCCTTTGAACACATCCATCCAGCAACGGGCGGCCGATACGACCGACGACGTCGACGGGGACGGAGACGACATATCGAGTGACACCTTTGTATGGTTTCCGTTTTTGGGCAAAAAACATCAAAACAGAACCACCCTATCAACAAATATGAAGTGGCGGAGGCAGTTTCAGTAACAGCAAAAAAAAAATGGTTGATGATGGTTGATGGTTGTCTAATAACTGTCAACCATTTGTAATGCGGCGCGAAGACCTGGAAATATGAATTTTTCGTTCGTCATTTATGTCAAATCAAAAGTGTTGAAACTGACGACAACAATAGCGACAGCTAACGACGACATTCCGTTGGTTTTCTTAAAAGGAAACGCGACAAAGTTGCGGGACACATTGGACGAGCATTTGGTATGTCGCCAATGAATGGTCGTTTGGACGCATTATATATTTTACACCTAGTCTGTCAAATGCGGGAAAGCAGCTAGCTTATGGAAATGTCATATTTAAGGTTAATGCTACTAAAAATGAGGTTTTTTGTCCGACATAAGAGCTAACGAACGATTTGTGTTGCAGTTAAAAGACTGCGAATGGTGTGCATTGTGCAATTATTATTATTTTAAGATATGTTTTATGTTTGCTATGCGAAACGAGTATAATTTCTACTTTGTTTTGACTTTTTTTTCATCAATTTGGTGTCATCAAGCTCAAAAAGAAGAACGGGTCAAAAGATTTAAGTATGTGGTATACATATACATGATGGGCTATCTTAGTAAGGTTAGATAATATTACAACAGAAGTGGGGCTTGGACTATTTAAAAACTAGTCTTGGTTTAAATAAATCATTAAAAGTTAAACATTTTAAATGTTTTAAAAGTTAAATGCCTACAAATGGGATTCAATATTCCAACTCGTATTGGATAGTGACCTCCAAAAGGAATAAGGAAGGTCCAATTTGTATGCTCCAAAAAATTAACAATCTGTTCTTTGATTTGATTACTAAAACATAAAAAGATTAAACCTGCTGATCAAAGTACATATACAAATCAGCATTTTCTAGAAAACTGTAATACTCAACTGTTATACTCATACCTACTTAGACAATTTGAAAAACTATTTAAACAATGAAAGAGGGGAACACTTTTCACGTGTACGAACCTTTTGGAGTAATTGAGATAAAAATGACTGCCGGAAAGCTATCCGCACTCATAACAGATTCAGAAGACTAAGGGCTTTTAAATTTGTAAATAAATAGACGGGAAATGAAGGCTAAATACTTGCGTAAAATAATAAAACTGGTAAAAAGTAAAAAAGTATTACAATGCAACGCTGAAAAAAGTCTAATCATCTCGCAAGATTTTTTTTTCTTGCTTCGAAGTACTGGTCCAGCAGGAGTAAAGTATGGTGACCTTGTACTGAAGAAAGTATCGAAAAGATCTTAAAGCTTTATTCTACGTGGCACCACAAACTTCGCTCTACTTACTAACTTAAAGTTAATGATCAGTTCGGCAAAGAACAAGGTCTTAACGAATAAGCTTCTCAAGCCACATTAATTTCCTACTAGATACATGCAGTTTCGTACGCGAGTTGTCTGCAAAATTACCTTCTTTGCTCATATTGTAGCAGTATTTGGCAAGAGTTAAGGACTATTCACATGAGAACGATCAACGAATGAATGAACAATCGTCCGTTTTGACATTTCCTTCACATAGCGTTTTTTAATTCGTCGCGGATGACAATTAAATCAAACAAGACAAACGAATTTGAGGTTATTTGCGCACGATTGGATGAAATGTGGAACGCGAATAGAGTTTGACAGTTCGTAACAATCAGATTACAATTCGTGACTATCAATTTTATTTTCTCAAATGTCACTTATTTTAGCAATTAAAATGCAAATTTTAATATCTTACCATCAATTTAATAATATTTCTATCATTTTGTCTAGATTTTGTAAAAACTTCGGGTCTATAAATGTTTTAAATGCCATTTGTCCTTCTATTCGTCGGTCGTTGGTCGCTCTTATGAATAATTCCTTCAGCTTTTTCTCAAAATTTAAATCTGAACATAACGTCTAACATAACGTTCTGTTAAAGACGACACCTCGGCATTCTTTGATTTTTCTTGATGAGAGAATATTATGTATGTACTTGGTTTTTACTTCATTAACCGTTAAAACCCTCTTCTTTGCTTCTGTCAGAACTTTTACAATTGGACCACTTACATCACACTTTCCTTTCAATTTATGTCAATATCGTCGGCGTATTCAATTAATAAAGCTTACCCCTAATAGATTGCGTCTATTAATTTTCTCGAGAATTTTCCGCTTTTGTTTCAAGAACGGTGTTAAAAAAGTCTCACCACACTGTGTTGCCTTGTTTTTGGCGACTTTGATGGTGAAGCGCACTTCATGCTGGGCAAATGGACAATTTTGACAAGGAGGCCAAAACTAGTCATTGCTCTCTATAGCTCGTGTTTATGAATGCCCTGAAACGGGTTCTTGAAATGATGAAAATGTGGTGGTTTTCGATTTTAAGTTTCGGGGCTTTTACCGAGATCAGTTATAATGTGAATATTTGGTCAACATTAGACTTTTCTGCGCCAAAGCAACACTTCTCAGATCGTTGACGATGGGTTTCAGGAGTTTACATAATAGTAGAACAAATATATTTTATGTTCTGCTAAAGAGCAGTTTCCGTAGTTGGAGCAGTTTCCTCCAACCATTTTCTGCATATGAGCGACAATGCAACGCTTTCCGCTTTTAACAATTCTTTGTCTTCAACAGCCTTGTTAGATATACCTAACTTCACTTCGTCCAAGTGGATTGAATAAAATTGTTGGTCTAGGAAACCTAGGTAGAAGAGTACAGTCTGCATGACAGCGAAATTCCATTTTTCAAGTCCGTTTGCAGAAATGATTTTTTAACATCCTCAGAATTGGGGCCGAACCTGTATGTAGGAAAAAACATACAATTATCAATTATCAATTATTATTGATTAAGGCGAACAAATCAGTGCAATATATTTTAAAGCGAAAAACGGGTAACATCCGTCTGCTTTAATAACATATAAGTACTTCCCGTTACGTTTTTCGTTTTCCATGTTTTCTATGTAGGATTTCATTGTAGGTATCTTCATTTGTAAGTCTCTGTATAGTTGTCTAGGAATTGGATTAGAATCATGCTTAATGCACAGCCTAAGCTCGATTTGATTTTAGCCTTGATATCGGCTGTCAAATCTTGGAAATGACGAGGAAGTGCCCCAAGGTAATTTTGAGTCCTCAAAACGTTCACACATTTTTGGAACCAGAGAAGTTGATTGTTCAGGAGATTTCCTGCATTGGATTGCCATGCCGAAGGTCCAATTGTTTTTCATGTACTTCTCATCTTAGCCGTTCAAATTCAGCAGAAAGTTGTAAGTACTCTCGCAAACAGGAATGATAGAGTTGTAAAATCAAGCCTAGGCTCTCTACAAGCCTTTGCCTTATAATTTTGTTTATTTAAACTACAGTGCTGCCTATATGTATCTCTTATCCACAAGATCAAATACAAGTTCATTGAGGCTTATGTTTGCAAATCGTATGTTGTATGCATTATTGCGAATTTTAAATAATTGAATCTATAAATTTTAACATAAATAAATCCGTCCGTATCGAAGGCAAGTTAATGATTTGCAACTAAATAAGTTTATGCGGCAAACCATCCCCATAGCGGGACTACCAGCATGGAGGACTTGGCTCTTATATAGATATGAGTCTAAGACATGGTTATCCTGACAGCCACGTCAACCTAACCTCCTAACCTAAGCACTTCAGCCTTACAGCAACAGTAAAATTCAGCCGGATCTATGCGGCAGAGTCAGTGAAAATTGGACCACTCGGATCCGTGCCTTCGTAAGAAGCTGAAGTGGGCATTTGAACAATATCATACTTCTTACATAATGACATACACATGGAGTTTTTGAATAAATACCTCACACGCATCGTGACTTATTCCATATTGAATTGAATATTATTGAAAAACCATTTATTTAAAATATACTTTTAACACCCTTTGGCACAAAAATTCTCTTGCTTTTAGGGGCTTTGTTCAGAACCGATCTTTTACTTTAATGTTTGGTAGCTCGTCGAATGAATGATACAAAATGGTAGAAAATTTGTCACCCTATCGGAAGATGCTATAAGTTTCGCAAATAACGGCAGATGATGTCAATTCTATACTTTGACATTTGTGTGAAATTAACAGATAAAAGACAAAATATACGTCAACAAGACATGAATCGATATACAACTAAAGAACGCGTAATACATACACATAGTGTTATAACGTGTTCCAGAAACCATAACCTTAACTATAATTCGTAAGAACAATTAAAAAGAAAAATACGAAAAGCTTTGTAGCTAAGGACTGTTTGATTGATTGCATTCACTTAAATATTCTTTGAAACTCTTTATTTGTTAACTAAACTCTCATCATATAAATCAGTGTTGTCAAACTAACAATACAGCTTAGACTTCGTTTTTTTCGCTTAGACCTAAGTTATCAAAAATTAAATCAGATGGGATTAACAAAAAAGTTGACCTCGAAAACTAGAGTTAGATTAAAAGATCACAAACGTTTTCGTGTCCGAATAATCTTTTATAAGCTTCTCTTTATCCATCTATAGGAAAAGAGCTTCTTTTTTTCAAATTGAGTGGGTATTAACTGTCACAATAAATTGACTGCTATCAATTAATGTCAACTGTCACACTAAAGTCAAATTCAGCCAGTAGACCAAATAAACATCCAAACAACTCTTTCAATTCGAATTCAGATAGAGACCGCAACCGCAACAACAACAACAAAGAGCTTAAACATGTTTTTCTAAACAATAAATCTTCAAAATCACTAGTTTAAGCAAATAATTATGTTAAACCAACATACCACTCTTCGTTGATTCTAATTTAGATTCTTGGTAAAACCTCTAGCTCTAAGCTAATTGGCAATAACTCACCGTATTTTGTTATTCAAAATAAGCAATTTCAAAAGCTGTGACTATCCATATACTGTTCGCATTCTGTCACCGTTGAGCTACTTTAATCGAATCGAACGACACTTCTTCGAAATTTAAGTGAATCCATCAGTTTAAAAAGCCGCCGATTTAGCGTCATTATCAGCGAGACGGGATATATACCTTAAGACTTAAGTTAATATGATTTCTCCCAAGAGTCAAGACTCATTCATGGCACCGATGAAGTGATATTTTTATGTTAATCACGTGACACAAGCGGATAAGCTAAGTCTTTATTTTCTTCGGCTATTGATTTTAGCTGATCATCGTCGCAGTTATTTCGTTTCACCAAGGAACGTCAGTTCTTTTTGACATCTTTATACACATTATGGCCGGGGACTTAAAAATTTAAATCGCAGATCTGGAGGCTTCTTGTAAAGAAGAAGTAAAGAAGAAACTGTTCGGCATCATGTTGTTTTTTGTATGTCTCTCTTTCGATATCAATACGAACAAAAAGAGGATTTTTGCTTAATCAATTAATTCAACAGATTTTATCCATGATCTTTGGGTTTTATTGAATTGTTGTATCGAAACCGGATCGTTATACATGCAGCATTGGTGTTGCTTATGGGAACAACCTTTCTGTTTGGGTTTATGTGTTTAAAAAAGGCAAGCGAATAAAGTTCTAATTGATGGGCTATTTGTGGGTAACTTATGAGAGCGCGAGTTGTCAGCTAATTAGGTGATTAAGTGCGATCATTTCTTGGATACTTCTTGGCCAATGGCATCGGTTAACTGAGACTGAATTAAACAAGTTGATTTTGGTCACCGGAAATGGTTTTATAAAAGTGTTATATGTAGTTGCCAGTTGGAAAATAAAATGAAAATAAAACTTTCTCGAGGTAAAGTGTGTGAAAAAAAAAACTCAAATGGTGTAAAATAAATTAAGAGAAAAAACTCTTCAATTCTCACATGGAAAACGGCTTTAAGTTCACCAGCCTTCTTCTTTTTTTTGTTAAGAAAAAAAATATTAAAAATAGTTTTTAAACTAATCTTGGAGTAATTGTCACTTTCTCGCAAGAGGCAATTCCCCCAAAAAGAAACATTTTTTCCTTTTATGTGCCAGTAGCTGAGAAACAACCGCCAGACCTTCAGATAATAGGAAAAGAATTTAAATTAATATGTAATTTAAAATAAATATCTTATTTTATATGAAAACACAAAATAAGAATTAAAATGGATATAAAAACGAATCAGTTAAGAGTTATAAAACATTTTTGAACTTCTTCTAACAAACCAGATTTATTTATTCGATGTTTCAGACTCATCATTAATTGAACAGAGTAATTGAGAACGAAAGCCTAAAATTAAATACCTACAAATTATAAATGCACTTTTTAATAAACTCAGGGATGTGTTGGAAAATTATACGTCATTGTCTGTCAAGTTGAAATGGAGTTGAAATAAATGGCTATATGAAAAATAAAATTCAGAAACACTTTAATTTGCGCAAAATTTTAAACATTTAAAAGCTGCTCTAAATCAATTTTTTAATGGGAGTCGGCTGTAAATATTATGTATGAAACGAGAACCGATTTTTTGTTAATTTTAAATAACATATACCATACTTTAACTTTTAAGAACTTGTCTAACTTTAACAGTACCAAATATGTAGCTGCTTTATCTTTTAAAAGAATACTTTATCCAGATTAACAATGGTAATTTCATATCAATTTTTTTAATTTATTTTAGTTTTTAACTTTGGTGGGAGCAATTTATTAGGCTTAGTACAAGCTAATTCTTAATCTAACTTTATTATAGCTCTTAAATCTAGGATTAAAGTGAATTGGTAGGATTATTAACACGGAGTTAATGTTTACTGATGTTTTATTTGATTATTTAAAAGATGGGCTGACTGAATATTAGAAATACGAAACAATCGTACAAAAGTGATCTACATACGATCTATAAATTTTGCAATATTGTGGCGGGAGATGAACAGATAAATCTGCACCTAAAAATGTACATCCATATGTATGCATGTAATAATATAGCCAAATTGTGAGATAGCGATATTCACCTATTTAATTTCCATCTTAAATAATGTTAATAACGTATTAACAATCAAAATCTGTATTTAGGTATTATAGATAAAATTAACTGTTTTCGGCGAAAACTTATTTGTATGAAGGTTTTATAATACAAATTCTATATAGGTACTACTGAAATAAATCAGCCAAGTAGAAGACTTAGCACTATTTGGACTTGTTGAATTATTGATTCAAAATAGCATTTTTTTCACATTGGATTTTTGTCAAAAAATCGATGTAAAATGAACTTAATTTAACAAAAATTGCGTATTGGCAAGGTCCTCACAGTCAACTGATGAGTCCATGTGAGATCGTCGGGACGAAACGCCAATTTTTGTGGACCAAAATAGCTATGTGGCCAAAATAGCTATTTTGAAAATTTATTTGGTTTCAAGTTGTTTCTGTAGTTGTGTTTGAGTTCTTTATCTGTCAAATTTAGGGTTGTTCAACGTAACTTCGCTTAGGTTCTGTTGAGAAACCCCCTTAAGTTAGAAGAGTTGTCTAACGTTTTTAAAATTATAAAGAATTTAGACAAAGTCTCTTAACTAGGCGACTGTGTTAAGTGGTTCTATTCCTAAAACCAGCAACGTTTAAAATTTTGAATTATGTATTGGGGGTATTGCACTGTGACCTAGAGATCTATTGTGCCTCTAAATGAATCTGGATGAACTTGCTTATCTTACAGTTTTTCCTCCAAATCTATTGCTCTTAGGAATCTAAGTATTTGGGGCACTTTCAGGGAGGATAGGTCGCTCTCTTCTACCTGGTATTTTCCAAGATAGTTTTTCCTTCCTACCACACCAAGTAAGCTTTTGTGTCTTCTAAGCTTCAGTTTCCAGTTAGGGGCCATTTAAAACCATCATTGAAACACAAATCAGTGGAACGGTGGAATATTTTTTGACAAGTCGGTTTTAGCAATCAATAATTTCGCTGTCATTGAAAAGATCTGTCATTAAAAAGATCTGTCGCTTGGATGCTTGCTAGATTACAAAGACAAACTGAATAGTTTTTCGAGGTTAGAGTTGATCATTGAAAAAAAAACTGAAAATATAAAGGGAATCGAACACAATAATTGGAACGATTGTGCCCCACTTTGTTGGAACGAAAATCAGCTATTCATTGAAAACGATTTTCATCATTGAAAAACTAAAAGTAGTTTTATGAGAAATATTTAACATATTTGTTTATTTTTATTTGCAAAAGTAAAATACGAGTATATAGTTGAGTCAACACGACGCATTTCCATGCGCCCAGGTATGATTTGCTAACACAGCAAGTCATGTTAGAACAAGTGATGATTTCCCACGATTGGCGAATATCGTATTTCGGTGCATTGAGGTAAATGCACTACGACGTTCAAGGTTGCTGTCTCAGCGAATCACTGCGCCGCCGTGGGACAGCGTAGCATATGGTTAAGCTTAGGTATAGGAAATTATGTTTAAGTAGATTTAGTCTTATCTGGACAGCAGAAGAATAAAGACCGAATTTAATAAAACAATAAACACTTTCTTTATTTGTAAGCCGAACAGTTGGGCCAGCACCTCGGGGGTTGGCGTTCGCGTTTTTTTAATTCAACGGACCGGGGATCCGTTTATTAGTTGATTAGCTTCATTTGTAAACCAAACATACTCAATATTCATAGTTTGATTACCCCAAAAAGTGAAAACAAAATTTTCAATGATGGTTTTCAATGATAGCTATAACTAGGGCCTTAGGATACCTCTTATCATACTTAGGTTATTTCTTCTTAAGCTTAAGTAGTTTGTGAAACGTTTGTTTGTAATTGCCCAGTAAAAGTTTCGCCTGCCTAAGCTTTGGAGGTTCTTTCCAATTCTTGGATCTACTTGCCTCCTCTTCTTGTTGAATTTTGTTCTTGATAATGTCTATGCATGATTAATTATATAGTCTTTTAGAAAATGGTTTATTTCACTCAAATATTAAAGTTGTCTCTTAATTTGATTATTGGTAAGGCCAATATGTCATAATTTGCAAAATGGGGGTTATTCAATATTAGGTGTATTTGTTAACTTGAAATTTCTCATAAATTTTCACATTTTAGTGCCAAAACTTATAGACAAAAACTACATAGTTTATTTAAAATTTGATATTATTTCAAATGACCTGGCATTGTGCTCCGTCTGATGCTACGAGATCCCTCAGAGTCTGTCATAATTATCTGGAATATGACTTGGTATCTTTATTGTCGAGGTAAAATTGATCTTTGAAAGCTTGGTCAGGGCCCCTCGG
The DNA here is from genome assembly GCA_963931855.1 of Philhelius festivus. NCBI lineage: Eukaryota > Metazoa > Arthropoda > Insecta > Diptera > Syrphidae > Philhelius > Philhelius festivus. The sequence continues at coordinate 82,145,187 of OZ007557.1, forward strand.
AGCTGTCATAAAGTTGATATGGAAATATTGTAAATACTGAGAAATCCTGACAAAATCTTCTGTAGCAGAAGACTAATATAGACAAGGTATGAGAAGGTTGTCTCTACTCACATCTATTGGCGTGTTAGAAATTCTGGGGGTAAAAGAATAAGGTAATCTCGTTCCGAAAATCAAATGCAAATAGTGTGAAGTAGATAGGTAAATAAAAGTTCTAAATGGTTTTTCAATTGGCGCCGATAAATTTTGGTGGCCATGTTGTTTTGGTAACATCTGTCATTATTGACATCTATTATTATTATTATTCAGTTAATAATGCCAAATCACCATGGTAAATTATATGATTGAATATAGCACATTTAAATTATCAAAATGAGTGTTCGTTGGATGGACACTCCACAGTCAACTATACAATTTTTGGTGGTCAAATTTGAAACGAGCAATTCTGTATTCAACTAGCAGACATTCGTCATCAAAGGAACGCGATATCGGCCGAATACATTGCCACGATCCGTGAAAGTGTACAGAAAAACGCAAGGCAGTCCTTTCTTCGCCGTGCACAAGAACTCGACCATTCGAAGACTTCACTTTGGCTAATTTTTCGTTGGGCCTACATCCGTACAAGATTCAACTGATCCAGGAGCTCAAAGCTCATGACCATAGACCACGCCATTGGTTCGCTGACTGGACTTCGGAGCGTTTGGAAAAGGATCCTAAATTTTGGCTGAAAAATCTTTTTTAGCGGCAAGGCGTACGTTCTGGATGAATGGCTGTGTTAACAAGCAAAATGTCCGTACAACACCAACCCGCACGAGGTTCACCAGGTAACAATGTAACTTTTTGGTATGGATTTTGGAGCGTTTCCGCTACATCATTGGTCTGTACTTTTTCGATAAAGACGTTGGTTAGGTTCCAGCAGGACACCGTGACTGACATTTTTTTAGTTTTATCTCTTGCAGAGGTGACTTGCCCTTAAAGTGAACATAACACAGATCATCGAATTTCAACCGGATGTATACGGAAAAGTTATTGAAGATTGGATCACTCGAATCCGTGCCACCATAAGAAGCTGAGGTAGGCATTTGAACGATCTTATACTACATAATATATAAAGGCATATCTGGCCCTTTCAAAATAAAAAAAAAAATGTTAATAACTCACACCCAGCTTGTTTTATTCCATTTCAACATCTACCCGCCCTTATTAAAAACTCTCTTTTAAAGATAATGTGAGATCGCAAGCTCATGAAGAAAATGGTGTCGCATTAACAATTTACGTTGACCATCTTATGATTTTTCAAATAATGTTCTTCTTTTTAGAGACATATAAATCCCTTCTTGATTTTTCTTTTGTGCTTTAAAGAAAAACACGTGTCAAATCCTCCGATAGTGTTCCCAAAAATTCACAATCTAAAATTTTCCGTCACTAGAATTCTGAAATTATCCCGATTTTAAAAGTCTAATTAGATCTCATCTTCCTTACCTTAGCCCTTTTAACCGCTCATCACATTTTCACCTTTGATTTTTAAAATCATCTCCCAGGCACCATATTGGGTCCCCAAAAGCCATTAAAATCCAGATTATGACTCTACTTTGCAACAATTTTCTCGTACTTAAGCCAAATTGCTTAGCCGTGTATTGCAACATTGTTGCAAGAACAGTATAAATAGGTTCCTCTATAGTTACGACTAAGAACGCAAGCAAGCAGACTGGCGCAATCTGTGAACGCTGCTATCATAATCGTAAATTTGTGTATAACGTATTTAACTGTAGCAATAAAAACGCACACTTTTCTCCGTATAATTAAACGTGTGGCCAAGGATGCGGAGATGAGAAATGCGTGAATCTCCAGCGGGCTTAAGTGCCCATGATATGGCAACTCGATTGTTGCTGGACCTACCTTATGAATATTGCGGATCTTATTGGACATAGGAAAATAAATCATCGAAGATAGTGTAGAGATGCAGTGTAAGATGAGAATCCGTCAAGGAAGTCTGGGAGATAGCCAAAAGAACAAACAGACAGAAACGCGTCCTAAACTTAAAAACCTAACATTTTTATGACTAATTTACAGCGCCGGCCGCTGCTAGATGACGAAGATTACTCCAGAAGGTCGTAAAAGAGGTCCCTTTATGGCAATTCAAGCGCACATTGAATCCAAACTTCACAGAATACACCAAACACATTTCAATGGCTCCAAAGAGATAAGCAGAGATATTGCAAATAAGAGTCACTCACTCTGAGATTGCCCATATGCTGGAGGAGCTCCATCTGCATATACCTACTCGTATGAAGAAGTGCAGAAACCAACAACATCAGTAGTTTTGTTTTGCAACATTCTTGCAATTGATGGTCAATTCATTTGGTTTATTGTTTGTTGTTGGTGTTTTTTTGGATTGGTTGACGACCATACAGATACACCACGACCACGTATGTCTCATGCTCTCTGGCCAAATTGCCCATAAAACCCATCAATTTTTAAAGAGCTATTTAGCGATGGACCGAGACACATACCCTATACAATGTTGCAAACTCAAATGGCTAAAAAGAACTTAGTTAGCTTCGTTGTTCCTGGGTGATGGTGGTGCCCAAGAAATAACCTGTGGGTCTCTCAACAAAATGCAAATTAAATTTGGGGTAAATGGGCATTTTGAAGAAATTTATGTTCGGCTCTCTCAAAATAATGATTGATGGGTGTTTCGTTCAAAGGTGAAAGAGGAAATTGTAAGTCGTTGAAGTAATTTGCAGTTTGAGATTAGAATATTTAGCTAGGGTTTGGCTTAGGTAGGTAGTCAAAATCTCTAAAAGACATATTTTGTTGTACATTTTATCTCGAAGAGTCGCCAATACCAATGAATGGTTTGTCTGAATTGGAAGGTCCGGTAAAAGTTTATAAAAGCCTACCTTTGTGAAAATATAATTGTGGTCTTTTTGAACTTGCCATACATTTTGTCTGTCAATCCACTTAGTCCCATAACAGGCTAAATTTAAATAATACCTTACGTATTTTAGTTTATTTTCTTACATAAATAGTCTGTAGCAATAAGACATGGAGAACGAACCTTGCTTGTATGCCCGAAGAAACAAGGTAAAGTCGAAAAAAAACAAGATATGTACTAACAGCGACAGTTAATATGTAGGTTCACAAGAAGGTCCGACAAATTATAGAACTCGTAACAATAATTACATAAACTCACAATATATACTTTTTCTCTCCGTCCAATAGGATCAAACTAAATCGATTTGTTTGAGTGAACAAATAGGATGAGGGGCGTTAGGATACGACAATTAGGCTCTTTTTTGACAGCCGTAAGAATATTATGGGAAAAAAGTATATTTTTTGTAATTTTCCATTTCCTTCGTATATGTCCAAAATTTCAAATTTTCAATAATTCCATATTTGTATCACTGTCATAATATACATGCCGCAAATCTGCACTTAAACTTCTCTAATATCCCCATTTCATATACAGTGCGGTTCAGTTGGATAAACGCACCATAAAATAGGTTAAACAAGAGTGTTAATGACAGCTATCGTAATAACAAAAGTAAAACTGTTCTTCGAAATCGCCTAAACGCTGCCATATAAACGTATTTGTCAAGAAAAGATCATGAAGGATTTAAGACCTCATGAGAAGCGGAAAAAGTTCAGAATCACATCGAATTTAGTTCAGATAAATTGAGAGGATAAATCCCACGCAGACCATCTAACTGTAGCAGCTTGGAATTCGGAGAGCTTAACTAATGCAAGTACAATGTATTTTCATCATTGGAAAAATAGTGTGTTTGAACTGAAAAACTTAGTAGCTTTAGCGAAGAATATATTGCTTTTCACGATCTATAGAAAGAGGAATGCTTTTTGACCCACCATCTTTAAAAGGTTACTGGGGTAATGAAGTGGAATCCATTTTATATTATGACTTACAAAGCTTTTTTGCACTTGTGTTTTCTCGAAAAACGTCTTATTATAGAGCAAAATTAATTCCCCAACAACATTCTGCTGGAAAAAGTCTTTCTTCCAAGTGAAAATTTTAACTTATTTCCTCAGTCCATGAATTAACATTATTTAAGGATGACTAAAGTGTCAAATTTATGAACGAGACAAGCAGTATGTAAGTTTTGCTTTTGGTCCAATCAAAGCAAGCGTGAAAATTCTTTTGGATCATTGAAATATTTTGGAAGATTTTCTGAAAATGCTGAATTTAGATGTAATTTTACACAGAAATTGTATAAAATAGTAAAAAGACGATAAATTCAGAAAATAATAAGAAAACTAAAACAAAAAAATTGTTTAGGTATGTCTTATACTTTTGACCAAAATACGCAGGTGCGTCAATTCAACTGAATTCAAAACAATGCTATTGCTTCAGCATTAGGTACTGACGGTAAAACAGCATAGTTTTTCGCTACGATCTAAATTTAATTTCTTTAAAGTGAATCATTTCTTCTACTGTACCAATGTCTAGTACGTCAAAAATGACACAAGGGAATCATAAACAAACGAATTCATTTTTAGCCCCGTCGGAATGTTTAGCGAAAACCAATTTCCATCAAATTCAAAATGGCGGCCAACGCAAAAGGACAGATAAGGCTCCTCTTACCGATTAAAATAAAAAACCCTATCTTATTGTTTGCGTTTTAAATGTGAAAAAGTAGTAAATGTCACAGATTCATTGAATTGTATTAATTTGTACGGATTTTAAAATCTTTCCCGAAAAATGACATCAGAGTTTTTTTTCGTGTGTTGTCTCTTTCGTTAAAAAATGGCATTTCTGAGCTATTTGTTTTATTTTATTCCTTAAATATCAAGTTTGTTTTCACTGGCGCAAAATTTTAAACAGTTCTCGTTTAAGGAATAAAACCGGCTCTACTTAACGCAGTCGTTTAGCTTGGAGACTTCGTCTAACTTTTGCATAATTTTAAACACGTTAGACAACTCTTCTAACTGATGTGGGTTTTACAACAGAACCTAAGCGAATTTGCGTTGAACAACCCTTAATTTGACAGATACATAACTCACACAACTATAAAAACACAAAAAAAAATTAAAAAGAACAGACAACTTTAAACCAAATAATTTTTCGCCGAAAAAAGTACATTTTATATACTCGTACTACCTCGCTACAGATTTTGATTGTTTATAAGTTATTTACATTATTTTAGATGGAAATAAAGTATAAATCGCAAATTCACAGCATAAAAACTCTATTTGTTGTTGCAAGGTGCAGATTCATTTAGCTATACTCGTCTCGGCCGGCGGCGGCGGCGAGCGTGCATACATAAGATATGTATGTATCTACATATGAGTACATTTGTATTTACAGATTTGTTCATCGTAGAGCACTTTCGTACGATTATTTCGAATTTATAATATTCAGTTATTCAGACTATTTACAAAAAACATCTTTAAAAAATCGAATAAAACATCAGTAAACATTTTTTCTTCGATTTGCTTTTGTATGAAATGATCACTGTCAATGTGGATAAAGAATACTTTTAAAAGATAAACTAGCTATTTGCATGCTGTTAAAGTAAGACGAGCTCTTTAACGTTAAAGTATAGTTTATGTCCTTTAAAATTAACAAAAAGTCGGTTCTCGTTTTATACTCAATATTTAGAGTCGACTCCCATTCTAAAATTGATTTAGAGTAGGTTTTAAATGTTTAAAATTTTGCGCAACTATGTTTTCGTTGGTCAGCCTCTAGCAAGATCACCGAAAACATATGTATTTATTTCGACATTATGTCTTACTGCGCAGATGACGCTTCTTTACGAAATTCTCTGTTATTTCTTCAATTTATAAAAACTTTACTTTGTGAAAATGAAAACTTGAAATATTTGGGGACAAACAATTCTTCACAGCCAAAGAAAAGAGTTGAAAAAATAAATATTTTTTGAAGGGTTTGAATACAATTTCTTTTCGGAGAGCATTTATTTTCTGTGACATATTTATTATTCACAAATCTATTAAATATATTATGTACGTATGTCAAAATATTGCTGATTTTGTTTGGAGAAAAATGTGGGAGCTAAAATTAAGCTTTATCTGCATTCAAGGCTATACCAATAAACCAAAATTTTCGTGTGTGCCTAAATAAAACTTGAACAGACCCTTGGTGTAAGCTGATTAATAAGTGTCATACAAAAAAAAAAAAAACAAAAATATGAATGTGCCAGTAACGGAAACTTGTGGAAGATGAGGTAACTGGTATTTTTGTATACATACTCGTACATAGATGCATACAAATATAAGCTTAAGCTCCATTTAATTTAATTCAGGAAAAATTAAAAGTAGCTGCAAAAACAATTTAAGCTTTCGTCTGTCGAACTTGTAATTCCTGACTTGTTTTTTTTTTTTATTAGATATCGTTATCGTGGTATAAATATAAAAAAGGTTAACTCATCTTACATCTTTTGTAAGGAACTACACAACATTACATTTTTTGGTAACTTCGATATAATGTGCATAAAACCTCTTGCTGCGTCTTTCCAGTTACATCATGCTCAAGCCATTGCCAAAGTTTTGGACTTAAATACAAACTGCATAGGTACCTTGTAAGAGAATGCTACGATATAATTACCGACCAAATTTTAAGAGTTGGATACGACCGAAATTACTTCGAACTTTAAAAAAATTGAAGCTGGTGTATACCACAAGGAACCCTTTATTTGCTATACACTAATAGAGATATTCCAGTGGAAAACAACACTATCAACAACACAGGTTACGGCAATATTGGTCCCTGATAACCCTGTTACGAAGGCTACAGAAAAATTGTAAAAGGCAGTCAATAAAATAACAGATTAAACGCATAGATTGCGTATCAAATTAATCGAAGCAAAATTGACAAAATTTCCAAACATAAAGCTAAATACTGCTGTTCCAATTTGTATCAACAGTAAAGCTGTACCTAACGGCAATTCTTGAAATCATTTTGGATGCAAAGATAAAATGGAATGAACACATCAAAAAAAAAAGTGAATAACTAAAGTTGAAGTACAGAAAAATGTACTTGTTACGATAGGCAATAATTCTGCCCTATCTATCCAGAACAAAATAATGCTATACAAACAGCAGCTCAGCTGAAACCCGTTTGGACGTATGTGGTGTCCAATATACGGCTATAGAAACAAATCCTGAACTCATCCCAAAAATTTTCAAGCAAAATCCTTCGTGGAATAATAAATGCCCCTTGATACACAAGAAATAGCGATCTACATCGTGAACTTCAAATGGAAATGTTAAAATAAATTGGTTAAAAAAATACCCCGTGTTCACACAACCATCGACTGCAAAGTCATACCAATCCCAAAATGGAAACCGAATTAAAATGCTACGAGAAACTATTACAAGTTTAAACTTCTTCCAATGTGATTTCAAATTAAAAAAAGAAAATTTATTCGTCAATCTTTTATAGATTTGTCCTGATCACGATGAGTTTAGTGCGGTTAGAGTTTCTCACTTCTTGGTACAGAATTTGAAGATTTCCGCCAAAAAAAAAAAAACGAAAAAGAGTGTAACGATTTTTATTAAACCTTTTACCTACGTTATAATAAAACTATATCTTAATTTTTTGGCGTAAAGTCATATAATCGAATAGAGGATTGCGACTTTTTTGATAAAATTGTCATTTTTTTTGGTTACTCCTAAATATTTCGTTAATGGTTCGATCAATAGTGTTCCAATTTTGCACAAAGTACTCATATATTATAGATATAATATTGCATTCTTAAATTACAGAACACAAAATTGTAATGTTTTTTTTTTCAAAAACTTCCGTTAAAATGCGATAGTACTGATTGCCTTGAATGCGTGGCTAAATTTTTTTACATTTTTTAACATTACCTGATTCTAAAGCCTGCCAAATTGAAAAGCCAACACAAACCTACAGTAACTTTATCTTCCGCATCGGCGATAATTTCAAAATTAAAAAAAAATTAAGATTAAATATTTAAGAACCGCACCTCCGGTTTAACATTTGATAGAGCTTGGCACCAAGCTTTCTTATCGGAAATGTGTGCGTTTGTACTTTGGATTAGAAATTACCGTATGGATCGCTAAGTAAATGTTTTTTGGACGGTTTTAAGTCTGATATTCACAGAATAAATGATGGTGTTCCCCAGGGCTACGTCTTTAATCCGATTATATTCCTGATTTTTATGAATGATCTCTTGTCTGAAACTTGTAAGCCACTTCAATGGTTTACCAATGACTCTACCCTTACCTTCTCATACTCGTTCCCATACCGTAATATATGCTCATCTTAACAGAATTGGTAAGTGCGGTATAAAAAATCGTGTAGAGTTTAATGCTTCGAAAATGTCGTTTAATGCTGTTTAATGTTGTTAAAGCAAAATTTACCTCTTTTGAAATTGTCCCTGAACGACACTTCATCCGTTATACCTGTTTCGAAAGGAATACTCATCAAAGCAAATTTGAGCCAAATTTTGGGTGTACCGTCAAATACAGAAATTCGCTTTTTAGTCACACAACACGATTATGGAATATTCAATTCAATTTGGAAACTTTCAAAACCAATGTTTATCGACAATGTTTATCCCTCCATAATTTTCCTCATCGCTCGTGCTGTATTTATAACATTATAAGGGTCTCCATAAACCATTCAGCGAAAGTGAATTGTAAAAAAAAAACAGTATATTCACATGAGAGCGAACAACGACCGACGAACTTTAACTTTTATAGATCTCAATTTTTCACAAAAACGAGCCAAAATGGTAGAAAAGTTAATTTAAGATACTAAAATTTACGTTTTAATTGCCAAAATAAGAGACATTTGAGATAATAAATCGGTGGTCATGTATTGCATCTGATTGCTACGAACTGTCAAACTCTATTCGGGTTCCACATATCATCCACACTGCAACGAATGAATTTTTCACTCAAATAATTCTTAATTTTGTTTGTTTTAAACGTTATTCACGGTAAATAAAAAAAATGCTATGTGAATGAAATGTCAAAATGGGCGAATTATCGTTCAGTCCTCACGTCAACTCACTTCATTTGACGCCTTGAAAACATTCAGCTTGGCTTCCGGAATACATATAAAAAAAACCAACAATTCACAATTAATTATATTTGAATTATTTTATTTTATAACTTTTAATTAAAACAGTTAATGAAAACACTCATTTTTAGGAGACAGCAGTTTGAGTGCTCAACACAAAAAATATATATAATTTTATTCTTAACATTATCTATGAATTGCCTAGGGTTTCTTACCTATCTTTATCTATAGGTATATGTCGATCTTAATTTTAAATATCTAAAATTAAAACACAAAGTATACATACATATTCATCTTTAAAGAATCCACATAATCAAATTATCATTTATATTGCAAACTGGTAGCCTTTTTCAGATTGTTTTTTTTTTTTAAATGTTTAAACAATTATTAGCAAAATGCAAAACGAGACAGCTACTAACTTTGGCTTAAATAAAAATCTAATAAAAACTATCTCAGTATCTCTCGAGATAGATTCTTGAAGTATTTTCAAAAATAAAAATAAATCTGCTTAAAAATTAATCACAAACATTCGATTACACTGGTAACTGGGTATAAGTATAGGAAAATTGTTTATTATGTACATCAAGACGAAACTTATGAATTCATTTAACTAACGGTCATGCTTGGTCAACTGGAGCGGTGCTTTGTGGTTTTGACCGGTGGATGCCGCCGTAGCCGCCGTAGCCGCCGTCGTTGTTGCAGACAGGGAATCGTTGTCCGAATCATCGTGCACGTTAATTTCTTCGTCCGAATCGGAGTCTTCAGCCTGATGATGGTTGTGATGTTGGAGCTGCTGCTGGGAGAGTGAGGCAGCGACGGCATACTGGCGGGCCAGGCCGAGGGCGAAGGCCGCGGCAGAGGGAGACCCAGCGACCAAGGACCGGAACGCACTCCGCTCACCGCCCATTGATAATGGAGCTGATGCTGTGCCTGATGATTGGCTGGGTGGTTTCTCGGATGCTGGGGTCTGCGGAGATGGTGGCGCTGCTGTCGGTGACTTCGGGCTGAGACTGGACGCCCTGGCCGACGGATGGGGATAGTGCTGATGTGGATAGTGGTGAGGATTGAGGAGCAATGGTTGCGAAGGCGACGGATGATGGTGATGGGGCTGCATGGGGTGATTCAGCGATGACCGCATGCTGGCCGTAGCTTCGGACGTGGATACCTGGTGGTGCTGCTGGTGGTGAGATGTTAAGACACCATGCTGATGGTGGTCCTCGTTGCCGGAAGTACGGATGGTATGCTGCTGTTGGTGCTGATTGCCGCTGGTGGTGTTGAGAGGTGGCGAATCGGCGAGAGATCGCTGCTGCTGCTGTTGCTGCTGACCCATGGTTGGACTGGAACGTCGCTTCAACAGATTCATTCGTTGGTGCCGGCGCCATTTCGCTCTTCTGTTGGAAAACCAAACCTAATTCGATCAATATGAAAGGATGTTTGGTTAGTTCGCAAAAAAAGTTGACACTAGCAATGTGTGCGCAAGAGCAAAGCAAAGCATAAAGGCTTCCTTATCAAGAAGCCTTATCGATTTAATAGGTTAGAAACATGAAACAGAAGCAGATGAGAGAAGAGAAGATATGCGTGTTCCGAACTACTTGTTTACATATATATAGACGCTTACCTGGACACGAGCTTCACTAAGGGAGGTTCGGCTGGAAAGCCGTTCTCGAGTACTGACACAGGGATAGTGTGACTTATCGAACTCTTTCTCGAGCTCTTCCAATTGCTCCGGGCTGAATGTTGTGCGATTTCTTCGAAACTTCGGCTCATCATCGTCATCCAAATAATCCGAATCTAAAAAATATATAAATGGCTTGAGTTATTGTAAGCTGCGGGAGACTTTCTGTGCGTATCTTACCAATCAGGCGATTCTCATCAGGTGACTCCAGAGTGTCGTGACTTCCCGAACCCGGAGAAATCGGCCTTGACACAGTAAGTGGAGAACCACCCACTGGTACTGAAGACAAACTTGGTGGTCCAGCCGTCGACCAGAAGTGCTGTTGGCTCGAAGCAGCAGCAGCTGCTGCCGCCGCAGGATGCCACGCGAAACCACCATAAGGATGAGGAGGATACAATCCATAAGCTGCTGTTCGGGCGAATTCACTTGCAACTCGTTCCGCAGCCCGATTACGCAGAATTCGATTGATGGACGATACCGAAGGAGCTGTTGCGTTCGTACACACACCTGATCAAGATCAAACATTCCGAAATTAACATCCTGATCTTCTCAAATCAATCAAATTTCCTATCGAAATAACTCACCTTCTGAGATCAAGCGTTCGCGTATTTCCCAAGCAAAGATTGTCGGATTCTCCCGTTTGTATTGCTCGATCTTGGACACCACAGTTGGTGTTGCTACTTTTGGCTTCGAGCCACCAATTAGACCAGGTGGTCGTAAGGAACCTGGAATCAGACACAAGAATAGGTATACATTGGGTATGAACAAAGGGAAGCAAGCTAAATAATAGCTTTATCAAGCGATTGCCATCGAAAGATTAATAAACCAAAGGAAGGTTAGGTTAGTTATATTGAAGAAAGGGAGCTTCAACTAATGATGGGGATAGACCTCCGTTTGGAATTACGTAAACAAAACGTCCTTCTTGGAGTTTGTTTTGTGAATTTGTTTTTTGTGTCTTCAACTCGCTCTGGCAAGAAGAGAATAGGTCATAAATTTCACGCTTGACACCAGAAAAATTATGACGCAAATTATATGGGTATACTCCTCAAGGGTGGTATTTAGTTAAGGTTAAGTGCTATGTGTTTGGTTATGGTTGAAGGAATTGTTATAGGGATTTAAGAGAGTAAAAGACAAAGCAAAACGTGGATAACTTACCAAGTAATTTGGAAACAGCACCTTGTTGTGTGAGCATATGCTGGGCAATATCATAACCTCGTAGACCAAAGCGGGATAACTCAAGTATTCGTTGCTGAGATACAAATGCGCTGAGAGTTGAAGGCGATGGAGATCCTCCGGGAAAGAGGGCAGATCCAGGCATTTGCACTGATGGTGTGAGACCAACTGAAAAAGAAAATGAAAAGGAATTAGAGGAAATTTGGATTTTTTAATTAAAAGAAATTTGTAACAATTTGTATTCTTCGTTAAAATAGTTGCATTAAGTATGCATTTGAACGAATGGGATACCTCTTATCGTAGCTAGTATGTCCCTAGTTTTCTACTAACCGAGCTTTGGTGTTATTGCGTGATTTAATGCTGAATAGGGTCATAAGTCTTGAAACGAAAGGGAACTCCTCCACATTTCCCTATGCCCTTTCTATCCATACGTCTTTTAACTCAACGATGACGATGTCTGATGGTCCTAACCCTATAATTTGTCACTTTATCAGCGGAACGGCGAAGAAGCTATCTGGCGTTCCTCTTCTTATCAATATTTTTGTCGTCTATATACCTCTCTATGATCATATTGGACTAGATCTAAAGTGGATAATGGACCACTCCTTGACAAAAAATGAATGTCCATAACAAACACAAAATCCAACTTTGTGTTAAAGGGTTGTACAATATGTCACTTCACCGCTGGTGTGGGTACACTAACGAGTTTCGCAAAGACTAGCAGCGAAACCAAAGCGACCAAGATTTCTGGCGGAAACCACACCGAAATCCAAACCGTCACGACTGCATTGCACCATCAAGACTCCTCTTAACCCTCCCCAAACCTTTCACTCAATCCTTATAGCGTATACCCCATATATTCATTAAGTGACGCTTTAAAGGACCAAATCGTGATTGCGATTATCGACGTATATCATCTGATCAGTTGCCGATGGAAAAACTGAAGCTTCTGGCAGGCTGGTCAGGTGAGAAGTTCGATATTGTTGATAAGAAGGATAGCTCTTGCAATACAAGAACTCTCACCTTCTTACTATATTACTACTTACTTAGGTCTTTGGCATATAACGTCCGTGAGGTTTCCCTTGTGGGACATAAGGTCACAACTTCTCTTACACGCTGTCGTGTATGATTTATGGAGATGTCAGCTGTCTCAAACTCTTTCCCAGTTGTTCTGATTCATCCTCGACTGTCCTTTATCAACTACTTCTCGGTCAGAAATTCGTTACATTGCATGGCTTGGCTCGCACTAAACTCGTTACCTTTTTGGAACGTATGGCCAATCATCCACTGCCACTTACGTCTTCGTTTAATAGAAGTCAATGAAAGCCTGACCCGATCTCGCATGAAGTTCATCATTGGAGATATGGTTGGGTCCGATAATTTCTAGATGTTTCGCAGATATCTATACAAGAATTTTGCAGCTTTATTTTAACATTGGATGTGACTTTCCAAGAGCTGCATTCATATAGAAGAGAAACTGGGGCTCTATAAGCTCTTAAAGCTTATAGAGTTATAAATAAAAATAAATTTGGTGGTGCACCATCTCGAAGTGAACGAGGACCTAGTGACTTATAAGTCTCAACCATTCCTGTGTGCGTGTTACCAGGAGCGGAGGGGACCTACGATTTTCTGCCGATTCCGAACTCTTGGAGGATTTGTCAATTCCTCGCAAGAGGCAGTACACCCCTGAAAAAAAAAACTTTCTTGCAGCGGCTGAGAATCGATCTCGAGACCTTCCGCATGACAGTCCAACGCACTAACCATTATGCCAAGGGGTACTACAAGGCTTATAGAGTTATTTCTCCATATTTTAGACGGCATTCCGAGGGCATCCCTGGCTTTCCCGATTTGATTTCTTATAACTAGTTCGGTTGCATAATCGCAAAATATTCAAAAATCCTCTACCATCTCTACCGGTTGTCCAGAAATATCCATTTCGAGACATGAGAAAATCCCAATTCCACTTTTGTATATTCTGATATATACTAAACTTTAGTCCCTAGATTATAGCTTCTCTTATCCACACCTTTTGTCATTTGATATAGATCAATGATCCTATGCGAGAGCAAGCATACTTTGTCCGCGTAGTCCAAATGTTTGCTGGGTGGAATAAAAAGCATAGTATCGGTGACAGTATACAGCCTTGCTCGAGCCCACTTTGTATTTCAAACATTTGAATTCATCACCTTCTTACATGGTTAAAATTCTACAGAAAATGTCAAAAACTTGACCCAATTGAAAAATTATAAGATCACATTCATGTTCAGAACATCAAAAGCCTTCGGAAAAGTACAAACTGACGTTTGTCAATCTAAGTTGTGTTGACCATATTAATACCATTGGTTTTAAGAAATTTCAAAAAGAAACACAACTAATTAGCCACTTCCAATTATTGACATCACTTGCATCTACGTTTACATAGTTTTACACTTACGGTGATAAATCGAACAAGAACCTTAACGTATATTTTTACTCAAAAAGTTTACCTACATATATCCATTAATACAATGGTTTTATTGATATTTGTAAGCGTACACCTTGCTTAAACCTATAAATCAGGCATTTAAGAAACTGAATTCGAAACTTTTCTGTAATCTTCTTTTGTTTTGTTTTGTTTTAAAAAAGAATTGTAATTTTGTATAAAGCTCATTAATTTAAAAAAAAAAACAATAAAATTTGGTTCTTATTTAAGTTGGCACGTGTTGACTTTCACTTTAAAACCCCTCTTTTGTCTTTTGTTCTTTAAAAAAAAAGATCAAATTGAAACAAAAATAATTTATTAATAAATAGTCTTCATTGTCAAGCCCTAATTGCCCTAACTCTCGAATCAAGATGTGAAAAAATGAGGAAACATATAAACAATAAAGCATACTTTGCTTGCTTTTCAAATCCACTCAAACGCGGATGTATGTAAATCTACTCATAAATCTGATTATTGATCCATGTAGGATCTTTTTCCCGATTACCATTTAAAATCGACTTAATTTATTCAACTTCTGTGCGTTGTAAAACACAGCTAACAACTTGTCAAAAAAAAAAAAAACCAAATAAATTTTAGCTAGTTTTGCGAAAAAAATAAAATAAACTAAAATACAACGTGGAAAAAGTAAAGTAATAAATTTTAGTAGCTACTGTCATCTGTCATCACCCAGTCACCCGGAAAAGAAGCTCCCTCTGTTTTTGATTTTTGTTATCAATGAAAATGAACTGTCATCAAATTTGGTTTACCTTTTACAAATTCAATGCTAAACAATGGTTTTATATTGAACACAAAAAACAAGTAGCTAACCTTTTTTATAATTCTCCCAATGCCCTAATAAATCTTCTAAGCTGTCAAAAATTGTCTTTTGACACAGTGGAACGTAAAATCTGTCATCGATTAGTATATTTTTATTGTTAGTCCCCGGAATTTAAACTCGCTTGATAAAAATCAATTCAAAAATGATATCATACTTAAAATTATCCAAAAATAGGTAAAAGTAGGTTTTCTTCAAACTGTGTATGTGTAGAATTTAAAAATGTCATTCATATAATTTGTTCATGATCATAAATAAGTCGCCAGGCAATGACACTATCAGCGATATTCGATCAGATTTAGTTGGATCAATTAATTTTGGTCGGCCGTCGCTCCGCGCGCCGCCGGTATTTAAATTTGTATTGGCTATTATTGTCTATTTTGTCATTTTAATGTCCACACTTCTTCATATTGTGAATGGAGCAAGAGTAAAATGAACAAACTTACTTTTTATTTATACCTGACAGGCAATACCCTGTGGTGTTTGTTTGTATGATCGTTAGTGATACGTTCATTTGGAGATCGAATGGAGAGATTATACAAATGTTCGTTTAAGGGTAGATAAGGTCCGTTTACAATAGTCTCATGGTGAGCTGAATAATTATTTAATTAATTAAGTGACAATGTTTTGGGTTCGGTTTTTAAATTAAATATACAATTTTTGTATTATTATGAATATTAAATTGAAATTAAAGGGGAAATAATGAAAAATATTTTGTGAATTAACGTGCGTCGGCAAACGACAGGGGTTTTTTCTCCAAACATTTCTGAAGAGGAATTTTAGAAAATGTTGACATTCTTTCCTAAAGACAATATTTTTTCCATTTTTATATTTATTGTGGGTTTAGTCAGACGTACAGCGAGGTTTATAACTTCGAGTGATAGATAAACTCTGCAAATTCTCAAAAACCATTGGCTTCGAAGCTGGTAAAATTGCGATCGTTGTTGGTAAAATAGCATACAAAAACTGAGTGAAAACGCAGCCAAAGCTGATATATCTAAATGTAGATGAATCCGGTAAAATCGCAGCCTTACCTAGTAAAGCCACTGATCGTTTGATGTGAGACCTCTTACCTCTGGTGGGTGACTTTTTGTCGTTCTAAGCTTCCTTGCAACTTCTTTGCGAAAATTTTTTTGTTCCCTTTTTGATACTTATCGCACATCTAACACATACAGATGGGGGCACATATTAAAAATGTTATATACCATTTTTAGTCTAAACTGGACCTTTTTAAATCTTTTTATATTAAAAGTTCATGCCTTTTGGAGTTTTGCTTCCGATATATTGAATTTTTGGGAAAACTAGAATTGTTTGCGTTGATCAATTGTTATTTTTTATGATGTGTGTGCACTAACGGGGTTTTGACTACCCTTAAAAAGTTATAGAACAGTTCGAGCGCTTAGGAAAAATACAGAGAATTTGAGATGAGATACCGGTGCACATTGGTTTCGATTATTTAAATATCGTAATGGACGAGGGAAATATTGAGCTGAATAAAGCATTACACATTCGTGTAGTACCGTTAAAGAAAAAATCTCTTAATTAACAGTATGTTGTACCAAATTGGGCTCAGGTATAAACTGATGGACTGGTTTATGCCACAGAATATTGGTTAAAACGGAATGGAACTGTGATAGTTAGGTACTAATTATGTGCTAACTTAACGTAGCAAATTCAAAAATCTAGTTACGTAGACATTAGGTATTACTTAGTGCTAAGTGAGGGAATATTTACTTGAAATGGACCTTAACAGTGCATCCAAGAACCTTTAGCGTCTACAATTATTGCACAAATAAAAGAAAAGCATCGAATTAAAGATCTAAGTGCTCATCGAAAACGTTAAGTTAAACTTTTTTCTTCCACTCCTTCAGGGTTTTAGAGCTCGTAGCACATTTCTTATTGTTATCTTAACTCCAGGTACAAAAATGGACAGAAGTTCGTTTAAGAAAACGGAATATAACCACCAACCAACGCAAAACTTGTTTGCTTAGATATACATACAGTATGGATGCAAAGAAAAGGTGCACACGTTTGTAGAGTTTACAAGCAATGAGTCACAAATACACAAACCTACACATATTATGATCTTATTCAAATTATATTTTTCCCACAACCCTTTTAATAATTGAAAATTTGTATCGACAAAAAATGTCAGAAAAAAAAAATAAAAAACGATTTGATTTAAAGTATTTAACGAACATAAAACATACATTAATCTGTCATTTAAATTTGACACTTAACCACTTCAACTTGAGAATGTCACTCAAATAAATAGATACTATAGTTATTGAAAATATTCCCACAATTCTAAATTAAAACCATTTCGTATCAATCACATAAAGCAATTGGCTAAGCATTCAGATTTATTAATTTAATAAAAATATCAATTTAACTTGCTCAGTGGCTGTATGACTGACAGATTAAGTTATATTTAAGTTAAATGTAAAAAACCTATATTGAATTAATGAACACAAAATAAATATGTAGCTTCTCTGGTGACACAGTGCATTCAGGTATGCAGTTCAACATGTGCTTCATGTTTTATTGATTAAGTTGGTACAATCTTTATATTCACTGATTATATGGTATTGTTAATTATTTTATTATTATTGATATCAATTACGTGGTAATTAGCTTTCAATAAATGAAATAAATCAATGTCCGCCAATGAGTTGAGGAATTTTTAAATAATTTTTCACAAATAGAAACCTGAATGCTTTCTAATTGATTCAATTTCCTGTCAAAGTTTCTCAAAATAATAAAAAGCATGTAATTCTTCAGTTGCTAGACGTATTCCCTGTTTTCAGTGCCGATTTAACACCAATTAGTAATTTTTACAATTTATGTAATTAATTTAGACGTAGGAGGCAGCATTTCAGTGGAGAATCATTTACTTTGACACTAAAAGCACAGCAATTTTTATATGTACTTGGTATCACTAAAGGTTATCAATTTTGTTTTGATTAAAAACCTCCATTCTTATTTAATCTTGAATTGACAAAATTAGGAATGATTAAAATATCTACCGAAAAAAAATCAAGAAAACCCAAAATCTTCAATTCGCGAATTGCAAAAAAACTATAATTCATGCAGGATTATTCTCTAATTTCAGCCTTCTTTAATAAATTTTTAATACTTTTTCAGTACTTTTTTAATATCACTTTTTTATACAAGTCGAGCATGGTTCGTGTTTTACCTCATTTGCATTGATCTGGAACCAAGTTAAATCTCTTCAATATATTCACTTCACCAATGCTTTTCTTTAAAAGCAGATACTTCAACTTTTCTCGATAGCACAAAAACTGAGAATCAACAAGAACGAACCAAATAATTTGAGAAATTGTACGAATAAGCTCAAAAATGGACAAAAACAATACGAAACAGAACATGTCAAATACCAAAAAAGTGCTAAGCCATTCAGAATACGGAATTTTGGCCATTCGAGATTTTGGTATTCGAAATTTTGGAATTCGAGATATCGGTTCCAAATTAAAAAAAAACTGCCAAATTCTATGCCAATCACAAACTTATCAAATATATGATAAAAACCAAATGATAAACCCAAACGCGAATAGATTTAACCCAAAACGGATTTAAACTAGAAGCAAATCAATTTAAACTACTTAAATCTATTTGTGTGTCGGTTTAATCTATATGCTTTTGTGTTAAATTGATTTGCTATTTGACTAAATATAAAGGGTGGTTAAATTTTAAGGGCCGATGTGGAATGTGAACCACACCTTAACGTCAAGTTTTTTTCTGCATTTCATTTGACATTTTTCTCAATTTCAGACTAACTCAATTTGAACCATGGAAAGATACACAGTCGAGCAACGCGTTATTCAGGCTTATTATGAAAATGGGCGTTCAAATCAAAATGCATATCGTGCACTTCGTGATTTTTTCGGTCAATTTAATCGTCCAAATGTGCGTACAATCGGAAAAATCGTGCAAAAATTTGAGCAAACTGGGTCTGTAGGAGATGTGAAAACACCAGTGCATGCTCGTACAGCTCGTACTGCAGAAAATGTTGCTGCTGTTCGCGATAGTGTGGCTGAAGAGCCGTCCACCTCAACTCGTCGCGTCGCACAGTGGATCGACTCCATACATTTAGACGTGAAAAATTCTAATCTTCTTGGAAAATATCTGTCTCCATCTATAATGTTCATAAATGCAGAAAAGTATTCTATTCTATTCCCTAGTCAATTTTTATGTTTTAGAATAAACCGTTCCAGCCGACTTCCAATTTAAATCAAAATTGGCTAATTTTGAACTGGTGATTCTCTTAAGCTTAGCAATATTTTAACAGTTTCTTGGTTCTAATTCATCAGAACTAGTTCGAAATATGTTATACAAGTTTTTTTGTCGGAGTCGATTTGGAATTCGAACACCAAACTTAAAAAAATTCCTTCCTTGGGACGCAGAAATCTTTTCCTAAAAAGTGGGCAAAACAATTGCTTTGCAAATCTTTGCGAGGTTTATCACATATATTTCCAGAAAGTAGACGTCCATCGCTATCCAAAACACATAATTTATTTTTAAAGCAACCTTAGGCACATATTTAGATTTTCCAAAAAATACACGTTAAAAACAATTTTTTTTTGTTCTTTGAATAACCCCATTTTTTTTATACAACAAACAAACTTTAAGACAATTTCAATACAGATTTATAAAAGTAAATACCTTCACGAACATCTGCAATTATTTTTTTTCAATTTCACTTAAAATTGTAATTTTAACAATTATTTTTCTAAAAATCTTAAACGCAACAGATCAAAAAAAGACTTTTCACTTTCAAGTTTGGAGGTCATTTATTCCATGCTTAACTGGTTTAAAGAAGAAAAAAAGGTGTTTTCAGATTAAATAGTTATCCGTTATAGATAAGAAATAGAATTTTTTAGAATTTTAGACATTGACTTTTTCACGTCTAATTGTATGGGGTCGATCCACTGTGCGTCGTCGTGCCCAACAATTGCACCTCTCACGCTCGTCGTTGATGAACATTATGCATAAAGACTTGCATTTACACGCTTACAAGGTGCAATTGACTCAAGAACTAAAGCCTCTTGACCATTTAAAGCGTCGTCAATGGTCAGAATGGTGGCAAGAAATGGCAACAGTGGATGATCAATTTTCGAAGAAAATCATGTTCAGTGATGAGGCACATTTTCACCTCAGTGGATTCGTCAATAAGCAGAATTGCCGCATTTAGGCGAATGATAATCCAAGAGTGATCGTCGAAAAACAAATGCACCCACAAAGAGTGACTGTTTGGTGCGGTTTATGGGCTGGCGGCATCGTGTCGGGCCGTATTTTTTTCCAAAATGAGGCTGGTCAGGCAGTTACTGTGAATGGTGTTCGCTATCATGAGATGATAACGAACTTTAAATAGCCCGAATTGGAAGATATGGATGTGGACGATATGTGGTTTCAACAGGACGGTGCCACTTGCCACACAGCTAACGAAACAATGGCTCTTTTGCGCGACAAATTCAATGGCCGTGTTATCTCACGTGGTGGCGATGTCAATTGGCCGCCAAGATCATGTGATTTGATACCGTTGGACTTCTTTCTTTGGGGTTATTCGAAAAAAAGGTGTACGTCGATAAGCCAGCAACAATTCAAGAGCTAAAGGATGAGATAATTCGGCACATTAACGGCATAGAATCTCAATTATGCCTCAGCGTCATCGAAAATTTGGACCATCGATGGATGGAGGTGTGTCGTCGAGGTCGCAGCGGCCATTTGGCCGATATGTTGTTCCATACATAATTGAACCATCGCAATATTATCATAATAAAAAGAAATGACTATAATTTCCTAAATAATTTGTGTTTTATTTAAAATCAACATCGGCCCTTAAAATTTAATCACCCTTTATATTTGCGAATCGCTTATTATCTTCTTACAACCCGTTTGATGATTAAAGGCAGGGTCTTCCAGTTTGTTGCATCAATAATTACTGAGATTTGTTTGTTGTTAAAATAATTTGACTATTATAAACGTAACAGAAATTTTCGACAGAAGCTGAGAGGGATAACATAAAATGTAGGCAAGTGAACGGCAATAACAGCGGTTTAAAAGCAAAACTCTTTAAAATCTTTTTTCTTTAAATGTTGGCTTTGAACTCGTCCAAAGTAGTTGGCTTGTAAGTGTAGACTTAGAGCTAAATGAATCAATGCAAATCTCTTTATCACTGGGGCCAAATGATGAACGCTTGGTCGACGTGCGATGACCCAGTCGCCAAAAATGCCCCTTGTCCGCGAATATGATTTTTCGCCTAAGATACTGATCTCTGGCCAACGTTTCCAGTGCTCTATTAGCGAACCCACAGTTTTCTATATATGGTCGTCTGGATGAAATGGCAAGCCTAACTAAATATTTTGACAGCTGGATGTCATTGGTGACTTTGACAGAAGCTCAAACATTACAATTGGAGAATCTGTACACTCGAGAAGATGTCATACGATAGCAATTGGAAAACTAAGTATAAATAATATCTTCTACAAGCCGAGAATCTTCAGAAAGATCATACAAAAATAACGAAAAAAGTAGAGGTCCAAGGATTGACCCCTGAGGAACACCAGCATTCATTGGAAGAAAATCGGCAAAAGAAGTGGAATGGAGTATTTTTTGCTATTTTTCAGTAAGACAACATACGGAAATGACTGAAACAAAAGCTTTTCAAAAATCAAGAAGTGTGTTATTTGTCCGTTTTTCGGCGGATTTCATCTACAAGTTCTTAGAGAGCAATTATACTGTGGTCTTATACCAGCTTGTACTGGAAATACCAATTTTTAAACTGAAGCAAAAATTGATACACCTGTGAACTCAAAGTCGAAGTCTTTCGAAGGAAAATGCAACATGAAGATCTGGGGCCAAATTACCGCTTCAGTGATCGAGTGAGTGAGTCCCATCAGTGATCGAGTGAAAATGTCAAATTAGTGTAATTGAGTGCTCGATGACGTAAGCGGTAATGCCAAAGTCACATAATTCAGTCACGTATTACTCGAAAACTGATGCAGTGATTTGGCCCCAGGTTATATTCTTCAACTCATGAGTTAGAGATATTTGGATGATTTTGGAAGTTTGGAGTGAAGCATTTTCTGACGGAAATTAACAAAATGAAAGGCATTTGTTTCTAAGTCACCACACTAATTTTTAAGAAACTTTCGGAATCCAAATAATAAACAACTGAAATATTAATTAATTTGATGCCACAGATACTCTGCGATTTTTTTTTTTTAACTTTTGAAATATTCAGTTGAAACTAATTAATTTAAGCTACAGATAGAGGTTTAAAGCATTTCATAGTTTGATACCAATTAACCAACTATATAAAGTAGATAATTTATTTTTTAGTAAAACAGACAATTGTTAATAATTTGACATAAACAAAGCCTAATCAACTAGCCAAATTATCAAATAAAAATCAAGTACGACACAAAAATTTAATTCGTTAGAAAAAAACATCTGCGTGATTGGCAAAACAATAAGGATTAATAGTTGTCTTTTTGTATTTACACATTTACTCGTATCTAAAGCTGTAATGACGAGTACCTATTCATTAAGCCTATATTGAAAATTTAGGACTAACAAACAATAAACGTATTCAGAATATTATTAAGACACATTGAATTAGGGTATAAACAGATGTTTAATCAAAAATAAGTGTATACTTAGCCATTTTTTTTTCTCAACGCAATGTGCTGTTAAATAGAAATTAATTGATCTTTGAAATTATTTGGTGCAGATATGTGTATCCACTTGAACTACTTTGCTTGCCAATCATACAAAATTTATTTTTGACGTCTGAATAAAAAATTATTTCTATTGACATTTCTAGAACAAATTTAAAACAGATAAAGGACCGATCATACTTTTCCGATACTCAGGCTCATGAGACATGACATACATACATTTAGTGAACATATTTTAGTAGTCTTTTAACTTTACCGAATTAACAAATATGGCGTTCTGTAGAACTCTTATACATATGAAGGTAAATTTACTTTCTTCAGATGACATTGGTTAGTCAAATAAAAGAGAAGAAGTTTTTTTTTAGAAACAACATTTATATTTTTTGAGAAATGTAGTAGCACTTTCATAAGTCAAGTGTCACGTAGACTTATGATATACATATGTTGGAGGTATTCTGTAGACACAATATTATACTTCAATGACAACTGCATTTAACAGATGTCAAACCTACATGTTTGCATTATTATGGAGGTAAACAAACAAATTGGTGATAAATTGATAAATGATTAATTGTCACTTTGATCCCACCGATCATTTTACCTAAATGTCAGCTTTTCTTTTTGTAAGAAAAAAAGACGGTCTATAATAAATATTTTCATGGTCTTATGAATGTTTTCAGAAATTCTATTCAAATATTTCCACTTTGTTTTTCATGGAATAAAACAGATATATTTTAGTCGTTGAAAACCTGAAATGTAGATAGATGTAAATTTTTGCTTATATATTAACACCATTCACATGTTTTGATTTTAGAAATAAAAATTTGAACTTAGATCGGTTCTGTACTAAATAGCAATTAATTTGAAAAAATGGATTTCATGAGGACAAACGATATAATTTTGTTGAATTTTCGAATTTAATTCCAAATCACTTCATTTTTCATGCAAATTCACATTTAAAAATGAAATGATTTCAAACGCATGGAATTGGATATGTAATTAAAAAAAGCTAGCGAACACACCCAATCGGAATACACAGATAAACTATATCGTTTAAAAACAACGTAAGACTTGTGTAAAATTAAACAACTGGGACTGCTTATTTTCAACCTGCAAACTTGTCCGGTTAAAATAGCACGAGTCAACTCGATTAATTAATTACATAAATCTGGTTGATTATTTTAATTAAATTTGTGTGCAATTTTATCTATCTTCAGTCAGTTAAAATAAGGAATTCTATCTGTTATTTTAACATTACCATTTAGAAAAATCAAACTAGAAGATTATTTAATTTTAAAATTTTAGACCATTTACTGAGATTAAATAAATCTGAATTATTATTTTAACCTAGATACTCGTTTAATTTAAACAATATACATATTCATAAGTTTAATTTAACCAAAAAGATTGATTAATTTTAAATAAGTATGAAATGTGTTAAATTATTAAAGTGTAGTTATTTGATTTAAATACGTTACTCATTTAAAGTAAACAATCTTGCAATTTAGGAAATATAGTCTAGTTACTCGATTAGTATAACTAAGTTCTTCGGTTATTGTCATAAACTTTTTAAATTTAAGCACAAATAATTTTTGTATATTATTTATTGATTTGCCAATTGGCTTAAATTTTAGTATAAAGAACAATAGTTTTATCTTATTGATATCAAAAATAAGGTATTTTGTGGATCGTATGAAATCAGAGAAGCAAGCTTCAAAAACACCGTATGAAACTTATCTGCAAATATACATAGTTGCTAGAAATTCTAATTCTTTCGTTTTGGATTTAGTATATAAGTACTGTCAATTCCGTATATCTGATACGGTTTACTGGAAAAATCATAGTATCTTGGTTTTAATCCAAATCCATCAATAGCCGTGTTTTATGGAAAATTGATAGCCACTCAGTAAGGAAAATTGAAACGATTATAGTCACTTTTATATTCACTCTCTTTTAATCTCAAAGTTTGAGAAAAATTTTAGAGTAATTTCAAATTTATTTTGACGTATTTAGAATATTTCTTTCCATATTCTTGCCAGCCCCTAAATTACAATTTTAATGAGCAAAAAAATCGATTTTTCTTTTTAAAAAATTCAGATTTTGTAGATGTTTTTAAATCCATCGAGATCTCAGCCATCCTCCAATGGAATTTGACAGGTTATGGCTTGGAAATATACCATATTTTGACCTATTTAGAGTATTTCTTTCTAGACGCTTTCCAAAAGCCCTAAAATCGAAATTTTCCTGAACAAAAAAAAAAATCCAAAAAATTTCGATTTTTCAGAAGTTTTTCAATCAATTGACATTTGAGATTTTTTGTACGTCTTTTATACAAAATATACATGAAGCTTTATTTCCAAATGTCTTGACATAACAAAAATCTCTGAGAAAAAAAGATGTGTTCCAGAACACATCCCAGTACCAACCTTTCCGAAGCAAATTCTTTTCTGCACTCGATTTAAGCGCCATCTACATCTCAATATATCAACAATTTTTATTCACTCTGATTGCTGACCATATTATATTCACTCTTGCAGCCTTATTTACTAACTCGTTTTAGCGACGGTGTAAAGTTATTTCGACTTTACAACCCAACGGCTCTTAACCTGAAAACCTTATTTATAATGAAAATGCACGAGGAATAGCGGTGGAATAAGCTAAAACTGGTTCATAGGAGGTTTAAGGCCGTTTTAGTATCCAAATGTCATTTTGAGATGAGATCTTGTGAAATTTACAAAAAGGAGTGTAAGCAATTTTTTTTTCGTTTCTTACTAAGACAAAAAGGATAGATATTTTGCATTAATAAATTATTTATATTTTCCAAACGCTCTAACAGATTTGAACTTTATACAATCCAATTTTAAATAAATCCAATTTCCAATATGCATACAATGATAATAAAATGAATAATAATGGAAATCAGCTGGGGTTTGCTTTACGTGTATAATATCCAGAGTTTTAGATTGGTGACTTTTATTCCCAGTATATTTTTGACATAAGGAAGGCGTAGCTAAAACGGCTAAGGAAATATATTATAGGTAAATAAGGATTTGTTTGACCTGGCGTAAACCCGAAAGTAAGTGCTTCGGCTCGGTTTTAACTATCCCGAGGTTTTTTCTGAACATTTCTTTCATGCATTTAAAAAGAAAATTTTCTTAAAGCACATAAACTTAAACTCAGTCATTAGAATGATTTATAAACACAATGTACACGGAGAACACCAGTTTGTGTCACATAGTTATGTACGTACTTTGTGACACGAATTCAGAAAAATGCTATCCCTTCTTTAGGAACTGGTTTTTGTTCGCCCTTAACTTGATTTAATTTAATGAAAAACTAAAATTTAGAGAAATTGAGTGATATTCGAGATTAACTAGAACATGTTTCATATAAGTTTCATTACTTAACCTAAAGGTCTCATGAAATTCTTGATCATTTTTAATGTTTTCAGCATATTTTTTTTTTTTTTTGAAAAATCTAATTAAAAATTAAACAGTGTAAGTATTGAGAATAATAACGTCACAAATTAAAAAAAGATTTTCAGGAGAAACCATGGTGAATCTTCAGTATAATTTCTTACAAAATAAAGTCACAATTTGTCATATGAAGTTAGTAATAAGGGACTATTACTTAATTTTTACTAAATTTGTCTTCATTTTTTATATGAACCTTACTTTCGTACGAGTATGTACATTGTACATATATTGCAAATTCGAATATGTTCTAACTGAAATTTTGGTTTCATAAAACCAATGGCGGAAAATTTCATTCGAATTAGTACAATTTTGAAACTTTTTTAGTATGATTAAATTAAATGAAATTAAATTTAAAAATTTTAATCGAATTTATATCAAGCTATCTCTTAAATTTTATCAAAGTTAAAATAATCATCGAATACCTATTTTAATATCGTGCTAACTTCATATGACTCTTCGACACTTTCAGATACCAAAAAAGGTCTGTTCAGTTAGTTTTTTGCACGAACTGTCATTGTTGAAGGTGTGTTCAGAAGCATCTTATTTAAATAAACATAGAATTAGCAGGATACTAGCAAGAAGTTTTTTTCAATAGAGTGCTAAGTAGTATCATACTAATGTACAGGGGCGTATTTACCCTAGGGCTAAAAGGGCTACAGCCCGGGGCGGCAAGGCTGCTAGGGGCGGCTTGCACTTGGCCAATTTATAATATTTTTTTTGAAGCGATTGAACTTTCAAAACATTCAAGCAGAAGGACGCAAGCCGCCCCTAGCAATTGGCCAATTAATAATATTTTTTTGAAGCGATTGAACTTTCAAAACATACAAGCAAAGGGGCGCAAGCCGCCCCTAGCAATTGGCCAATTTATAATATTTTTTTGAAGCGATTGAACTTTCAAAACATACAAGTAAAAGGGCGGATGCCGCCCATAACAATTATCCAATTTTCAATATTTTTGAAGGATAAACAAAAAATACAAACATTAAAAAATGCGATTTTTTGAGTTTTTCAAGCATGACAATTTTTTCAGTGTCGTGAGTGTCCGGCTGTAAGAGAGTTCACTGTAACATATCACTCACTTTTTTCACCATTTACTATTCCTACTTGTTATAAACGATTTTTTATAATGAAAATTCATAGTTTAAATATTTACAGATATGTATTTATTCTTTGGAACAAATTCCAATGAAACGAAAACATTATCTAAATAAAAAAAAACACTTGTTGCTATGTAGCTCTACAAAAATGGGCTAGAACGGATCTTAATTTTTTGTTTCTAAGCCATCTACAAAAAGTCCCCTTTTATTAAAAAAAAATTATAAAAATCCATCAAGCCGGATTCTAAATATAAGGTCACTCACAAATTTTTATTCTTTATATACCTAGTAGACTAAGAGCCCACAGCAATTTTTGTGTGTGATTGATAACAAAAAATAATTAACATAATTAGATAGGCCTTTTATAGTTATTTACAAATGTAAAAGTCTTGCATACTCTAGTGGGAGCAATAGTGCATAATAGTGCATCAAGTATGCAGTTCTTTCCAAGTCCAAATAATTGTTATAACAACTTTGCCAAAATGTAGAGTTAAGCCCCTTGATTGAAAATATCAAGGTCCAAGACGTTTTACATACAGCCTTCTGCCTACCAGACGCGATTAGAATAGGCTTCTTCCTGCACTAAAAAGACCACCTTCAAAACGTCTTGGACCTCAATATTTGCAATCAGGACACTTAGCTCTTCATTTTGAAGTTATGGCAAATTGTGTATCCTAATTTTTTAGACTTTGGAAAGAACAGCATACTTGATGCACTTTAATGCAATATTGCGCCCACTATAGTATGCAAGACGTTCACATTTATAAATAACTATAAAAGGCCTATATAATTATGCTAATTATTTTTTGTTATCAATCACACCCAAAAATTGCTGTGGGCTCTCGGTCTATAGCAAATAATGTCTCAATTTTTTTCAAGTTTTGGCTGACTCGTGTCCCTATATACAAATACCCTTCCCTTCGTCAATAGTTTTGAACGACTTAAGAAACAATATAATGATTGTTTTTTTTTGTACAATAGTTTATAATGATGGATAAATAAAAGGATAGGTATTATTTTAAAAAACTATTGGCGCAAAATTTTAGTCGGATTAGTACGATGTTAAAACTATTTTAGTATAATAATGTCAAAAAGACGATTTTGCTAATTTTAATCAAATTTAGCATCATGCTATCTCTAACATTTTACTAAAGTTCAAATCGTCGAATACCTATTTTATATTTTTAGTATCGTTCTCACTTGTCCCAATTGAAGTCCCTTGAGACAGAAATATTGTCTTAATTTTGGGGTTCTATACTCGAGCAATTCTATATTGTATCAAAAAAAAATTCAATGTGTTGATACAGACGTTGAAACTGTGTCCAGGCTCTAAGAGGCACTCATATCATTTGTGAGAGAAAAACGAGAATGCTTTGATGTTTTAAAGAGATGAGAAAAAGCAAAACCTCTGAAAATTACAAAATGGACCAAAAAAGAGTCGTCAAGAGGAAAAAACGAGATGATGAGTGTCGCGAACGGAGGTTCTTTTTTGTGGTTGTGAAAATTTCAAAATAAATACTTTCATTCCTATTTACGACCAATAATTGAGTTCGCTGAAGAGAAGAAATTCATTCTATGAGGCAAAAACAAATCTAAGCTTGATCACATGAGTGAAGAAACAATTCGAAAAAATGCAACCACTCTTCAGAAATTATACCTGGTTGATCTTGGGGAAAATTTTCAAGAAGAGTGTGTCTTACTTTAAAATTTTCTGGAGCAAAACAACTCTGAAAATATGATTTAAAGGCAGCTTAACCTTCATATAAGAGAAAAATAATTGAAGGAAGCATTTTTATATGCTGAGGTTGCTTTAAGAATATACTTGTGCACTGCAGTGTAGAGCTGTGTAAATCGTTCATTTCAAATGATCGAATCGAATTCGATCATTTTAATTGCACTGTTCATCCGATTCGATTTTCATTTCGATTTCGTTGATAAGATTCAGTTGAGGCTTTCACAAAATACTCTATATTGTAAGCCATAAATTACCAAATGACATCAAATGATGGCTACTATGTCCATTGATTAAAAAGCGTCAAAAAATTCAAGACAAAGAGATTTCATTTGTTGCTCATTAAAAGATCAATTTTAAAACTATAAGTTACTGAATGAATTGGTACTATCGAATAAATTAACTTTTAGATACTATCGCATATGTAAGTCGAAAGTTTTTATTCGATAAGTCTCATTACTACGTAGTTCAATTCCCACAGTGTCTAAACATACCAGATCCAGGGCCCGTATCGCGTAAGAGTAAAGTGATCACTAAATCAATTGATTGTCGTTTTGACAATCGCTCTCTCTATATTTTTTTATTGATTTGATATAGACAGCTATATTCAAAATGACAATCAAAAAATTGACAATCAACTATACCACCTTACGCGATTCCACCCTTGATACCTCAAATAACACCAAATCGAATCGTGTAAATCATGGTTAATCGAGTTAGCTGATATTAAAGAATGAGACTCATTGAAATGATTGAGATTGAAATAGAAATTTGAAAACATTATTTTTTATTACTTTATTTTCATTGTTCTAAAGGGCGGCAAAATTTATCAGCCCGGGGCGCCAAATCCTTAAATACGCCTCTGCTAATGTATATACCTGAAGACCAAGCAGTTTAAAATGTAATAATTGTGAATGATGCATTTGCACAAGATCCAAAATGGCTGCCGTCATGCCAAACTACTACTTTGTATTTGTATGCAGATTGCAAAAACAGTCATGTCCGTTTTATATTTTAAGGATTGCATTATTACATTTTGAATAGAATATTTTTTTATTTAATGTCGAGTTAACAGTTGTACATTGCTAGATTTACTCACTCAAAAATCGTGTAAGTATTTCAATTTTAAGATTTGTGTGTTCTTTCTATTAAAATGGAATTACTGTAATTTGTGATACGAAATAGAATTAAGCAATTTTAGGCCCAGTTTTTCAGTGATCATCAGGCAATTTAGTCCAATTCAACTCAAATAATTTGGTGAGTTTAATCTCTATTATAAACTCAACAGACATTACTGTCAGATGCGAGCGAAAAATCAATTGAAATCGAATTGAAACACTGTGAAAAGAGGACCATCATTTCTATTTCAAAAGGAAAAGGGTTTATAGGAAAACTTAAAGTTAAAACTTAATTTAATCCTCCATTAGAATTGAACTCGGGTCTGATTTATTTACGGGTTTGACTTTGTACCTACCTCTGTATAATGGTAAGGACGTTGGACTTTCATACAGAAAGTCTTGGGTTCGATTCTAAGCCGCTGCAAAAAAAAAAAGTTTTTTCAGGGGTGTGCTACCTCTTGCGAGGAATTGACAAATCCTCTAAGAGTATCCATGAAAAGTGCTACTCATTAAGCCTTTGGGGAATCGGCAGAAAATTATAGGTCCCCTCCATGCACACAGGAATGGCTGAGAGTTGTAAGTCGCTATAGGTCCTGATTCTCTTCGAGCTGTTGCATTTAAATTGTTTTAACTTACTGTGACACCGATTTAACTCAGTGATAATTCAGATCTGACAAAATGGGCCTCAAATCGCCTAGGTATACAAATAATTTATAATTTTGATACAAATCACAATTTTGCTAGGAATTATACTTAAATCATTTCTGTTCCCTTGTTAACCAGTTATATTGTAGTTAGGAACCTTTTTTATACATCAGCTATAGGTATAGCATCATCTACATGACTATGAGTGATGGAAATCTTTATACCGCTGGAACTGAATCATATAGGGTTTTCCAAAAAATTCTGATATTAATCTGAAGTTTGATTTTCTTTTTGGCGAATGGAATACTATTTCAGATTGATCAGGTTATTTCATTTTATTCGGGTAATTTTTTGACTCTGTGTCTACTTCAAAAATGACTTCATTCCATCTTCAAAAAAAAAAGTTAAGCTTTTTTATACTAAGCGCGCACTCAAGGGGTTATTACTACCCTTAAAATAAAAATGATCATCACAGTACGAGCGGTGGGAAAACAAGGAAATGTTTCAAAAGATTTACCGATGCATATATTAGTTTTAAGTTTCATTTTCTATTTGACAGTTCTGCTGTATGAATTGACAGCCGAAGAGAATTCCATTTAATGATCTCGTTTAGCGATTTTATCGAACTTTCACTAGCTACGTTCGGAACTTTTTAGAACAGAAATATCGTTTGTAAGCATTGTTTTGATGATAGGAGGACAAGAAGCCGGAGGGATTGAATAAAATGATCTGGTGAAAAAATGAAAAATATTATTTGGTAGTTATTTTCTTCAAACTTTTCGAAGCCTTTGGTTTTTTATTCACAAAATAAGAAATTGTCAGATACATAACATAAATAGGTTGCCTAATGTTCCTCAAAAGCCTGTGGCAACTGGACTAAGTAGTCCTAACTGCGTTTTTTTTTTTTTTTGAAAATTATGAAACTTTACTTATTTAATGTTTGAAATGTTTGAAAACTCAAAATACGAGAGATCGGTTTTTGAAAGTGATCCTAAAAGTCACTTTCTTACTCTAAAAAAAATAAATCGCGATGTCCAACTTTGGGATAGTAACTTGTATACCTATAGGTGCGGCTTTCATTAATAACAGTTCGTGTGTATAGAATGGCGTAAATAATTTTTGTGTGAAGGAAAATAATTTGAATGTCATATAGGTAATTGGTAAATGCTTGAAGAAGTAATTTTAAAGAGACCCTCAGTTCTGATTGGTTATTATATTAAACGACATCACATTTAGAGTCATAATTTTGACAGCATTGTTGCCTTACCGCACAGAATTTGTCACCTAAAAACAAAACCGTTTTTTTTTAGGGGCACCTATTCTATATCTAGTGAGTATCTATCTCTTTAGTTATGAAAAAGTGCTTCTCATCTAAGCCCTTCAAAATCCGAAGAAAATTGTAGATCCCATATTAGACGCACACAAGAATGTTTTATTAGAGTTTGTTGTTAGTCACTAGGTTAAGACTGTAGCGCCGGCCGTAAATACATTCAAACACAAACAGCAAATGTTATTATTGACACACCTGCAGTTTTCTAGGCAAAGTTTATAATACAAAAACTAAAAAGTTGATATTTTCATAAAATTTGATTTGAGCTAGGAAAAAAATACCCTCTTTTTATTTATTTATTTTCTAACATGTCAACTACCTAAATAAAAAAAATATGAATGTTTTGTTATTGAAAAAAAATATTGGCACGTACACAGGATTGTATTTTCATGATTAACTTCAGTTTACTCCGCATTCTTAACTACCTATTACTAAAAGTAAACAAACAGAGCTAATATGAACGCGTCCAATGAAGTAGCCATTTTTATTTTTAAGCACTGCTTGTTTTTGAGACTTGAGAACTGAAAATATCTGTTTAAAACACAGTTCACTATATCGAGGTAGGTTCATATGAATATGTAGTTGATATTCAATGACAACTCAGACATCTTTCAAAAAAAAAAAAACAGTTTGAAATATAGAAACTTTGTCACAATCCATACAACACTTTCCCATGATTTTTTTTTTTTTAAACACGCACCCAGATCACGATTACAATATCTAGATAATATCCGTCGGTGATTGATGTGACAAGTATAGGTAGATATGACGTGAATGAGATAGTTCCGTTAACACTCACCATTTGGTGGAGGTGGCGGTATTGAAGCGCCACCTGTCATTGGTATTCTCGGTGGCTCCATTTTCCACTGAGCTGATGATGGTAACGATCCAAATTCACGATTCACACCCGATTCAATCAACATGACCAGAGACTGGTATCTTTTTCTTGTGTCAACATGCAGTTAGATTTCACACAACCAAAATAATTTCTTTTTTTTCCAAATTTCCTCAAGTCACTTGATCCAACAAGAACACAAAAAAAAACCTAACTGCCAGCTACTGTTAAGTACAATTTTAATTATTTTTTTTATTCAATTAGTGATTTTTTTCAGTTCACACTGTCACAGTCCCGACGACGAAAAGACACGAGTAGGGAAATTATTATATTTTTTTCTTTTCTTTTTTTATAATTCACAGAAAATTCCACTTGCGCGATCACAATAGTTAACAGTTCGAACGATCCATACAGGTAAACCACAGTTACTGCACTGAAATCACCGAACGGCTCAAGTTTCACAGACGGACTTGACTTCACCAGCAGAGTGGTGTGCGTTGTGTGTTGGGGGAGAGACCCATGTTGATTATGATGGCGGACGAAAATCAAAGGTAAAGAGGAAATACTTTATTTCCAACAAAACATAAACCAGTTAATGGGAAGAGAAGAGACTAGAAACAGTAGTTTGCCTACTCTTGCGCATAACGATTGAACGATTAATCACAGTTACCTACCCAGTGACATTTAGGAGGCAGAGCTACGCGCCATCCGGTGAGCATCTAGCTCGAAATCGTTTGTCTCTTTTCGTATGCAAGAGTTAAAAAGAGAAATTCATACAGTTTGAATTTCTGGAAATAATCCCTGGAATGAGAAATTTGGAAGTCGAAAGCACTCAATGATACCTTGAGTCCACTCAAATGTGGTTTGACAATAGGACACATGACTCCCGTTGTCTCTTTCATTTGCATTAGTAGTGGGATGAAAATGGTCGCTTGTCAGGTACCATTAGTGCCTAATTAGAATACTTGTCACGTCACGTACGGGAATGGGTCTATATGTATGGATATATTGTAAGTGGATATTGTGGTTGGCATTTTAGGGTAAGGTGTTGCCAAAGAGCACTTCATTAAATTAAATGGGGATTGTAATTGTGGGCGTGGTACATTCCGTCTCTGTTTGTTTTGAGTAGGCTTACAGCTGAATTGTTAATTGAAGAATGAGAAGGAAACACTTGGGGAGACAACACAAATAATAATGAAAATGGAAATCTGGTTAGTGTCCGAAGATTGTTTCAGGAAAATGTTGATAGATATACATATCTAAAAAGGTATACCTAGATGATGGGGAGTGTTTGCGTATGCTTTGTGTTGGGTAAATTATTTCAGGAATGCACTTTGAAGATGGTAGGTCGGTAGGTACATATGTACGTGTTTACTTATCTTTCAAGAAGCTATTTTTATTTTATCTAAAGATAGGTGGGCACCTAAATATACCAACCACTTTTTGATAAGATTCATTTTTTTCGAAAGATGCTTTAAGTAGAAATACCTATGTACACGGTAGTTAAAATACGCAGGTATCTACCGACATTGAACATTAAGTTCTCTTATTAAAACAGGTGAAGAGAAGTAATTGTACGGGGTTCTACTCTTCTGGTAGCTTGTTAAGCAGGATCAAAGAAATTTTAAGTAGGTACCTACTTACTTCCTATCGGGTATCGGGTCTTAAGTCCCGCTCACGCAATTCCCTTGCTACGAGTACAATTTTTCAAATTTTTGAAGCTCTTTGAAAAGTTTGGCAGATTTCCCACTAAAAGTGGGATAAATCGTCATGTGGATCATATTTCCTGCACCTCTATTATAGACCTCATTTATCATAATAGTTTCATTTTTATAAAAAATTATGTCGCAAAGATTACAACTTTGCCTTTAAAAATTAATATCCTTGCTTTTATGAATATGACTTTCAACATGTTTTCATTTTCCTACAAATTTTCGGATAGGTAGGTAGGTATCTCAAAATCAAAAAAAAAATCAAGGGTTCGGGCTTAACTTCGTTTATTTAAAAAGCTTCAACCATTTCATGTTTATTTTTTTTAGTTCGGAGTGGAAACTGAGTGGCGAAAAAGTTTGTATTTCTTTGTCAGATCAGATCGTTCGAAATTTCGATTTTCTTTTGTTTTTCCATTCTGAGAATGTTTAGAGTGCGCTCTATGAACTTTGAACAAAATAACAGCAAAAGGAGTGAAATCCTGAATACTTTTGCAAATTAAGAAAGAAAAAAAATGGCGGATGAGAGTTATGGCAGCGTTAGTGCAGAAGGTAAAATAATTTTAGAAATATAGGTATTACTGGTACCTTTTACCGAACATCCCCAGTTTTCGAACACTTTTAACAAAAATCGTTAGATACCTATCATTTTTTTTTTAGTTTTACTAAATAGGTATTTTGTATGGACATTTGTGAAGAAAACTATTGTCTTGCATATTGCGTAATGAAAATTGCAAGAAAATTGTTATTTCCATTTTCGAACACCATATTCGTTGATGTTCGAAAATAGGAATCAGCAGTTTTATGGTTCCCTATATTCGAACAGCTTAATATTAGCTGCTTTTACAGCGGTAAAAACTAAATCCATGGGTATCTATATCTATTCGAGCAGTTTGTCGAGAATCCGGAGTTCCCGTCACAATTCTTCATGATAGGGTCAAGGGTAGAGCTCCTGATAGGCTTCAAAGGTCTGGACCTGCAACTGTGTTGACAAATATTAAAAAAAGAAAAATATTTGATTGGCTAGTTAATATTGCGAAATGTGTGTTCCCGCAGAAAACAAATGAGCTCCTAGATGTGGTCCAAAAAATAGTACAGGAGAAAAAGAGAAATATAATACGCCATTTAAAAACAAAAGGCCTGGAAAAAAATAGTACTAACCACCATAACGAATTACTATTACGTGCTCCTGAGACCATTGGTAAGACCAGAGCAATAATAACAAAAGAAACCATTCGCAAATGGTTTACCGAATTAGAAAAGCATTTGGAAGAAGAGAACTTTAAGGACACGGGCCAAGTCGCATTTTCAATGGGGACGAAACCTCTTTCAGCCTTGCACCGAAAACTGGAAATGTTATCAGCCAAAAAGTGTATAGAAATGATTATCAGGTCAAATTTTTAAACGAAAAGGATAATTTGACAGTTCTCCAGATTTTTTAGTGCAAATGGTGAAACATTACCTCCTGTAGTTGTCTTTCCATATCAAAAAATACTTTCGCAAAATATGAATAATATGCCAGAAGATTGGGTTGTGGGTCTTTTGGAGACTGGGTGGATGTGAGCTGAAACATTTTACGAATAGCTATGTTGTCAACGATTTTTCGAATTGGCTCAATCAACACCAAGTAAAAAGACCAATACTTCTCTTAGTAGACGAACATAAATACCATATTTCAATGCACAGAAATGATTTCTGTTCCAATAACAAAATTATTTTGTAATCACTCCACCCAAATATCACCTCATATAATGCAGCCTGCTGGCTTTCAAGCTTACTCGAAAATTTTGGGAAAACTGTAACAAAATTTAACTTTTGTCTGCTTTTAAGGTTTCTGTTAGAATAATCTAACCGATCTAATATAGTTAATTATAAG
The DNA here is from genome assembly GCA_963931855.1 of Philhelius festivus. NCBI lineage: Eukaryota > Metazoa > Arthropoda > Insecta > Diptera > Syrphidae > Philhelius > Philhelius festivus. The sequence goes on from OZ007557.1 coordinate 82,181,871, forward strand.
AATGCATTTAGAATATTTATTTTTAATCCAGGTTTCATTGATTTTTATAAATGTATTCAAAACAATTTGGAGGCTCTGATGGAAAACCATATACTCTCGTAACACCTTTGCATAAAGACACAATGATAGATGAAGCGACCATCCTTATTTCTGAAGATGAGAACAAGCTGGGGAACGTTTTGATATCGAAAGCACATGAAGATCTTGATCCTATATCGGTACCCACAAACGAATCATTAATAGAAGCTTTCACTGAAGTTGAAATATTGGAAGAAGCATTCAAAGAGAGTTTGAATGATGTTAATATGCAAAAATGAAGTTATAAATTCAAATCTTCAAGTACGTAGAAAACTAATTTTTTAATTAATTTAAGATAAAACCTTCAATAAAAACTCTCCAAGTATTTCAAGATTATACAGTTTCTTTTCGAAAAATTAGGCATTTATAAATGCAACAGCAACTATCAAGACTTCAAAACCCACCATGATTATAGATTCACCTAGCATTCCATCTACCAGCTTTGATAATCATTTGAAGTATCCAAATCATATTAAAACAAAAAAAGGGGTGGATTTACCTCCGAAAAATAGAGCTCCAATGTCCTTTTCATCAGCAAAATAGAAAGAATATTATAGAGAAATCAAGAGAATATGAAAAACGAAAAACGGGGAACGGAAAGAAATTGATGACCGCAAAAAGTTAAGACAGGACAAATGGCGAAACAACTTAAGTAAAAAATATTAACAAAATCTAGCAAAAATAAGACTGAAAAAAACTTGTCAAATGCCAATCTTTTTAGCAAAAATGGAAAAAGGAAACAAATTTGGACAATGTGATGAGTTGGATATGGACACGAAGGATGATGGGCTCAAAAACATTGGGTGTGATTAAGGGTAATTGCGGGAGAGATGCCAAGCTTTTTCAAAAATTAATGTAATTTTTTAATTAAAGTAAAGTAAACTTTAGTTTTGCAAAAAAAAACTTAGCTTTATATTCTACCATAAAAAATATTTGATCTACTAAAATAACCAATTTTCATGAAAAAAATAACAAAAAAGTAAAATATATTAAGTGTGCCATCTCTCCCTGCATGTGTTGGAGAACTTAAAGAATTAATTTGACTGTGAAACATGTTTCTTTCGTTCTTGATCTCGTCCACTGTCTGTGTAAAGGGTGGATTGTAGTTTCTTGAACCGTGTACAATTTTCAAGTAGTCCTTTTTAAGTTTTAACACTTTGTACATTATTGGATCCAATCTTCTAATTTTTTGGTGAAAAATAATTTTCTCAACATTCGTCACAAATATTGGCGCCCGAGCAGGAACCTTTTTGAAGGATCAACACCACTCCGACCGCCGACCGACCCGAAATTTTTCAAGGCAATACCGACCGCCGTTTTACTCCGATTACCCGTACTCCGACCTCTGATTTACCTGCGATCCTTCGAAAAGTTCCACCGTATGACCGATCCATTATCCAGCTTCAATATGACCGACTCAGATGAAGCAGAAATGAGCGAATATAATCCGTACAAAAATCTTGAATTCATATAGATATCTACCTATTTCCTGAAGAAACCTGAGCTCATTGATGTATTATCAATGAGAAACTTAGACACAAGTGGCAATATGCAAACGCAAAAGGCTTAGCCAGCATTTTAAGGAGCTCCGAACACATAAGTCAACCCAAGTTTGTTGCAAGAAAAAGCATCACAAATTGGCCGGCTGGACCTTTCTTTGTTTGGAACTAAAGAAGTTAAAACCTCTGCCAACTGCCTACTTCTTCAAAAATCGGTACTACAATTTTCGGTAGTAGTGAAATCGGTTGCTACCAAGAATCTCAGCTCTTACTAGGAAGATCTGGAAGGGACTTAATAAGGCGAAGAATTATATGTAGAGCTTGAATGCAATTGACTTGCAAAAGCTTTATTTATTTAAAAGAAATTACAAATTAATTTATTAGTAGTTAATTTAAGTTTATACAAGTAATTCAAAAAAATATTTAAGCAAATAGAGTTTAATTTTATGTCTCTTTAATGAAAACGTCTGATTCGGTTCGTAGTTGGCGGCAAAAAGATCGATGAGAAGGCATTTGCACTTCAGGTTGGTTGCATTTTCTTCTTCCTCTTCTTTTGCGATGTTCATGGAATTGGAATATCGTAGCCATGAATTTGTGTTGCCATTGTTGAGTTCCTACAGCCCGGCCATCCTTAGGTTCAGCGGCTCGATGAACCTCGCTCGCCGTTTGTAAAATTCATTGTCAAGCCTAGCTCAATTCATCTCAGATACTTTTAAGTCTCAATTTGGTTTTCATCTCAATTCGTCTTCATCTCAATTCGTCTTCATCTCAATTCGTCTTGAGGCTCACATCGGGGATAAGTAAATCATCTCATGGTATCTTCGTTATCGTCTCGGCAGGTGTTTTTGACTTCTTTGGCTTTATCTGGTTGTGGGTCATCTCTGGGTTCACGTCTAGGTTCATCTCAGTTTGCGTCATCTCTGGGTTCATCTCGGTTTTATCTAAGATATAATAAAAAAAATTTGTAAGTCACATCAGGTAAAATTCGTCTCGGATTCTGAGTATCTTTGTTGTTCTAGGTTAATTGAATTGCTTTTATTTATTTATATAAATTTTTTTTTTTAATTGTTTTCGGTTTCATCGTTTTCTTCTTCATCCGAACTGTCATCATATGGAATCCATGGCTTCATATTGTCCGCGCTGCTGCTAGTCTTTTTGGGGCCTTCAGTCTCTCCAACTTTTTCGACGTCATAACGATCATTTTCGCCGATACTCGTTATCCTATAAGGGCCAAAAAATTTGTTATGAATTTTTATAAGGTTACCAAATTGCGTTCGACGTATAGCAACAAGATCGCCAATGTTGTAAATTCTTGCGGATTTTCTTTTCTTGTTAAAAGTTTTTGAGTTCTCCTCTTGGATTTTCTCAATATCTTCTCGGGCCTTCTCTCGTATGTTATCGCGTTCTTCGTTAAAGATCTCCAAAAATTCCTCGGCGATCACTTCAGCAATCCTCAGGTCTTCTTTGTTACGCATCTTCACACCAAACATTACTTCAAAAGGACATCTTTTCGTACTTCTGCTAATGCTAGAATTTAAAAACTGTTGGACTTTGTTAGTAAATTTGTACCAATTATTAGGGTTTTCAAAAGATAATTTGGTTAAAATTGGTATAATAGTTCTATTTATGCGCTCAACTTGGCCGTTGCCTCTAGGAACTCCTGTTGTAATCTTCAAATGCTTAATACCCTCATCCTCACAATAGTCTTCAAAACTGTTGGATGTAAAAGCGGTACCTTTGTCCGTTATAACTCTTTGTGGATTACCAAAAATGGAACTTTGCTGTTGAAGTTTATTCAAAACCTCAGTTGTACATAGAGTTTTTGTTGGATATATCCAAACAAACTTGCTAAAAGCATCAACAACGACAAAAATGTATTTATATTGCTTCCCAGTAGATGAAAGTGGTCCTAAGTGGTCTAAGTGATAAGTATGCAAAGGACGATCTTCTTTAGGTATAGGGTAAAGGAATCCTTCCTGTTTTCCTTGCTTCTTCTCAGCTAAGATGCATTCTATGCAACTTTGGCGACATCTTTCGATTTTTTCGCGAAGATTTGGAATCGAATATTCTCTTCTAAGGATTTCTTCAACTTTTTTCACGGAAAAATGACCTTGATCGTGCGCTTTTTTAATAAATTCTTTTTCCATGCATTTTGGCACACACATTAGTTGCTCTCCTTGATCGTTAACCTCGTATAAGATTCCATTTTGTGTCACAAAATTCTTATAAGGTCCTTGTTCCAAAAGTTTCAAAATTAAAGTAATCCTCTCATCTTTCCTCTGTCCTACTTTTATTCTATCAACGACCTCACTATGCACGATCATCACCAAAGGATTGCGACTGAGCGCGTCAACATGCTTCATCTTAGTTCCTGCGCGATGTTCTAAAATGTAATTGTAATCCTGCAGGAGCAATGCCCATCCAGCTATCCTAGGGGCCAAGTCTTTCTTTTCCATCGTCATTTTAAACGCTGAACAATCGGTTACTATTCGAAAACGCAATCCTAGCAGATAGACTCTGAATTTCTTGAGAGCAGCAACAATTGCCAAAACCTCTAACTCATAACTGCAAAATTTTTCCTGCTGCGGATTTGTCTTGCGACTAAAGTAGTAAACTGGGTGGAACATTCTATCTTCGCTATCTTTCTGTAGGAGAATTGCTCCGAAACCAATTTTTGAAGCATCCGTATGCAATTCGGTTTCAGATTCGGGATTATAGATCATAAGAGTAGGCTGCTGTGACAACGCGTCTTTAATTCTTTCAAAAGCTACTTTCTGTTCACCTCCGAATTTGAATTTTGCATCTTTTCGCAACATGTCGCTTAAAGGTTTTGCTAAGATTCCATAATTCTGAACGAATTTTCTAAAATAGCCTGACAACCCCAAAAAACTTTGGATATTCTTAATGTTTTTCGGTTCGGGAAAGGACTTGACTGCTTTTATTTTCTGGGACGATGGTGTTATATGTCCATTTGAGATTTCATAGCCCAAATATTCTATCTTCGTGCATAAAAAATTACATTTTTTCCATTTGAATCGCAAACCGTGCTGCCGAGCAATCTCGAAAACTCTTCTCACATTTTCAATAGCATCGGGGTAGTTTTTTGCAGTAATTATGAAATCATCCATATAAGTAATAATTACTTTTTCTCTGATAAGTGGTTGGAAAATTGATATTATGAACTTTTGAAAAATAGTCGGTGAGGTGCATAGGCCGAAAGGCATTCTAAGAAATTCGTACTGGCCACTTGGCGTCACGAAGGAGGTATACTTTCTGCAACTTTCTTCCACTGACACATGAAAGAAGCCATTTTCAAGATCTAATGTGCTGAATATTTTCGCACCGCTTAATTGGTCAAGCTGGTCCTCTATGAGGGGAAGTGGAAAGCGATCTCTTATTACTTGCTTATTGAGCCTGCGATAATCAACGCAGAGGCGCTTAGAACCATCTTTTTTCGACACTAATACTATAGGGCTTGCAAACTCGGATAAACTAGGCCTAATTATTTTTTTATGAAGCCATTCTTCTATTTGACGATCAACAACATCCTTCTCTAATGGTGAAAGTCGTCTAGGATGTTGAAAAATCGGTGTTTCGTCTTTTAAAGCGATCTTCATTTCGAAGTCCATTATTATTTCTTCTACAGGATTATAACTTTCTACTTGTTGCAATATGTCTTTTCTATACTTCTCGTTTTCTATATTAAACTCAAACTCAGTATCTTCGCTTATTGTAAAACATTCTAGCATCTCATTTAATCTCTTAACTTTAACATCTCCAGGAGTGATCAAAATCTGAGTGTTCTTAAAAATGTTCTGTCCTAATATCATTGGCACCGAGAGAAATCTGTCAGAGATAACGTGGATTTCATCCTGAAACACGTTGTCATCAAGAGAAATTTTGGCGACAAAACTTCCAAGAGTAAAAACTCCACTTTCTGCTAAGCCTCGCAAAGGTATACTTGGTCCTGTTAACTTAGGTGAGCCCAGTTGAATGTATTCTTCTGATCTAAGAAGAGAAACCTCGCTTCCAGTATCAAGAAGTGCTTCCAAGGAACGTGTACTATCGACGAAATTTACTGCCTTAAGAAAGGAATTAATACGAAGAGGGGAAACATTAGCTGCTGCCTTAACATTTCGTACTAATTGGTTTTTTGGACACTGAGGAGCCTTATGGCCAAACTCCTTACAACTAAAACATTTTGGGCCATCCGAAAGTCTACGACAGTCAGAAGATCGATGACCTTTTGCACCACAATTATAACAAATCGTATGAGAATGTTCACCATTTGTTGTACGCATTGCACTCGCGTGCCTCTTGTCCATTTGCATGCTGGACTTTGAACTGGATGTTTGATTTCTCTCTGAGAATATTCTATACACTTCTATTTTTTGTTTAAAATCTTTGAAATTGTTTGCTCCGTAGAGCAATGATTTATTGTGGTGTGTGTCCCTTATGCCATCAATTACATATTGGATTATTGAATGCTCATCAATTTTTGCTCGTGAACCAATCTCTCTCATCTTAAGAAAATACTGCAGCACAGTCTCGCCTTCAAGCTGCTTACGTCTCATCAATTTTCTGTGAATTTCAGCACATGAAAAATGTTCACCAAATTCTCCTATCAAGAAAGTTTTAAGCTTTTCCCATGAATTTAAATCTGCCTCCGAACGAACAGCCATCTCTGCCGACCCAGACAAAAGCCTTCTTGCAAACAACAAATTCTCTAAAGGTGTCCAACCCATTAACTTCGCCCCGCTCTCTACCTCTGCCACCCAACATAGAACACTAAACTCATCATCTCCACTGAACCCTCGAACTGAACTCGCTGCATCTTGGAATGTTACAGAAGCCCTATGCTTGTTGCGTAAGAATGTTAATTCATCACGCATCGCCGACATCTCTGCGTCTTTCTTAATGCTATTCTCCCTCTCCTCAAGAATTTTTTCGCGAAGGTCTAACTGCTTGCTTCTTTCCTCAACCTCTGCCATCGGAGAATTACAATTTTCCTCTCTTTCTACACTATTCTTATTACGCTTTCCCATTTCAACAAATGAATAATATTCCACGTCTCGGAGTAGTATAATTGAGATTAGATAGACCCTATACGAAAGTGGAACACCTGGGGCAACTTTCTCCTCTTCAAATCTCTTAACTTCAATGATTTTATTCTCTTGACAATTAATAAATGTTGTTTTTTACCACTTGCTGAAACTTGATCAGTTTAGCTCTGTCCCTCGATGGTTTTGGCTCTCAATCAGAATTATCGATCCACGTATAAGTGCGTCTTAGGTTCCGTACAAGCAGAATTTATTTTAATTAAAAAATTTCCGATTCTTAAAAAATGTTTGTAGGTTGAGCCCCCATGTAGAGCTTGAATGCAATTGACTTGCAAAAGCTTTATTTATTTAAAAGAAATTACAAATTAATTTATTAGTAGTTAATTTAAGTTTATACAAGTAATTCAAAAAAATATTTAAGCAAATAGAGTTTAATTTTATGTCTCTTTAATGAAAACGTCTGATTCGGTTCGTAGTTGGCGGCAAAAAGATCGATGAGAAGGCATTTGCACTTCAGGTTGGTTGCATTTTCTTCTTCCTCTTCTTTTGCGATGTTCATGGAATTGGAATATCGTAGCCATGAATTTGTGTTGCCATTGTTGAGTTCCTACATATATAACTTTCATTATCTATTATTTTTCTACAATTGTCAACAAATCCAAAAGTGAAATCTTGGTCAACTCTTACAGTAAATAGTTATAGCCAAGGAATTATGAATTTTATTTAGTGACATAAGAAACTTGTTAAACTCAACATTTTTCCGAAAAGAATCCGTAAATTCCTTAACAAAATTTAAAAATAATTATACTTTGGCTTGTTCCAAAAAAACCTTCAACTGTAGGTATGTTTTTTGTGTTCTTAAAAATTATTAATCTCTATTTTCTTTCATGTATTAATTGACTTTACCTTTAAAAATCAGCTTTGTTAATTTAGCCCTTAAAAGTGTAATTTCAGAGTCAAAAATGAAAATTTAAATGACAGTCTTTCTCTACCCATTTAAGTTTCATCCCCAGTTTAACAAAAACATTAAACATAGATCATCAGACCATCAAAAAGTTTTAACTATTTTAACCACATACCAAGAAAAATTCATATTAGTTCATGACTTACAGATTTCAAAAGATGATCACACTGTTTGGAAAACATCCCCAGTCATATTTATAATCCCATTTCAGTATATCAACTTTTAACATCGATTGTCTAAGTTACTACAGTAAATCCACAGTACACATTTGTATGTGTACTTTCAATGAACAAAGTAAGTTAAGAATTCAAATTATTAAATTGTTCCCCGAACGCACCCAAAAATTCACTCAAATTCATTGCGATTCATTCGAGATTAAATGATTATATCTACTGTTTGACCACTACAAATATAATCACTAATTGTACAAATGTTCTAAGGAAATCTAAGAAACACATCTGTATTTCTTTAATTCTTAAAAAAATTAATTTAAATAAATTATTAAAAAATTTAAAGGCGAAATTTAAATAGAAACATGAATTAAAATCGATAAAAATAAGAGCAGTCTTATAAGTAAGTAAGCGAAACAAAGAAAATATAAAAACTCTCATTGCTTAAGTCGCAAATTTTGACCTTTAAGGAGTCTTACATTCTGTTTTACTTATTTACATACCTATTATGTTCATAAGTACCATTTATTACATATTTTGTAATAGCATGTTGTTAGAAGCTCGAACTCAACCGGAAAAATAAATTTTTGGAAAAACTAACAGACCTCAAAATAGTCTCGCCCCCTTTATTTTCTCATATTTTAAACCAAAATTCTTCAAAACATCTACCTTTATTATATCTACATATTCTTCTTTAAAGTGTTTTTATTAAGGAAGAGAAGCGGAAAAGCCCAGGCCTAATAGTGTTGGAGATACTTTTTTACTCTACACATTCATGGGGTTGCTTGTTTTTATAACTTATATACCTAACCTAATCTACCTACATATATAATTAGGTAGTCCTATTTTGGTGTCAAATATAAAATTTATTAACCCTTTATCCAGCAGTGCGCTTCATTTCGTTTTCCGTGTTAACTTTTTGGCTTACAATAAGTGTCTGTGGTGTATTTTTTTTTTCCTTTTTAATAACAATAATAATTTGGCAACACTTCTCTTCAACATTAAAATGAATAAAAGCCCAGAAAAATTAGACATAATACAAATAACCCAAATCCAAACAAATTTCGAGGCCCACTGGGGATACCACATCCAAAAAAAGCGCTCAATACTTTAAACTCGTGGTGGTGTTGAAAATAGTACATTAAAGGAGAAAGAAACAGATTGTAAGATTTAAGGTTATAGGTAAAAGGTTAAAGAATAAGATTCTACTAACAGAGCTAATTTTTTAGATAATGTAATTCTCAAAAAGTTTTGGCTATGTCATTTAGTTATAAATTCGAACGAGCGATTTCACTTGGACTCATCAATTAACTAGTGAGGGCCTGGATGAGAAATGACTAATGAGTCCAAGTGAGATCGCAGGGACGAAACACCAATGTGTCTGGACTAATTGAACAAGTCCAATTGAATATTACTAGGTCTTTTACTCGGCTGATTTATTTTAGCAGTAGTAGAGAATATATTACAAAATAACCTATAGCTATGACTACTTATATAAAAACAAAATCACCACCTTTTTCAAGATGGCGGCAGTTCTCTTACCCTTACGATCCAAAAAAAATATATTTCATTTAAAGAGATGCACCCTAATTCATATCATAATCAAAATTGTCCCAAATAAAATTATAAAAATAAAGTTTATTACATTTTTTTACTAAATGTACTTTATAGCGTAATGCTTTTCTCAAAATCTAATCATTTTACAAAAAGAAGTTTTGCAAACTTTTTAGCTTAAGATTTTTTCAATAAAATCCTATAGTTTTCAAGAAATTATGCAGGAAACTGAACTTTAGCATCTTTTATAAAAACCACCCACCCAAATTTTTCCCGACTCAAAATTAAAAATGTTTTTTAGGGTTATAAGGCTTCTTGCGAGAAATAAGCAAATCATGAAAAGAGCTTCCCCTCCATTCCTTCTAACACACATACAGAAATGATTGAAAATTATAAGTCATTGTGTTAAGGCTTTAATTGGCATATCATTTTGTGTAAGCTCTCATATATCTGTCTTGGATGAATTCCTAAAGGGTCATAACTAACGTGTTGAAAAATAAATTATAACCGAGAGCTTTTTATTGGCGGCCTAAAAGAACGTGTTAAATACAACGTAGTCTCGGGTAAAAACTGATAAAAGTATACTCGTAAGATAATAACGTAAGATAATAAACTCGATTAAATGAAATTTTTCAAAACCAAAGAACGTTATTTTAATCGAAGAACTTAGTTATATTAATCGAGATACTAGTTTATTATTCGGTATTAAACTAGTAACGTGTTCAAATTAAATAATCATACTTAGTTAATTTAACACATTTCTTATTCAATATTAAACAATGTTCTTGGTTAAATTAAAATAATGGTTATGTTGTATTATTTACAGAATTATCAAGGTTGAAATAACTAACCAAATTTATTTAATCTTACTAAGTAAATTGGTTAAAATTTCTTAGTTTCTTGTTTAGATTTAACAAAACGGTGATGGTCAAAATAACACATCCAATTCTTACTTTTAACTGACAAAAGTTTGTTATAACTGCTCATAAATTTGGTTAAATCCATCAAACAGAATTATTTAATTAATTAATCGAGTTGTAAGGTTGTCCGATGTTCATTGGCAGTCTCACTTTTTTATTCACGAGTTTTACGTTGTTTTTAACCGATAATTTTTTTAACTGGTACACTACCGTATAAAGGGCATTTACGCATCTGACTTATGCATTACCCCCTGTATCATCACCCACTTCTTTACTTTGACTAATAAACTAAAGATTGAGTAATGAAAAACATCTAAGATTTTTACATTTCATCAAATAAATTACAAGCAAAAAACTCTACCCGTTTCCTAAAACACGTGTTAGCAGGCACACGGATAGAGAACTTGGGAATTTTATAAATGTTCTTATTAATAAACATATGTTGGTTAATGACATATTTTCAACCCTTATCACGGGAAGCACGGCAGCACTTCTTCCAAATGTGAAAGCATTCTATTTATGTGTCACCCTCATGCACTTTTTTATGAAATTTTTGGTTCAATTTGGAGAGATTCTTTTTTTTTTTAAATATTCGTCAACACCAAAACTCCTTCCATCATTATCGGCACAAAAACCCGGGATCCGGTCATAGCAATCTAATCATACCATTCCTGACTGCAAACCCATGTCAACAAGCTTCACAAACGGTAAGGTATACACTGAACGCAAACCAAAATCTGCCCGTTTTCGTCATCCAGGAATTACGCTACCTTCAGCTTTAAAAATTTAAGCTTTAAACTTTAGACGGTGCGTTTGCAATTAGAAAGAATTTAGAGCGTGTTATCGTTACGAACGGTATCAGACATTTTGGCGGTCTACATGGTGGAGCGCCATGTTTATGACATCATTTTTTGTTAGGGGATGACACAAGAACACAAAGAAAACTTGAATATTGCTACACACAATCACAACAATTGGTAGATTTATTAACCACGAACTCTTGACACTTCGTCTGGATGAGTTTTTAAACTCAATAATTTTGTAAACTAAACTTTGTGATCAAAACTTTAAAACTGATACTCGAATAGAGAGGAAGGTTCTATTTTGAGTTTTCGCAATAAGTCTGAAACTCTTTAATCAGAAATTAAAACCTCGCGTGCTGTTTCACGTTGTTCGTCAATTTTCTGAAATTATTTGATTCCTTATTGCCATATAGATACCTTCCCACACCTCCATTATGCTACCTCACAATAAATTTCTAATTGCATTGCGATGGTCAGTTCGAACTTATATGAAAAGCCGATATACGAGTACGTATACGTGCACTTACGGATATCTATTTAACAATCCCAACCCTTTGGACTTAAGTGTCGTAATGAGATTTCAGCAGATTCAACTGCCAAAGAGATCGATTTGATAGTTCGATATACACAAATAGAAAAGCAGCTTTTGATGGTCTCTTCCATATCAGAATTCCAATTGCAGAACTATCATTGCATTTATTTTATGTCGCTTCTCGGTGTCTAAGCATGTTAGCATTCCAGTTGGGTTAGCAATTTCCAGCTCGTTGAATCCAATTAGGGACCCACCCTTCGCCAGTGTGCTAAGGCTCAGTCATCCAAACCCACCCGAAACCTAACCAAAAGACACTAAAACTGGGTATTCTTGTTGTGTTGTGTCGGGCGGTCGGTCGGTTGTCGCCCAAAGTCGTAAATCGAAAGACTGACTTTATGTTCGATGTCGACAGAGTGTGTGACAGTCTGATAGGGGTTTTGGAGGGTTTGTTTGGGGTTTTTGCAAATGAACAACCGTCAAAATGCTAGTCAATGAGGTGTAGTGTCATGTTCAAATCGGATTTGTGCCAGCAGCACTATTTTTCTTTTTCTTTTATTTGATAAAATAAAAGTCCACCTAAACCATTTTTCAACACCAGCGAAGAAAACATTCAGCGCGGCACGGAGTCTCCACTTTGATGCTGTTCAAAATTAAAAGGGGTGTTTTTCTTGGTCTAATTGGGTTGCCAGGTGAATGAGAGTGCAAGGCTTATGTTGTCCAGTTGATAGAATGGATGTGGTCAGCAAATAGAAATTCCAATAAGTCAAATATACACAATATCAATATACATACTCGTAGTTTCGATAGATACACAAATGGTTTAACATAAAATGTAACAAAAAATTAAAAAACACAAACACCCGATATGCAAAAGACATTGACGTACAGATGGCATAATGAGCTTTTATAGGTGGAACAAGTTTTATGTATATAGATATTACCTTGACTTTGGCAACATTGATTCGAAGAAGTGAATAAAAGAAGTCACGTCTGAAATGGGTTTATGGGGATCTTTTGTTTGTTCTGTTTTTTTGTCGTATATTTGCAAACAATGTATTATTGATTTATTACATGACGTCTGTTCGGTTGACGTTGACCTATATACATACAGCTAGCCATTCGGTTATTTACAAGGGATTTCTATATCGAAATTATATGAAATAAAATTAGACCTAGACATTTATGATTTCTTTTTGAATACACTTTGAAGAGGATTATATTTTCAGCGACAATAAAAATATCTACTATTTTACTTTGTAAGTTCGAGAGGATTATATAGGTTTTGCACGACAAAGTTTAACAAGGGGATGCAGCAAAAAAGTAATTGAGAAGTGATATTTTTTGTTGGACTTTTAGCAATATACGTATTTTATTCTACTAGTTATTTGTATCTACTGATACACTGTTAATGAGAAACGAAATTTTTAAATAGGAGAAATGGGAGGGTGGGTCTATACCTAAGTCTTTGAAAATTTAAACAAATAGTGATTACACCCCAGATTCATCATTTTGTTTGTCAAAAAGCATTTTTCAAAAGAATTAAACCATATCTGTCAAATGGTTTTGTTGTGGCAGCCATTTTATACGACTATGTATGTATATGTATATGTATTCGTTAAAATAGAAAAAGCTCATTTCGATTTCTCATTAAACAATATTTTGAACGAGAAAATGCCATCAAGTAAACCAAATATAAGCTTGAAAAATATGATGGGTACTCACCATTAATTTGGACTATTCACCACTGGCTTAATCAATTTCGTGCGTGACGCCAAACGTTCCAGTCATCTAATTCACCGCACCAGAAATGGTCGATTTAATCCACGGTTTGATAACATACGGTCTCCACAAGCGATGAAACCAGAGCATGCTTTAAAGCAAGTAGAGACCGCCATCGCAGCTATATTTCCATAGCGTGCGATAGAAAGCTTTTGCTTGAGGTTTAAGTTTTTCTAACAAAATTAAAAAAAATCTGATTTGAAATTGTCCATAGAACTCATTTATATTAATTCCCAATTTAAAAGCCTTTGCAATTTGATCCATTAAAATTATTCACTATACTTACTAAAAAAGTATGCGATGAAATGCCCAGCCAAAAAAATCTGACAGTTCTTCTCTGTTCTCTGCTTTCTGCTTTGGCTATTGCGATTGCGATGGATTTATCGCTAGTGGAGACGGCGTGTACTGGACGATCGGCCACAGGCTTATCACATGAATCAGTGATTTCGGTTTTACATACATTTTTGGACATGAAAAGGCTTTGGCAAGATGAGTGCCGCGTTTGTTCACAATCGACGACAATCTTTCGACAACTTCAAATGAGTGTTCTTGCGCCGTTTCGTAACTGTGAATGAAACATAGATTAACAAACAACTAAGAACAGAGACCAATGAACATTCGAAATATTGGACTTCTCGTGTTGAATCGAAGCCAAAGAAAGCCAAGGTGAATTTTTCAGCAAACAAGGTCATGGTGGGAGTTTTTAGGGAATGCGTGCGGTGTTATTCGCATCGATTATATTAAAAAGGATAAAATGATCACCAGTGATTACTAAGCAGAGCTGCTGAATCGGTTCCAATCCAATTTGAAGCGGCTGCTTTTATCGAAGAAAAACTTCTTATCCAACACTAGAGCCCAAAAGTCGGCAGTCCCAATGGCGAAATTGTACGACCATATTTGGGGGCGCTAAATATGGTCGTATGGTCGTAATTTCGCCATTGGGACTCCCCTGCAACTATTTATTTTATTTTATTTTATTTTATTTTATTTTTTTTTTTTTTCTTAAGAGAGTTGGGTCGAATGAAGAAGTTGTTGTTAAAGCAAATGCTTAATGTGAGGCACTCGAGAAATCGTATTATTTTGAGGGCACCAACAAATTGGAGAAATGTTGAATGAAGTGTATGTAGCTAAAAGGAGACTACATATTATGTTGAAAAATAAATTATTTTTATGTCGAAAAGAGTGTTTTTTATTTAATTTTTCAGGAACTTATTGACCCACTCTCGTAGTTCAGTTCTACAATTTGCATTTCAAACTGCACACTTCAGAACGCAAATATTCCTTTTTTGATTTCATTGTGTTCATGATGGGACTCTTCGTTTCCCATAAGGTGTAGGTATAAGCGATCGGCGGAGTAAAGTACACAAAGGGTTTGGTAACAAATGTCTAAGGGTCTGCAAAATATAATAAGGACGTAATTTTTTAAAATTGTATCCAAGTAAATAAATAAATATGGCCAAACGCCAAAAATTCATTTTCAAATATCAACCAAAAATAAAACAAAATACACGCCTGGATGGCACGAACTTGCTCTTATGTAAAAGTACTTCAGAATTTAAAATACATTTTATAAATATAAAACATCGATTTAGTGAGATACAAGTTTTCAAATGCATGAAATTTCCGTTTGATTTCCAGAAAACTATGAATTTATACAAACAAAGCTCAATAGTCGTATTATTATTAAAGCAATTTTTTTATTTTATTATTTTATTTTTGGGCTTTTGGAAAGCATCTATAGAAATAAATACTCTAAATAGGTCAAAATATAGTATACTCGTATTACCCATCTACCAAGCCATAAACTGTCAAATTCCATTCGAGGATGGCTGAGATCTCGTTGGATTAAAAAACATCTACAAAATCTGAATTTTTTTTACGAAAAATCGAGTTTTTTGCTCATTAAAATTGTAATTTAGGGGCTGGCAAGAATATGGAAAGAAATATTCTCAATACGTCAAAATAAATTTGAAATTGCTCTAAAATTCGTGTCAAATGAGATTAAAAGAGAGTGAATATAAAAGTGACTATAATCGTTTTTTTTTCCAATTTTCTTTACTGATTGGTTATCAATTTTCTATAAAACACGGCTAATGAGTATGGTAAGGAAAGACCCAGCTTCGCTGCATTTCCCCTACTGGCCAGTATATGTATTATTGGTTAAGCTGATCCACCTACGGTTAGATTCTGTGAAAAAAATGAGAAGATTTTGCACTTCATCACACGAAGAAGAATGTCAAACTTGCAAGTGAGCTTTGAGGAGCTGATCCTTGCGTGGCTAGCTCGTCAGCCCGTTTAATTCTCTCTGTTCCACCGTGACGCGGAATCCAGATAAGAGTGACATTGAGATTAATTTTCAGGCTTGCTAGCTTATCCCGGCATTGTTTGGCCAATTTAGAGGATGAAAACCCCGATCTGCATCTGGAACATGAATTTATTTTTCTGAAAGTTTTTGATACCCTGAATTTGATCGATCTCAAAACTGTTTTCATCACAAAAGGTTACTTGAAATACTTACATATTCTTAATTGTAAGAAACCAAAAATATTGTATTTCTTTACTTAAAAAAAAAAAATAAAAAGTTTTGTCCGATAGGAAAAAAAATATTTAAAAATTGCTTATGAATTTTTAGTAGGCAGATTACTATTTTGACTTTCATATTCAGTCACGGGATTTTTGCATTTGAATTAAAAGCTAAACATTGCCAAAGAACCGCATTTTACCCTTTTAGGTTATGACATTATAAGGGTATTCATAACCCCTTTAGTGCGGGCTAATTATAAAAAAATATGCATCAGAAGAAGAAGCCCAAATATTAAAAATATTGGCGCAAAATTGTAGTCGAATTAGTAAGATGTTAAAACTGTTTTAGTATGATACTTGCTTTAAATGACGATTTTGTACATTTTAATTGAATTTAGCATCATACTTTCATTAACATTTTATTAAGGTCAAAATCATTAAAAAGTATCGTGCTAACTTCATATGACTCTTTGACATTTACAAACGTTAAATAAGGTCTGTTTACTCAGTTTTTTGCACAAACTGTCATTGTTTTAGGTGTGTTCAGAAGCAATTTATTAAGAAAATTGCTGTTATACGATATTTGTTACAAAATGTTTAAAATTTAGAAAGAGTTAGTAAGGTACTTTAAAGTTTAAAATTTTGCGCCATTGTTTTTGATTTTGTGAACTGTTTTGAATGAATTTACCCCCCTATTATGGAAGACAACTCAATTATAGTTTAGTTGTAATTACTAATTCTTAGAATTGGTATTATCGATCACAACCAGTTGACTGTCAAAGCACAACCAGTTGTCGATTAGCAGACAACTAACAAAATGGCTTACTTTTCAGTTGTCTCTTTGTATTATGTAACTAAGTTGAGTTGTGTCTCGGTTGTAATAAGCGTCAAAATCAAACAACTGGTTGGAAGCAGTTGTGTAGACCATTTTAATGAAAGAATCTGCATTCGGATACAAAATATGGACACAAAACAGTAAGTTAAACAACAATTTTAATAAAAATAGAATGTAATGAGTGTATTTTAGTTTGAAAACTACATGGCCATCACAATTTGAACGACTTGTTGCTCTATGTTAGTTGAGCATTTATCCATTTTCCACAAATCATTTCCTCAATCACATCTACCACTTTTTTAATACAACTGACACTACACTACCGATTGAGTCAGTTCTAAATTAAAATCATTGCCACTACACTTTTGGCAACTTCCTTCGTTCATGAAACGAAGAGCAGTAGCAAGTTTAACAGTTGGTGGAATCGCTGAGGAACATTGGTTATTTTAGGAAAACTTTATTTCCAACCAAAAAAATGCATACTTTAGAAATAGAAGTGTACATAAGTTTATTAAATATACGTTTTTTTTTATTTTGCTACGAGTATATTAGAATTCTCATCTTCCAAATCACCGAAAAACAAATCGAAAGAACTTTCCATCATACAATTTCTTATTTTTGCTTTTGTATTTCATGTTGAGCAGCTGGTTTTGACAGAAAATCGGCTCCTAAAAGACGGCATCGTATTTTTTCATTACAACTGATTTTAGTTGACTTGCATAATACGAAAAATTTGTTTGGTTGTCTGGGAGTTGAGTTGTGTTGACGACAACTCAACCAAGTTGAGTTGTAATCCATAATAGGCGCATAAGACTGCTAATATACAACTTGTAAATTTACCCGGTTGAAATTCACACAAATTCAACTCAGTTAATTGATTGCCTTAACCAAATTGGTGCGAAATTTTTACAATCGTCATTCAGTTAAAGTATGGAATTAGATGTGTAATTTTGCCATCACCATTCGGTTAAATCAAATGAGAAGATTATTTAATTTTAACCCATTTACTCAGAAAGATTAAATGAATCTGGTCAAGGCCGTAGCCAGGAGGGGGATCACAGGGGTTTAATGGAATGAATGTTATTAGAGAAAAACTGTTCATAAGCATAAAATTAATTTTTTAAATGACTAAAACAACTTCTTTAATAGTTGGAGGTAAAAATAGTATTCCATGTGATACAAGAAAATATAGGTTAATGCAAAAAGAAAAATTATATGTCTTTGTAGTGGTTTCTTAAAAAAATAAGCTTTTATACAAAAACATTTTGACACATTTTTAAGAAACAATTTTCGTACGCCAATTTAAAGTTTTTATTATTGTTGAATAGAAATTAAATTTACAAAAAAAATATTGAGCCGTTTTCGAGATATTGAATTTTTCAAAAAAAAAAATAGATTTTTGTTTCAAAATTCAAAAAAAAAAATGTTGTTAAAAGTTTTGCAATGCAATGTTCTTTAAAATTTTAGAAGCTTCTATCTAAAAAAAATCATTAAAATCCGTTATGCCGATAGTGAGAAATTTAAAATTAAAAAAAAATCGTTCTATGGTAGGTAGGTACACTCAGTAATATCTTGTTTCAATTTGTTTGCCTTAAATTATTTATCTTAAAAATTAATCGAAAGAAAAAACATTTAAGCAAAATTCTCGGAACCGTTTCTGAGAAAAATACGATTTTCGAAAACCATTTTTTAACATTTGTATGGAGGGTAGGTACCGTTATTTTTATGTAAAATAATTTTTTTCTCATATCTTGTAGATTATTTTAAGAAACTTTTATTTATTAAATTTTAAAAATATCGAGCATGGGTATTTCGAAATATTGAGCTTTCAAAAAAAAATTGTTTTTTTTTTTAAATCCCAAAAATTTTTTTTTGGAAAATTTGAATACACAATAATATTGAAACTGCTGTGAAGCCTTAATATAAAAGATCAAAATCGGTTGAACCGTTTTTGAGAAAATCAAAAATAAAAATAAATGGTTCCAAGGGGGGTACCAAAAATAATAATTTTTTAGAATTTTTTTTGAACATTACCTAGGTTTAACTAAATGAGATTTTTTGAATTTTTTTTTTTAAATCTGTGGGACAGTTTTTGAGAAAAAAAATATCTATAAGATTTCGAAAAAAATCGTATGGCAGGTACCGTTATTTTTGGTCTTAAAACAAAAAAGAAAAAAACATCCGGGGGAAAAAAATTAAAACCCATATCTACCAAGTTTGAAGAAAATCGGCCGAGCCGTTTAGCTGTAGTCGAACAGACTGACAGACAGACAGACAGAATTACGAGACCCACTTTTTTGGTCTTTGCTATCATCGTAATCTCAACTTTGATCAAAATCTCGAGTTCGATTTTTTTACGAATGCATAACTTGCTTATAAGTATAGTACCTATATAAGTCGCAAGTAAAAACTGTGTATGATATGGTTGAATTTCGGCAAATGGGCTACTCTAGTTTTGAATACTAATTGGTGAATTTGGTTTTTCCAAAAAATTACATCCCCCCAAAAAACTTGTCTGGCTACGGCCTTGAATATGGTTAGTTATATTAACCTCGATACTCGTCTAATTTAAACAAAGTAATTATAATTAGTTTGATTTAAAAAAGAGGGTACATACATAGTTTACTTTATATCAAATAAAAAATGTGTTAATTAAGTATCTATAGTTATTTGATTTCAACACATTACTCGTTTAAAGTAAACAATCTTGGAAATTGCGAATTATAGCCTAGGTGGTCGATTAATATTACTAAGTTTTTCGATTAAAATAGCTAGTTGTTTATTTTAAACAATTCCATTGAAACGAGTTAACTACGTTGCTTTTAGCAACATCCACTGTGTAGTTTTTACCCGAGACGACGTTGTTTTTAACAAATTTTTCTTAAGCCACCAAAATTGATTTCGGGAAGATAATATGTTCATATTCAGAATAAAACATATACTATATATTGTGTCAAGTAGCCTATTATTCATGGCGTTTTTCTTTTTTCTTACCAAAGAGATCAATAAAGGTCGATACAGAATATGTTTGCAAACGGGCGCTGTTTTTGCTGTTTGAACGATAAAAATTAAATCTCTTCAGAAATACATAAAGCAAATTTTTTTTAATTTCTATACTTATTACCTTTATTTTATAAGTACTTTTTCTGAATATAAATTTATTTCCAATGTTCCATGTCCAAATACATATGTATATCTCCAAGTAAACCAGAGACATACAAACTGATGAGAAGGTGATCACCATCATCCACAATAAATTCTCAAAACTGATGAGATAATAATCAATACTTAAATCACTTTCTTATAGTTTTGAACCAACACCCACGCGTGTTCATTGCCTGTCATTACTGCCATCACCTTTTGAGTCTCTTAAGCTCAAGTGTTCATAATCCAAATTGATGAAAACATCTGCAGGTATGTTAATGAAATCAAATCTCCTTTCCCATTCAAATCATATGTATACGTATATCCGTTTCTTATTTGTGCGATAAAATCCGTGAAAACTATAATGGCCACCCATATAGATCAGCAAGTCGCTGACAATGTTATTGTTATGACGCAGGATTACCCAAGCCGAGTCAGAGACGATCAACAAAATATCTGATTGCTCGAGAGCACCCTGAAGTGGCACCAAGTGGCACTCGTAAGCCTACACACTTTATGATCGAAGACTGCACGTAACGATCCCAACACAAGTCCCAAGTGGACACTTCACAATCAATCGACTCGTGGCTTGGCATATAAGGCTTATAGCTATTTCACGTTGTAATCAGTTTGTTCAGTTTCATCTGCGAAGAGACGACTTGAATCTGCCTCTCAGACAGCAGCCAGTAAGTCTGTCATTCGAATACCGGACTATCTCAACACACTGTGTCTGGATGCACTGTGTCGTTCAATTCCAATATCTGGTAGATGAATATCTGGCTGGCGTATATGGAATTAGTGAATTGAATTTCAATCGACGGAAATGTAATCAATCTGAAGGATGCTCCAAATGATTGGGAGCTTATACGTCTGGCGTTTACTTATAGATTCAAGTGTGATTTCAGATTGGTATGTATATCTTTTGTGATCACACCTTGGCAGAAGCCACCAGCTTTAAGAACATTTTTTTTTTCTGTGGGCTTTAGACAGTAAAGTCCAGTCAAGACCTGACCATGCCCCATTGAGTGTTTATGATGTGCTCATCAGTTGTAATAATATCATTAATGTCATTGCAATGGAACTAGAAACCTTATGGATCCGTGAAGAGTCCATCACTTGAATTTGCATATGAAGAAAATGTCTCATTTGCAACATGTTGCACTTATCAGTACTTTTTATGGTTAGGTACGATTGTACGCAAACTTTTTGAACTGGTTTCGTCTATCAAAACACTTTAACTATTTAATTTTCAATTATGTCGTGGATTTTTCAATGAGATTTGTACCTTAAAGTTTTCTTAGATGTGGCGAATTTCTCTGTCTGACTTGATAGACCTACCCAAGCCTATTGTTTTGTAGGTAGGTATTAGAAATTTTGATACGATAGTAATTATTTTGCTCATTCTCTTGGAAAATGTTTGAAAATTATGTTCTTCCGAAAAACTTTCTTTATCGTCGCGTCGTCATGCAAAATAGCTCATACGAAGCCCTGTTTTTTTGGAAAACATCTAAGTGGCAAAGTTCCGCCGTGCATACACCTTCGTCCATTGTTTCAATTGATAATTGCTACAAATTTGCATACATTTTCTTCTAATTACTATTTTTCCACTTTTCTCGGTGGCGCGCAAAGTAAAAAGTGTAAAAATTAAAAAAAAAAAATAAACCCACCTACCACACCCTCTGACCCTATCATCGTTCGGTTGCATGTGTTCATGATATGGGCTTTTGGTTTCGCGGTACCCATATTGATGAAGCCCATCTCTATAGCACCGCATTTAACCGCACTTTAATCGCAACCCTTACAGCAAAAAAAAAAAGAAACAAGGAAAACAAAACCCGAAAACAAGAGGAAAATGTAAACAGCAGTGGTGTTTTGTGCTGCTCTCTACCTTTACCTTTACATCCTCAGAGAAATGATGCCCCAGCAAAGAGGAAAACAGCATAATTACCCCATTAAATCAGCGCCCGAAACTTGCAGCTCGCAAGCATTGTTACATGTTACGTGTCGGTTGTTGGTCGTCGGACGGTCGATCGCGCTGTCAGTCGTATCTACCTTGTACCTACTCCTGGACTGGCCAAGAAGATGGCTATGGCAGTGCTTAGACTATAAACACTGCTATACGATTCCTTGGCGATTTCACCGGTTGGCTGCGCTAGCTATTTCTGTTTGTTTGCTGGTTCTTCTGTAGTTGGTTAGTCTGACGTTTTGCGTGCTACAGATAATTAGATTAGATTACCATCGGGCAATTAATTTCAGATAATGGAAGGCGATTCGTCCCGAAGGGTACCATTGGCTTCCGCCATTACACCCAGCGCAACTGGGTGTTTGTATAAATATTTTCGCGAAGCCGCTTATCTCTTAGGGGTTTAGAGGTTACACATGCTTCCCGGAACCAAGAACACTGTGTTTCTCCTCCTTTGCATGTGGTTTTGGTCAGTTCAGTATACCTACCTTTTGACTACTCTGAAGAGTCATTATTGCAATTTGCTAGTATCTATGTATTATGCATATATGTATGTACAAATATAAGGAGTTCAAGGAAGAAGCGCAAATTTTCGTTCGTGCTACATGATATGGACGACGACGATGGTGGATATATATTTGAGTTTTTATTTGCTAGAGATTGGTCACGATTTAAGGATTTGGGCAGAGATTATTGGTTTTTCCCATATCATGCAGGGAAGTTTTAAAGTAGCTGTAATTTATGAGAAAAATTGCTAGAATTGTAAAAGACCTTCATTACGTAAAGGAACATATCAGGAATGTCCTAAATGGTGGTTGCTTTGATATTTCTTCTTGATTCGACGTTATAGAGCCCTTGAAGATAGATTTCTAGATTTCTTAGCAGAAAATATGAATAATTTTGTTCTGTATTTTGAATGGATGTAACGAGAAAGTCTCAGTTTTTTTATTTATAACAGTTCCCACTGATCATGCGAACCTTGAAGTGTTATGTTTAAAATGGTCAATAAACAATAGTTCTCCAGGAAGAATTGAGGGCGGGTTTTTTTCTTCAATTGGTCTACATGATTGCCATTTATCAGCTGGAAATGCTGCTTTAACACATTTACTATTCCCTGGGGTCTGACAACTGGGTTACCTTAGCTGCTTCGGTCTTAAAATCAGCTACTGTTTCGGTCGCGAGGATCTTCTATTTCCCTTATCTGGGAGATTTGGTATTTGCTCCTTTTCTTCTTCGTTATATTGGTCGACTTTTTTACTTCGCTGCTCCTGTTTTATTGTGATGCATTTTTGTATCTGCATCTGTGGAAGACGTCTTGTTGTACCAATTCCGCATTGTAGTCCTCGAGCACAACTTTGGGCAGGACAGGTTACGTAGAGTCCTTCCGCATCCTTAAATATGATATTTTTACTTGCGATCTTAGGTACTATAGGGCAAGTTCTGCATTTGGAAAAAAAATCGAACTCGAGATTTTGATCAAAGTTGACATTACGATGATAGCGAAGACAAATAAAGTGGGTCTGACAATTCCGTCTGTCTGTCTGTATGGCCGTATGTCTGTAGATAGATAGATAGATACATACATACATAGATATGTAGATAAAATAATTTTATTTTCAATTAAATTTTTAACAAAATCATAATCATGCTGGTATTCAAAATTAAATTTGACAATAACTTGTTTTAAGTTGTCTGTCAGGTTCAAAAAAAAATGTATTTACTTTATTACTGCAAAGCTAAGTTAGTTAACTGAATTCATTTATTATAAGACTTCGACATTTAAGTGATTTGTTTAAGTAGTTTTATAGATTTTGGTAATTTAAGCCATTTAAGAAATTGAGGAATGTTGATCGGTCTAGCATTTCGCTTCCTAGATATTTTTTGCGGTATCCTTTAAAAATGGACAAACACCAACGAAGTGATACGTATTTTCTGTAACATCCATATTGCATATAGAATATAGTGCATATGTCTACAGTATCATTACGAAAAGCTCTTGCGTTTAAGTTAAGAAGACCACATCTTGCTTTGAAGATAAGGTTTATCATGTCACAAGGGTTGTTATCTTCAAAGTAATTTGGGACTTCAGAATAAAGAAGGTTGCAATATTCGTCATGGCATTGTGACTGGAGCGCCTTTCCTGTAGAATCAACCCAATTTTTTTTTATGATAGCTTTGTTAAAAGTATTTTATGCATACGATTCCATTCTGAGCATGGAGCTTCGAAACTGTTCTTGGAAAAGGCCTGACCATTCCTGGGCCCAATAAAAATTATTCTGAATCATAATTTCAGATAGAATTCATGGAAGACAATTACGTGGCATTGACATTACTTTCCTTATGTAAGCTAGGTGAACTTTTAATGTTGTAAGGAATGCCTTTGGGAGACCGGTTTCGATATGAATCGCGTAGTTAGGAGTGTTGCCCGGCAATCCGTAGCATCTCTTTACGAAGAAACGTTGAAGTTTTTCAATTTGGTCGTACTCTTTGTAACCACACACCTGCGCGCAATAGTGCATTATTGATTTTGTTACTGCATCATGTACTTTATATTTAGCAGAGTGTGTAACGTATTTATTTCCCACAAATTTAGACCATGTCGAGTTTATGGAGTTTTTTGATGCAGCGAGACGTTTTGATAGGTGTTCAGACCATGATATGTTATACGTGAAGATAACACCGAGATATTTATAATGGTTTGATATTCTTATCTCTCCACCGTTAAAGAACCATTTTTCAGCTGCCGCCCTTCTGCCACCGTTCCTAAAAATTACAATTTCCGACTTATCAAGATTGACATCTAAGTTCCACTTACTGCAGTACCTGCCGAAGCTGTCGATAATCGTTTGCAGGATATTAGGTCTATCAGAGAGGAAAACTAAGTCATCCGCGTATAACAGGACGTTTATTTCCAAATTGTTCACGATGAGACCAGTTGGGAGTTCGCATTGAAGGTCCTCAAGAAATAAGATGAACAGTAAGGCACTCAGTACACATCCTTGCTTGACTCCTTTAGTGGTCTCGAAGAAGCTTGTTGTACTCTTTCCATTCCAAACTGTTGCTGACGTGTCCCTGTACAGAGATCTTAAAACGGAAACCATTTTTGTTGAGATGCCTAGACATAGCAATTTATAAAACAGCGCATTTCTATTAATGTTGTCAAAAGCTGCTGACAGATCAACGAAGAAAGCATAAGGCTTTTTTTCTAACTCAGTTGAAGCTGAATATGATGCAGGATAGGTTGTAAACTTGGTCAACTGTACTATACTGACTTCTGTATGCTGCCTGGTAATCATTAAGTATTTGGTTCTCTTCAATCCAACTAGTAAGTCTATTTAGCAAAATTGTTGTAAATATTTTATAGAGTGTGCCGAGAAAGGAAAGCCCACGGCAATTTGAAGGAAGGCTTGCATCACCTTTTTTGTAAAGAGGGAAGATAATCGATTTCTTGAAGGATGATGGTGCCAAAGAAGTGGTTCATAAGCACATCTGCAGATATTTCTATGCTGTTTGTTGTTGAGTCTCCACGAATTTCTCTAGCGATTCTCCACCATTCTTTTTCCGAGGTAACAGATGCGAGTTTACGTGAGATGTTTTGGTAATATTCATATTGTTTTGCTTTTAACAGAGCTTTGTATATCTGTATGTCTGTACCTCGATCTAGAGCCTAAGCCACTGGACCTATTTTCTTCAAACTCGGCGCTTAAGGGTCTTCGTTGATTCCCTAAAGGAGAAATTGAATTTTTTTTAGCTCTGAAATTAACGGTACCCCCATACACCCGTAATGCATAATCTTCTTTATCTCAAAAACAGCTCTAACGATTTTGACATTTTGGTTTAAAAAAAATTTATGGGGAAATTATATTAACGGTACCTGTCATAGAACGGTTTTTTTGATTTTCGAATTTCTCATCAACGGCTCTAACGATTTTAACCAAAATTTTTATGCAGAAGCTCCTGTGCACTTGAAAAATATGATTTATAATTTTTTTTCGAAAAAATAGTTTTTGGATTTTTAAAAAAATAATACAAATTTTTTTTTGAAAATTAATTATCTTGAAAACGGATGC
The DNA here is from genome assembly GCA_963931855.1 of Philhelius festivus. Classification (NCBI taxonomy): domain Eukaryota; kingdom Metazoa; phylum Arthropoda; class Insecta; order Diptera; family Syrphidae; genus Philhelius; species Philhelius festivus. The sequence goes on from OZ007557.1 coordinate 82,207,765, forward strand.
ACGAATAAACTTTTAAATTACGTTATAAAATTTGTTTAATTAAATATTAACAATTCGCATATCAACTTTTTTTTATTAAAAATTTAATGAAAATTTAGTACACAAAAAACATGTTTCAGTGTGTCTGTATGTCTGTACTTCTCACTGCAGCCTGAACCACTGGACATATTTCTTTCAATCTCGATAGTTAAGGGTCTTCGGTAATTCCCAAGAGGAGTAATTGAAATTTCTTTTAGCTCCAAAACTAACTGCTCTAACGATTTTGATAAAAAAATTAGGTGTGATATTATGGACATGGGCTACATTTTGGTCAACAAAAATTTTGGGACAAAATGTTATTAATGGTAACTGTCATAGAACCCAAAATTTTTACCAGGCGCCCCCTTAAGTTTAAAATAATATTGTGTATAAAAATATTCTTGTTTAAAAAAAAAAATCCAATTTTTTTTGAAAAAGCAATATCTTTAAAACGTGTGAACGATTATTTTTTGAAACTATTTCTAAAATCTATATTACTAAATACTTAAAATTTGGCATCCCAAATTTTGTTCTCGAAAAATTTTAAGGAAATTTGTTATATAAAAAATTATTTTAATATTAAAAGGATTAATCAGACGGCAATTCCATACATTTGAACATTTTTATCTCATTAAATCCATGTTTTATATATACATATAAAATGTATTTTAAATTCCAAAGTACTTTTACATAAGAGCATTTTTTTTTATTCGTCGCGAATGATTTTGATTTTGAGGTTAAGCCTAGTACGCAGATCGCGCTAAATTTTATCTCCCACATTTTTCTCCAAACGTAAGCTGAAATCCAAGCTAAATTTTGACATAAGAACTTTGTGGAGAATATGTCACAGGAAACAGCTGTTCTCTAAATGAATTTTTTTCAAAGATTTAAAAGAATTTGCTGTATGATTTTTTAAGAATTGTGAATGAGAACGAATGAGAATTATGTATTATGAGTGATTTTTGCTGTCGAAAATCTTGTAAGGCTCCCATCACCAAATATTCTTCTAAATATTATTCAAATATTATTCCATTTCAAATTGAAATTGAAATTTAGCTCGAGAATAAATGTGCCAGACAATTATTTCGTGCGCTAAATTTTGACAGATAAGTTATGTACAGTTCGAAGAGAAATTTTGATTTTTTAGCTGGAGCAGCCTACCTCTCGGCTAAAATGCTTGACATAATTTTAGCTTGGCTAAATTTTGGAGAGAATTTTGTATAGGAGATAAAATTTAGCGCGATCTCGATCTGCGTACCAGGCTTTAGCGCGAACAATTCATTCGTTGCAGCGTGGATACTATGTGGAACGCGAATAGTGTTTGACAGTTCGTAGCAAACATATTGCAATAATTCGCGACGACCAATTTATTTTCTCAAATTTCTCTCAGTTTAGCAATTACAACGCAAATTTTAATGTATTAACATTAAATTAAACTGGATTTCTACCCTTTTGTATAGTGTTTGTGAAGAATTTACGCTTATATATGTATGTTTTAATTCCCATTTGTTTTTTATTCGTTGGTCGCTCTCATGTGAATAGTCCTTAAAGCCGTAACCACAATGGTGGTGTGCCGCTATCGCTTGTGTTGTGTTAAAATCCCCCGTGTTCCGATTGTGCAATACCAATCTGTTCCGCTTATATTTCCTTTTATATATGGGAAAAAGAAGACAGTGCTTTCGGAAACAGAAACAACTCTGTTCAATCAGGATTGTAAGCCGTTTTTGAAAACGTCAAATCAACGTCAATTTGATCGTCATTTTTTGTCGTAGATGTTGCTATCGTGAGGTATGTCTAACTTGCAGAAAACCTGTTTGATCAATGTTAATTAATTTTCTTGCAAACGCTTTTGACGTTTACGAATACGCTCTCTGACTTGTCAAAATTTTTGTCGTCAACTCGACTTTTTAACTGCAGGATTGCGCTGAAAATGATGTTATCGAACATATCATTTTAGCAAACTACGAATAAGCGAAATTAATGTTTTGTTTGTTAATGTTTTGGGCTTCCGAGCAGTTAGCATTTGCAGTTTTTGTCTAAGAGTCACTTAACAGAAAACAAATCAGATCAAAACTGATTTCTTTTTTTCATTAAATACGAAGTAATTATTGTATGTTTTTTTGGGGTACTTTATCATGCCAAGAAGTGGAAAATTCTCCAAGAGTATTTCCTTGTACTTTTTTTTTTAAGTAACTTTATACTTTTTGCTCCGACCGATGATCCTTTCAGAACAGTCTCACTGAACTTCTCACCAATCACTATTAAATAGCTTTTCGTATTCACACTAGTTTGGCAGTTAATAAACGTCATCAAGATGATTAAGGTCCAATTTGCTTACTAATAGACCCGCCTTATAAAAGAAATTCTACAAAACGGATTTTTGTTTCCACCAGCTAACATGACCAAAATTCCCCATGTTAAACCTTCAAGCGTTTAGTTGTTTTATTCAATATCTATAAAGGTACATTTTAGCATACAACATAAATCGTAATAGCATGAACATGTTCTCTCCATCACCTGCGCCCACTCTGATAACCCAAATCAAATCAGTTATACCCTGTCCATCTTACAAGCAGTCATAAAATCAAACGACTTGACTCGTTGATTAACATGACTCCTGGTGTCCATTATCCAGTCTGAGTCAAATTTACGATCATGTTAACCACATTACTTATCCATAATGTTATAATGTTGCTCCGAAATTATGTCAACTTCTTGGTTGCTAGATGCCACCATCATCACCAACAACACATCGGAAATATGAACGGTCCAATATATTCAGTGGCTGGTTTTGCCAAACAACAGCCTCAAGTTGTCTTTCACAAGTTTAAAAATGCAAATTCATAGCTCGTCAATGGCCGATGATGGGTGATTCCGCATCTATGGTGCGGCACACGATCAGCTAAATCATGTTCCAGCTCAAATTTACGATCACATAACTTCCGATAAAATCTGAATTTTTATGGCTTCATATTGAGTCAAACAGAGAGCAGACACATTGCCTCAAACTCTTTACCTTGTTCTTTTTTTTAAGATTTTACGAATATTTGAAACATATAGACTCTTGGGTACGTATTGGATTCGTAAGAAAAATCAAACACGAACTTTATGAGCTTCTAACCATCATTGATTTTAAGTCCAGTAAAAACCTTAACTTAAATTGTCAAATTGTCAATCTTTAATGGTAAATATTGTGGAACGTTTTAGTTTTTTAATCTTGAATGAGGTGGGTATAGGAGGCCATAATAAGAGTCAGATGATGCGACCGTTTTGTCACCCTTATCGTTTTTATATCTTCTACTCTTCGGTCGAATCCGCAGAATTTGTTCATTAAAACCATTGATCAGGTAGCTAGAGGTGAGGCAAGCCTGTCCAAGTGATTATTTTTTCTAGAGCAAGCAACGTGTAAGCATTTTTAATCGATTTCAACCAATAATCGATAACTCATCTACTACTAACTTAAGCTTACTGCTTCAATCCAAATTAAAAGTTAAAGGACGTTTAAGCGTGCATGAATATGCATGAAATATTAATTCAATAAACGTTAAGATTATGGAGATATGGCGAATTATAAATTTAAGATATTGTTGAAATTTTTGCATCAGCAGGGGTTCCTTTTTCTCATCTACATACTAATGGGATGTTGGCAATTTTATGCAATCATCATTTATTGAAAGTTTTGATGTCTTCATTGATGTTGTGAGGTGACGATAAGTGAATTCAGAAGGATAGTTATCGGCACCATAAATAATATTTTTGAATTGTCATTCAGGTGGCTTTTGAAGTTGATTTGACCAACTTAATTTTCATTAAGTGGAAGTCGTTTTTGCGATCATCTTTTATCAGTGAAGTTATGAGTACCTAGTTAAGAACTAGTTTTCCTTGTGGAAGTTTTGTAGCTTCTTTATTGTATTGAAGCCTGTCTTATGCGTACTTTTTTGCTGCAACAATGTATACAGGTTTTTCTCGATCAACTTTACTAACATCTGTGTGGTATTTCAAGAATTTATGAAATGTTAATTATAAATTTTTTAATGTCAGTATTTGCTGAAAAATTGACTTTTATACTGATAAAAAAGTCGAAAAGGAAAACATCTTGAGAAGATAGGTTGGTAAGGAAAGACTCCCGAAAAAAACACATTATACGGGTTTCCGACTATTCAAGTATGCAGCAGGTCGCAATAAGGTAATAAAAAGTAATTGTGTTCGTCCCAAGGTACGTATCCAATATATAAGAGGTGCCTTAATTTCTAGTGGCAAACATCGGTTCTGGCAGTTTTCTAACTGCGGTTAAATATAGAGTTCAACTGTCTACGAAAATAAGTTACTAACCTCGCAGAATAAAAAGCCAAGCCTCATCGCTGTGAATTCAGCTTCTACAGAAGCCAAAGTTTTGATATAGGCTATCAACTACCAAACCAGAGAAAAAATTCATGGTACAATGGTGAATGCTTATATAAAAAAAAAGGTGACTTCTGTCTTCTTCTGATAAACATGCAAGTATGCCGAAGCACAAAACAAGAGGAGTATATGCAGAGTATTGACCAAAGATGTCTTCAATTTCTTTCTGGTTTCTGAAGTTGATAGTGTACAGGACAACCAGCCTCGGAGCTCGGATCTAAGGGACCAAATCGGGGACGCCAAATTCATGTGTCTGAAAAAAATTTAGGAAATTGGAGACACTTTTCAGAACTTCAACAGTTTCCCAGTGGTAACCCTTCGTCAAAGTCAATAATTGTATTTTAAAAAGGCGGTCCTTGTTCTAAGATCAAGCTCTTTATTTCTTCATATGGTAAAATAAGATGGTCCTCAAAATACCTATGTTGCTTTCATGGCTCTACTGAATAATTTACCAGAAGTTTTCAAATTATTGAAGAAATTGAGGAATTAAATTTTACTATAGAATCTAAACATGAAACTGATCATCTATACTACACCTGATAATGGATATTAAATTTGTCCTCAACCTAACAATTTGGGCTAATATCCTTCGAGAGGTTAATAGAGTTAACGTCGAAATACAGAAAAAAGGATAAAATCGTTTTCTATATGTTACTGTTGCAAGGTCGTTTTAAGATTTTGTAAAAAAAAAAAAAAAACAAAACACGATCAAATAAGATTCTCCTGTATCTGAAAAGCTTGGAATCGAGACAGTCCTAAAGAAAAAAATAAATTTATTTCTAAGAAAATGACAACATGACGAAATCTTCTATGACAAATCAATATCATTAAACATCACTAGGCTGATTTCCAAAAATGAAACATGTTGAATTTGTATTTGACAAAATTTTAACAATGACAAACTTGTCCGCTTGTGCAGAATGACGATGGAGAATGCACGCTGCTCCATCAAGATCGGAAAAGATCTCACCGATGCATTTGATGTCAAAAAAGATTTTAGGCAAGGCGATGCTCTATCGTGCGACTTCTTCAACATAGTTCTTGAAAGAATAGTGCAAAACTCACGCGTCAACACAAGAGGCACAATCTTTCAAAACTACGTCCAATTACTCGGATACGCCAACGACATTGACATTATTGGAAGAACAAAGCGTGATGTCAGTGGCGCTTTTGTGAACATTGAGACGGAAGCGAAGAAGATGGAGTTAGCTGTAAATGAGGGCAAGACCAAGTATATGCTGTCATCAAGAAAGGACACACAACACCGACGTCTTGGACAGAACGTCATTATAGACAGCTATAACTTTGAGGTAGTGAAGGACTTCATATACCTAGGCGCCGCTATAAACTCTGAAAACAACACCAGCGCTGAAATCAAACGGAGAATAAGTCTTGCCAATCGCTGCTCCTTTGGACTAAGAAGGCAATTGAGTAGCAAAGTCCTCTCTCGAGCAACTAAAGTGTCCCTCTATAAGACCCTTATCATCTCGGTCCTTGTCTATGGTGCACAGACATGGACTTTGTCGAAAGTGGATGAGAGCGCTTTAGGCTGTTTCGAGAGGAAAATTCTTCGTGTGATCTTTGGTCCCGTTTGCATAGACGGGGAGTGGAGGAGAAGATTTAACCACGAACTGTACGGGCTGTGCAGTGAAACTGACCTAGTCAAACGTATTAAAGTTCAGCGACTGAGATAGCTTCGTCATGTGGAGCGAATGGACCCGAACGCTCCGTCCGGAAAGTCTTCGAATCAAACCCCGAGGGACGGCGAAGTAGAGGAAGACCGCGGCTCAGGTGGCGCACACAAGTGGGAGAGGACCTCAACCAACTTGGCGTGAGAAACTGGAGACAGCTAGCTAGGGACCGAGCTATAATATAAATAGGTATATCTATAATAGCCTTACGAAATAATCTAGATAATGTTGTACCACTTTTGGCCTTACAGGTCCCTGAAATATCTCTTTATATGCCCTGCCAATAGAGGTGAATATTAAACTACTACGCCATCTACATAAACGACGAATGGAGATCAAAGGCTGTTAAAGAGTTAATAAAAATAGAGTCCAGAGACTTAATAACAGCTTGAGAAGATGTGGATATCAGTAGTTATTGGCAACACGTTTTCTTTCAGCCGAGACAGGACTTCTTTAATCGCCATAAGTTCCGCCTGGAATACGCTACAATGATTAGGAATCCGGAAAGAGAGGCATTATTTTAGTATATCTGAGCACACACCCTCAGCAACCCTCCCATTAGTTTCGATCCGTCGGTATAAAAATGGATAGAATCATATTCCGAGACACTCATATAAATTTTTCCAGAAAGATCTTGAAGGACTGGTGGCTTGGAAGTTTTTGCCCAACTGTAGTTTTGGGATAATGAAATCAACCTTGGAAGTGATCCAAATAAGTTCAGAATGATGGAATGACCAATTTCGTTATTGATCCGCTGTGAATGCACGCCCACCATCGTCTGTTTGCTGAAAATATCGTCGCTTGGCATATGAAACAGAATATCTTGTGCGAGGTAACCCCACAACAAAAAGTCTAACGGGGTTAAGAACGCACGATCTCGGTGGCCAATCCCCTTGTAGACTTCATCCAGAAATGGGCTTCAACGTTAAATAGGCGAAACGCCCGAACAGAAACCCAATTTCATAAAGCAATTTAATAATTTATACATGTTGTTGAATGCTATTTCTCTCCATACTTGAATACTCTTTATTTATATTCTTATTAATAAAGAGTTTTTATTCTTTGCTTTGAGAAAACTGCAAGTACAGTAAAACCCGCTTAAGAGAAACGGCAAAATATCACAGTCTTTCTTTCACTTAAGCGGCTTTTTCACTTAAACCAACCCATCAGATTAGGTGAAAAATAATTTCATTTAATGCTAGAAAAAAAATTATTTTTATCTTTTGGACTTGCCTTGAAAGAAGTTAAATAAAACAAAGATTAAATAACACAAAAATAATTTATTGAAAAACGAAAACTAGCAAATATTTGTTCTGTTCGATTCAATTTTTTTTTAAACTTAAGAGTTTTTTTCAATGAAAAATATTAAAAGTTAACAGAAAATAGGTTTCAGTCATCCCCAAGTATTTTCCGACCAATTTCCCTTAAAACACTCAATTTAGTGTGTTGTACTATAAGTAAAAATGGAGAACTCATATTGCAGTCTTTCGAAAGAAGTACGTATTTTTGATTCTCTGTGCGAGGAGAACGAATGGAAGAAAAGATGATACAACAATGAACTCTATGAGCTGTAACAAGATGGTGATGCATCCCTTAACAATGATCCAGCGAAAAGAGTCTTCAAATCCCAGCCTTCAGGTTTGAGGCAACATGGAAGACCGCACCTCCGGTTTAAGAAGTAAGCGCTCTTGGTCTGAATTCCTTACCAATGCTTTCTCAAATAGTAGAGTCATTAGACCATTTCGTTTCATCTGCTTATGATATCTATGGAACTATTGTATTACTAGTTAATTTGTTGTGCCAAATCAAGCAAGAGAACGACAAAAATTCAATCAATAAAAACTGTAGACATAACTTTCAAACTACCAACCCACAATAATTTAAAAGCCTTCTCTGTTTGAAAGTTACATGTACAAATTTTACTTCAGCTGACCTTCGATGTTTTATAAAAATTATTGAAATTATAGCCAATTACGTCAACCATACTGCCAGTCGTACCATCCCCGTCTATCAAATTAGCCACTAAAGTGTTCGTAAACCTTAAATTATAACAACGAGGACGAGGCCGCAAAACTACATATATATTCTACATTCCATTGTCAAAGCATTTCGTGGTAGCATCTGCTCAATATATTCATGCACATCATGCATAGCATAACCACCCATTTTCTACAAGACAGAAACAAGGATAACAAAAAGAGGACATGCCATCAAAGCTATAATAACAAAACACATCCAATCGATTTCTATTGAATTTATCACAAAGGATGTATGCACTCGCCTAGCTTACGCTTGCCTATAGGTATCCACTCTCTGTTCGGGTATATACGTAACCTATGGATACAAGTCCTGTTTTAACATGCAAATGAGTTCTACAAAACGTATCCTTTTAATGCATTAGTGGCACATACTGGATACACCCTGCGCATGTAATTGCACCAGCAGCCTTATACCTACTCAGTCGTCAGGGCACCATAACTGCTTACCAACAAGGATGCATTATTCACCATGGACATTGGCCAGCCAGCAGAGTGTTTCTCTATCTCCTGTGGAGCGAGGACTTATAATCTATTAATGCTGTGGGCGATATAAATCGTCGTTCGTTGGTCGGTTGTTATTGTAGCGTGTTAGTGAAAATGTTCTCCTGGGCTTGTACAGGACAGAACCCTATAAGCTGATGGCCACATTCGCACGCACTCTTGACCAGCAAAAGTACCAACGTTTAGCCATTCATCGTTATCGTGTATAGAAACAATTGGTTGAATAATGAAGAACCCATTTACATACATATAGCCATTGTCAGGACATATTCCACAATAAGGGTAATTTTGTGTAAATGAAAAAGAGAAAAAAGAACCAAAAGGAAGGGTGAGAATGAGAACTATAATCGGAAGCCTGTCGCATTTACATTTTAGCTCTTTTTAGTTGGCCGCTCGCTGTAGGTATATATCCGATAGAGAAGAGGGTAGAGAAGCAGCAGGTCCTTTGACAGCATATGTGTGAGTTCAAAGGATGGGAGTGGAATGTAACTTACATTTACTATATTTTTCGAATAATTGGAAGGGCGTCAAACTACCGAGTCGGCAGTCGTTACATCAGTTTAAAGTGAAGGCTTGTAATTTTTAAATCAACCCCGATACGGATAGATATCTATTGACATTTTCACAGTGTAGAGAGTGTAGGGGTTTTAAATATATGTTGATAGTTTTAAAATTTACAATGCTTAGTTAATTATGAATCGGGATTTATATAAAAGGTTGTAGAATACTTTATTATTTTGAATTTTAAGAAATGTTTATATTGGATTGTTATTCAAAAGTGAAAACTTTCCTTGAACTCGGAAGAATGATGTGTTAATCAGAGCTCATTTAGCTTTGATACTTTTGGCATTCCAGCGTTGATTCGTTTAGTTGAAGGTTCTTGTTTGCATTAACCTGGTGTGCAGGTATAAGCTTTATGACCTTTATTACCATTTTTGTGCTTTTGAGAGAGAAGTTAAGGATACGTTCATACCCAAAGTCGAAAAATTTCCCCAAGTAAGCCCTAAAGGCCACAGACCTACTAGTCTATCATCATTTCTTCTTAAAGCACTGGAACGATTGATTGATATGCATTTACGTAGCAGCAACGATACCAGACTTTTCAACGTCTCAACATGCTTATTGGAAAGGAAGGTCGGTAAATACTGCTTTAAATTCACTAGTTCGTACTATCAAATATTCCCTCCACCATAAAGAGGGCACTATGGTTGAATTTTTAGATATGGAAGGCGCTTTTAACATCTTCGAAACATCTGCAATCGCATTTGCTCTGGTGAACTGAATAACTAAGTAATTCAAAACTGTCATTAGAGGTAGGTACTCCGCAAGGCTGTGTTCTTTCTTCCTTTCTCTGGAATTTGGTTTAAAATGAGCTGCTGACATGCCTTGAAGCGAAGAGCTACAAATTGATTATGCGGACGATATTCAGGAAAGTATTCTTACATCTTAAAAGAACTTCTTCAAACAAACTGGGCAGAGCAGTTTGGTCTGGGAGCCAACCCTTACAAATAATTTAGCTTTAAACCTATAATAGAAAGAGTCCAAAAACGCCACAGTTGCACTCTTCTCATGCAAACAAAATTTTGGGAAGAAATGGGACATTCCTACCCTTATAATTATTTACTGGCTATATTCTTCGTTAATCAGACCGATCCTTAATAATGGTGAAGAAGTATGTTAGACCACCGTGAAAAGCTAAGCAAATTCCAACGATCATCTTGCTTGTGTTTAAGGGGATCACTACGAACAGCCCCATCGGTTGCACTGGACGTCCTGTTCCATCTATCAGCCTTCGATATTTTCAGCAAACAGACGGCGCGGCGGCAACAACAGCCGCTCGCCTAAAAGCTTGCAATGGATCAATAATGAAATTGGCCATTGCATCATTTTGAACTCATTCGGTTCACTTCCAAGTCACATTCACACTATCCCAAAACTACAGTTCTGCAAAAACTTCCAAGTTGCCATTCCTTGAAGATCTTTCTGTGAGGATATGAGTTTTTCGGAAGATAGTTCTATCCATTTTTATACCGGCAGATCGAAAACTGGTGATGGGTGGTGGTGTGTACTCAGATACTCTAAAATTATGTCTATATTTCCGGCTTTAAATCATTGTTGCGAGTTCCAGGCGGAACTTATGGCGATTAAAGATTCCTGTCTTGGATAAAAGAATACGTGATATCAACTAATGATATCCGCATCTTCTCAGATAGTCAAGCGGCTATTAAATCTCCGGACTTGACCTCTAAAAACTCTATAAAAGCCCTTAACTGCCGTACATAATATGGAGATAGCGCTTCTGTTAGGTGACAGGGCATAGAGGGGACATTCCAGGGAACTCCAAGGCTGACAAACTCGTAAAAAGTGGTGTAACATTACCTATATTACCTGATAAGGCAATTAATATATCAATGTAAAGTACTAGCAAGATATGAATTGAGCAAAGCGCTGTTTCCATGCGAGGAACTTAATAGAAGATTGGTTCTTGTACTGCATTAATTGGCCGCGGTTGTAAATTATTGCTTTAAAAAGCAATTGGTGAGTGTAATCACTTTCTTTATTGAAACATTAGTTATTTGTGGACTTGCCTCATCTTGCCGAAATTCTGTTCTGTTGTTGAACCTGGATATCAGATGGAGTTGTGGTTAAAAGACTCGCTCGGTATTACACGTCAGAAGTGATTGTTAATTCTTGCATTCATCAAATATCTATAGTTTTTCATGAAAACATTTTCCGATTTTAAATTCCCAAATCAGAATCGCAAGTTAAAGTCATAGTGAATCTGCAATAACAGTCTCTTATCTGTAAGTGCCTTTGCACCTGCACATCTTGCACATTGATGTAGGACGGCCCTTGATGTAATCTTAATGATCCACTGCTTCAATACCTTGAGTAGTTTGGTCGATGTAAAGGAGGTGTTATTGAAAATATCAAAATTTTTGTTCGCAATTCATTCAATGCGTTAACTTTTCCAGTGGTCCTACTCTTATAGAATCCCTGGAAAATGGAAAACAGCATTTGTCCAGCCTGTTTCCATAAAAGGCGACCGTTCCTTCCCTGCTCTTATCGACCATTGCATTTACGTCCCTCCCTTCCAAGGTCATGCAATCGCTGATCAATCATGAGCTTAAGAAATTACTCCAAAACAGAAAGCTTAATAATGACTGGCAAAACGGCTTTCGCAGCAATCGGTTCACCGGTGATGTATGATCTAACGGAATTTCTCACCGAAGATTGGAACAGATCTGTGCATTGTTTTAGAGAAAGTAAGATTATTGCGTTTGATATTTCTAGGGCATTTGATAGAGTTTGACGTCAACCTCTCTTAAAAAAAATATCATTGAAACTCTTATTTTTGAGATTAGATATTACCTTCTAGATTGTTTTCAATACGTTGGAGGTTTTCAAGTCTGATCTTCACAAAATGCTGGTATTCCCCAGGGTTCCATTTTGTCCTCGTCTCTATTCCTCATTTTTATAAATAGTCTCTTGTCTAAAACTACTAATCCTTTGCCGACGACTCTACCCTCAGCTTTTCATGCTCTTTCTCAAATTCACGTCCATTTATTTTGGAAGCGGAATTGCAACGATACCATATACATTATAAACTCAGATCTTTATAGCATTACTAAATAGGGTAAACAAATCGTGTGGAGTTCCATTCTTCGAAAACTGAATGGTGTTAAATGTCGTTGAAGCAAAATTTACCCCCTATAGCATTGTCACTTAATGGCACATTCATCGAAGACACCGGAGAACTTTCAATACTCGGCATGTGTGCCAACGATGATCTTGGTTAGAATGACCTCATTCTCGAGCCCGTGAAAAACGCTTCTAAATTCTTAGGATTTCTATATCAATGTAAGATATTGTTCATTCCTTCTGATCTGGCTTCAATTTATTAGGCCTTTATATGTACGTCATCTTTGGATAGGTGCTGCCCAAACTTCTCTTCATTTACTCAATTGAATTCAGAACAGAGCGTTAAAACTGATAGGAAATAGAACTATTATGGAATCATTTTAATCTCTTGAACACCGTCGGAATGCTTCATGTATTTTCTTGTTTTATTACTTCTTTCACAAGCAATGCTCATTCGAAGTAGTTAGTTGCATTTCTCGCGTTCATCGGTGATACCCGTCTCGCTAAGAATGATCATCAGTTCACATTCGAGCCTTATTTTGGACGTACTATTAAAAACAGAGATTCGTTTTTTCGTCACAAAATACAATTATGAAACAATTTACCCGAGACACTACTACTGGCTATCAGGGAAGCATGCAAGGCAGGGGCGAACGCAGGTAGGGGTTTTAGGGGTTCAAACACCCCCCCGAAACGACCAAAAAAATAAGGGTTTATTTTGTTAAAGAAAAAAAAAAACAAAGTGTTATTTTCGTGCCATAAATTCTTCTGCTAGTGTTGTTTTTTCTTACGACTTATAGGTACTATAACGTTTAATTTTTTTATTTTTATTTTTATTTATATTTATTTTATTTTTTAAGTTTTATTTTTTGATTCTTAAAAAAAATTTCAAAACTTTTTTCTGGAAACTCAATTTTTCTAAAACCCCATGCTTGATTTTTTTAAACTTGATAAATAAAAGTTTTTTAATATAATCTACAAGATCTGAGGAAAAAAATTTGTTTTACCTAAAAATAAAGGTACCCACAATACAAATGTCAAAAAATGGTTTTCGAAAATCGTATTTTCTTCAAAAGCGGCTCCGAGAATTTTGATAGTTTTTGTTTTTTGTTTCGATTAATCTTTACTTTTAGAGAAGCTTTTAAAAAGTTTAAAAAAACATTCCATAAAAAAATATTTTTTTAATTTTTAAAAGAAAAATATTTATTTTTTTTTTGAAAATTTGATACCTCAAAAACTACTTAATATTTTTTTGTTAATTAAATTTTTATTCGAAAAATAATAAAAAGTTTAAATATGCGTACCAAAATTTTTTCTTAAATATGTTTTAAAAATGTTTTATACAAAAGCTTATTTTTTTAAGAAACCACTAAAACGAATTACAATTTTGTTCTTGCATCAACTAATATTTGCTCAAAACACATGTCATCCTGGGTTTAGCTCCAACTACTAAAGGAGTTTTAGTCATTTAAAAAATGAATTTTATGCTTTTTCTCTAAAAACATTAATTTTTGAAATTCTTAGTCTTTTACATAAGAGCAAGTTTGTGCGACCCAGTCGTGCATTTTATTTCATGTGTCTTCGTATTTTAACGCAATTGTCTTAATTTGAATTGATGATAAAAAAATAGAGACGAATCGAACAGCAATTGCGTTCTTGATAAGGCAGAAAACGGACTAACGGAGCAAATGTACCCATACAGATATCCTTGTTAATCTTAAGGGCCGATTTATGGCTAATAAATGATTTCGATTTATATAAGTTTGAGTTATTGATGGCTCCAAGGTCGGAGTGTCTTGAATAACAGCAATAGAAAAAACTTACTCATTTCGTTTGTGTGAAAATTACAGTTACAGATGAGTAGCACATAGTACCCTCTGAGACCGTTTTGGTTATAATTATGTAGTATAGTTAACGTAGGTACCAATTGAGTGTTGCTGTCGTCCTTATGTTTTCGTATAACTCTTTTTCCTATGAAAGCACCAGAAACGCCCACGTAGTGAATATTTTCCAACTTTATGCAGCGCGAACCTAGGTATTCCTCCCAACACTAACTGTCATAACTGTGGGAACCAGCAGGAAAAGGAAACAGTCTTCCACTTCCTCTGAAAATGTCTGTTTTAGCCAAATTAAGAGCACATCCATTAGAAAGGGCATTTGTTGACGATATTGAGGAACTTTCTGAAATGAAGATCAAAGACTTGATCTCTCCACACGACGAAATGGCTCTAGAATGAACTTCAATTACTTCTGTGCCGTGCTCTTCGTTTGACTTCTTAAATCCCGATGTTCATCGCCACCTCATCTCTCTCAACGTTTAGCTTGTCAAATGCAACGGAGGGATCTTGCAACCTCACTTAACTTCACGCCGCTATGAAATTATTGTCATGTCTAATTTCAAAAATCCCTCTCAACTAGCTACCACTCAGAGTATCAGCGGGTTTTGTTTCTTATCGGCCATCCCTCATCAAACCTGGAATCATGGAAGCCGTTTATACGTAAGATTTCCCTTAAATACTTACACCTGCCGCTGATGCCACATCGAATTTTAAAAAGAATGGTTTCTAAAATAGGTATGAATGAGGGCTCGAAAGCGCTGTTTTCGGAACACCCATGAACTCTTGAAACACTAACACCGCCTCATCCGTCAATTTTATCCAAACTTCTTTCTTTTTAAGCGTGTCCGTTAGAAAGGCGATCATGCTTAAAAAAATCATTTATAAACTTCCCATACGCCACAGGTAGTCCAATCAACCGACGAAATTGCCTGGCATTTTTCGGTATGGGTATCCTTTAGAGTTATTACAACTCTTTGTGGAAAATGGCATCAGACTAATCAGATATAAGGTTTAGAATGGACATCTAGCAGTTTTCTTCTGCGCTCTACCTTTGGTAGAGAAATAACCACAAGACTGCAGGTGAGGAGTTTTGATAGAATTGATGCCATGCCATTGCCATATCTCAACACACTTTTGTGGTATTGCTGGAAATAAACCATCTGGGTATCTACAGTAAATATATCCCTGCAAGATATTCGTCTAAATAAACCTCAGCGTCCGGCCTTGTTTAAATGATCATAGTGAAATGAGCCAGAAGTCTTTTTGTTTGCCGCTCGTAACGTAAGCATATCTTTCTTTCAGTTACAGCAGCTCAAAAACAGACAGACCTATAGCCACACATAAAAAATTGTAATTCTTCAAACCAACCCAACAAATTGTCGTCAAGGTGACAAATGATTACGTCTTTCGAGAAATGAAGGTGCACGTATACAAAACGTTACTTAGGTCCGTTAAGCTTTCTTTAAAATTTGTCTGCCACCTTTAGCTCTTCCCTCATCACGTTCACAAAATATCGCTGCCGTTTATTTGTTCCTGATCCTCTACCCATTTTGAATATCAATTTTTTTTTTCATTTCACAAAGCAAATATTTGCCACCTCATTTGCACTTCCAAAGTATCTCGGAGCTAGTTTATCTCAATGGAAACGCAACTCCTTGACTTGTCGCTGTGTTTGACACTTCAGCAAAATTGCTTTAACTTGCGTGTCGTCTTCGTCTTCGTTGGTTTGCTGGTCGTCATCAGCAACGACCAAAACTGTCATTTATTTATGTCAAATTGGTGTTCCTCTCATTAGACCGCCATTGTGTCACCAGAATAATTGTTAACGACAAAAAGCGAGTTTCTCTCGAAGAATACACCTAACGGCTATTATGGTGTGTCAAATATACGAGTATAGGAGATACCCCAAGTTATTTGTTCAGCATCCAGATAAATGTGCCATTTTGCGGCTTCCTGTCTTCATCATCATTTAAATTCAAGGCAGCATGTTGGGAGTGATGCGTGATCTCCGATGAATAGTGACCAGAAAACCTAATGGTAAATCAAATCCCAACCATCGACAACACAAAAATCCAACACAATACAGAAGCTACAGGTTCATGCTTCCAGGGCAACCTGTGTTTAAACCAGCCATGATTATCATTATCCTGTCAAATATGAATAACAATTGGAGAGATTTCGTGCATCAGATCATTCACCTGTGGCAGCTTCACATCGAAGAACGAGGATAGTTTCGCCCAATGCGGGGGGATGCGAGCCTTGTCTAATGGCCATTAAAAAGAACAAAACAATTATTTTATTGTTGAAGTTGAGAGTTGTGTGTTGTGCCACCAGCATTATGATGCAGGAGGCAAATTGCAAACATCCTTTCGGCGTTTCATGTCTGATCAATGGGAATCGAATGTGTGTGCATGCGTCAACTTCTCCGATCGCAAAGCGAGATCATGCGAAATCTCTAGAAAATGACATTTTAATGAGTCTTTGATTGTTTCTGATGGCTCAAGTTGTATATTGTTGTTGTTGTTTTGGCATAGTGGTTGATAGAGTCTTTGTTGCTTGTGTTTCTGCCACGCACAGTAGCAAATTCCTTTCGGTTAAAAATTAAACGAAATGCGATCGGAGTTGAGTTGTGATCTCGGATTTGATCTCATCCAACAGATCTGAGAAATAAAATTGTGGAACGTCGCGTCGCCACCGCTGCTTCTGTTCGTCGTCGTGTCGTTTTGAACCATTTCAGGCAGTGCAATGGGGTGGCATGCATCAGAAAGTGGTTTTAATTGCTAATTTGGATGTGTAGAGACACGACACGAAAGAGTAATTATTGTGTTTCCTTCTAAGTGAAATACGCTGCTGGATGCACAACGATTGAGCCTGAAATTCTGGAATACTTGCGTTTTGTTAGTCAAACATCGATCGATGCGAATATGTGTAGGATGGGGAAAGAGTTCGAATATTATAATTACAGGAAAAACTTTCCGCAAACATACTTTCGCTTTAGTTGAGATGGTAATCGCCTGTTTTGATGATTTAAGTGCATATCGGGTTATATGAATCGAATCGGTAATAGAGGTTTTTATGTTTTGTTAAGGAAACGCATTTGGTTTAAGTTGAATTTAATCGGGGGTTAGGTAAGACTATGTATATGCATCTGGGATGTATGTAAATAATATTTTAGATTGATAAAATCTCGTCTAACTATTAGTATGTCTCAGGGGATTAAAATGCGTTAAGATCCCGTAAGCTATACAGAAGATATTTCTCTTCTTTTTCAAAATAAAGATTGTACAAAAAAGATGTTACGAGACTATATGATAATCTATAGAACGCTCTAAAGGGAGCTTATCATTAGGGACGTGTTGACAGCTCATGGTGGCCATGTTAATTTTTTAGACACTAAACTGCATCACTGCATCAGGTAATAAAGACCATAGACAATAGTTAGAAGCGGACTCCTATTTCCACAAACAAGCTTACCATATTTGGGACGATCTCGATCCCAACGTGGTTCCAAAGTGCCAATCCGCAAAAAGTCTCAGTTTGGTGCAAATTGTACTTCTTCGAAAACAATGGTGAAATTACCATCACTTACCATGTGTACCGCTACACATCGATGATAACCTAATTCGAACTACATGTGGTTCCACCCTATCGGAAGATGTCAATCATATTTGACATTTGTGAAGCAGACAGCTGTAAAGACAAGCAATGGAGAGCTATACTCCGCAAGTGCGTGGAATAACCGTGTCAACTGATATTTTTGACAAGTAATCGGTCAATGGTATTAGCGCAGCGGAAATTTCGAAGTAAGTTTCCTAATCGTGTCACGCCAACTGGACAAACATTTCGGCACTTAGCTATTCGACTCGAACAGACTGGAACCACAGAAACTGGTCGTTCGGCCGAGAATATCGCGTCTATATCTATGGCTTCCCACGTTGCTGAGAACAAAAAAACCTCAACCCGACGACGAGTCACGCAATTGGACATCACCAGATGGATCCTATACAGCGAATGTTAGTGAAAGACTTACACATATTCCCGTACAAAGTGCAAACAGTGCTTCAGTTAATGCCTGCTGAACACCTGTCGCGTGTGAATCATTGTCAAGCCATACTCAATTTCAACAATGACGAACACGGTTTTGTATCAAAAATCATCAGCATTTCCACTTAAGTGTTTACGTCAATAAGCAAAATTTTCGTTTCTGGGGCAATGAAAATCCGCGTGTGATGCACAAGGATCCAGTATATCCACTCAAGGCCACCATGTGGTGCGACGTTCATGCGGGAGGAGTGATTGGGCCGTATTTTTTAAGGGCGCCATCAGCAATACGGTTACTGCTACTGGCAAAAGCAACATGGCCATTAAAAACGACTTCTAACTGCCGGACTTTCTTGGGGCTACTTGAAGTCGCGGGCTTATGCCAAAAATCGTCAGACAGTCGCAGCCCCTAAGGAAAATATTCGACAGGAATTTTATCAGCGGAAATCTTGCGGTTCAAATAAAGATTTCCATCACTCAAAATCATTTTTTTCTTATTTAGTAAAAAAGGTGATTCAAAAACAAAATTGGATGGTTAATTTTGCGCCACCTTATATAAATTTATATAGGTACTTGATTTATATCACAATAGAACGATTTGAAATGGAATTTTAATACACATATGCCAAAAAGCAGCTGCGTGCGACCTCGATTCTCCAATTTATCGATCCACCTCTCAAAGCTGAATCGGATCGAGTTCTCGAATCCGGATTAAATTCGAAATCAATTATCCTTGTAAACGTGGTATTTGTCTTCTAGCTGCGAGTCCATTTTGTTTTCGCATCATTAAATGGATGCGATGGTAATTGAAATTTTCTGAATATAGCTGCTGTGTAGGGATTGAACCAGAACCAGTATAACTTTTTGAATTGTAATCACAGGTTCGTTGGGTTCCGCGGAGTATGATTTTGGTGTTCCTGCAATTAACGGACTTTGCGTACGTAAGGGAGTCACCTGCAAAGAGGCAAGTTTGTGTATATTCTGGCTCTGGTGGATCTGAAGTGTAAATGCTGAAGAGAATTTGTTCTAGTCTAGATTCTTGTGCAACTGTGGCTGTGGTTGCCTTCGATATTTAGTTGTAAAAGTTGTAAATAATTTTAAGAAGTGATTGTGAAAAAGTTTGGGAAGTCCCTCTATTCGTACACTTTCAAATACTTTTTTTTCGATTTCGAGAAAATACTGAATGAAAATTTAATGAGAGGCGTGCTAGAACTGTAGAAGTGGATGAATTATCGAATGATTTTCTGGAATCCGAGCAGCATACATATGTATATCTGAAGAAAATGTGTAGACTTAATCACACGTGATTCGTTATTCGGTGAGAAATAAAAAATGAGAAAGATACCGAAAAACTCTTACTAAATATTTCACAGGTGAGACATCAGAACATTTTAAATAAAAATTGGAGATGTCCCCTAAATCAATTTCAACCAATTTATAAAAAATCACTTTCTTTTTCTCTTTAACTTTTGCTACCCTTATTTCAATGATAAAATTTGTTAACTTGGTCTATAGGGCGGATTTTTGATTTATAATTATAATGGCTTAACGGTTTTAAATTCAATTTTGCAAATAGAAAGTTATAAGTTGTAACATATTGCGTTTCAAACACGTTTTGTTTTTTATTACTAATTGACAAATCGAAAAAGAAATCCATTTGTTTTCAACACTTAAACGTATCTCAAAAAATGTAACAGTAATACTCGCGCTTCAGAGAATATCCGTCAGCTTATTCTTAAGCTCAACTTCGGACGTACTGTTAAATTCAGAGATTCTTTCCTTAGGCATACTAAACACGAATGTGGAATGCTTTACCTGACTCAATATTTCTCTTCCATTATGATTCAGACATTCAAATACAATGTACATCCATCGGTATCTCCTTTCAAATCTTTTCCAACTTTCGTAAAAGCTCCCATTGTGCTCAAACATTTGAAGGGTAATCATAATCTCTTTAGTGCGCACTAATTATGAAAAAAACTTAAGCTGAGCTTATAAGTTTTTCCCGAAGTTATGATTTGTCCCTGGCACTTTTCGAAATTCAATAGTTGCGAAGGTGAATTCAGAACTTTTTTTCTACTGCACACCTCTTAAATATCTAAAAGTGTTAATAGAGGACATTTTTTAAAACAAATTGAATGATAACAAAAGGGTAACAAACTATTACATTTTGATTTCAAATTTTGAATTCTAAACCTTATAAGTATGTTTTTTTCATGGAATCTAGTAAAAAGTCTTTTACCTAAGTCCTAAGTTTATTTGGGGTAGTCAACTTCATATATTTACCTAGTCATTTTGATAAATACAATAATAATGTGGTTTTAACATCAACTCTTTTGTTTAATATTTTAGAATATGGGAAAAGTTTTTTAGTTCTTAAGTTGCAATATGTACATTCCTTCTTGCCTTTCAACTCATAGTTTATCTAAACTAAAAATGGCATATGTTTTTTTGTTTATATAATTCACACGCATTAGACCTTTTATTAGGTCACCCTTAATGAAATTAGGGGGAGAAAGGAGGTGTTGATGAACATTGGTCTTGAATGTTTGCAAATTGAAATAGCAAGGAAAAACCGTGCCGGGTAAATTATTGAATAATCGTGTTGCGCGGTACGACCAAAATTAGGATCGATTGTGAACTTATGTGCATTCCTAGCAAAAGGGGTATCACGGGTGAACTGATTGAGGGGAGGAATCCAACTTGCTACTTCGAGTGAGCATTGCTTGTGAAATATGCGATAAAACATGAAACGGTGTTTAAGAAATGGAAATGAATCCTTGATAGCTCTGTTTCCTATCAGTATTAACGCTCTGTTCTGAATTCTATCCAATAAATGAAGAGAATTTTGTCCCGAACCTGCCCAAGGGTATGAGTAATATTCGAGTTTTGGACGTATAAATGCCTTATACTCGTAAATTATAACCAGATCATAGGTGGTGAAAAATTTAATACATAGATATAGAAATCCCAAGTATTTAGCAGAATTTTTCGTGGTCTCGAGAAAGTGTCATTCTAACGAAGGTCATCGTTGACACACATATCGAGGACTGAGAGCTTTTTGGTTTCTTCGATGAAAGTGCCTTTCAAAGATAATTGCAAAAGGGGTACTATTTGCTTTAACGACAATAGACATCATTGAGTTTGAATAGCATTAAACTCCACACAAATTTTTAAACCCTACTGATCTTAAATTTCCCCTTCTATACTTAACTTCACTTCCCTATAATAGCAGTTCATAATCATAACACATAAGCCCATTAATCAACACTATCAACCCATTAAAATACTGAGCAATTAAAATTACAAAAACCCTTTCCAGTCACAACATTCCTCATCTACAAAAAAAATACGATAATACCATTATACCCAACATACTCAAGCTGAATAAAAGAAAAAAGTTAATTAAATGCAAGTCCTTTCAGCGGTTGTTCTTATCTGGTCAACACAATTTGTCTTGGCAGGCAGGTATTTTATTATTTGCCATCACGTATCTATCCTTATGTTACGAAAGTTGTTAACATTTTGTTGGGTCAACGTGTGGTTACTAGATTACCAACTAAAACAGAAGTTCATCGCCCATTTGCATATTTTTTTTTCAAGTGATATACATATATAGAGAGGTAGCATTCATCGGTTCCTCTTTACGGCCAATTAGATTTGTTTTAAACGAAAACACCTGATATCAACGTTCTTAGCCGGAGTCTATTATCAAAATATTTAATTAGCATTGAACAAGAGCAACTGGGGCGAGATGAACCCTTTTGTTTCTTTTATTGAATGTCCCTTATATTAATTTTAGTACTTTCGTCGGAGATCATTTGAAAGATAAAAATTAGGAAGGTCTTAATTGTTTTTTTTTTTTTTTTAAGAATTCACCCACATTTTATAAAACATAATATTATATTCCCGGAATTTAAGCTCCCATAAAAAATTCTCTCTAAAGTTTATGCCAAGTATATTTTATCTGAGAGATATGCAGCTCCAGTCAAAAAATCAGACTTTTATTTTTAACTGTACACCTCTATCTGTTAATATTTAGCGTACAGAATAATAATGTCGTCACATTATCCTCGAACTAAATATTAAACAGATTAAACAGAAAAAGATAAATATTTGGAGACAAACGAGTCATCGGAGCGCAATTAAACAATCGCTTTCATTTCATTAAATTCACTTTTGACAGCTATTTTCTGTGACATATTAGGTTTATTCGTTGAGCCCTGAAGTCAACCTTGGGTCACCCTTAATGGGGTTTTTTGAAAAACCTGAACTCATCTGGTGAATAAATTCTATGTTTTTTTGAGACTTGAAGTCAACCTGAACTCGCCCTGAAGTAGATCTAAGTATTTTTCTGTCGCGAGTTCAGGTAACGACCAAACTGTAAAAATCGACATGAGATTTCATATCTATTTCCTTTGTTGTTGGTTTTCGATCCGTGTGTTGCGTATTATTGTTTATGTTTACAATTAAATGTTTGTTGTATAAACATGTGAAATATTCAGCAACAACGCAAAACTGTTTTTGTAAATTTTCAAAACTAATTTATAACAAATTTAAAGTTTCATCGGAACATAGAATTATTTATTTCTTGCTTTTAGTTGTGAACAAAACAATTGTGAGCTTTTGGTTGTTTTTTGAAAAACGAAAACCCCAGTTTTGTTTGACAACTCTCAGGGTTGTCAAGAAAACCTGAGTCTTTTTATGTCAAAGCTTTAGATGGGATTTAAGTTGATCTTTGGAGAGAAATGTCGGAGCTAAGGCGATCATGCGTACTAGGATTTAACATTAAACCTTTATTACACTATGTGACAAAAACCGGCTTTCACTTTTCCAACTCTGGCAACAGTTTTATATTATTATTTATCTTATTTCTGAAAACTTTGAAATCAATCTTTCTAGTAATAAAGTAGGAATCACAAACAGTAATTCAGGAAACTACTTGACATTAGTTCAGCGCTTAAAACTTTTTGTTTGATCTTTTCCATTTGAACAACTCAACGTTTGTTTCACGTTTAAATGATCGTTGCGGTTAGAGAGCATGTTGATGGAGATCTTCAGTTGTAAACATTTCTGTCAACTGCTCTTTTTTTCTGGTAAAATAATTATCCTTGTTCGAAATTCAAATGTGAGTTCAGAAAGCGAATTTTGAACGACATATTCCAGTTAGATCACACCATATATTGAAATATTAAATTCCACTTCATCACTTTTTTTTCGCGAATTTCTTATTCTGCTTTAGTATTTGAGTTTTCCAATTTGAAGCTTAGTAAAAATTCCTGAATTAAACAATGACAACTTTTTGTTGGAGATCTAGGAAGAAAAATTCTGTAAACTCTAGGCTTCTTCCACGATTTACCCCTAATGTTATTCTACTGCAATACAAATATGCAGAGAAATGTTGATTAAACTTATTTAAATGATAAAATTGGAGTAACTCACTCAAATATCAATGTATTTCAATTTAAAAAAAATCGTTTTTACGATCGAATTTTAAATTTAAAAAGAATATTGATATCGAATACGATATCATAAAATTGTTGATTCCAAATGAACAAATATTTTGAAATTTCGACTACAGCTTCACGATCATTGACTGACTACAACTTCTCAAATATTGCTTGCTGAATTTTTTCTAAAAATGTGCAATAGGTTACGAGTATAAATATTACTAGAAAATTTACTGACGTCTAAATATATGCGACGAATTAACTCGATCAGCTATATTGTATTTCTCCTAATAATATGCAGCATATTATGTAGATGAGGGATTTTTGAATTTTACAAATTGTTACCTCTATGACCCTTTTGAGACAAGGTGATTGCTTGCAGTTTTTAAAGGTCGTAACTCTCACCTTCTTTCGTTCACCTTCTAAATGTATGTATTTTATGAGAAGAATAATTGGCAAGAAATGTTGTTTTAAATTAAATCGATGTTCCAAAATGACTCGAAAAGTTAACCCGTTTAAAAATTTTGTTTTCGAATCATGTGTTTCCAAATTAATACATAATTATGTCAAGATGTAATTCATTTTGTAAACTTAAACGTTTTCTTATTTAAATTTTAATACATAGCGCAATAAAAAATGACAAAGGAACTTGAAAAGTTTCTAAAACATGTCACAAAATATTAAACATTTCCACATTTCGTTTAAATCAAATAAGTTTTTATAAATTAATCAGGTTATGTTCGATTTTCGGAGTTGTAACAGCATTTGATAGTTTACTTTTACTTTTCCTTAATTAAGAGGTACTCGTATTCCTGCATTCCCTTCTGTAAAAAAAAAGAAGAAATCAAAGTACATACTACGAGTAACTTATTATAAAGGGTTTTCTAATTGGCACTTGACAACTTTCACTGCGAACGCACCTTTAAGCAAATCAACAATTATTTTCAATGTCAAAACATTCAAGACGGTTTCCTTTACACATACATATAAAATCAATTTCTCTGTGAAGATTTAGCGATCCTCCACACCAAAAAGATCGATTTTTCTTATGCAGGGATCAAAATCTTGAAATCCCTATTTGAAGAGGGTTTTACACGTGTGTATATGAAACACGCAAACCAAACGAAAAATTTTCTATAAAGGATCGAAATCCCGAGTGGGTAAAGCAAATCGATATTAGTAAAAACATAATGTTCATTTAATTTTCAATTTAACTTTGATTTGGATCTGTCAAAATTACGATTTTTGCATTCCATTGGGCAAAATTGAATGGATGTATTTTTCAATTTAAGATCAATTTTGCAAATCTAAATTTTTTCGGCAGATTTATCCTTCCCTATACTAATACCAAAACAGTTTTCAACTTTTAGTTTGTAAATGTGGTTTTAGATTTGTTTAATTTATTTCAATTGTTAAAACCTGTGAACGAAACACCAAAGAAATTATTTCTATTAAAAATGGTACCAATTTAAATTAACTGTAAATTCATCAAGCTCATATTTCTCTACTGAAACTGAAAGTACTATTAATTAAAGATAAAGATTTTTTTTAAATAATGAGACAGACATAAAATTGCACTTATAAGATTCCGAGCCGGTGACGTCAATGTTAAGAGCGTTAACACCAATTGCAGGGCGTAATTTGCGAAAGCGCATTTTTGGTTAAACGGATTCGTCAACAAACGAAATCAAGTGAAAAGCCTCATGTGCTTCAGGAAACACCACTTTACCCACAAAAAGTAACTGCTTTTTATTTGGTTTTTAATGCCGGTTGTATCAGTGGACCGTTATTTTTTGTATTCAGGAATGAAAATGATCCTTACAAATGGAGATCGATACAGAGAAGTACTGCAACATTATTTCTTCGTTAAATTGTATAGACTAGACAATTTGTTTCAACAAGACGGTGTCACAAGCCACACAGCGCATGTAACAATCGACCTATTGAAAACAGTTCGATGAACGTATTGTAGGAGTATAAGGCTCTGTTCGCAACATTGCCCCCTTCTTAAGATTGTTCGTCCCGAACAACTCTATCACCAGCTTCGGCACTGTATCGGTGCAGTCGATCGCTATGCACAACTTTTAGCTTTCCTCTTAACCCTCTTTGAATTCGGTAAACGACATCATTGATTTTCGTGACGACAGTATAAGGGCCTTCCCAGTTTTGTTGAAGCTTCGGCGACAATCCCTTTTGACGATGTGGATTATACAGCCATACACGATCTCCTACTTGGAATCCTGTCGTGTTTGCTCTTGTGTCGTACCTTGTCTTCATTCGATCGCTGTAAGCGCTCATTCTAGTCCTGGTCCTTTCGTGGATGTCGATTAGCCTCTCTTGTAGGTCACTCACGTAATCCGTTGTTTCCTTAGATTCTTGTGATGGATGTCCAAACCTTATCTCACTAGGCAGCCGTATGCTTCTTCCAAACAGGATTTCAGATGGTGTTTGTCCTGTTGAGGTATGTATTGCACTTCGGTAGGTCATCAAAAATAGTGGTATGTGCCTATCCCAGTTTCTTTGGTAGTCGCCTACGACTTTAGTGAGGTGTTCTTTTAAGGTCCTGTTGAATCTCTCGACCATTCCATCAGATTGCGGGTGAAGTGGTGTGGTTCTCGTTTTCTTAATGCCAAGGAACGCGCAGACCTCTTGGAATATGTTCGACTCGAAGTTCCTTCCTTGGTCGGAATGAAGTTCCATAGGCACACCAAACCTGCTTACCCAGTTAGACACAATCTGGTCGGCCACGGTCTTGGCTTCTTGGTTCGGAATAGCATATGCCTCAGGCCATTTGCTGAAGTAATCCATTACCACCAGAATGTATTTGTTTCCAGCATTCGTTTCCGGAAATGGGCCAGCCACATCAACAGCAATCCTTTCAAACGGTGAGCCAACATTATACTGCATCATTTTTCCTTGCAGTTTTCTGCCAGGTCCTTTGGTTGCCGCACAAACCTCACAATTTTGGCACCACTTTTTAACGTCATCTCTTGCATGCAACCAGTAGAATCGTTGTCTCACTTTTTCTAACATCTTGTTGATTCCCAAATGGCCTCCTGAAGGTCCATCATGCATCTCTCGAAGAACCTCTTTGATTTTCGATTGAGGTAACACAAGCTGCATCACATAGGATTTACCATCAGCGGACTCCCATTTTCGCCGAAGAACACCTTCTCGCACATGAAGTGAGTCCCATTGTGCCCAATAGGCCTTTAAAACTGGACTCCTATCGGAGATGTCATTCCATGCGGGTTTTTCTTCATGTTCTTTCCATGCGAGAAGAGGTTCAATGTCGGGGTCTTCTTGTTGAGCAGATCTTATTTCTTCATTGCTCCATCCACAAATGGGGTCAGCCCTTATTCGCAGTGTGTTGATGGAGACCATGCGTTTGTTGCCATTTGACGTTGCCTCGACAGTCAGACTTTTATTGTTTCGTTTGGTCTGAGAAACCTGGATGGTGTTTCTAGGGCCATCGATACCAGAAACCAGCTTCTGCCCCTCGAAGTTGGTTCTTACTTGTTTCTCTGTTGGGAAACTTGTTCCGGAAGTAACACTGATGTTATTGTTACCTTGTTCTGAGTTTGAAACTCCGTGTCCCCAATGCTGACAAGCTCTTCTTGGTGGTAATCGACATTGACGCTGTAAATGTCCAGTCTTGTTGCAATTCCAGCACTTTGCAAGTCCGTTTCGTTGATTCCCTTGGACATCAGTTCTTCGGCATGAGCATTCTTCGACGCTGGTTTCTCTAAGTCGATGTACTCCGTGAGAAGCTTGCTCTGCTGCTTCCATTGTCAAGGCAAACGCTAATGTTTCAGAAAGCGTTCGTTTTCCAGCAGTTCGCACGGCCCTTTGAAGATGTATGTCGGAAATGGCTCGAACAAATGCCTCAACTGCAAACTGGTTACGGATTTCTTCTCCAACATCAGGATATGCAAGATGAACAAGCCTTTCAATGTCCGCTTGTAGCTGTTGTAGAGTTTCGCCCCTCTTCTGAACTCTGGAATAGAGTCGTACCTTGAAGACTTCTTTCATATGGCTATTGCCAAAGCGTTTGTCTATAGCATCAACCAAGTAATTAAAATCGCCGCTCTTATCTGCTGGTATGGTTAGCAATAACTCAGCAGCTGCTCCTCTAAGAGCAAGGGTTAGAGCTATACACTTGTCAGCTTCATCCCAGCCATTTGCTGTAGAAGCTGCCTCGAATTGCTTCTTGTATATAGACCAAGAAGTTTGTCCATCAAAGGTTGGAGGTTGCATCTCCTTTTTCCTCAAGGTTTCTCCAGAACTTTCTCGAATCTTTATATTTCGAATGCGTTCTAGCTCTTTTGAAAGCGTCTCCATTTTGTTGTCGACTTGATTCTCTAATAATGAAAGACGTTCGGCTTGATTCTCCAACAATGAAACACGTTCATCAAGTGCAGATACATTCTTTTCGATGTTAACAAGCTTGCCTTCTAGCATGTTTCTCTGTTCTTCGAGAAGGTCTTTTTGTTCGCTATGCTGTTTCTCCAGGCATTCGAGAACATTCTTTTGTGCATTCTCCTGTTCTTTCTTTTGTTCATTTCGCTGCTCTTCGAGACGTTCGAGAACATTCTTTTGTTCGTTTTTCTGTTCATTTCGTTGCTCTTCGAGACGTTCGAGAACATTCTTTTGTTCATTTCGTTGCTCTTCGAAACGTTGAAGCAGAAGACTAATCATATTTGCAACATCTACATTTTTACTTACGTCTGCTTCCTCAGCGTCAGCTTCAAAGACGAAGATGTCCGGGTCTTCATTTTGCTGTTTCAAATATTCGGCCAAGCGCAGAACAAGCTCATTTTTCGATCCTGCTCTAGAAAGTTCTCGCTTGCCTAATTCACTTTTCAGCTCATTACAGTTGAGCTCTTTTAGTAACTTGCTCATTTTTATTATTATTTTTTTTTTTTCGCACACTTCACTGCACAATAAGTTTTATCCCACTTCTGACACCAATGTAATATTTTTCCAAGGTTCGTTAAATAAAACTTATTACTCCTTTTAGAATTTCTTCTTTATTTACACTTTTCGAATCAAAACAATAAATCTCAATTTATAATCAACTCTAATACTTTTATTCCAACTTAAATCCACTTTTAATTACACTTTCCACAATCCAATAGTTCAGCTTTGCACACTTTCATAATCGAAAATAAACTGTGTTCCGCTCACCGTGAACACTCCCTTTTATACTCAAACCAGTTGTTCTAGAAGGTTCTTGTCCAGAAGGGGAAATTCTTATGGGGGTAGAATGTTCTAGTACTTTGGAATTAGGGGAAATTTAGATGCGATGGAAAAGAGCTTTTTGTTTTGTTCCCTCACAAAGCAGATATGTAATTCTCAACAGATGGCGCTGTAGGAGTATAAGGCTCTGTTCGCAACAGTATTATATCTAGAAATTGTCCTGCCTCGATCATTTGGTTTAACACCTCTAGACTTTTTCTTAGACTTTAGGTTAACTCATTGGTCTATGCCAATTAGCCGGCGTAGTAAGAGGAAATCAGAGCCAATATTTAACAAGAGATAGCGGCCGTTTCTGACGAAATGTGTGGCTGAGTAGTCGAACATTGGGTTCAACCAATCTAGATTTATGAACGTTTTTAACATATGAATGACCTCGAATTCAATACATAAATGTTATGATTGTACTTCAAACCAATACTAAAATTTTGGAGATATCTCAAATGACTTGTGTTTTATTTATCAAGTCTTTCTTTATTTAAAAGGAAACATTTTAATTGTTTCTTGCATAAGTCAAAACTATCAATGTAATGTAATTTTTAATTGTATTAAGCTTCAAGTATTTCCAAGAACTCTTAGGTCAGATTTACTATGTAGATTCGTTTTCATATAATTCAATCTCTAAATAAAATAATTTCTATATTTTTTTTTTTTCTATGAACACTTATATTTATTATTGTTCCACTTTTTCATAGACAGGCATAACAACATGCGTACTACTTGTATATACACATTTTTTATAAACAAATTTTACTTAAACTTCTCTGGTTTCTCTTTTTTCTTTGACAGAAAAACAAAAAAAAAACAAAAAAAACAAATTTTGTTCAACAATGAAAATTAACTAGACAATTACACTAAGCGAAAAATAAAGTAATGAATAAAGTCTTCGGTGAAAAACATTAATAATTGCAAGGAGAATTGAAAGGCGGCAATATTTGTTTTTAATGTTGAAGGAAACCTCAACCAGGATAGCTGTCTTACAGCCATAAACCAGCACCAAAAACTGTGCGAGGCAAAGTATGATGTCGTAGTTTACTAAGCACGCTTTGTTATACATCTCTTATGACACCTTACTATGAATCTCATCTTGCGCACACTTCATCACTTCCAGAGCACCTTTGCTAATCAAATCATCAGCAAGAGCTTGGCCTAGCTTTTCACTTTTCGCGTACAATTCATAGTCGTAGCATTTGTGACGAAACAGTCCGCAGAACAGGTTCATTGTGTCATCGGTCAGTACTGGAAGCACCTCTGTCGATTGGGGTTTCTGCTCATCACCGTAATCGTACATCTTTATTGTCTTTTGTAGGAACGGACAACTGTCATGACCTGGCAGTGTGATAGTAGTTTGTTTGGCTCCACTGAATGGACATTTTTTACTCGAGCTGGGTGCGCAGTCCACAGTCTCAGCAGGGGGTGTGCGCCCCGTAACTGGACATATTTCTCCAGCATTAACTTTAACATCTGTATCCACATACGGGCATTGTCCCATAAAGTCCTGACCAACTGGAATTTTCAATGGGCACTCGTCTTTGATAGATTTCGTTGATGTGGAATTGCCATTTTCTTCGCGATTCTTCAAATGTACCGCACTAAATGGACATTTTTTGAAGAGCTCTCCATGAATATTGATCAGCTGCTGGATGTCGGTGAATTTCTCTAGCAAACCTGCGTTCAAATCATCATTTATCACCGTAGGACTGGCTCGTTTACTCTCGGGGCTTTCACTGCCGTCTTTTCGTGCACGTTTCAATGGTGGCGAACCATCGTTATTTGCATTGATGTCGTACTTATGTCGTTCTAATTCTAGAGAACAGCAAAGCTCATTGCGAATTTCTATTGTTCCATCTAAACTCCATACTGCGCCTAGGACCTTCAGACCTGCCCCAGTATTGTCATCTCTGAGACATCCATTTAAAGTTGAGCAAACGGCAACCGGAGCACTGCAGCCACCACCGAGAGTCTTAAGAAAACTCCGCTCTGCCAAAATACGGCAGGTTGTTGGCAGACAAACCAAAGCTTTCAACATTTTAAGGATCTCTTCGTCATTTGATCGGCACTCTACAGCCAGAGCTCCTTGGCCAACAGCGTATAATAAGTCAGAGGGTTCCAGAACTTGGCTTATGCGATTCATCCATCCCATTCGCACAAGACCAGCTTGGGCAAGTATAATGCCAGCGAACTTCGACCCAGGAGCGTCCAATTTCGCCAAACGAGTATTAAGATTACCACGAATATCGCATACAACTAAATGGGGGTATTCTCGTCGAATTTGTGCTGTTCGTCGAAGGGAAGATGTTCCTAGAAGAAAAGAGGTAACCAAATGTTATGTTATTACTTTTATGTGGATATTTTGATAACTTACCTATTATACTTCCTTTGGGCAGTGTTTTGATGGTGTTCCCTTTAAATTTTTCATTCAACACCAGAGCATCCCGGGCATCATCTCTCTCTAGAACAGCACCAATTGCCATTCCCGGAGGCAATGCTGTAGGTAGATCTTTCAGTGAATGAACAACAAAGTCCACGCCTCCATTGCGAAGAGCATCCTCCAAATCACGGGTAAACAGAGATTTTTCACCGATTTTTGGCAATGATATGTTCAGTACTCGGTCGCCAATTGTTGACATGGTATCTACAAAAAAAAAAAAAACTAATTATTAGTCAATCTAAGATAAGGAAATCGATTGGTTTGGAATTTGTTGCGTGCCTGCAATTAATAAATTCAATTAATTTTGGACACGATTGTGAAAAATAGTCAAATTTTGTGGGTGTAATTAAATGTGAATGGCAAGATGTGATTAATTACTAATTCAATAGTTTGAATCATTTGCATTACCTGTCTGAAAGGAATTGTGTGCTACTTTATTAGATGCACGCAATTCGGTGTCATAAAATTTATTACATTCGTCAAAACTCTGTTTTGGCTTAATTGCCTATTTGTTTATAAACATTATTGCATGACTCTTATTAAGGAATATTTTTATGACAGTAGTTTGATTAATTGTTTATACTGTCAACTCAAGGTTAAACGAAAATGAATGGTGTGTTCCTGCAATTTTGGTTATAATAATGTTTTTGAGTCAATTAATTTGGAGATGCGGCATCTCGTGAGAACCGGGGATTATTGTGACTACATACTTTCGAGTGAGTTATTAGTCGGAAGGAATGGAGTGGACTCGCCGAATCCGAACCGCAAAAATGAGAAGCACTTTATTATTAAAAGAGACAGATTTTCTAGGATGATTTGTCGCTTCATTGCAGAGGAATAATACTTGCAAAAAAAAAAAAACAACATTTTAGAATGGACGGTTGATTATCAATTTTTTGATTGTCATTTTGACTATAGCTGTCTCTATGACATCAATAAAGAAATATAGAGAGAGCGATCGTCAAAACGACAATCAATAAATTTAATGATCACTTTAATCTTACGCGATACGGGCCCTGATCCCCGGCTGAAAGTCTAACATAGATACCATTAACCCTACTGACAGTAAGACATAAGGTCTTTTGGATTAAATCTTAATTGCTTTGCACCAGTTAGAAGGAATATAAGGATAGGAAAGAATTTTTCTCGGCACTGTGATCTGAGATTAAAGTTGTTATTATTTCATGAAATGCTACTAACGTTATAAAGAAAATAATGTTGTCTTGAATGGGGAACAAAGTCAAGCTCCTCCTCAACCAGTATGACATTTGCTACCTGCATGATAAGATCCTGAAAAAAAATAATTAATTTTTAGTGCTAAAGGCAATAAAAATTAATTTATATTTTTTAAGATTAGCAGGTTAAGACCTTTTTTATATTTTTTAACTGTCAACAAAACTGTTTAACTTCCATTGGTATCTCAATTAAGTAATTGAAATTAATCAAATATGTCCGACCAATCATTAGAAAAATAACATTTTCCTGATTGTGAAGACCCAAATTATTTGTATTAAATCATTATTTTTAAAGATTGTTTTCTAATCTTAAATAAGTCTTGCAACGAATTCTATATATTTTTTTAAGATTTACGTATATTTATGGACATACTGCATAAATATTATTTATTTTTACTTGCGATATAGTGTGTAGGTAATATAGAAATATAGAACATGTTTTAGATTTGACAACAAAAAATTATCAAACTTGACAATACAATAGTAGAAAGAAAGGAAAGATGAGTCCCATAATTCCGTCTGTACCTCTACCTACAGTCTTAAAAGCTAAAGGAGTTTTTTTCATAATTGTTACTTGAGTGTTTTCGGTGATTATTTAGAGGAAAAATTAAATTGTTTTTAAGCTCTAAAACTAACGGTACCTGCAGCCGTTATGTACAATCTTGTTTGTCTCGAAAACGGCTCTAAAGATTTTTATAAAAAAAAACACGACGCGCGCACTTGCTCTTAATAAAAGACTAACGACTTTAAAAAAGAATGTTACTAGGGAAAACTGATCATAACCATAAATGACTAAATGAACACTCAATTTCTCAAGGAATATTAGTTTATGCAAGAACAAAATTTATAAATCGTTGTAGCGGTTTTTTTTTCATTAAGCTTTTTTTTTAAATAAAAATTTTGGAATGCCAACTTTAAATTTTTATTACGGATAAAAATTAAACTTCAAAAAAGAAAATATTGACCCGTTTTTGAGATATTCAATTTTCAAAAAAAAAATAATTTTTTTTAACTTCAAAATTACTTTTTTTCAGACTTTTCTATAAAAAATTTCATTAAAATCAGTTATGTCGATAATGCAAAACCCAACAGTCAATAATATCTTATATTCAAATAAAAAATATATTGTATGGATCGTAAAGGTTAATCGAAAGAAATAAAATTTTATCAAAATTCTAGGTGCCGTTTTTGAGAAAAATACTATTTTCGAAATCCATTTTTTAACATTTGTATGTTGGCTACCGTTACTTTTGCATATAATACACATTTTCTTTCACATCTTGTAGATTGTATGAAAAAACTTTTGATTGTCAAGTTCTAAGAACGGTCAAAAACAACGGTTTGGATAGCTATGCAGCGAAACCCCAGTATTTTATTTCCGTAAAATCAGGTTAACGAGGTGGCCACTTAACAGGTCCATTTAATGAAATTAAATAGTTCTTTCAGTAAATTAGTCTTACAGCGCGTTTTGTTGCATGTGGCCCTGGCCGCCTTGCTGAACAAACATAACTTCAAC